>JASGLE010000027.1:12500-1212500 GCA_030179965.1 Cyperus esculentus
CAGGTTTCTGGAAATCGATTTTACATGGCGCAAATGAGGAAGGTGGCCGCCCTATTTAACTTGTGGGGTGTGCTACGTTCTAGAGAGGTTGTTTTTTAGGGTTTGAGGGTCGACGTCTGGGTGCACTTCGGGTGGAGACGTCCGACAGTGGAGCGAAGGCCGAGATGACGAGTTCATCAATGACAACATTTTATCTCTTGATTCCTATTTGTTGTTGATGTTATCTATAGTTGATACTATGTCTTTGATGCAATCCCAACCGTGTTTTGTTTGTTTCTTAGCCATGTCCGGCTAAGTTTCTTTAGTTCTTAGGGTGTGATGACGTTCTAAACTTAGCCTTCGGTACTATGTGACTTTTTATCTATTGTTTTGGTTTCTATGTGTTGAGTAGTAATTTTATCACTTGACTTGACTTGCTTTGTACTGTACATTATGACATGCTTAGATTTAGTTCGAGTTTAGTGTACTGAAGGTAGGGAGTTAGTGATCCGAGAGGAGTTACTAAACCTAGATTTCTCGAGAGAGAGTTTCGAACTATCCGAGAGGAAAATTTGTACCTATAGGGAAACCAACACTAGAACTTAGCAAGTTGGGGAATGAAGTGAGAGTGACCCCCCGACGACCTTTGAATTGTGCGAGTCCTATTGGGTTGTTAGTGACAGTAACCTCCTATCTGTAGGAATTGAACAATACCAAACCGTGTAAACCAGAAAGTCTATAATACCGTAATTTCGTACTTTGCACAGGCTGTGCACGAGAGTGCAATCTAGATGTGAGAACACGTGCTTGTATGAACTAAGTGAAGAACCGATTCTAAAACCCTAAGAACGCCTTTAGACCTGCTGTCCAATCTCATTTACCTTCAGTTATTTATTCTTTTTAAAACTTAGAATTGCAAAATGACCAAAAACAATTTTTAGTCTAGTTAAGCAAAGTAGGTAGAGTCTCGTTCACCAATACGTCCTTGTGTTCGACCCTAGATATACTACATATACTACAATTAAGTCGTGCACTTGCTGCTTGACAGTGGTTCCTAGGTTATAAATTTAAAAGCGACCCTCTTTTGGGACAACAGTGATTGAGTGTTTGGCTTTTTGCATTTGGGTTTTGGGGTTTGGTTTTCGATATGGGGGCTTGGGGTTTTGTGTTTGGCATTTGGCGTTCACGTTCAGGGGTTTGTGTTTAGGGGTTTGGGGTTTATTGTTTAGGGTTTCGCATTTGGTCTTTTGCATTTTGCGTTTGGCATTTGGCGTTTTGGGTTTGGGAGTTGACGTTTGCCGTTTGTCGTTGGGGTTTGAGGTTTTGCGTTTGGCGTTCGCGTTCGTGTTCGCATTCCGCGTTTGGGGTTTAGGGTTCGAATTTTGGGAAGGGGGTTTGGGTTTTTTAATTTGTGTTTGGCATTAGGGATTTGGCGTTTGGCGTTTGGTGTTTGGAGATTGGGGTTTGGCGTTTGGTGTTAGCAATTGGCGTTTGTGGTTTGGGTTTAGGGTTTGGCGTTTGGTGTTTTGAGTTTGGGGTTTTGGTTTTGGCGTTTCGCGTTTGGGGTTTGGGTTTTGGGGTTTGCGATATGGTGTTTGGGGTTTGCGGTTTGGTGTTTGGCGTTTGGCGTTTGGTGTTCTTGTTTGGCGTTTGGGGTTTGGGGTTAGCGTTTCAGATGGTGGTGTGGGGCTTGGGGTTTTGGGTTTGGGGTTTGGCGTTTGCGTTTGGGGTTTGGCATTTGGGGTTTGGGGATTGGGGTTTGGCGTTTCTCATTCACATTTAGCATTTGGGGTTTGGGGGTTTGGGGTTCGGGTTTTGGGATGGGTGTTGGGGTTTTGGCGTTTGACGTTCGCGGTTTGGGGTTTGGGGATTGGGGGTTTGACGTTCGCATTTGACGTTTGAGGTTCGAGCTTGGGATTTAGGATTTAGGGGTTAGGTTTACTCTTTCGAGTCTTATTTATCCAATATTTCTTAGAAACAATTACAAGTGAAAATTAGAAAATGAAAGACTGGCCGAAGTACCCCAAGATCAGACTAGGGGCTCCCCTTAGGGTCTGTTCATTTGCTAGTAAAAGATTTGGAAAGTTGTTTTCAATGGAAAATTATTTTACGTAGGAAAAACGAAAACAAATTCTTGCATTCATTTGAAAGGAAAAGAAAACATAATTTATTTTCCAAGTGTTCATTTCAAAGAAGAAATATAAAGGAAAAGGAAACATAAAGGAAACTGCAGTCCTTTTAATAGCATTAATATATGTTTATTATTTCTTACTATTAGATTAATATTGTTTGCATATTATAAGTTTGACATTTGTATAAAATTGTTATAACGATATATCAAAATAATTTTATGACCAAATTAACAGTAGAGCATATATAACACTAATTAAAAAAAGTTAAAACTACATTCATCCCTAATTGTCAGATAATTGCAAAAAAGAAAAAAAAATCACATGAAAAAAGAGATAGACATGTATATCGAATTTAAAAAAATTAAAAAGTTCGAATCACGGCCTCCAATATATATGTTGTTCCATAGGCATGATATAACTTTGCAAAGCAATTAAACAATGGATGCTTAATTCACAAACCTGTAGGTCCGTATTTAACAAAAAAACATAAAAAAAAAAATTACATAGGTCCTCATATGAAAGATATATGAATCAAATGGCTGCAACAGTCAACATGAGATATATGAATCAAAAAACCATAAAAGATATGAAAAGAGATATTAGAAATTATAGGATCTCTCAAATTCCCCATTATGAAGTGCTCAATTGCTGTAAGGTTCCAGCAGTAACAATTAAACATCACCAGTGTTGGCATGCAATCCTGATATAGCACCAATTTATATTGCAACCCAATTGCTCTGCCAATCTCCTTCAACGGTGAACAATTCCCATGATTCGGGCTACGACTAACTAGCTATGCTGCTTGCATGGTATGCCAACATTGCTTGCTTGAACCTGCCAATCTCATTTCCAGGGTGAACAATTCCCATGATTCGGGCTACGACTAACTAGCTATGCTGCTTGCATGGTATGCCAACATTGCTTGCTTGAACCTGCCAATCTCATTTCCAGTGTTAGTACGAGATTCTTTTTTTTTATTTTTTGAAGTGGGTTAGTACGAGATTCATGCTGTAAGTATCCCTTTGTCTCTGCATGAAACGAGTCCATCACTTAGCCTATATAATCTCTGTTCTGTACACTTCCACCTAAAATAAACACAACACTTCCTATACCCGTCTTACCTGAAGTTTCTGATGATGTATCTATGAGCATGGTAATAACATTTTCCAATATCAGTAATGAAGCTGTGTTTAGATTGTTCCATGAGTAGAACCTCCATTCTTATGTTACCTACCAATATCAGTAACTGTAAGAGCCATGAACTTGTTAGCCTTTCTCACCCCACTACCAACTGTGCCAAGTCCGGTAGCAACCAACCCTACACCTGCACCAATACCAATACCGACCGAGCCTATTAATTACGAAACCTATACTAGTACTGACTAAGCCAATGCCAACACCTATATCATCACCACCAACATCCATAGTGCTTCCTAGAAAACCAACCTCTTTCATCTTTTTTGTTTTATCTACAATTGATTTTTCAAGATCAAGTGCTGCCAGTGCCCCTTCCTTTCTAAATTGATGATAGTTTACTTGTTAGTGATCTACCAGTGCCCCTTCATTTCAAAATTGAAGATAGTTTACCTGTTACAGTGAGAAGTCTATGATGTTAGGCCTAGAACAGGTTATATTGAAATGCAGAAAAATTGACATGAAACTAGTTTGTTTGGCACAGGTAACCGAGCACTTCAACCTAACTTTGGTGTACCTTTCTGATCCAATATATTCTCATACATTCATACTTTGTCATACTTAAACCAGTAACCAACTTAAACTTTCAATGTATTCAATAAATCTTACAGTATTGTAGCTCGGGCAATTTATCAAACATCTTATGTGCATTCACCATGCATGGGAAATCAGATATTAACAATTCAAGAGCAATTACCAGTTAAAACCAGCAAACTCAGATCTTAATCGACCTTGACAACACAAGTAGAAGCATCACAATCCAAGTAAAAATTAAAGCAAAAAAGAAGAAAATTGTTAACAAAGTTTGTTGAAAAGCTGTTACGGCTTTGAAAGAAGAGCAGGACGGAAGCATTGAATTGTTCACACATGCTATCGAATCGCGGGAATAAAGGTTACCAATGGATCATAAAGGTGAAAGGGGGACTGAGGGAGAAGAGCTCCTCCATCAAGTTTTCATTTTCGTTTTCTCTGAAAAAAAAAAGCGGAAAACGAAAATGGGTGTTTTCAGCGAAATTAGGTAAGCAAAAAGTCTGTAGAATTGATGTCTAATATCAAATGAACGGTGGGAAAAGTCTTTTCCGCTGAAAACAACTTTCCGAGTCTGTTTTCGGTGCAAACGAACAGATCCTTATTATAAATCAGTTCAGGAATTACTTTATTTTGATAAGCAGGAGCTGTCAAAAGAGGATGAACACACCAACTATCCTGAATCTATTTACAAAGTCGTTTACCCTGAATCTATTTACAAAGTTTGGAACTTCCGGTGTATAAGATGTAAATCGAACAAGTGTCATATAAAAATTTTAATGGCAAAAATACAATGTTATTAAGTTTATAGTGGCAAATTTGATTTGGAGTGTAAAGTTACAATTGGAGGGTTTTGGAGTGGCAAATATACAAATTCCCCTTTTTATTACAAAATATATCAAAATTTAATTTTCAATAAATTTTGGTATATTACAACATAGTAGCAACAATGCAACCAGATCTACACAAAAGAAAATGATGTAGAAATCGGTGAAGATTTGTCTCTAGTGTTGTCTTGGTCTCCTACTCGCCCCTCCTCTGTTGCCTTGTGTTCTCGCTAAAATCCGCTTCAAACTCGCCTTCAAAATCTTCCTAGCCACCTAGCCCCTCTCCCACGGGGAGAATAGGTCCAGAACAACCTCCTAATGGCAACTAGGGTTGCTCCTTATAAAGATGGAAAGCTCGGGATCGATTAGAATCGCTTCTACCAATTCTGTGCAAAACTTCATTTTCAACGTATATGGACCGAGTGGGAAGTCATATAGTGTGTACGAGCGATCCAAAAGGGTTTTGAGAGGTTTATGATATCATTCAGAACCTGTACGAAGTCTTCAGGTTCGAATATTTATGCAGGTCATTGGAACCGAGTGAAGTTCATTCGGACCGAATGAAATTTCAGCTCTGCACACTAATTAGTAATTCCAACTTTCTGTGCAATCTGCGTGAAATTTTTTAATGTTCTTGGGCTTATTTTATTTGTCTTTTCGAGCCCGATCCAAGTGTAGGTGCCTTGGGACCTAAAATACTCTATTTTGTGCTTCAAATACTTTCTTTTGCTCCAAAGCACCTAAACACTAACAAAACTCAAAATAAAGCGAAAACAAGCAAAGAATCACTTAAAATGCAAATGCATGCACATGATTTTGGTCATTTTGGAGATCCAAAACTAGATAAAATTAATACATGTTTTGGCGATATCAGGTACACAAAGGGTATTTTGTAAAATTTTTTGGGAGGAGGGAAATTTGTTCAACAAATTTTGATAGAAGACAAATTTTTAATGCCCAATTTCAATATATAGTTTAAAACTAAAATCGAGCTGTAATTCCGTTAATTATGTTGCCTTAACTTATTAATTTGAGAGTGACTTGGTCAACCAAATAATACGTGCATAGATTTGAATGAGTCGAAAGCCTAACTCTGGTATTACAGTGTCCTTCTTTGCTTGCAACATATTATTGCATGCAAATATATATGTATAAGTGCAACCACATAGAGTCCTTTTGTTGCACGCTTTCCCCAAAGTATCATTCATATTCAACTTTGTTGAATTAAAATCATTTTAGTTGCTGTCGAGATTGAGGAAGCCTAATATAAGATCATATTTTTCCAAACTTACAGCGTAACCGAATTAAGAGATAATAGTGATTTTGACTTTTTATAAAAGAGTGTATAGGATCTGATGTAGATGCCACCTAATATGTATTACAAATTAGCTGGCATAGAAAAAGAGGTTTGCATGATGGCATCATCGTTGTACTCTACCATTTAAATTTGTCGTAATTAATTTGTCAAAATAATACTTCCATAGAAAAATTGTTTTAACAGAATATACTGATCGGATCTGCATTCTGCTGGCTGATTGTTGTCGGATGGTACAAAGTTCGTACGAGTTGATCATGTAGTGCCAGACGTGGAAGTTTAAAATATAGTTAGAACATGTAATAATGATTATAAAACAAATAAAGATAGGCCACGATTAATTATATATATATGTCTGGCTACGGTGCTTCCACGTTAGCATTTCGGAACGCAACACTTACGATCCAAATTCGAAAATCCGTTGTCAAAAATTTTGATCCAATTAACTCATTAATTTATTTTTAATTATTTTAAGAGCCATATTTCAAAAAATCATTAAAAAATAGTAATAAAGTTTCTAAAATGGTAAAAATTGGTATCCTCCAACTTAATTATGTTAAGATTATTATAAACTATTTGGATTAAAATTTTAGACGACGGATTTTCAAATTTGGGTAGTAAGGAGGTCGGTCTGAAATGCTTATGGAAGCACCATAGCCAGACTCTATATATATAGAGAGAGAGAATTTTGCTAAAATGAGTCACGACTCACGGGCTGCTTGGTGAGTCAGGATCCAAAAACATATCAAATCACCTCCAAATTTCAATTTACATGGCTCAATAAATTCTTCATATCAAAATCGTATAGCACACAAAAATTTTCCATTTTTGGAGATATTTAAGTATTTGTTCTAGATTTTTTAAAATGATACATAAAACATTGAACATTTTATTAATATTCTATAGTCACTTTTAAAAAATCTAGAACAAATATTAAAAATCTCCAAAAAAATTTTTTTTTGCGTGCTATAAGATTTTGATATGAAAAATTTATTGAGCCATATAAATCAAAATTTGGTGGTGATTTGATATGTTTTTGGATTATGACTCACAAAGCAGCCCGTGATTCATGACTCATTTTAGCAAAACTCTATATATATATCTATATAGAGAGAGAGAGAGAGAATTTTGCTAAAATGAGTCATGACTCACGGGCTACTTCGTGAGTCAGGATCCAAAAACAAATCAAATCATCTCCAAATTTTGATTTATATGACTCAATAAATTCTTCATATCAAAATCTTATAGCACGCAAAATTTTTCCATTTTTGGAGATTTTTAAGTATTTTTTCTAGATTTTTTTAAAATGATACATAAAACATTGAATATTTTATTAATATTCTATAGTCACTTTTAAAAAAATCTCAAAACAATACTTAAGAATCTCCAAAAATGAAAAATTTTTGCGTGCTATAAGATTTTGATATGAAGAATTTATTGAGCCATATAAGTCGAAATTTGGAGGTGATTTGATATGTTTTTTATCATGACTCACAAAGCAGCCCGTGAGTCATGACTCATTTTAGCAAAACTCCATATATATATATAGTGCCAATGAAAGATTGAAATTAACATTTTATCCTTAGGCATTTTCGGTTTGCATTTAAAAGTAGTCAGGAATGCAAATAGCCTAGTAGCTCAAGTGGTAGCTAACTATGATGACTTTTAAGAGGTAATGGGTTCAATCCTTGATGACTTTTAAGAGGTAATGGGTTCAATCCTCTATGAGCACAAATTTAAAATGTTACAAATTTAATTTTCAAATTTTAAGCCGGAGACCGGGAAGCATTTCATATAGAAATTGGTCATAAATAAAGAACTTTTTTTTTGGTAAATATGACGGAGACCTAGCTAGGGTAGTTTTAGCCACTGGCTTGCAAACCGATGAATATATAATTATATATAGGGAAAATTGTCAAAATGTCACTCCAAAACTTCGAAATTGTCAAAATGCCATTCTAAAATTCAGACTTGCTAAAATGCCATTCCAAAACTTGTACGATTGTCAAATTGCCACTTATACTGTGTGAGAGCTTAAAAAATAGTTCTTTTTTTTAAAGACCGAAATACCCTTGACTCAGGACTCAGATGTATCTACCGTTGAAATTGATTTCCTTTCTCCTTCCCAACTGGTACAAACGAATAGGCCCTAGGTTCAAGCTCTGCCTTTCTTTTTCTCAGATTGGCTCGCTTTTCTCCTCCGATATATGAACTCCTCTATTCTGATGCACCTCCAAGTGCAATCCTTCAACAGGTCGCCCATTCGTGTTCCCGTCCACGTCACTAGTACAACGTAAACTCGTATAAGTCTGATTGTTTCACTGAAGGTGGAAAAAATCCTAGTTGTGGCCTGACCGTCTAGCTGTTGCTTTTCCAACATGAGATAATTAAATGGTTGCAAACTAAGTTTAGATGTGTAATATCGTTGAACAGCTTCCAGCTATTAAAAAGATTCTGGCATTTAGTTATGTGTAAACTACAATAACTATGTTCGAATATATAATTTTTCTTCTTTCAATCTTAATTCCCTATTTTAACGAATATGTTGGGACTAAAGTTCATGTTTGAGAGTCAATTTTTCAGAGATGGTGAGATATGTGGTTATGGATGGTTATATTGTACTGTTGTAATTTAAGTTACACAAGACAGTGAGCACCATGGTAGAATTGTCAAATTTGTGGCTGCACTTTTGTGTAGAAGTCTTATTAATTCAATCCCATAGTATGGGCAGTGCATGATCGGAAGGGGGAGGACCTCCCTTGGCTGGGCGGCAGTGGACCACATCGATTGGGTCGACGACACCGAGTGGCGCAGATGTGTGATTCATAGACTGCAGATGGGCAAATGAAGGTGGTGCCTCGGCTTGCTGGGGTGGAGGTGTGGTGACGTGGTGGGGGAAGGATTATTCGATCGCATCGGAAAGTCAAGGAGAGAGCGATCTGATCGATTTGAAAAAAAGAAAGAGGGGAGAACAGATCGAGTAGAGGGTAAACAGTTTAGAGAAGAAATGAAGTTTCTGATTGGGATTGTTACAATGGTTAAGAGGTAAAAATGGAAATACGAAAATACAATTCAGAAAATACTAAAATGTACCACTATTTTTATCAAGTATGTACAAAATTTATTGGATAGTGGCAATTTGACAATCATACTAGTTTTTTTGGGATGACATTTTAGCAAATCTAAATTTTATAGTGGCATTATGACAAGTTTGAAGTTTTGGGATGGCATTTTAACAAATTTCCCTTATATATAATGTCGTCGGGCGAGTCCAGGGCTTATGGTCGCTTCCTGTAGTCATCTCGAATCAGTCGGTCTATGCCAGGTAGGGCGAAGTCTTGAAAGTCTACCTAGTTGCGAGTGAAAGGGCAGTGACAATCACTTAACTAACATGTTAAACGTTTAGTTTAAAATTAAGGACCCTCGAAATATCACGAGCATTAAGAAGCAAACTAGAATTCAGTTAGAGATTTGCAAATTGCAAGCATAATGCTACCTGATCGATATCCCACCAATCTAGGTCGTCTCCTCTATTTGTATATTATTTTCATTTCATGTATTTGAATTTGAGAATAGAAATATATTAAGATCCAAACATCAATTCCTTGAATTCCTTGCCTCAAGTATATCTGACTCTTGCGAGCAACGTAGAGCCTAGAAGAGGTCACCTTTACAAACTAATAATCAATGGCTATTTTAATCATTTTATCAACCTAATCTAATCCCCGAGACCATGCATATATGATATATATATATATATATTGGAACTGGATAATTCCTTAATTTGATGAAACAAGTACCGTACGGCAGCACGGATAAAATATTAGGTAAAAAAAACAACTACTACTATTACTACTACTACAGTAACTTCAACAGGCATGGCCGCATGGGGATGGAATATGGATCCATCATAATTCATTAATGAAAGTTGCCTAGCTACAAGATATTAGATATTTGATCTACACAAGATCGATATCGGCGCATTTTTATTGATTTTTACTTGGCCACTTTAATTGTGATAAAATTAATAAACATGTTATGTTTTATTCTCTGTATTTCTTTATGGCAATTTTATTTTTGTGAGCAAAAGTAACGTAACGTCTCTTATTTTCTTTTCACATAAACGCCAATAGGTAACAACATAGACCAGTAGGCAAATTACTTTAATAAAAGAAGTTAATCTAAATTGATTTGATTGTCTTTTTCCATTGCATTTGCATACATAACATGCAGTAAGAGCCTCCTAAGAGGGGAATCAACCTTTACAAGTTGCAACCCACCCCGGTATTGTACAAAAAAAAAAGCACACAACACCAAGCGGCGAATTCCCCAATTCAATTCTCTCTCGTCCCCTCCGCGCCATCCGAATATATATCCACAAAAATCCATTACCATTACGGCATTACCCACCACCACCTACTCCCCTTCCCTTCCCTGCTAAATAATATAAATTAAATAATAAAAAAAAAAACCTAAAAAGCAATCGAGAAATAAAAACAAAAAAGAAAAGACCATCAGCTTCCGTATGATATATGATATATGAAGTGAATTAAGTCACTGCAAGGTCAGGACTCAGGTGTTAATTAGAGTCGATGGAGCGAAGCAAATCCTCATCAGAATAAGGGGTCCCAATCCCATCCGCAGCGAGAAGGGACTCCAGCACGTTCGTGAACACGGTCACGCTGCAGGGGATCCGAAGCACCCCGCGCTGCTCGTACCCGTACTCCTGCGCCGATCGTCGTAACAGCTCCAGAAATACCGGCCGGTTCAGGAGCTCCGTGCCGACCACGAACCTGGCCATCTCCTCGCCCACGTAGACCGGCACATGACCCTCCGGGACCTCCCGCACATGACTCCCACATGCGGATGATCGGCCGCCGTTCTTTGCGCTGGGCGAGTGTGAGTGGCACTGGGACGAGTCACCCACACGTGCCAGCCGTCGGATCATCTGCCTCATGATGGATTAATTCCGACAGCCGATCGAGATTATTTCAAATTCTAAAAAAGAAGACTTATTAGAGATGGAAAGGAAGGAATGTTTTTGACTTTTGAGGGAGGGTTTAGGATTAGAAGTAGGACTTGAGTTAGGAAGGGAAGGGAAGGGAAGGGGAGTAGTATATATAACGGGAGATTAGATTAATTAATTTGGGGAAGGGAAGGGATGGTGGGAGTACAGAGGCATTGCACGGCAGGTACGAAATCAGGTGGTGGATCGATCAAGCCTGGGTCATGCGGTACAGCAATTTTGCCACTCACGGCCTGACACGTTGTAACTGGCCATTTTTTTAAGAGTAATACCTAGCGTCCACAGAAAAACCGTCTATGTCATCCAAAGGTTATATTTCGGAATGTATCTGTTACATTTTAGAGTGTATTTTTTGCATTCCATATACGTTTATGGATATATTGACGGTTTTTCAATGGACGCAAGATGTTTCTCTTTTTTTAAGTCTCTTCGGTTGTGTGTTATGTGACTCAGTTAGTGTTTTAAAAAAAACCTGAGACGTCTGAACCCGACCTGAGAAATCCGGAGAAAATGGACCGACCGACCCGGCCTGGGCGTTTGACCGGGGCAACCCGAGAGGACCGGGAGGGACGGTCCTCGCAAGGGTAGGTATCCATGTTCTCAGAAAAATTTCCGTGAAAACCCGACATGAGCAAACCCGGGACCCGACCTTACCCGACCCCGGGTACCGGGGCAACCCGGGACCCAACCCTACCCGACCCGAGGTACCGGGGCAACCCGGGACCCGACCCTACCCGATCCGAGGTACCGGGTTAATAACCCGAGGTACCTGACTTGGTTCCAACTTTTCCCGCCTATGTTAACAACTAATATAATATTATTTAAATTTTATTTTTCAAAAAGAATTTTTGTTTTACAACAAATATAATTATTATAATTTTTTCTGATTTTCTATGTTATTTTTTCGGTTTAAATAATATTATTTTAATTTTTTTCATTTTTAATATAAAAATACTATTTTCCAAACTTTTAATAGTATAATATAATATATGTATATCTGATTAAAACAAATAATTTAATTTTTAATTCTTTTTCGTTTTTTAAGTATATTTTTTTATTTTTGTAATATAAAATAGGTGTATTATATTTTTTTGTTTTCTTTTTTTTTTTTGACATATAACTCCTGGACCGGGCAATCCGAGCAGCCCGGACCGGGAAACCCAGGCAACCCGGGAGGGACAGTCCTAAGCTAGGTCCAATCTCCTTCCCCCAAAATTTTTCGAGGTTTCCCAAACCGGGAAAACCCGTGGACCGGAACAGATTTGGACCGACCCAGACCTACCCGGACCGTTTTTAAATCACTACACTCAGTGGAAGAGTAACCCCCGAATGCGTCCATTTGCACAATGATCCTTTCAAAATATATCACTTGTTAATTGTTATTAAGTTTTAAGGTTATCAGTTTAACTAGTTCCTTTGAAAAAAAAAATAATAATGTCAATATCTAAACCAGCTGAGCTCATCAATTGGGTGACCTAATCTATTTATTTAGTTTTTAAATGCATTTCGCATACACTGACATAAAATTATAAAACTGAAATATCAAAGCGATCTTTGTAACAAAACGCGAACGCCAAATGACAAATTTATGTGTTTGGCGTTTGACATTCCGAAACCCGAACTCTAAGCCACTAAAGCCAAATGCGAACGCAAAACGCGCTATACTCCAAACACCAAACGCCTATACTCCAAATACCAAACGCGAACGTCAAACCCCAAACCCAATCCTGAAACCCAAACCCCAAATGCGAAACACCAAACGCCAAACGTGAAAACCTAAAACCAAAACCGTCACACCTAACCTATAACCCCTAAACCCAAACCCAAACCCGAAACCCCAAACGCAAAACACCAAACCCAAATCCCCAAACCCGAACCCGAAACGCTAAACGTCAAACGTCAAACCCCAAACACGACCCCTAAAGCCCAAACTCCAAACGCCAAATCCCCAACTTCCATCCTGAAACCCGAGCCCCGAGACCTAAACCCCAAACGCGAACACTGAAAGCAAAACCCGAAACCTAAACGCCAAATCGCAAACCCCTATCCCAAAACCAAAACCAAAACCCCAAACCACAAATGCCAAACGCGAACGCTAAACGCCAAAAACCAAACCCCAATCACCAAACCTCAAACGCCAAACCCCAAATCCCAAACACCAAAAACGAATGTCCAAACCCCCATCCTAAAACCCGAAACCCAAACTCCGAATGTCAAACGCGAACCCCAAACGCCAAAAGCCAAACCCCAATCCCTAAACGCCAGCACCCAAACCCCAATCCCCAAACGCCAAACTCCAAATGCCAAACGCCAAATAACAAATGCCAAACCCCAAACAACAAATGCCAAACCCCCATCTCGAAACCCAAACCTCGCACTCCAGACGCCAAACACCAAATCCCAAACCACAAATGCCAAACCCTAAACCCAAACCCAAACCCAAACCCAAACCCAAACTCTAAACGCGAAACCGTCAACATCCATCACGAAACCCAAACCCCAAACACCAAACGCCTAATGCGAAGGCTAAACCCCCAACCCAAACCCGAAACGCTAAACAGCAAACGTTAAACCCTAAATAGGAACCCTAAAGCCAAACTCCAAACGCCAAATCCCCAACTCCCATCCCGAAACCCGAACCCCGAGGCCTAAACCCCAAACGCGAACACCGAAAGAAAACCCCAAACATAAACCCTAAACCTGAACCCTAATCTCGTAACGCCAATCGCGAATGCCAAACGCCAAACCCCAAACAAACAACACCAAACGTCAAACCCCAATCCGCAAACTCGAATTGCTAAAAGTCAAACCACAAATGCCAAACCCCAAACCCCAATTCCCAAACCCCAAACGCAAAACCCCAAACACGAAACGTGAATGCCAAACCCAAAATCCCCATCCCGAAAACTGAAACCCAAACCCCAAATGCCAAACACGAATGCCATACATGAAACGCCAAACCGTAAATCCCAAACGCCAACCACCAAATTTCAAAGGCCAAACACAAAACACCAAACACCAAACGTCAAATGCCAAACGCCAAACGACAAACGAGAAACCCTAAACCATTGACGCTAAATTATAAACCCTAACCCCTAAACACTAAACTCGAACCCCAATCCTGTAACGCCAAACCCCCAAACACCAAACGCCAAACACCACACGCCAAATTTAGGGTCTATGGTTTAGGGTTTAGGGTTTAGGGTTTCTCGTTTGTTGTTTTGGGGTTTGGGGTTTCTCATGTGTCGTTTGGCGTTTGGCACTTGGCATTTAGTGTTATGTGACTAGTCAATATGCGCACTCCGCCGTACTCAATTGAATATTTTTTGCTATCGTTGGTCTATTAATATTAACTCATAGGAAAATATTGATTTGAATATATAAACTTAAAAAGTTAGATTTGTATTTTTAATAAATATCCTTATGTTTAGAACCTCAAGATCATCCTATTTATTGGCTAACGACATCAAGACCACATAATTTATTGGCTGACGACATCAAGACCACCCAATTTAAATGAGCAGGACACAAAGTCAGACACAACCCGAGAATATATATATTTTTTTGAATTAGTAAATTAAAAAAATTTAAAGAAAATTACATCAATTAAAAAATAAAAAAATACTTTACTTATTTGATAATAACGAAACAATTCCGAATTACTAAATTCAAAAATAAAAAAATCTAAAGAAATAAATAAATAAAAAAGAGAAAAAATAAAAAAATACTGTAGCAGGAAAAAATAAAGAAATGAAAACAAAATAAAATAAAAAGGAAAATTTTGTTTTGAAAATTTTTTAAAAAATTAAAAATCATTTAAAGGAATAAAAAACAGAAAATTATAAAATTATAAAAAATTAAAAAATTAAATTAATTATAAAAAAATTAAAAAAAAAACAAATAAATGAATGAAAAAAAATAAAAAAAACACTAGCACCGATGGGACAGTAACGCAACAGTAATTGAATTAAATTTGAATGGATTGACGCTCATATTTATCTCAAAAAAAAGTTCATTGAGGATTTCCATAAATCATGACTAGGTACTTTAAAATGGGAACTTCAAAGCTTTGAAGTTCACTTCTCTTGTTGAAGAGAAGATCATTAGCGCTTAGGACAAATATTAGTAGATTTATAATGTTCATCTTAATGATTTTGATAATAGATATTAGAAAATGGAAAAATTAAAAAAAAAGATATTGAAATATTATATTGAAGTTCATATTGTTGAATCTATCCATTGATAATGATAGTACTTTTAAGTTTTATTCCATTTAGATATCATTTAATACTTTATTCACGATTATCAAAATTTCAAAGTTTTTATATGGGATTAAACTTAACAATAATGATGGAGTCTCAAATGAGATCCAAATTAAATAAAACTTAAAACATAATTGATCTATACCCTTAAAGAATGTCTAGTAATTTCTTTCTTTTTTCTATATTTAACATTTTTACGAATATATTTGAACGATGGTACTTAAGCTCATCAAATTTATTAGTTGTCAAGAGATCTCTTCCCTTATTTTAAGATGTCCATAATCCTTTTTTTTCAGTAGTGATAAATGCATAACCTTAATAATAATGAAGTTTTTAGAATGGGAACTTTGTAGCAAAAATATCGCGAGTTCTTTTTCGCTCTTTCATCTGGCGACTCAACAGCAAAAAAGCAACTCAAACCCTAAGCATCGCCACTCACACAGCCTCTCGGTGGGACCCTACTCTCTCTCGAAAATTCTCATTCCTTAAGCCAACTGGAAGCTATGAACCTAGGGTAGGGGAGGCTGCGTCGCAGGCCTCCCCCACCCCTCCCCTTCTTTTGCCCCTCCGCTCTCTACCAACTACCTTCACTTTTATTTTCACATGTGTCACCTCCCTTTTAATTTGAAATACAAGCAATTACATCTTTGGTATCGACCAAAATCCTAGCGTCAGACCATTTCTCTCTCAGTGCCGCCAGCACCACCAACTTCGCGTAGTGTCCAACTGTACCACCACCACCACCACCTTCGCGTAGTGTCCAACCGTACCACCACTTCAACACTTCTCACCCCTCCAACCTTCCACTTCCCACTCATCTTCTTTTTCCACTGTTGACACCACCCATGAAATTCCCATCACCTTAAACTCTAACTTGACTCCTAGACCGTTTACATCAATCTGACATGTTTGAGTTGTCACCATTTTGAATCGTTGTTGTATGAACTATGAAGGGTTATCTCTATTCCAACTGCTACATCTTGCTCGTTGAGGCCACCTCCTAGTAGTTTTTTGAAAAAACCCGAGAAGTCGAAAATCAACCAAAGAAACCCGGAGAAAATGGACCCACCGGTCCGATCCGAGGGTGCGACCCTGGCAACCCGGGAGGGTCAGAAGGGACGGTCCTCGCAAGGAAAGGAATCTATCCCATATAAAATTTTCTGAGAAAAACTCGACCCGAGAGAAACCGAGACCCGAACCGACTCGACTCGCCCTAACCCTAGGTACCGAAGTAAACGGGGTAACAACCCGAGGTAAAAATAAAAAATAAAAATAAAAAGTCGGATCCCCGTATATATATATTAATAACACAGCCAGTCACAAACCTGAAAATTGAAGGTGTAACTTTTTACTTTTCAAAAACGAATAGTAGTATAAAATATATATATTTTTTGTTCAAAACAAATAATTTCTTAGTATTAAATATATATATTTCGGTTTCAAATAAACAATTTTTGGGTTTTCTAAAGTAATTTTTTCGATTTTTGTAGTATAAAATAGGTATAATATTTTTTGAGCGAGGTTATAGAACTATTAATACTACAAATTAAGTGGCATGTACTACGGCTCTATGTTATCATTTTTAAAGTTTAATTAACGGATCCAAACCGCTCAATATGTTCTCCATATATAAATGTCATAGTAGAACAAAATTTATAATTTTTTAATGCTTTTTTACTATTTTTTTAGATAATTAGAAAATGAATTGATGTAAATATTATAGACCATGAAAAAAATGTGGTTTTTTTATATATCAAAAGAGGAGGGATTCGTTGCCAAGGATTTATAAGTGTCAAATCTGCCAATTCATCTGGACCGGTCATCAAGTTTCTACTCAACGGTTCAAATTACAACACTCAAGTCTTTTATTTTTTATTTTATTTTTTTTCCTGGGTGTCTCTTCGATTCCTCCCAATTCCCTAAAGACACGATGCTTCTTCCTCCTCCTCCTTCCTTCTGCCTCTCGTCCCACCAAGGCACCAAAGCCCAAACCATTGACCGTCTTTTAGAATCGAGAGTTGTGACCTTCTCATATCTCCTTAATTTTATTTGTCCAATGGGTACTCTATGGATTATCCTACACACAGCCACGCACATCAAATGAACCCCTAATAATACTTGATTAAAGTTTAATTATTTCGGTTCATAAAAGTTTATTTTGTTGTTCAACAAATATATGTGCCGGTAATAAATAGCTCCAGAAGCAAAATCGAGACATCGGTCACTGCTTATGAGAGCAACAATCGTGCCTGTTATTATTCATTTTATACACCTTCTCAAGTTCTCCACTCTCTTCTCTGTGCCATAAAGTTCCTAGGCGCGTTGGAGTTGTGCTTGAAGATCTAAGGTTTAGTCGGCGATTTAAGGTTCAGTGAAAAGGTTCACCGGATCCCTCCTCATATCAAAATATATCAAAATATATCAAAATATATGTAGTTAAAAAATTCTAAAAAAAATAAAATTTGGTCTAGAACTACATTAACATATGAAGATCACATTGAGCGGTTTGGATCGATCAATTGAACTTTAAAAATCATAATATGGAGCCGTAGTACAAACCATTTTGTACTATTAATAGTACTATAGCCTCACTCATATTTTTTTTTTCTGCTTGTTTTTTTTTTTTTCCAGAGTTTTTTTCTCTATCATATAACCCAAACAACCTCAGCAATCCAACCCGAGCAACCTGAGAGAGACGGTCCTAAGCTAGATCCAATCTTCATTCACCAAAAATTTTCCTGAGATTTCCCGATCAGAGCAACCCGGGAGACCGGGTAAACATGGAACCTGAAAAACCCATAGACAGGGACAGGTTTGGACCAATCCGGATCTACCCAAACCGTCGTTGAAACACTACCTCCTAGTTTTAGTCATCGCAGATCTACGTGTTGCTAAACCACTTAATTATCCTCCTTCAATCACTGCCCCTCCACATCATGATCGCGTCTCTCTACACAATCACCACATGTATCCATTTTCTTGTATTTTTCTTTTTCATCTCGATGCTTGTACTTCAATGTAACTGTATAACTATTTTTAATTTATTTGTTTAATGAAAATTAATGATAGGAATTTCCTATCACATCAGAAAAAAAAAATAATAACGAAGATTTTAATCACACCACATATATGAACACATCATATTGGGCTGTTTGGCAATGGGAGATGAAGCCTATTTAGTATAGATCAAGCCTCCTCGTTACTTTAATTCTTCTAAATACGTGTTCTTTAATGTAGATTAAGAACCTCTTCTTAAACTTTTTAAACTACTTAGCTTAATCCAGAACCTTAATTAAGGAGGGAAAACCTCTGAATTAAGCCTTTTTAATTCCTTAGTAAAGATTAAAATACAAGACCGCACAACTCTTTAGTACACATCAAATGTTAATCTAAGCAAATTTTAGTCTAGTTAGTTTAGTTGTGTTGCCGAACATATATAACGGTTGAGCATTTTCTCTCCTCAGGTTCCTGTACTAGTGGACAGTCATGGACCCATTTAATTTGGCGCCTAGTTTTGACACTCAACACCAATGACAAATGCGTTAGTTTTCTTTCTAGTGTTGAAAGGCCTCCTCTAAGCCTACAACGTCCAACCTGGTCTCCCATCGATCAAGTAAATATTTTTTCGAATTTCATATGTACAAATGTACAATACGACCATATAGTTGTTGAGTTTTTTTATTTGTTTGATTAACTATGTCGTTCAATTAATTTTTTGGCAACATTATTCGATAATTGATATTCTTGAAAGCAAAATCCAAAGTAAAAAAAAAAAAAAAAAAATCAGGTAGTAGCGTTTACTTTAAATTAGAGTTTGGACTTTTATGTATCATTGCCAACTAGTTTTTCATCAAGTCATTTAAAATTTTCAACGGCTGAATTTAATGCATGATTAATAACATTGTAATTTGGGTGCAAAAAAAAAAAAAATTCCGCAAAACATATTCAATTGAAGAAAAACTAACATAACTTGAGACCTTTCTTATGTAAGTGTATCATAAAATATATGTAAGAATATTAGAATAAGATAAGAACTATTTTAATTATTTGTTTGTTTGTTCATTTGATTGTATATAGCGATGCTATGTATTTACCGGTATTCCTTAAAATGCTTCAAATTTGTTGTCAAACAAAACTTGGTGGGTCGTAACAAATTTTAAAAGATAATATGTATTCACTATTTATCTTTATATATTTATTTAAACACAAGATATTATTCAAGTAAAAATGCAAAATTAATTGCATGCTCTGGTGGACAGATTACCAAATCATTGTTTTGGCAATAGAGGATCAAGCATTTAAGAAAAGTCCCGTCCATGGATATCATGCATTCATGCGAGAGTCAATATTATTTTTAGTCGAGATAGAAAGTTTAACTGATGAGCGTCATAATCCGACGTGGATTAATTGACCCTAATAGAGAAGTACGAGCCTACTATTTCTTAACTCGGCTCAAATTTTGATCGGACGGTCAGAATCGGCTTCCGCACAGATTTCAAAATATTTTGATTTTTTCTGTATGATCTTAAAATATTTTGGTGTTTCTCAACTGTCGGATCAAGAAAAGTAGAGCCTATTTTCTTTTTAGAAAAGCAGGTGATCCCAATCCTAGACTCACTGCTGCTAGCTAGCTAGTGCCAGTGCAAGTGCAGATGGATTTCCATTCTCTTCCGTACAAGATGAATTTTTGCGCCAAATTAGTACATGATATATATACCATGCATTGTCACGTCATCTCATCTATCTAGGGAAACTCCTTCCGTCCATTGAGTCAACCTCTCCATATGTTCATAGTTGACTGAATATCGTCGTGGCAACGACACATCAGAAGAAACGCGACACGCTGGCACTCGTCGTGGCAACGAGCACTGCACGTCAGATTCCCCCGGCGGCGGGGGGTTGGGGCGGCGGGGTTGGGGGCGGCGGCGACAGGGGTCGGCGGCGTTGGATGTCGGGGGCGGCGGGGGTTGGGGGCGGCAGGTTTGGGGGCTGCGTGTTGGTTTAAAGAGTTGTTACACATATTTAAAGAGTTATTACAGTCACGTGTTGGTTTTGTTACACATAACTTATGTGTTTGTTACAGCCAGCGTACTGTTTTGTTACAATTAATGTGCAACGGACACAGAAATCTCAAAATGAGCGGGATTTCGATTCAAAACAACCGAAAAAATCCAGCAGCATGAGCGGGATTTGGGGGTTGGTGCGGCGGGGGTCGGCGGCGTCGGGGGTCGGGGGCGGCGGGGGTCGGGGCCGCGTGTTGGTTTAAAGAGTTGTTACACATATTTAAAGAGTTGTTACAGTCACGTGTTGGTTTTGTTACACATAACTTATGTGTTTGTTACAACCAGCGTACTGTTTTGTTACAATTAATGTGCAACGGACATAGAAATCTCGAAATGAGCGGGATTTCGATTCAAAACAACCAAAAAAATCCAGCAGCATGAGCGGGATTTGGGGGTTGGGGCGGCGGGGGTTGGGGGCGGCGGGGATTTGGAGGTGGAGGGGTTATGGCCACGGCGGGGGTTGGCGGCGGGGGGGGATGGGGGCGGTAGCGACTACGTGGACGAGCTGCTATTGACGACGTCGTTCATTTATCCAGCGCATAAGCCAACAAGGACTCTATGGATATATAGACCATTTCTTGATAGACGGTAGGTCTCGCTCATCTATCTATCTATGATGAATACTTTGGATTAAGGAAATTACGATCCAAAATATGGAACCATGCATTCTCATCTGTGAGCAGGATAATTAGAATAATTAATCCCCACTTGGTATTTTTTTAATTTGTTTATTAATTGTATCTGTATTTTTTTTTTTTTTTTTGATTCAAAGTATAGCTAGCACGCTTAGCTAGGATTCTACTGTAAATTAGATTATTATATATATGTGATAATAACTGCTCTACAACCTCTACTGTGTTATTTTTTTCTTTGAGCTAAGTTATAGTACTTCATTGCAATAATTAATTAACCTAGGTTATATATATATCCTTCTAACACATAGGGTCTGTTCGGCTGAGACGGAAAAGAGGAATTGAATGGAATAGAGGTCCTCTTCCCAACGAATATAACTGGAAAATGATGGAATAGAGAATACAGATTAGGGTCCTTTTCCTCTTTTCTCAATTCCAAGGGAGGGATGGAATAGAGAATTGAGTCGGAAGAGAGGAGAGAATGGACCAATTTTACCCCTCATTTCGCTGACGTGGCCACTCTTTCCTTATTGTTTATTTCCTTCTGATTCTCTCTCTTGCACATTTACAGAGGAGAGAAGAACTTTCTCCCAATACAATCTGCAGCAAATCTCCAACAATCTATTGATGTATTTGCGAAAGCTCAAGTACAAAAACAATTAAAGGTAATTTTCTCTTTCAAACGAGATCCATATTGTGTATTGTTGTTTGAAATCCATCTTCCACTGATTGTTCTTCTGCCTCTCTCATGAAATTTTTCGTTCTCAGTTTCTTGTTTGTTCTGTGTATATTTCACACCATTGTTCAAATAAGATCCATGAAGATGAAGCACTAGGTCTCCCTCTCTCTCTCGCCAAAGTCTGGTGACTTGGTCTCCCCCTCTCTCGCCAAAGTTTGGTGACATTTGCGCCTCTCCAAATACTGGTAATCTCCAAATACTGGTAATCTCTCCAAATCCATGAAATTTTTCATTCTCAGTTTCTTGAAAGATTTTTTCAATTATAAGATTTCGATTATCTGATATAACCTCAGTAAGTTCAATTTTGTCTCAATTTAGGAAGCAATGTAAGAGATCAACTGCAAATTAATTGGATACTTGACTTTTGAGGGTGATGAATTTGGCAGTTATCTTTGATAAATAACTCCTCTGGACAACGAACTGGGTGGTTATTTCTTGATAGCAGTACTCATTCTTGGGCCAGGAGCTAGCAATGACAAAATAGAGTTGAAGAAATTGATCGGATGGAGACATGCATTGTGGGAGCTGTTTATTATTTCATTGAATATAGTGATGTTATGAACTTACAATGCCAGCTTTATAACTAGTGTATTATAAGGTTTCTATTTGGAATAAAAAGTTGCTGTTAATGATTTAATATTTAGTTACATAGTTAGACTGCATTAATATTTTTCATTTTAATTTGTTGAATTTATAAATCTGTTTTGAGTATGCAATTTATGATCTACTGATATATGATAAACGGGATATTACATCAGTATAGTTCATGGCTTAGAAATTAACATTAAGGACATAAAAGTCATTTCCTACATATGTGATATTTTACTGACTGTTTGGATTCGGTATTCCAATAGTTGAATCGCCGAACACATATGGAAAAGTAGAGAAGAGTGCCCTCTTCTCAATTCCAGTAATCCGCTTTTCCATCTCTAATCCACTCCCTGCCGAACAGAGCCATAGTGTATATATATATATATATATATATCTTATTATATTCCAGACCATGGTGCTATCCAGCCAGCGTAGTGTCCAATTGCTCAAAGAAAAGCTTACAAAAATATGCACACATAGCTAGGTTTTGCTTTAGTAATTCAACTTGTTTAGCAACTCGATCGCTTGTAATTTAAACTAGACTCTAGAACATGAGAACTAAATTTTATGAAAGGAAAATCTTGTGAAAGGTGAGGGAACAACGTACGTTAACTCATCCTCGTTTAATTTAAAGCAGACTCTAGAACATTATTTAGTTCGTGCAAATTAAAAGGCGCCCTTGCTAGCTATACGTACTAGCTGCACTAAAACAAACCCAACATGATATGATATGATCTGATCATCGAGCTTTATCTTCACTTTAATTAATTATATGTTAATTGGGAGTACCATGCTTGCAGCTAGCTGCTACATCATGCATTGCCATCATATATATATAGTTTATTTTTATATATATTATATTTGGTTTATCGATGGTTCCTGCAGCTAACCACTCATATATATTGTAACTATACATATATACATATAGCTCCATGCATGCACGGTCTTGGGCGTTGGTGAGAAATATCTATCTATCAGTACACATATATGAAACATGCATGAAAACAAACAAACAAAACTATAATTAAAGGACGTCAAACCATCAGCTAACCTGCAAGCTTAATTAAGGGTCTAATCTTCTATATATATATATATAAAGTTATAAACTAATACATCAAATTTATGAATTATTACATAAAAACAAATTAAGAGCTAGTCAAGTACTCGATATATAGTCGATTCCATATATATCTAGGTGTCGACGGGAGCGGATCAGCTCGATCGTTTCTAAGATGGCACGAATAATTAATTACTTATCGAATTAATTAATTAATTAATTACAAATTAATCTACAATAAAGACGCAAGTTAAACATAAATTAAATTTAGGAGAATTAATTTAAAGAAATATATAAATATGATGCCGAAATTAATGGAACATTCGAATTGTTTGTTGTATTTGACTATCTGTACGCAAGTTGTACGTGTTAACACGTGCAGCAATAGTTACAAGTGTCTTGATGGAACTGATTATATAAATTGTGTCACTGTTCTTTCTCAGCTAGCTGTAAATAATTAATCCATCATGCATATTGGTTGATTTAATTAATCAAATAATTAACTAAAAACTATATATGCAACAAAAATAATAAGGACGAAGGCAAATTCATAAAATACTTGTCGTGGAAGAATCAAATTGATCCGAATTGTGATATTAATAATTAAGGGACTCCCACAACCACAATCTCTATCTATCTGGATTTGTATTAATTCAACCGTGGGACTCACATGATGTATATATTGACAATTGACTGGTAGTACGTATATATATAGTATGACTACATATATATAGAGTACCACAAATAATTTATCTTTTAGATATTTCTCGGCTGAATTAGTTGCTAATAAATTGGCTCGATCCATGATCCATTTCTTTTGGGTTCCATCCTATCAGAGATTAGGTGTACCGGTGAACAATTTTGTTTTCTTCGTCAACACACAAATACAAGTGTAGATAGTATTTTATCTTTTTGTGATAGTAGGCACATCCATTCACCGGGTTTTAATTGACTTACATATATTATTTAATTTTCAATTATAATATATATTTATAGCTAGGATTAATATATATTATTTTTTAGTTAATAGATATATATAATTGTTTTTATATATACAACCGTGTCAAGCATATAAATATACGTACATGAGATTAATTATCAGATAGACAAATGAGTAGAAGGCCCGATAGACAAAAATAGAGATAGACCATACATCTTTCTCAAATATATATAATTATATATATATATAGAGTCCGGCTACAATAATATGCATATCACGGTTTTACCGTGCTGTGCAGTCCGTATCTCAGTTTGCGGTGTCCAAATAGTCGATCCAAACTGCTCAACTTAATCTTTATATCAAAATATACTAGCAAACCAAATTTTATAATTTTTAGAATTTTTTTGCTATTTTTAATGATGGAGAGAAAATGGCTAGATCCAAGGATTCTGGTTCATACAAAATAACGATTTTCTCCTCATCACTAAAAATAGCAAACAAATTCTAAAAATTGTAAAATTTGGTTTCCTAGTATATTTTGATATAGAGATCACATTGAGCGTTCGGATCGACTATTTGGACACCAGAAATAGAGGCACAGACCACATAGCACGGTAAAACCGTGATATGCATATCACCGTAGCCTAATTCTATATATATAATGTCTTATTACTTTTATCCTAGGCCGAGATGCATGGTGCATTGTTTATTTGTTTTAGTACAAATTAAATAATTCAAGTTTAATGGTTTTTCTTCACTATACGTACGTAGTTATTCGGCGAGAGCTGCTAATTATTAATGAAATTAATTGTACTGAATATATAGTATGTAAAATTTCATGAATTTATCAATGATATGCTCTATGTCAAAATTTCTTTCGAGTTATGAACGGAACAATTATTGTAATCGTGTTGTTTGAGTATCGCTATACAATCAACTGTCATGTTCTAGGATACAGTGGTAATTTAGGTAATATGTTATTTAGTAAATTATGTTGTTAGGTGAGGGACAAATTAGTGATTGTGTTAAGTGGAGTTGGTCTTTATGAACCCATCTTATATATTAATCTAATTAGGGATGCTAATATGTTGAAAATATTGAGATGAAATAGACTTCCAAAATTATCCGATTTTCGTTCTTTTTCTTCCAATTCCAAAATATTAAATTCTTGAACTTCCGACTTCAATTGCGAAATTACGACCGAATCAATCGATTTGCTTCCGAAACTCTTGAATCCCAAATCAAGAGTGTGACCGTGCGACTAGAATTTATTAAGCAGATTGATAAATTTTTTTTTAAGCTCCGCTTTTTGTTCAGTTGGAAGTTACAACAAAGAAAACATAGGTCATCTATGCAAAACAAGAATCAACAGCCAACAGGAATATATATGTTTTCTTTAAAAAAAAATAGTGTATCAAATCCATCATTAAATTATGCTATATTTGAACCAAGTACCAAAATTGTTCTTGTATATATATATCACTGACAAACTCGCGGTTGGCTCGGGTATTGACCCGATAAAAATTCAGTATAAAAATTCAAGCTATAGTCTAGCTACCGTATAATTAAACATGAGGAAAGCTAACTGTACCTCAACAAAAATCCCCCAAAAATCGTACCCCAATCTAACAACACGCATGCATAAACTATAAACACCCATAGTAAGCAACTATGAATACAGTTTACCAATGGTATGAACATAACTAAATTAGGACGGGTGGACAATTTTTATTTCCACACCTAAATGTGGGGACCACCACTATAATTGTCAAATTGCGCACTTGCTGAAATTAATTTAAACACGTTTTTCACATGAACATAATAGTTGCACCTTCTGCTGCGTAGGGTGTTCATACTTGATGTAATAAGGTGTTCATACCTTCTACATGCTCTTGTTCATACTGTGTTCATAGTATGTTCAGACCTGGTGCAAAAATAGTATTCTTGTTCTCTAAGAAAAGAGTAAATTGCTGTGTTGGATGTTCAGTGTTTGTTCGTCTGCCTTTCCATGAGGTCTGATGTGGGTGTTCATACTAATTATGTTGCGTTGTTTATATCATTAGAGGAACTTGTTCATACTTTGCTAACACGTCGTTGATATCGTGCAGTGCTCTTCCTCCTTGGACTTCTTGGCCAGAGCGTGCATGCACTTGCGCCCATCAATAACCGGAGATCGTCTCCATCGTCGGAGATAGCATCAAATGTGTGGAGATCGCCTCAATTGCCGGAGATTGACAGATATGGCATGAGACTGATGGAGATTTGTTTGAGATTGCCAGAGATGGCAAAGATCGCCGGAGATCGTTGGAAATCGCCAAGGTCGCCGCCTCAAATCGACAGGATCAATTCAGCATGAACAATCTTCGTTTATTCGTATGTACGGACGGTAAGTAGTTTACTATTTTTATCTTTTTCCAAAAAATGGTAAGATGAAAGCATTATTTATTGAGGAGGGATCCATTGACAATGCTTATAATGACAATCTTGACAATCAAGATTTTGAAAAATTTGTAATAATTTATAAAAAATCTTAAAAATGAAAAAACTTTTATGGATGCATTCTTTAACTTATAGATTAATAGTGTTTTAAATTTCAACCAATTTGAACATCGTTTGATAGTTTATCAAAATTTTATACATTTTTTAACGGTTAAAATTTAATGAGCTTTAAAGAGCTACCAACGTCACTTAAATTGAATATAATTTGATACATAATCAATCTATAAGTTAAACAATATCTCTATAAACTTTTTTCTATTTTTAAGAATTTTTAACTATTTTTACAAATTTTTTAAAATCTTGATTGTCAAGATTGTCATTTTAAGCATTGTCAATGGATCCCTCCTCTTATTTATTATGCTAAAAATAGAAAGGTGGGTGGGGGTGCAAAGATGGGGGACAATATCTTTGGCATGCACTTTAAATTAAGAAAAATTGGGTGCGTGCTTTAATTTAATTTGGCAGCCAAAACTTTTCCATGTCACTTGTATGGTACGGGACAATATATTAATTAGCACGATGCATGAAAACATTAATAAAGAAGTGTTATAATTGGATGATCGGATCGGATAATATATGATATGTATGCCCATGGCCATATCCAATCCAACGCCAGCATTCGTTTAAAGTGAAGGGAGGGAATATACTATATATTATTGACATACCAATACCATATTGATATAGACAAAAAAAAAAATATTGCATGTACAGCTAGCCGTACATTCCGCACCACGGGCCTTGTACTCGGTACTCCTGCTTTTTCGCTTTGCATGCATGCTGCAATTGCTACACAGGCACAGCAGTCTTTCTCTTTCATGGCGTGGAGTGGAGTGGAGTGGAGTGGGGATTCAAAAAGGATTTAAGTTCCCTATTTTAGTGCAAATTGGTCTAACATTTTATCTTTTCTTTTCTCATTTCTATTACTTTTTGCGGATTTGTTACAAAAATATATATAGTTTTTTTTTACTTCATTTATTAGAATACTGTCGACGTTGAACTTTCGGTTTGTCTTTGTTGTTGGACCACTTCATTAGTATTACTTGTGTCATATATGCAAAAAGACTAACATCTATAAACTAGAAACATTGGTAGGTTTCAAATCTCACAAGGCGAGCCACATCATCGATCTTTTTAGCTGTTGGATCTACTGTTAACTATTAATCTAATGGCTAAAATTATTTTACTTTATTTACTAAAATTTCAAAAGGCACAGAGAATGAAGTGTAATTAAGTAGTGTTACTAAATAGTTGTTGATCTTTTGTAGAAAATTTTCATATAATTATGTGTTACAAGTTTAATTTCTTTCTCACTTTCTATCACCGAAAAAAATAATACCACATTAATGACTATAATTAATTTATAGGTATATGTTATACTATAAGGATTTAAAATAGTTGTCACTTATGCATATTTTGATCATTTTCCTATCAATTTGAGTAGTTACACAAATAATAGCTACAAAATTAATAAATCCTATCACATAAAATACAAGTTCACAGCATCGCATTTTTCATATTTATTTTTCTATTTTAAAAAGTAAGTGTTTATACTTGCAAAAATTTATTAGATCATAATAAGCATATTTAATTGTCTATAAAAATAAACAATATATTTTTTTTAAATCTCATTCAGGAATTCAAATATTTAACTTCATATATTATTATTTGTCCGGGCGAAGCCCAGAATTTCAGCCCTGGTATATATAATGTGGTCGATCGATTCGTGGGACACTTCTCTTCTAATTACTTAAGACCATTGCATTGTGTTGTCTCCCGAGAGTGACACTACTTTTAATTATCCTAAACGAACTACAGTCAAGCCGCAAGCGCACGACTAAATTACTGTATAGTTAGGATCGGATCCACAAGGACGAATTGGTAAACATAATCTCTTCTATATCACTAACTAGATTAGGTTTGTTTGGTTGTTTTTGGGGTTTTAACAGTTCTAACAAATAAAAGTAAATAACTGAAAGTAAGATAAGTTGACAACAGTGATGGAAGACGTTCTTAGGGTTTAGATTCTACTTCTCCACTTGGATCACACCATGCAACCTACGTGTTGTCACAACTATAGGTCTTCAGTAACAAAATCAGTGAAGTAGCTGGTACTCTCGTGCACAGCCTGTGCACAACATGAAATTGTTAGTACTATGGACTTATGGTTTAACCATTTGGTAATGGCAAGTTTTTGCTTGAAGGGAAGGGCTACTGTCACTAACCGACCCAACAGTGTACCGTACTATTCATAGGTTATTAGGGCTCCGCTCTCGTGGTACCTCCTAACTCCCTAAGTTCTGGTGTTGGTTTTCTAAAGGCACGATACTCCCTCTCGGGCAGTACAAAGTTCTCTCTCAAGCAACTTGGGTTCAACACTCCCTCTCGGGCAATGTCAATGGCCTACCTCCTAATACAATTTAAACTACACGAGATATATCGGCATTGAGGTGTACCAAAAATGTGAAGTAAGTCAAGTGCAAGTGCAAAATATACTACTCAACACACAGAAACCAAAATAACAAATAAAAGTCACATAACACTAACTACCAAGTTTTAGAATTTCATCGTCCCTAAGAACTCAAAAGGCCTAGCCGGACATGGGTAGGACACAAGCAACAGTCAAGTAAAAGAGTATCAAAGACATAGTATCGACAGTTAAACACATCAACAACTCAACAAGATAAAAGAGATAAAGATAAAGTTGTTAATGGTTCCGTCGTCTCTGCCTCTGTCTCCTTCTTCTCTGCCTTCGGACTGTTTCCCTTGAAATACGCACCCCAGAGTCAGGCTGTCGGCCGCCAACCCTAACCCTAGCACCTTCCAGCCTTCCTTTCATGCTCGGCCTCCCTTTGCATATATAGAGTAGCCAGAGTAGCGTGCCCCATTCTTTCTAAAATAACTCAGCCGAAATCAACTCCGTAGAAATTGCCATAATCAACTGTACTCGGTCCGAGTATAGTGTAATCTAACCGAGTGCAGCTTTTTCTTGAGAATCTTCAATGGTACTCGGACTGAGTGTAGTGTAATCGGTCCAAGTATGGTGCTTCACGTTTTCAGATGGGCACTCGGACCGAGCCAATCCTCTGCCGATCCGAGTGCAAGTGCTCTCGAGCTCCAAATGCTCCAAATGGCTCCTTTTCCTCCTGAGCACCTGAGACATCCGCAAAACACAAAGTAAAATGGAAACAAACAAAAAACCTAAACAAAATGCATGCAATACATACACTTGATTTGTGATCATTTTGGAGGTCCACAACTAGATAAATTACAACTAGAAAATGCAATACATACACTTGTTGGAGGTGAATTACAACTAGAAAATGACACCAAGTAGGTTGATCTAGAAAGAAAATGTTTAATGGTTGATTACAATAGAGCATAGATCAACACAAGATATAGCGAGACCAAGTGCGAAGACTGGCATAGAGTTGTACAGGCACAAGACCACAAGGTTGACATCAAATGAGAATATAAGAATGCAAATAAAATGGACTTTGGCTTGAGATCAGCACTACATGATGTTAGGATTTAGACATGGACTTAGTTTTTTTTTTTTTTTTTTATAATTTGTTCTTACTATAAGAAAATTCATTTTAGTATTCTTCTATTTGTAATTTTTCTTTACAATTCTGGTAATTTTTCTTTACAATTCTGGTAATTGTTCCGAGTTTACCAGTTCAGTGAAGGAGGAGCCATGCCTTCATTAAATGAAAATTATGTATAAGCTTTGGTTAAATATAATTATAACGTATACACAGGATATCATGCATTTGATTGTTATATAAAACTTCGTATGATTAAGAGGTATATACATGTATTAATTAATGATATTGGCTTCTTATGTTCTTAAGATGATCATCCAGTAAATCAGTGCACATAGAACAGATTGAACAGTCAAATAATTCATGAGGTCAAGAATGTTATTTTACTACTACAACCATAATGTAGCGTTACTCTTCCATGTTCATGTATTGCCGAACACGAACGGAATAGTTCGGAAGAGAGGATTCTTCTCAATTCCACTTTTCCGCAATTCCGTCACCAACCACTCTCAGCCGGGCATAGCCACAACGCACACCATTTCATATGCAAATTTACAATTTAGTCATTACCGTGACTGTTATATTAAGGCTGCAAGAACTTTAGTGCTATTCGCTTATATCCAAACAATTTTTTTTTTTTTATTATTTTAAGGATACGTGCAGGTATGCAACATATTGTGTAATAGAAATCTAAAGAAGGTTTTTATGAATGTTTTCCAGGAAGAAACTACTCAAAATGTGTTTATTTTATCCTGTTGTGACTTAACTAACGTTGGCGCTTTTTTTTTTTTTTTTTAAAGATTCCAAACTGTGAAAGTGTTATCGGGTTTGAAAATTCTATATGAAAAATAATTCTATATTTACTGATAATATCGAGATACAAGAGATATGTCATCCATAGTAATCTAGCGAACCTATGCGCATCTAACCCAAGTGGCTCGATTTATCAAATTGTCAGCACAATTTTTATGAAAATAAGTGGGTAAGAAGTATGACTTATTCATAAACATAAGTATATAAGGGACTAAAGACAAGAAGAAAAAGAAACTTTGTTGAGCCAAAGAGAGAAAATGTGCTATGCATGGTAGGACGAGTACAGTAGCAGTACACGTACTTTAATTGCGGGCAATATTGAGTTGCTGGACAGTCTACATAACACCAGAAAAAGAAGTAATTAAGAAGTCTAAAGACTACAGGATATATAGAGTGAGATGATTCTAACTTCTTGATGCTGCATAGGAAGATGAAGGACACAATAAGGGATATCGATTTTTCCACACTCAAGAATCTAGACCTACTGCACTCAGACGTACGATTTGTCAGTATAATTGAATGATTGCATTTTCTTCGATTAATATTCAAAGCATGTTTATTTGATGAATGACAATAACCATGCTCTGATACCACTTTAACTGTCACACCCTGAACCAAAAGATACGGTCCGAGCATGACAGCCGCCGCGTGTACCTAACGACACGTACACGCAAGGCTTCAAATAAAGACAATCCATTCATTTATCTCAACAATACAAGTTCATAATTACATGCCACAACTAATAAATGAAATAGAAGATTCACAAAAGAACAAAATAAAAATATATACAAAATTTTGGATGGCATCGTGAGGATTACCATGTTCAATCTCCAAGAAGTATTACTCTAACATACTTTCAAATAAAAACAGTGGCATCATAAACATCTAAGCCGATCCTCACCATTGAACACCTGGAACCCATAATGAAATGGAACGGGTGAGAGATAATCTCTCAGTACGGTATTTAGTTCCAGCCCACAAAACTATAACTTTTCCAAGAGGAACAACAACTAATATAAGTCCAACGTTAATGCAATATTAAGAAATAAAACTATACATGCCATGCAATGCATTCATCACAACATATATATAACAGTTTTAGGCTATTGAATTTTAAGAAAACCTATCGATTAAAAACATTTAAATCTGTCTCGTATTGAACCGAAGTTCAATTATGTCCGATTTAATACATTATTCCATAAAAGAAAATTTTCTTGTAATTTAAGAAGTTATTCATAACAAAGGTTTTAATCTGTCCCATACTGAACAAAGTTCAGTTATGTCCGATTAAATATCTTTTTTATCATAATATATTAATTTGTCTCTCAAATTAAGAATCTATCCATAGAAAAAGTTTAGTCAGTCCCGTACTGAACCGAAGCTCAGTTATGTCCAATTAAATACATTTCTTTTAAAAACAATCTGTCCCGTATGTCGCACCGTCCGTTCCCTTCCCCAACTAGTATGGGCTCTGTAAAGGGACGTTCACTTTAGTACTTAAGATTCCGTAATATCGGGAATCCATTCGCAACATTGGATCTTCTCGTCTGTTGATTCCCGTAGTGACATTTAGTAAATTTTAATTATTCTTAATTTTCTTTTAGAAAAGCTTTATTTCCCATGCATCATAATCTAGCACGAAACAATAAACACATATGTACCTACAAACAAACAAGAATCTTATACCAATTGTAAATCTATTTTGTTCCACATTCTCTGAAAAAGCATTTGATTTCAATCTTAACCAATGCAATATAAAACTTACTATCTACATGAATGCAATTGATTCCAATTGTATAAAAATTATAATTTTGTGGGAACCCGTACCTCTACAGCAAGAAATAAAAGAAGTCGCCGAAACCGTCGTCGGTTGTTTTTTCTACTCATGACCCTCATCTGCTTGCCCGTCGAGTATTCTTGTAAATAAGGAATTTAATATATATTGATTAAAATCATAGGCACTAAGACATTGATCACATTAATTAAGATGGAGTTATTACTGGAATTTATATTTGGCTCATGATCATCTGCAGTATTCACATATCAATCACCAAAATTATTCAACATTGTGGCTCACATAAGAAAGATAACAATGCCGGTACAATCAGATACCAACGCCAAAATGGGTCTAATGAAAAGGTCATGTACCAACATCACGAAAGGTCATGTACCAACATCACGAAACAGGTACAAGTTACAATATCAAGATTACATTGACAACAACCAAAACCAATTTATGTAGACTTAAGAGGAACTTCGGCCTCTGGCTCAATAATAACATACAATTGAGAAAGAAAGGGAAACATTGTACCAGAGACATGGATTCATGGCAGCATAGAGGAGTCGAGTTCAAGGGGCACATGAAAAGAAACGGTCGTGATCTCCAAATCATTTCAGGTCAGTTTCCATCGGGAGCAGGTCTGCCTCCAAATGGGTCGAATTTGGCTTTAATCGATCGAATTGGCTACGGCGTCAATTCTTGTAGGTGATAGACAAAGAACGGCAATGGTGGTGAGAAGTGATGGAGACTAGTCATGCTCAACCCTCAATGGGCAGCGGCCTCGATCGATATGTCAACTGCCGAGTTTGGTCGCACGCAAGGGAGAGGGAGGAGAGGATGCGGCGGACATCGAATTAGCTAAAGGTCTGTGAGGAATGACGCGATCTCGGCACGGCCGTGACAAGCGGCTTGATTTGGGTGCTTGTGCTTACTAAGGCCCTGTTGGGATGCCTTGATTCCCTTGGGAATAGGAGGGTAAAATGGCCCACTAGAAATTTTATCCCAGCAGCTGTTCGGTGGACCGATATTATTTCCCAGCTGGGAGCCTTTTCCCAAATCTATTCCCAGCCGATAACGTGTACCCATGGGCAGAAAAAAATTGGGTCCGAGTCGATTTTCGATTTCCCAATCCCTGCTCTTTTTCCTCTCTCGCCTCGTCAAAGTCTCCGTTCTATACTGAGAGAAAGCAAGAGGAAATTTAAGATCGCGTTATTAATGGAAAAGGATTACGAGGTGACTGGTGATTTCGATTGTTCTTGCAGTTCAGATCTGCCGAATTGGGGTTTGAGAACGATCAGAATCGCAGGCGCAACTGGAATCGAGTGACTCCTGCTATTGGTCTACAAATCGCTGCAAGAGAATTCTCTGACGGTCTAAACTAATCAGCCATGGCAAGAGGCAGCAACGTCACTCAAGCTTCCGATACAGGTATGACCCTCATATCCTATTCTTCTTGTCCGACACCCTTGTTAATAGCTCGCAAGAGGAGGTTAGAAAAGAACAAGGAAAGCAAAGAGGAACTCGTGTCCTATTCTTTATTTTTCCGATTCAGGATTTGAATGTGCCAAAATCGAACTAAGTTCCTCTTTGAGACCGTCTGCAGTATCTCATTTGCTTTCCGTCAATTTCCCACTAAAATTAGCATTTCCAGGTGCTAGTCTCAGTCCTCTTTAATCGGTTCAGACATATTCAAAATTTAGTTCGTTTAATTGGTCTTTCGTTCCAAATTTTGTGATGTGTACTGCACAGAGAGCATTGGTCAGGTCAGCATCTTTATTGGCCTCTAATTAATTAATTTACTAAAGATGTGTGACACTGGCTCTTCTTGTATTCTACATAAATGGCACATATTGACCATGACTCGGTCTCTGCATATTTACCAGAGATCACTAAGAATGATTTGATGAGCAGTAATAAATTAATGACTTCTTATCTTTAATTTGTAGATCCTACATTAATTCTGATTTTTGCATGTTGCATTAACCAATAATTAGATTTTGATGCGATGCCTTAGAGGTACATAATACATTTGCTAGATTGTATCCAATGCAAACACATGTTATCGATATAAGTACCAGTATCAGCATTGTTGCAGCTCATGTATAGTTATCTTGTATCAAAACATAATATTGTTACATAAAGTGAGCAATTAAGGGTAAAAATCAGAATGATTTGAGTTCTTGTCAGAAAAAGCTGTGATGGTTACACCTTCTTGCTACCAATAATTGGCATACCATGATGCACCAGTATCGATAGGTATATCAGAAAACTTTGCTACACTGTACTGTACTGAGGTATGAATTAGTCGGAAAACAAACTTCAAACTACAAAAGACTTACTGTTATGAAAAGAACCAAGACAATGACCGACCATCCTAAATTGGTTTTAAGTTAATTGTTTGCGTCTTAATTAAGCGTTGGCTCTGGCCAGCTCCTGCATGCACTTGTAAAGAGGAAGTAAAAGTGTCACATAAGAAGAGCAATTTGTTCCCCAGTTCTTTCAACAGCTGACTATTTTTTTTTTCTTTTAGTAGGCAACAAATGACTCTTCTGCCACTCAGTTTCTTTACCTATATATGAGAACTAAGAAGGGCCAATGAATATTTTGGCATCTTTACAAAATAGAAATATAAGTGAAATCTTATATACATATACATGAATAGTCTTATACTTGACTCATCACTCATATATGCAGGCATGACAAGGAAGTAAATAATGAGCACCGTCGAATGAGTTTCAAAGGTCACTTCTCGGCAAATCACTTATGGAGTTTGATAGACCCGGTGGATGGCAACAAAATGAATGAGCAATGTTATATGAAATGAAATAACGAGATGTTTTAATGTTTTTATGCACCAAACTTTGTCTTTATTGATGCAGCATATGGAGTTCAGCTACGGTGCTTCCGTAAGCATTTCAGACCGAAACGCTTACGGTCCAAATTTGAAAATCTGTCATCCAAAAATTTAATCCAAATAGCTCATAATAATCTTGACATAATTAAGTTGGATGATGCCAATTTTTACCATTTTAGGAACTTTATTACTATATTTAATGATTTTTTGAAATATGACTCTTAAAATAATTAAAAATAAATCAATTTTGTATGCCAATCTTTAAAATCATTAAAAAATAGTTAAAATTTTTATAAAATGGAAAATATTGGGATTCTACAAGTTAATTATGTCAAGATTATTATGAGCTATTTGGATCAAATTTTGGACGACGGATTTTTAAAATTGGACCGTAAGCGTTTCGGTCCGAAATGTTTATGAAAGCACCGTAGCCAGACTCGCACCATATGATACTATTTTAGTTTGGAGGAGAATCTTAGTTTCGAGAAAAAGAGGCATTTAACATGGAACCGAGCAAGTCATTGTTGAAGTATATTAGATTTGTGGAAAATTTATTGCTGAAATATTTTGTACCTTACTTGTTCGTTTTGTTTATATTTCATTGTGTTACTTATACTGTTATACATTTTGTTTTTATTGCACTAGTGAGCTATTAATATGTATCTACTCTATGTATATTCATACAGGACATGTGAATGTATTGAAAATATTTCAATATAAATAGGAATTACTTATTATAAATGAATGTAAATTTAGCATTAAGCCGATTTTTATAAAATATCAACAAGATATGTATGATTCCCAAACCTATTCCAATCAGACCTCCGAACAGCCTTTTTGGAGTATTTCCATTTCCATTCCCACTTCAAAATTTTTCAAAGATAAACAATTGGATTCCCAATCCCATAAATTCCCATCCCATGCAATCCCGTGGATACCTAACACGCCCTAAGAGGGTTAAAGGAATAGGGTTTTTTTCTTTTCTTTTCTTTTTTTTTTTTTTTTCTAAATGGGGATTGGGGAATCGTAAGAGAGAGAACAGAGGGAGATCGGGGGAGGAAAAGAAAAGAGGATATAAAGCTCATATGGGATCTGACGCAGCCAGATTTGGTATAGCCCTTCATGTTGCAAGTTGAATTGTCTTGTACTTATTAATCCTTTTTGTTTGTTGGTTAAATCATCATGGAATGGTTTTATACTTTTATTAAAACAGAATTCATATAAAATTATTTGAACAATAAATCTTGGAAATGCATTTATTTTGATTTGTTTACTAACTTTATTTGTTGTTCTAACTAATTATACAATTCACTGTTATACTTAATTAAATTTTAAGTTCACTTCATTAACATTTTATCAAGTTAATTCCTTTTTTTTCATTTTTGAATGGACTTCACAATATTTGTTTTCATGGGTTTTACAGTTATGCTAGCTGACATAACATATACAAAATTCTTTATTTGGAGGGTGTCAAGTGCCAACAATATTTCCGTACGAATATTTGCAATGGCACCAATAATAAAATGCTAATTTTATTATTGTCAGTTGTAATGGTGCTTTTTTTTTTTTTTTTTTTTGAAATATGACTCATTTTATATACAACTTTTTTGTGCATTTCCTATACAACTTTTAAAAATAAAACAGTTATGAAACTCTCAAAATAGAAAATTTTTGATATGCAACTAGATTTCAGTATTAAGATTAATGTGTGCAACTCGAATTGGTCATTCGAATTACTGTTTAGGAGATATGAGGCTGAAAAGCATTGCACTTTGCAAAGTTCAATAGCCTCACTCAATAAATAATGTAAGTTTCAATGACAACCTCAATTAATATTAGTGCAACGAATAAAATAAGTAAATAATGAATTGCTGATATGTTTCATGTCTAAAATGAGAGGAAACCTACCCGATCCTTCTTTATGGGGGTATGCATGGATTGCTTATGCTATGCCATGAGATTCATTGAACTTGGTCCTGGTTTTTCTGCAAATTAGCCAAGAATGCACATGAAATTTGGCACACATGCAATAAAAACGAAAAAAGTGCTTGATTAATATAAATTCCATTATAAAAAGTACTATCGCATGATGCTATTTGTGTTGGCAGAACTCACTTTTGCGTATGTTGTTTGTCAGCACAACACTATATTAATTGTTTTAACAATATATTTGTTGTTGATAGCTGAGACTTAATCATCTAACTTTTCTTTTAAAACAGAAAAAGTGGAATCATGTTGTTCTTATTAGAGTAAATTGAGCTTACCAAACTTAATAGTTTATTGAAAGGAACTTTGAAAGTTTTAAATTATTTTGATCCCGTCTGTTCTTTTGAAAAGGAATCGTAATTATCACTATATGCTTAAATATTTGTTGTTCTCGGTAACATTTAAATTATTATACTATAGTTGTAAGTTGTAATTTGGGCTTTGCACTGAATTATTATATCAAATAGACAATGAAATTTTATAAATTAAAATATTTAATTATTTCAAAAATTTTGAACATAATTTTAAATTTTTTATGTGAATAATTATAATGTAATAATTTATAAATAACAACACATAAATGTTGGACTATATATATTTTTGGGTACATATAAATCACTGTATAATAATGGATCAAAGTAGATGAAGAGATTCAAATAAAATAAATAGTTAATGATAATATTGGTAATGTGTAATAGTGGCGGTTAATAAGTGGCCTCATACAGGGAAAATAAAAAAGCAGCACAGGCTAGTGAATAGTGAGTAGTGAACATTAAAGACAGCAAGCAAATAGCATGCATTCGGCATTGGGCTCCCTTGTTTCCATTTCAGGGCCTGCATGTGCATGTTTTCATTTAAATTGGGCCATTATATTATATTTGGGATCGTTTATAGGCTCAATTGTCCCTTGCATCTCACATAAGTTAACAACCGGCCGTTTGGGGCCTGCTCGGTACGTCATACGTGGGTGTGTTATCTCTCTTCTTTTCTTGGAGCCTTGGAGTAATCGACCCTGTATTCTATTTCACAATAACTGACGAGATGTTTCTCTTTTTTCTCTGATTTTAGCTGAATTTAGAAGCGATCTCCCTGATTCTAATAATTGGTTTTGTCTTTATTGAATGATGTGTTGTTACATCTATTTTGTGAAACTGTGTTCCGGTTGAAAAATAAATGTCTAGATAGATCACTTCACGATGAAAATCAGTAAAAAGAATATAACAATGATTCTCTTCGATTAATTGTGTCCTCCTATATGTATATATTGTATTGAAATCTATTATTTGTTATATACAAATCTGTTTCATAAAAGAATACAGATCATAGGAATTCATTGTGTCACCTATCTTATATTCTTCCTATGATGTATTTCTGTCCTCTTCCCATTAGAAGGAATCTCATCTTCTTTTATTTTAATATTAAGTTTAAAAATGGCAGCCCTTATCTTCAAAGAGAGAGAGAATCCTATCTTCTTCCCCATGACCATGAGAGAGGGAGGGGGGATACAAATCATTTATATGTCGATTTTAAAATTTACAAACCTTTATAGACATGCTCTAAAATCGAAACTTTCTACTATGTTTTTGTCTTCTCGGTATTATGACAATTCATTCAAGACGTCAATTGCTTGGCCTTTATCCTATTTGTTAACCAGCTCTACCATGAACACTTGCTTGCTCTCGATCAGAAATCATGGCCATTGATAAACAAAACCAGGATTCAGCCGTTGCTTCTTAAGTCTGATGAGGTTGTCGTGGCTCTGCACGACTGCACTGCCACGGAATGAAGAGCAGGCTGCGAAATCAGAGTATGAGATGCAACTTTACAACAGAGCATGATTTTTTTTTAAATGTAATTACGTACAACAGAGCATGATAATTTGTATTTCAATGTAATTACGTACAAAGGTATGTATTCAGCAAATGTTATTCACATATAATTGTTAACTTAAAATAAATTGAACAATATACAAATCCATATTACAACCATCCCAACAGAATTCCACAAAAAACCATTGCTATGCAGCAGCTTTTCCTTCTCTTTCTTTTGTCATTTAGGTTGGCATGCAGATGGATTATCTTTGGGCAAAGTAGTATGCTTGCCTCTTAATTAATATAGAACGTCATGCTACAGTAACCAATTTTCATTTAGAAAAATAAAGTTTGAGCGCATTCTAAGCCATATAGTTGGACACTGCCAACTTTTAATTTTAGTAAGAATTAGTACTAGATTTGTAACGGCACGGATTTTCACAAAAGACAATTTGAGCCGTCCGCCGCGCTTTTCAACGTAAGGCATCAAAACAAGCAAGTCAACAATACAAATTTAATGCCACAAGTTCATAATAATCTTAATAAAATAAAATTTCATACATTAATTACAGCGGAGTCTTTTTAAAACAAATACAAAGTAAATAAATAAAACTAATTATCTCTTCTTTTAAAGAAAAGCGGAAGAAATTGGAGCCCTCTAAAGGCTGTCACGTCATTTCTACACACCACTTCATTTTATCCATATATATATCTATTGTAAAGCATCCCATTGTCTGCTTTATTAACAGAAGCATCTCTTCGTCTGCTTTATTAACAAATGCATCCGTCCGTCTGCTTTATTGACAGACTTATGCGTCTCTTACTCCTTCCTCACCAGTCTTTACATGGTGTCTTTCACCAGAAATCAAGAAAAAAATGGACTCTTTTGGTGCCTTCTGAACAACTGACCATGTCTCTTTTAGTGCGTCCTACTTCATCTTCTTCAAATAACAGGTTTGTCACTACCTTATTCTTCTCCGTTATTTCATCTTCAATGCTACAAGTTTTTATTCCTGTCCTACTTTCAATCTCTTATTGGATGAGAACCATTTTTCTTTTTTTTTCTTACACATGTTTCCTTTCTCTTCATTAATTCTTCATTAATGGTTTTTAATTTATTGCAATTTTCAATTCTCCTTTAAATTGCCATTAAATTGTTTCTGATTTCACTCCTATTCAGTTTTTTTTTTCCTTTCCATTACCCCATTTCAATTCTATTGTTAATTTTTAGGTTTTCTTTCCCTAACAATTATGTACTTACTAATTCATTTTGTCCATTTTGTAAACTGCACACAATTTTGTATAAGATATGATGGAATTACGTTTAACTTTTATCATAAATGATGTTCTTCCTAATAGTTTTCATTGCTACATATACTGACATCTCACATATGTGGATTATTTCATTATTAAGAAATATTAAACTCAAGCTTTTAAAAAACGTTTAACTGTTGTTTTTAGTACATGTAGCAACTAAAAATTTAAGATTAGATAATAAGAACATTAAAAAAAAGCTAGATTACTGACTGACAACAACAAAACAACATTTTATTGTAGAAAGAGGCATCATAAAAAATTTAATTTATTGTATTAAGCAAATTTTCTTTGTATTGAAATTCTTGGACCAAGTTTGGTTCAGTTTTATTTTTTATTTACATTTTCTATAGTTCTAATTCATTTAAGTTATACAGTTTTCCATTATTTTGAACTTCAACTTAATTATTGGTGTCTTCTATTTTAATTTTTTTCCAGGATGAAGAAAAAAAACAAAAAAGAAAATATTATTAAAAAGGACTTTCATTGAAGACCTGGATGAAGATAGCACACACAATTTGATCTGTCGTGCAACAAGAGTATGGGATGGCATCAACCCTAACACTAATTCATGCATGGGAATAACTGTTATCTTTGATGATGAAAAGGTTATTTCTATAGGTTAATTTTATCTATATTACTTTTATTGGATTGTTGAAATTCAATTAGTGAATACTTTCATACAAAGCTGCTATATTTATGGTCTCAGTAATTACATATATTTATATGTTTTACATGCATATCAATGAATATCAGTCATAAAATAAATGAGAATTCTTCAATCTTTATTTGTCTAAATACTTTATCATAATTAAATATGTACGTAGTTCACAGCCGTTCCAATCTTTAAAAAAAATAATTAACATTAAATAATTATTTCATTCTTGAATCCCGGGCATTGCACGGGTCTGATGCTAGTTTATGAGCAAAAGCAAAATCTTTTACGTGGCAGGTCAGCAATGTCTTCCTCACCTGCGAAAAAGGGGCACAAAGGTGCGCATGAGAAACCGAGTGTTTCCCAGTGCAAAAAAAGGAATTCCAAACGGATAATACAAAAGGGAGAGCAATTTCAAAGCATCATATTTGATCTATTTTTATTCGTTTAGTCCAATAACATAACAAATATCTAAGTGCTTCGATTTTCTAAATTTGTAAGTTTCAATTCTCAAATGTATCACTTTGGCATAATAATTACATGACCTAATTTACTCAAATATAATAACATAACATAAGGACATATTGCTTCTAATTATACGTCTAAAGTAAATTTTCAATTTATTTCATAATATCTTAAACAAAGCTATACATATTTTCTAATAAATTTCGATTTCAGATTTTCTATGTCTTATATCAAATCTTCTCAAACTCGATTCATATGTCGATCTATATTATCTCAAGTCCGGTTTCTATAGAACCGGTCAAACTACGACGAATCTCAATCCAGTTTTTATAGAACTGGTCAAACTGACGAATCTCAATCCAGTTTTTATAGAACTGGTCAAACTGACGAACGAATCTCAATCCAGTTTTTATAGAACTGGTCAAACTGACGACGAATCTCAATCCAATTTTTATAGAACTGGTCAAACTGACGAACGAATCTCAATCCAATTTTTATAGAACTGGTCAAACTGACGAATGAATCTCAATCCAATTTTTATAGAACTGGTCAAACTGACGAACGAATACTCAATCCAGTTTTTATAGAACTGGTCAAACTAATCGAATGATCTCAAACTATGTTACAATAGTTATCTTAATTATTTCATATTGTTGCAAAATACACACATACAAATATTAAATTGAATTACACAATATTCATATTTTTCATACAAAGTATTATTTGTCATATGCTTACTTACAAAACATATTATTTGGATTTTACTTAATTAAATATATCAATATACGGATCTGTTTCAAATTTTCAATTGCAAGTGAGTTAATTTATTATTTTTCTAAAAGTGTATATATCAGATAATTTGCTTTGCTAATACTTTCTTACAATATACTATAATTTAGTTTTATCGTTACTAATAACGTCTAAATGAACTATGCCTATAATCAAGTTCCTTCTTCCATCAACAAGTTCTGAGAACGCCATCTCCTTGTCAGATCAATTCGAATAATTACGCACTTATATATATACACATATATAAACCGGATCTTAATCAGAGAAGAAATTTATGAATTTAAATCCATGAATCAAATACCCTTTTGTTTGAATATATATAACATAAAATATGATCAATTTAGGAGTCTTGTTACGCATGTATACATATATGAATACATAAAACGGATAATTAAATAATATCGATTAAACCATCTCAACCATGCATCCCCTGCCAATGGCGTTCATCGGACCGAAATCTCAACTTACATTTATTCTTATAACTATATAACTATATAATGTTGTATGCGTCAGAAATCAATTACAATGTACGGAAAAGGAAAAACACTGCAATTCTATGGATAATTGATCGTTTCGACAATAATACGATCAGCACATGAATATGTTATAAAGCCAAAGGAAGGACCACGCACCTTCGATTATCGACTGTCGAATTCGTCGTTCCGGCCGCCGCTTCGATCTTTGCGATGTCTCGATGGCCGCTCGAGCGCTCGCGTCTTCCCCGTACATGCACCATCCATCTTCACCCGGCCTCTCTCATCTCTCAGTTTTCTTGTATGGGTTATGGGTTTTCTTGCAGAGGATTTTAATTTGACGGTTTCTCTCTCTCTGCCTGCGGGGTAATTCAAGGGATCAAAACGAACAGGGTATTCTCAGACGTTCTTTTAATTTGATCGTATATGGAGTGTATATAGGGGTTTAGTCTGATCGCTTGAACGGATTTGGGTTGGTTTTATTAAACGAAAGAGTCAGGCATTTATTAAACTTTCGGAAATTAAAATCACGGAGACATGCCACGGATGGCATAGATTATTTGGAACAACACATTATTTGCCACGTGGACTGTAAATGTGCGGGCCGGGTTGACGACTACCGACACTTTTTCGGATTGGGTCGGGTCGGGTCGTGTATCGGGTTTATATCTGCTGTCATTTTTTCGGGTTGGATCGGGTCGGGCGGGTTTTTCTGGTCTAGTTAGACTTTGCACCTATATTCCGGGGTTATCTCGGGTGTCAAGTCGTTCGGGTCGGGTCAGTATGACTTTTCCTGAAACACGGGTCGGGTTCGGGTCAGTCTGACTTCCCCTAAAACACGGGTCGGGTCGAGTTTGGGTTTGGATTCGGGTCACTTTGACTTTCCCAGAAACTAGGTCGGGCTGGTTTTTTGGGCCGAGTCAGATTTTGCCACCTCTATCTACAATGGTAAGTTGAATCGGAAGCCCATGTGTCACATTTAAAGTCCACATGGCAAATAATGCATACATGTCAACAAGAAATATAGCAAAATGATTAATTTGGTTTTTTTAAAGAAGTTGAATAACTAATTCAATCCGTTTATAAAAGTTTAAGGACTAAATTGGTGCAATATAAAGTTTAAGGACCAATTTGATTTTTTAGAGATAGTTTGAGGACCAAATAATGAATTTTCCCAATATATTATTACATAATCAAGGCTTGATCAGCTTACGTAGGAAATCGACGACAGCAATATATATGCGATCATGCAGCATGATGAGGTCAGAAACCGAAAACCCAAGATAGAATACAATTATTTTTAATCAAGCAAAAAAAATAATTAAAAAAAAAAAGAATGAAGCATATATAAATTAAATTATTTGGTGTTATGTTAGCGCCTTAATTCTATGGTCAAAGAAATCTCAATCAGACTCTAAAATTAGAATAAAAAGTAGAAAGAGAAGTAGAGGGATGTTATGACTTATGACTGCCAAGATATTGACTACCGAGTGCCATAGATGATAGATTGGTCTTATATATGCTCTTGTGCTGCACGTGTATTTAATTTGTAGGAAGTTTGAAGATGCACGACATATCACATCCATAAATCCATCCAACATTGAACTTGAAAGTCATCCATAGCATCCAACTTGAGTAATACGTACATAGTGTCCATAGAAAAGTTACCTACAGCGTTTATAGGTTACATTTCGGGATGTATCTGTTATATTTTGTGGTGTATCTGATATATTTTTTTTGTATGTCTATGGACGTATAGATGATTTTTGAATGGACACGGGATGTTTCTCAACTTCAAACCAACTAAAATATCAGGTGGGAACAGAACGAGTTTACTAGCTACTAGTACAAGCTGATAATGAAATGATATTATCAAAGCGAAGAAGCCAGATCGAAACATGTCAAACAAGTAATTAAGGAACGAAGAATTTGTACAAGCATTGAGAGAGTCAAGGGCACGTGTTCCGGCCGGGTACCAGCGGAATAGCATTTGGAACTCCTAATTTACACACTTATTTTTATAATATACTTCTGCATCAAATCAAATATAAGTTAATACATTTACCAGCGGAATGTCATTTAATATTTTTTAATTATCGGATTAAAGTTAATATATATAAGTTCATCATCCAATCAAATATAATAGATTAACTAGAATTAGGCTACGGTGATATGCATATCACGGTTTTTTAATTATCGGAATGTCATTTACCGTGCTATGCGGTCTGTACCTCTATTTTCGATGTCCAAATAGTCGATCCGAACCGTTCAATGTGATCTCTATATCAAAATATACTAGGATACCAAATTTTATGATTTTTAGATTTTTTTTTTTTGCTATTTTTAGTGATGGGGAGAAAATCATTATTTTGTATGAACTAGAATCCTTAGATCTAGCCATTTTCTCCCCATCATTAAAAATAGCAAAAAAATTATAAAAATCGTAAAATTTGGTTTCCTAGCATATTTTGATATAGAGATCACATTGAGCGGTTCGGATCGACTATTTGGACACCGCAAACTGAGATACGGACCGCATAGCACGGTAAAACAGTGATATGCATATTATTGTAGCCGGACTATATATATATATAGTAAATCTAGTGTGCTCCTAGGAGTACGGAGGCCTCCCGTGCTCCTAACTCAAAAATCATACTAAATCATCATGAAATTTTGATTTATCATTCTCATTAAATTCTTTATATAAAAATCTCTTAGGATACAAAAATTTTCCATTAAAGAATTTTCTATTTTTTGAGTTTCTTAAGTATATGTTTTGAAATTTTTTAGAATCACCTCAAAATAATAATAAAATTATGTATAAAATTATGTCATCTTTAAAAAATACAAAACAAATACTTAAAAATCTCAAAAAATGGAAAATTTTTGTATCCTATGATATTTTGATATAAAGAATTTAATGAGACCTATAAATCAAAATTTCGAGGTGGTTTAGTATGATTTTTGAGTTAGGAGCACGGGAGGCCTCCATGCTCCTAGGAGCACCATAGTTTTACTCTATAAACTATGGTGCTCCTAGGAGCACGGAGGCCTCCCGTGCTCCTAACTCAAAAATTATACTAAACCACCTCGAAATTTTGATTTATAGGTCTCATTAAATTCTTTATACCAAAATCTCTTAGTATACAAAAATTTTCCATTTTTTGAGTTTCTTAAGTATATGTTTTGGAATTTTTTAGAATGACCTCAAAATAATAATAAAATAATGTATAAAACTATGTCATCTTTACAAAATACAAAACAAATACTTAAAAATCTCAAAAAATGGAAAATTTTTGTATCCAATGATATTTTGATATAAGAATTTAATGAGACCCATAAATCGAAATTTCGAGATGGTTTAGTATGATTTTTGAGTTAGGAGCACGGGAGGGCTCCGTGCTCCTAGGAGCACGCTATATTTACTCTATATATATATATATATATATGAGAATTTGTGTAGTACAAATAAAATAAGTAAATATATAACTGGAATGTAATTAAACAGCTTAAACCAAGTGTTATTGCATAACTCGAAGAAGAAAAAAGAATTATAGAAGCCATTATATATAAGCAGAAGATATTATTTTTATGAGATAATCTCTTTGTCCCCCATCATTTGTCCCCCTTAAATGTCCCCCATCCAATTCCATCTAAAACAAGCTTTAACTTCGTCCATGCGCACCGCCACCTCCGCATAGGTGCACTGCCATCTTCACCCAAGTGCACTGCCACCTCCACCCACGTGCACGACCACCTCCGCCTAGGTGTACCACCACCTTATCACCGATGCCTACCTCCTCTCTCGCGCACGCTATGCTCTAAAGGTGGTTTGAGGTGACTAATTTTTGCATCTGACGATCTCTCGTGATGCTGATCCCATATCTCGCCGGTAGCAGCATCATTGAAGGTGACGAACTTTCACCTCCAGTGATCCCCTCGTGATGCTAACATCATTTTTTTTTTTAGCCACTGCAACTTGGTATGTATACCACATGATATATGGTATGAACACCTAAAAATATATAGTATGAACACTTAGAGTATATGGTATGAACACCCTGCAAAATAGAAGATTTAAACACGTGTTTGAAATCAATTAAGCATGTGTTTTAATTAAGCACCACAGATTTTAGTGTTCATACTACTCTCACTAGGTGTTCATATGTTTTACTATAAGGTGTTCATACTGTATGCAGTCAGAGGTAAGTGTACGGGGAACATTTAAGGGGGATTTTTTTGGGGGGACAGTTAGCACGCCCCTATTTTTATTATGTTTTATATGTTGAAAATATAAATTTAATTATGATAATAATGTTAGGTTTATTGAGAATATAGTAGAAAATATTAAAGAACAGCAGCAGCCAACAGTTGCCAGATTTTTGAGGCTGATTGATGAAGGGATTTGAAGGGGCAAATGAAAGTGGATTTGAGTAAAGACCTATTGATGGAAAGATCTTGAAGTCTAGTTTATAATCGTTCAAATCTCAAGACGATTGGAGATCCCTACAAAGAGTTATGACTGTTTTAGTCACAGGGGGTCAGCTGAAACAGAGTATGTTTGGTATTTTGTTTTTAATGTGAATTTTTAGAGTTATCTGATGTTTAGCCCTATATAAATGGTTGTAATCTATTGTTGTTATGGTTGTAATCTATTGTTGTGAAAATCAATCATCCAATGGTGTTTGTCTTTCATTAATAATTGACTGTTGGCATCATCTCTATATATCACATACTCTCAACAAACCTAAAATGTTATATCGTTATTCTTTTCAGGTTTTAGAACCAAACCGTGAGGAATATCCAAAGAATCTGATCGAGGAGGTGAAAACACAAGTAGTGGAATATATTACAGTTCGATTTTCATAATTATATTTTGGAGATACTTAGGTCATGACATCTAGTTGTTATGTTTTTCGAGGTTATAACTTGTGTTTTAATATATAGCCATGATATCTAACTTAGGAGTTAGGCCATGATATCTAACTTAGGCCATGATATCTAACTTATGTTTTTGGAGATTATAACTTATGTTTTGGTTATATCAACTTGAATATCAAGGATATGCTGCTTATGGAAATGTAATTGACATGCTTAAGATATATATTTTTTGGAGATTGAAGACTGTTATTGTTAATTTGGTTGTGAATGTATTTTTTATAATGTATATGGCTAGCAACAGTGGGCTAGTCACCTAAAATCAAATGTACGTTTACATGTAATTAAACAGAATTTCAGCAACGGTTATTACACAAGGACTGTTATTAAATTATTAGATTGAATATTGTCATACAAACACATTTTGTAATAGTCTTATATATAAACTGTTTCTAAACAAATACTTTTTATAACGGGCCTTGGATATAAAGTGTTTCTAAACAAATACTGTAACAGTTCGCATATAAAGTGTTTCTAAACAAATACTTTCTGTAAAGGTTCGCACATAAGAACTGTTTCTGAATAGATCATTTCGTAACAGTTCTTATATAGAGCTGTTAGTAGATATGTGATTTTGTAATTGTTCCTTTATAGAAACCGTTACAAAATGTGCACTATTTCCCAACGGTTCTTATAAACATTCAGTGACAGGTCTACCCGTAACGGTTCTACAACCGTTATAAATCAATTCAAATAACCGTTACCCATGGAATTTTCTGTAGTAGTGCTTGTTTATCTATCTCTTCTCTTATCTCAAAGTCTTGTTCATCCACCACTATCTCTTTTAATCTAAGTTAAAAGGTGGTATCAGAGCTAGGTTCTAAGTTCGGCAATCAAGAGGAAGCAACCATGACGAGAAAGAAGAAGAAGAAGAAAAAACAGAAAAGAAAAGGATAAGAAAAACAAAGAGAGGAGGTGAAAGAAAGAAGAGAAATGAAAATAAAGAGAGAAACAAAAAAAAAAATGTCAAGCTGAAGAAAATGTGTGTTGAGTTAAAAAAAAAAAAAGATAAAAGAGTATTGGTTTCTTCTTGTGTAGAAGAAGATAGTTGTTGAAATGTTGTATGTTTTCTTGTCAATATTGTTGTCAGTAGCAAATGTTATTAAGAAATGTCGTAGTGAAGTTTCTGCCAGCGATCTTCGAAGAATCGGTGAGTGAAGCCGACGTGAGCAATGACTAACATGAGAAGAAATCCTGTGCAATGTGTGCCAGGAGAAGAAGAATTAGTGACTAAAGAGAAGGTTGCTAGAAAAGTGTTTAAGACTAGAAAATGTGGTGTGGAACCACACAAGAAGCGGTGTGGAGCCGCGTTGTGAGTGTGGAGCTCATAATATGACCAGAGATGAAGTTTCAGGCAGATGGATGGTAGAAGAAGAAGACAATGACTTGCGAGTATCGGTTTGAGCAAGCAACGAGCAAAGATGCTAGCTAGCTCGAATAGTTGATGAGAAAACCATTAATAAAAGGCGGAGATGATTCGATGCAAGTGACCAGTAACAACAAACTAAAAAATGAAGATAGACGGCAGCCAGCACAAAATGAAAAAAAGATGAGATATAAGTTGTAATAATTAAGTTTAAGAGGGGGTGTTGAAAATATAAACTTAATTATGATAATAATGTTAGGTTTATTGAGAATATAGTGGAAAATATTAAAGAACAGCAGCAGCCAGCAGTTGCCAGATTTTTAGGGCTGATTGATGAAGGAATTTGAAGGAGCAAATGAAAGTGGATTTGAGTAAAGACCTATTGATGGAAAGATCTTGAAGTCTAGTTTATGATGGTTCAAGTCTCAAGGCGATTAGAGATTCCTACAGAGAGTTATGATTGTTTTAGTGACCAGGGGGTCAGCTGAAACAGAGTCTGTTTGGTATTTTATTTTTAATGTGAATTTCTAAAGTTATCTGATGTTTAACCCTATATAAAGGGTTGTAATCTATTGTTGCAATATAAGAGAAACACATAAGAGTCTCCAATAAAATAAGTTACTAATTTTCTCTTCACTTCCTCTTGATCTAAGTCAACATTATATAGCAACATATATATCGCCATCCTTAATTAAAATGCTTTCTTGACAACTGTCTAGCTATATGTTTTTTTGTTTCTCGTAAAAAAATAGTATAGTTAATAATATTGTTGGGACAATTGTTTGGGACAGTGATGAGCCCTAGCTCTAATATGAAATGATGAAACGATGAAATGAAATGAAATCAATCAAAACTACACGAGGAGAGAAGAAATGTCCAGTTGTAATTAGTTCTTCTACTTGCTTCCAAAATTGAATTGCGTTCGTCTTTGAACACGTACAGTCAGAGTCAGTCAATTAAGCCGTAAAGCATATCAAAAAAATTGATAAATTATAGACCAACTATATATGAAATAAGCAACCCAGTGGCCAGTGGCCAGTGGGCAGTGGGCAGTGGGCAGCGGTAGGGTTGCTTCGTCTCCGTTTCATTATTCATAGTCATGGAATCATGATTAGGACCTTTAATTATACAGTACTGGTGGTATTAAAATATATATATATATAATCTCCCAAATCTCGCTCCATTGACGATTGACTCGATCCCTTCCCTTCCCTTCCCTTCCCTTCCCTTCCCTTCCCAGATCGATTTGAATGGTTCAACTTCAATAATCAATCATAACGTCCCCAGTCAAACCAAACCAGTTGCATTATTATGCATGCGTCTTTTGCTTTATTTAGTAACTTAATTAAATAATCCATCTCCTTCTAATGATCATTTCTACTCCCACTAATATAATTAATCATCTCCTCTTAATTATTTCCATACATATACATATACATATATATATATGGTCTACAATGCCTCATGCAAAATAAAACACAGCCTAGCTAGCTAGCTCTAAGCAACTCACCACATATCTGATATATTCCCTCTCCTTCGATCGGTCTCCATCTTAACACCCAAAACTAGCTAGCTAGCTAAGACACCAAAACATATATATAGGATCAGCAACTAATTAAAACATGGGGGTTAATTGGATCAGAAAATTAGATAAAGATACATCGCCCAGCTACACGCGCCTCACCGGCGAAAATAATAATAATGCGCATAAGATCATGAGTACTAAAGTAAGAAAGGGCTATGTGCCGGTGGTTGTGGGTGGTAGAGAAGCCGGGGAAGATGAGCTGGAGAGGTTTCTGGTGCATGTGAAGCTTTTGAAGGAGCCGTGCATGGCCGCTCTGCTGGAGTTGGCGGCTGAGGAGTTCGGCTACCAGCAGCAGGGAGTGTTGAGAGTACTGTGCGATGCGCATTCCTTTCAGCATACAATTAACTTGATCTCTCAAGGCAGATAGCATTCTTCATAAAAAAAAAACAAGGCAGATAGCATTAGCAGATCTAGAGTCCTGATAGTATTTTAAATTTGGTTAGTTTTTGGGGCTTAATTAATAGATTTCTCGCTTCGATTCCTGCTACCAATGATACATGCATGACAGACAGATTGACAGTTGTAAGAAGGCGTTGGTTGATCGCTTTATTTTTTATTAATTTGTTTTTAACAAATTGATCGTTGTACAGTTAGACTTGGTCATGACTTGGACCTTGCATCATGTGGCAACTATAGTCTAGTCTATAGATGGAAATACAGAAACTTTTTTTTACATATATTTTGGTGCATTCTAGTCAATTTTAATTTTAATTTTAATTTTAATTTTAATTAATATTAGCTGTAGTGATACTCTTTAATTTAACTGTCATCTTCTAAGCGTCGAAAAATGCACAACTAATTAATAATTAATACTTCAGCTAAGCTAGATTGAACCTTTCAAATAATTTATATTTTTTCAAAGAATAAAATTAGAGGACCCTATATATGTTGGGATTACAAGTAGTCTGATATATATATATATACAGTCCAGATATTCGGATACCACTAAGGATACCATCGGGGATACCATGATCTTTGACCAATTCAACTAAACCTAAATATTCACCTTAACCTCCTAAATATTCAACTTATCACATTTTTTATTGGCAGTCAATGTTTAATGGTATCCCGACGGTATCTTTTGCAGTATCCCCATAGCATTTTCCATATACATATATACATATAGAGAGAGATATTATATGGTGCACCGCAGTGCAAACCGCTTATTTGCACCGCCATCAAATCACTATTTTCAAAACTCAAATGACCAAACCGAGTTGCCCAACACAATCTACCTATTAAGATTACGAAAGTACCAAATTTTACAATTTTTAGAACATTTTAACTATTTTTCAGATTTTTCAAAGATGGGTACTTTCTGATATTCCAAATGACATTATTTTATTATTATTTTTTGTTCATCTTTCAAAAATCTAAAAAAATAGTTAAAAAATTCTAAAAATTGTAAAATTTGGTATTCTACCATATTTCAATATGTAGAATGTGTTGGTTCAATTAGATTTGGCATTTGAAGTTTGGATTGTGAGATTTTAAAAACGGTGGTGCAAAAACGCGGTTTGCACCGCGGTGCACCATATAATATCTCTCTATATATATATTCCTCAAACACCTAGTATTTGAGACAGATATTGTGATACCACATTTGATACCAAAGTTGATACCAAAATAGTTGACCGGTCAAACATTCTAAACATCAATTAATAACTAACAAGTCATAAAAACATTCAGCAACAAAAAGCAACACAACAAAAACAAACAATGTAAATTCAACTAAAACTAAAAATTCAACTAAATTCGATCTAATTCAACTAAAACTAAAAATTCAACTAAATTTCATCTAAACTTCATATTTTTTTATCTCAGCATACTTTCTGCACAAAGAAAGTTTACAAGTTAGTAACAACAATATTGAATATTTCATGGTGTAACTTGAATATTTTCAAGTAAAACTTGAATACTTAAAATGATAATTTGAATACTGATAAAAAAAACTAATTATGAATAATGCAGCAACTTATTATCAGTGACACCACAATACACATAACTTGAGTACTCATTGTTATAATTTGAACATTACTAAGAAAACTTGAATACTGACATATTTTTCAGCATGAATACTCACTAGTATGATTTGAATACTGACATATTTTTAGCTTGAACACTAACTGCTATAACTTGAATACGCATTGTTATAACTTAAATACTCAATTGTATAACTTGAACACTTACTAATAAAACTTGAATACAGACATATTTTTCAGCATGAACACTCATTAGTATAACTGGAATACTCATTGTTATAACTTGAACATTTGCTACTAAACTTGAATGCTGACATATTTTTCAGTTTGAACTATGACTGCTATACCTTGAATTCTTATTGGTATAATTTACAGTCATGGCTATCTAACCTGATTACTTACAGTCCTAATCTGAATACTTATTGTCCCAACTTGAATACATACATTCCTATCTTGAATACTTACTGTCCTAAATTGAATACTTACTACCATTGCATAGCTACTACCATAAGTTGAATACTTACTATCATAACTTGAACATATATTACCATAATTTGAATACTTGAACACAATCAAGTTTACTGAAACCAAACATTGCATACTAGTTGACCCTGAATATTACTTCTATAACTTGAATATTGGATGCATTTGTTTGAAAATATAACACAATAACTCGAACATAGTCAAGTTTACTTTTTTATACCTTTTTTTATCTTGACCCTTCTCCTGTTTTGCAACTGGAGATTTGCCTTTGACATTCTTCTTTCCTCCTAAAAACATAAATCATACAAAAACATAAATCATACACAAACATAAATCATACAAAAACATAAATCATAAATCATACAAAAACATAAATCATACACAAATGACAGTTAAAATGTGCTGAATATTAACTGCAACTAATTCAGAGGTAAACAGTTATGAATTATCATCCTATAGATAGCACTATACCTATATATGAAAACAGATATCTTGCATATCCATATGCATAACTAGAATATATACATTTTTAACTTGAATACTCAGTCAGATGACTCAGATCTTGCATATCCATATGCATAACACATCTTGAATACAACTAGCAGTAACACATCTTACATAGATACATTTTCAACTGTCATCTTGCTCAAATCCTAGAGTAACTAATTTCAGCAACTAATTACTAGCAGTAATCAGTTTACTAAAAGTAATTATCAATTATCTTGCATATGAAAACAGATATCATCCTGGAGCACTGATGTCAGCAACTAATTAACAATTATAAATTATCATCCTACAGATAGCACTGTACCTATATATGAAAACAATTTTATTATGCATATTCACATGCATAACTAGAATATATACAATTTTAATTTGAATACTCAGTCAAATGACTCAGATCTTGCATATCCATCTGCACAACACATGTTGAATACAACTAGCAGTAACAAATCTTACTGTTATCTCGCATATCTTGCACATACATATCCATATCTTGCATATCCATATGCATAACACATCTTACTTGACACAAATTGACAAAAACATCTTAATATGATTGAGATCTGACAGTAATTGCTTAGATCCAGTCAATATTAACTGCAATAACTTGAAAACAAATCACAGTAACTTGAATACAATCAATATAACACAGATCTATCACTTTAAACTTGTAATCAAAACTAATTTCAAGCAATTCAACAATTATTGTCCAAACTAATTGATCAATTCAACTTAATCAATCTGATTTGACAACACTAAAACCTAGGGTTTCGAATTTGAACAAAATCCTCCCCAAAATCAACTTAATACACAAAGATTAGTTCAAATGAACTCAAAAACACAAGAAAATTCAAATTCTAATACCTCTTTTGCTTCTAGATGGTTGCTCTTGAGTTGCCTTTGACGTTGTTGCCATCGACATGGCTGCCTTGCTTCTCTTCTTTGGCGACATCTTTGCTCCTCCGATCGGGAGTGCAAGAGGAAGACGATCTCGTTTTGGTGTGGGATTGGGAGTGAGAGTGAGAGTGGGAGAAGGAGATATGAGAGGAGAAGAGGGCAGAATCAGAGAGGGGAAGGGGTGTCAGATGGAGAGAGCAAGAGTGAAGTGAGCGAGTGCTTGATTTGAAATGGGGGGTTCGGACTCAATTTAATTAGATGATTGATTTTGAATTTCATTGAACCGATATTAGACCGGAAAAAAACCGCGCCCGGTTTTCTGGTATTGATTACAGTATCAAACACCGTATCAACATAGCATTTTCCTTTGAAAAATACATTATTCGTTATAATTCAGCTGCCAATTAAGTGGCCATAAGCACTGTAAGATCCTAGTATCAACAATTAATAAAAAAAATAACAGATTCGCACATAGCAAATTACAGCCGAATTAAGGAGTGCTCATCGCCTCATCCGGAGCTTCTGCAATTAATTGCATGTACTGCATCTTGCATTATATATATATATATATATATATATATATATATATATATATATATATATATATATATATATATATAGGCCGTTGGATATATTATCTTAATTAAAATTAGAGCAGTCTCGATCAGATATCGAAATTATAATCCAACGGCCGGCGTACTGTATTTACAATTTGTACATATTGATATGAAATGCGGTAATTAATTAAGGAGGTGTATATATATATATTCATTATATATATATATTCCAAATTAAGTGTTATGTAGTATGTTTTGTATGTATGGATGTTCATAGACTTAATTTACATGTTACGAAGTTAATGTAAGACAATTTGATATATGATTCACGTTCATATATAAAAGACAATTAAACGATGTATGTTCGTGATTTGTAGAATGTCCCTCGATTCGACTCTCGATCGAGAAGATGTACGTATGTACGTGGTCCATATATATCGATCCATCATAATTAAATCTGGTCCTGCAGCATATATATATGCATCAACTAGGAAATAATCGTTGGTAGGAAATTAAATATCTGAAATTAATTAATTAAAAGATGATCATGTCTCCAGTCTCCACCCTAAATTGAACAATTTATTTATTGGACCAAAGATATATATAATGATTATATATATCATGACCTTGACGACTCCATCACTCTACGTTGCAGTACACATGCGCGCGCGGTTACACGTTTAAATATGATCAATTAATGTCATATATAGATAAATGAGTCTCCAACTTTTGTTTTAATTAATCATTAATTCAGTATTTCAGATTGATTGAATGAACTTAATTATAACTTATAAATAAGGAGCCGCAAATGACGAAAGAATCTGACATCATCGAACCATTAATTTTGACTTTCTTCTTTTGTTTCCTTTTACTTTTTTTTTTTTGAATTTCCATTGGTCCGTAGGCAACAAACATTACAAGATTGAATCTCCTCCCAGTTCTCTACAAGTAAACATTTTTAAACTTGACCAAATTGGGTTCATGCATACCCGCTAAGCTAATCCAACATAGCCAAATAAACTTAACTCTTAATTGAAAGCTACTGCTAACTTGCTACTACAATTGCAAACATAAACCCTCAATACAAACATAATACCTCTAATTTTTGAACTATCACTAAGCTGCAATCAGACTTAAAGCTAAGTAGCGAGGAGCCGTGTCGTGAGACCGAGACCGTAGCCTTGCCATATCACACCGGAACCACCGCATCTTTACTTCCTCTCTGTCTTGAGCACTCGATCTCTGTTAGATCTGGATCTGCAACTCCTTGTGCTAATGCGTTTTGTTTGCACCTTATATTCATAGAAGATGTGCTTTGTAGACCCTTCAACCTGCAAAACCAGTAAAAGAGCACCATGGACAGAGGCAAATGAAAAGTGGCTAGCTAGAACAAAATAAGGAAGAGATGGAGAAAGTAGAAACGAAGAGAGACGAGGTGGCTATAGATGATGGTGGTGTTGAGATAAGATGGAGGAAAGTGGAAGTTTAGTTTGGAGAAGATGAGAGCAACCGACAAAATATCAGGAAATAACTTAAAATCCAAAGCTAAAAACGAAATCAAAGGACGAAAATGACGAAATAAGGACGAAGGTGGTGGGGGGAGGCGGTCACATCCGGCCTCCCCCACCCAGATTTCAAAACCCTAGGACGAAGGTGAGTTTCTTTCTTTTTGTTTCCTTTTACATTTTACTTGATTCTGATCACCAGAAACGGCAAGCCATGGCCATACTACCAAATCTAGAGTTGGTTCCATCATTCCATGTAATAAAAGTAGCTAGGGGAGATATATAAATGCATATTGTCTCTGTAGTTTTATTGAAAATACTATGTTAAATTGTTATGGTGTTGCTCTAGTGATCACACCAAACATTTTTACCGATTACAATTTAATTTAATATTAGATAACATTCATTTATAGTCATCGGATCGAAATAATTAAAACTTATATAGTGAGATCATATTGAAGTAAATTTCAAATTATTAATGTTAATTACGTACCACATGCAAGAACATGTCTTTGGTCTAGTGGCTAAGGGCAATACTCTCTGTATGGAAAGTCGTGTGTTCAAAATCCAGATGAAAATCTTTTATAGACATTTAAATTGAGTGGCTTCACCCTATCTTTATGTCAAAAAAATATTAAGTAGCACATGCAAAGAAAAAGGAAGTCTGCATGATCGGAACTTTTGGATGAGGACTGAAAAAGTGAAAAGGTATTCGGAAAGTTAATTAATTCTGTTTATTTGGCAAGAAAATGATGAGCTTAATCATAGAATTTTTACACACAATTATAAATGCAAATTGACTAGTTGTGCACCTTATTATTCCAGTAATTTACGAGTACGTACTAATAGAAGGACCCTTGTTCTGCCCCCCAATCTATTGATGCGTTGGATTTTGTGGGCCATAATGTGGGCCATGATGTAATCCGGGTAACGGGCAGTATGCCTTGGTAACTAAAATACGTATGCCAGAGGTGTTAACTTAACAGATCATGTCATGATGCTAGAGGTGTCAAATTAAAACCGGCTTTTGCAATCAAACAAAGTTAACACAGATGTACCAGCTGCGATAACCGATGTGATAACAGATCATGTTGCATGCATGCGGTTAGAGGTGTCAACAGAACGAAAAATTCCATTATTCCGTTTCGTTCGAACCGAACGAAACGGGTAACGGAACAAAAAAATGTTTTGTTGTTGAAACAGAACAGAAGACGAAACTATTTCTGGTTCCGTTTGGTAAACGGAATGGTAGACGGAAGTGGTATATTCCGTTTCGTTATATTTCGTTTGATCATATTGCACCTATCTGCAATTGGGGGATTGCAAAGCTCCTATTTGGTTTGTCAGGATAACCCCCCCCCCCCCCGACCAAACCCTAACCCTCTTCTGCGTCGCTCTTCTCATTCTCTCTTCTTTCTCTCCTCTTTCTCTCTCGCACTCGCACGGCACAGACGCAGCCACGCGTGCACACTCTCTCTCCTTCCTTCTCTCAATCTCTGGTTGTCCTTTCTCTGCCACTCTCGCACTCTACCTTGCCTAGCCACATGATGGCACTGGCGGTGTCGATCGCCGATCCCTACCATACCCGCACCCCTGAATTCCACCAAACCCTAAATCCTACAAACCTTAGCACCATGATGGCACTGGCTGTGTCAATCGTCGATCTCCTAGGCCTGTTTTCACTTTCCAGAGTCCTCCAGTCCCTAACTCCCCTACAATCTGACCCTAACCCTAGATCTAGATGGCAGGCTTGCTTGCTTCCGTGGGCTAAGAAGGAATGATGACTAAAGTATATGAAAGGGTTTTGATTGGCTGGATTCATAGGAGTGAGAGGTGACTGATGGGATCGGCGATGTGGCTTTGCTTGCCATGGTGTGTTTACCACTTACCACTTACCACTTACCAGTACTACTAGTAGGTAATGATGATTCTTGTACCAGTGGAGTCTGTAACTTGTTGGGTGTTTCTTGTATATGATTTTTGTCTCGGTACTGGTACAAGGAAGCTTCCCTTTTATCTTTGTATACTGGCACAGGAAGCTTCCTCTTTTTTATTTTAATAGTGGCACAGTGGTACTTATAAAAGGGGGTTTTGGAGAGATTGGTATTGAAGCTTAAAAAAGGAGAGTTATAGAGGGAGATAAGGGAAGAGAGAAAGAAAGGAAGTGAGATTGAAAAAGGAAAGTAACAAAGGGGGAGATTGGTACTATTGCTTTGAAGGTAAATTTTATTTTTGTGTTGGTCATTTTTTTTTTTTTTGGATGCTTCTTTTTATTTTTTATGATTCTTTCATTTGCTTGATTCTCATCCTTTATTTTTTCCTTGTTTTCTATGTAGATTAAGTGAGCTTTGTTTCCTGTTGGCCCTGTCTGTAATGGCTGATCCAGTGAGGCTAGATGATCTTGAAACTGGATTGAAAATGATCCTAAAGCTGATGCTGAAGAACCTTCAGATGAGTATGTATCTCTTACTCTCTCTGGTTGGGCAGCCTTATTTCCTACCTTGGTACTGGTACTGGTAATGTTACTGTTAAACTGTGGCTGTGGTGTTGTTGTGACTTGCTTGAAATGTTGGGGTTGCTTGAGTGCCTGAACTGTGACTGTGGGATTACTTTGTGGGATTGCTTGAACTGTGGGGTTGCTTGATTGCTTGAACTGTGGCTATGGGATTAGTTTGTGGGATTACTGGTACTGGTACATGCCATTTCTGGAACTGGTACTGGTACTGGTGCCTGAACTGTTGTTGTGGGATTACTTTGTGGGATTGCTTGAACTGTGGGGTTACTTGATTGCTTGAACTGTTGCTGTGGGATTGCTTGAACTATGGGGTTGCTTGATTGCTTGAACTGTTGCTGTGGGGATTACTTTGTGGGATTGCTTGAACTGTGGGGTTGCTTGATTGCTTGAATTGTGGCTATGGAATTAGTTTGTGGTTCTGGAACTAGTTCTGGCTGTTGGGGTTGCTTGAGTGCTTGAACTGTGGCTGTGGGGTTAAGTTAACCTCAAGGAATCTTTAATGATGAAAAAAAATTGGGCAAGCCATTCACTGAGAAGAAAGCTTGAGGTTTGGTATTGGCACTGGTACTTTGTGGGATTGCTTGAATTGTGGGGTTGTTGTGACTTGCTTGAATTGTTGGGGTTGCTTGGTTGCTTGATTGCTTGAACTGTGGCTGTGGGTAAAAGTAAACCTCAAGGAATCTTTAATGATGACAAAAATTGGGCAAGCCCTTTACTGTGGGCACTTGAACTGTGGGTAATTGAACTATGAATGGCATCAGGTTTACTTATCTTAAGTTTTCAACCCTTGCTTGTACCATTTCAATCAATAGTTCTTCAATGATGATAAAAAAATAATTGATACACTAATTCATACAATAATGCCCTTCACTGTCCTCAGTTTGAAAGGTAGTATGATGATAACATAGTGCTGACATAGGTAAGTAATCTGAGAAGAATGAAGTGGTACAATCTAGGAAGATAGCTTGAGATAGTTTACCCTTATGCCTTGTCATAGTTCCAGTCAGAATGCTTAACTAAATTTGATTTCTGTCTTTGAATTTTAGCATGGGACTGGATCCAGACTACACTCCAGAACAGATACAAAGGATTCAAACTCAAGAGGATCCCGGTGCAATTGCAACTGCACCTCAATCTCCGGATGCTCAGCTCAACCCCAACCCCAAGAAAAGAAATAGAGAAGTATTGAGATATGAGGTGTGGGAGCATTTCATTAGAGGACCAATCAAAGAGGATGGCTCCTATAAAGCCATATGCAAGTACCGTAAAGAGGATTATGATATGGTAAATCAGAGAAGCACTAATTACATGAGCTATCACATCAGGAAGGGATGCAAACAAATTCCAGCAGCAAAGAGGCACAAACCAGATTGCTTTTAGAGATTGTTGCAGACTGAAACACCACCAGGTTACTCCATGACCATAACCAATTGATATATTTTAATCATTATATTGTGTCAACAATAACCAAATTTCTAACTGTTTGTATTTTTAGGTGAGGCAAATCCTGCAGCTTGGGAATTTGATCAAAATAGATGCTGGAAAAGCTTTGCCAAGATGGTGATTGTACATGAGTACCCTTTTAATTGTGTGAATCACCATTACATGAAATTGTTTTGAAGTGACTTGCAGCCACAATTCAAATTGAAATCTAGGAACACTGTCAGACTGTTTGAAAATCTATAAAGAGGAAAGGCTTAATTAGCTTGTATGATGTTCTTAATAACCTAGGAAGTAGAGTTAGTCTGACTAGTGATATGTAGACCAATAGTAAGGGTGATAAGGGCTTCATGGCATTGACATGCCATTTCATTGATGGTGACTGGAAATTAAAAAAAAAAAAAGAGTCATCGCTTTCCACCACTTGCCTACTCCCCACACTGGCAAGCACATAGCTGAAGCAATTTACGATAGATTGGTATATTGGAACTTGGATGGAAATGTCCTACGCATAACACTTGACAATGCCTCTGCCAATGATGTAGCAGTGAGAGAACTGTTGAGTACATCTATGGTAAAAAATCATTTTTTTTAAACTTAGGTAATTATTTAATTGACAGTGATGAGAGTTAGCTAACATTTCCACTTTTTCTCATTTGTGCAGATTGACAAACTTGCTGTACAAGGCTCTATATTTCATCAAAGGTGTGGCTGCCACATCTTGAACTTGATTGTTCAAGATGGCCTTACTTACTTGTCTGAGGACATTAAGAAAGTTCGAGAGACGATGAAGTACATACGTCACTTGCAGGGCAGAATGGAGATGTTCAAGTTGGCAACATCTCAGGTTTTGTTTTCAACCCCTAAATTCCAACAATTTATTTAGTAATTTGCAATGAAAATGCACTAACACTTGTTCTATACACACCTAGGCTAAGGCTCCAGATAAAACACCAGCATGGGATGTTCCAACACGTTGGAACTCCACATAACTTATGCTGAAATTGGCTGAGGAGCTAAAACCAGCAATACAAAGGTATGCTACCATGGATAAGAAGTTCCATTACAAACTTGAGGATGATGAATGAGAGGCACTAGGAGTTATGGCTGGGCATTTGAAGATTTTTATGATGCCGCTCTTAAATTAAGTGGCAGCAAGTACCCCACCCTGAATCTCTTTTTTCCAGAGTTTTGTGAGGTATTTCTTGGCATTAAAGAAATGTTGGGCAGTCCATATCCTTTTGTTGTTGAGATGTCCAAGGAAATGTTTACTAAGTGGGATAAGTACTGGACTAGTGGAAACCTCTTGTTAGCTATTGCTTGTGTTTTAGATCCAAGGTCCAAGTTTGAAACTGTAGAGTATTATATTGAAAAGCTTTACACTAATAACGTAGACCGCTTGGTTTCAAACATGAAAAATTGCATGAATACTTTGTTCAAAGAGTACTTGGAGGAACACTCCAAGTCTATGCTCCACTTCTGCACAACATGGGAGGTAGCCACTAATTCCAATTTAGTTATGTTTCCCCTAAATTGACCTTTCTTGAACTGTATTTCCATTTAATTCTCTACATTTTTCATATGCTTAGGAAATCATCAACAAGTGTTGTAAGTGACACAAGAGCTGGATTGAAAGATAGGTTGCTGGGGAAGAAAGGTGCTGAGCCCGTAAAATCAGACATCGACTGATATCTTTCAGACCCACTTGATGAGACCAACATTGAGGATGATTTTGACATCCTAGCTTGGTGGAAGATCAATGCCCCCAAGTACCCAGTCCTTGCTAAGTTAGCTAGGGATGTCCTAGCTGTCCCGATATCTACTGTTGCATCAAAATCTGCCTTCAGTAACTGTGGCAAAACTTTGTCACCAGTTAGAAGTTGCTTGCATAATTACAATGTTAAAGCTCTCATATGTGCTCAAGATTGGTTGCGTGTCGCTATAACTGGTAAAACAACTTCATCTACTCTTATTCAATTGTATTAGCTGATTTAATTATTGCTAATTGTATTATGTTAATTGAGTTCACATTGCTTGTTTCTTGATATGCAGAAAATGGTGGAGAAGTTGGTGATTCAATGTGGAATTTCGATGAAGTGGCATCGGATGAATCTCTGTGCAATTGATGTGAATTATGCTTCTCTCATTGTCAGCTGGTAGTTCTATTATTGTTGGTTGTTTGTTTGTGAGCTAGGATTAATGAGCTGGTATTACTTTTGTGAGCTGGGGGTTAATGTTGAACTGGTACTACTTTTGTGAGCTGGGTATTACTTTTGTGAGCTGGGGTAATGTTGTGCTGGTAATCCTTTTGTGAGCTGAATATTAATGTTGTGGCCTGGAGAAATGATCTCTTTGGCTCCTTAGGTCTCAAGCCGTGATTCTTCGGAGATGATAACTGTGTTTTGTTGTTTTAACTGCTTTTATTTTGGCCAATGGCTGGGAATGGTACTATCTGAGAAGATAGCTTGAGATCTAGGTTGATTCTTGACTTCTTGGAGGTTGTCATCTGGGTTTACTTATTTATTAAGTTGTATTCAGTAAAGTATGTGCATTTTGTGAGTGTTTTATTCATTAACTTGTGTTTGTGGTTCCTGGCTTGCAATATGACAGTGGCATGTGAGATGTGATTGCATTCTGTTGAAAACTTGCATTTGTTTGGGTTTGTTGTGTTCTGCTTGGGGATATATATGTTGTACTTTGGTTTTTATGAATTGCTAAACTAAAATTGGGTTCTGGAATTAATTAGGTACGTAGTATATTAACTTTCTAATTGGTGTTTGAATTATGCTTTGCAAACAGAAAAATTTTTAATGTTTTGATCGTTATTCCGTTTTATACAAACGAAACGGAAAACGGAACTAAAATTAATTCTATTGGATAAATGGAACGGAACATGGAATAACATCCTATTCCGTTCTTCAAACGGAACGAACAACGGAACTTGCTAGTTCCGTGATCGTTCTGCACGTTTGACACCTTTACATGCGGTACATATGGTAAATTATAGTGATGATGTGGCATAGTTAAGGTGCTTGAAAATCCATCAATAAAGAGTATATAGATTTATTGTGCTAAAAAATATATGATAACATGTCAATTTTCATGTAACAATTTCAGAATTTTAAGTTTATGCACTTTAATTTATTATTGTACCTTTAAACTGGCTATTCTATGCACCTTTATTCATTAATATACGTATTTAGATTCTGGTAACTATTTATGAAATTGTTATATATCATCAATTGTGCCTCTAGTTAACTTTGTTATTAACACATCTTAATTATTAATAAATGTATCATCGGATTTTGATAGTATATATATTTTTGATAAATTGGCTATTTTATGCATTTATATAATATATTAATTAATGTTTGGTATAGATCTATATATTCCAGTAATTATAATTTTGCTGTTAGACTTGTTGTTTCATATAGTTAAACCAATTGTTGCACGATAATTATGTTGTTCCTGTTTATTTTGAGAAAAAGAAATGAGTAGATTTTTCAAAATAATACCAACACGCTAGTTCTTAAAATTGCATTATGCTATGTGCAATTAATATTAAAGATTCCATTGACGTGCTACTAAATTAATATATATAAGTGTTATAATGATAAAATGACATTGTTCAAAGTAAGTGTGTGTGTGTTGTCAACTTGTCATTTCATCTGAGACTAAGACTGAGAGCTAGCGTCAAGCAGAGACCAACTGTGGCTGTGGGCTGTGGGCTGTGGGCTGTGGGCTGTGGGCTGGGGCTGCCTGTGGGATCATCTAATTAATAGCAGCTAGCATGCAGGAGCTCGCAGCCTCGCGGTTAGCGACCTGTTTTGTCTCTGCTATTATAACGTCGTTATCCTAGACTAAAGACTAGATTGAAATTAAAAAGCATTTCTACTCCATTCAAATTAAGTTTCAAACCATTGAACGTTTGTTTCTATTTCCAGGAAGCAGCACTTTTCGTTTTCGTCATCATATCTCTTACTTGCAAATTGCAATTGCGCGCTATATAAGTAATTGACACCACGCATGCATGCTCTTCTCAGCAAGCTACCTAGAGACCCAACAACAATTCATCCATATATCCCCTTAATTTAATTGCATTGCTCCATCGATCTCTTAGAATTTAACTAAATTAAAGAGCGAGCAAAAACAAGCTAGGAGTATATATATATATATATATATATATATATATATATATATATATATATATATATATATAATTAAGATGGTATATTGGATGAAAAAAGAGAGAGACGCCTCGCTGCACTACATTCGCCCCTCCGGCTCCGGCGAAAAGAAAAGAGTACCCAAAGGCTACGTCCCGGTTCTCGTAGGCGGCGGCAATACGGCAGCAGGGGATCAAGAGGAGGAGAGGTTTCTTGTTCACATCAAATTGTTGGAGGAACCATCTATTGCCTCTCTGCTTGATCAAGCGGAGGAGCAATTCGGCTATCAGCAAGGTGTCTTGAGAGTTCCCTGCGATGCGCATTGCTTTCAGCATACTATTCATCATTTGATCTCTCGACCCACATAATTCATTCATTAGCTTAGTTATACTGTAATTAAATTTTTATTAATGGGGTTTAATTACAACACATATTTCTTCATTCTTTATTTTTAATTCATTTGTTATACTGTAATTAAATTCTTAATATAATGCAATTATAAAAAATTATTAATTCAAGCAGTTTATAATGCTGAATTCCGTTGTCATGGTACGTACTTAAGTTTTTGGTTTAATTCTGATTAGCGAGTATAAATTCATGGATATACGGTACATTTTTCCAGTTATCGACCGGAACTTCATGATGCAATAGATTTAATGGCGGGACCAACTTTTGAAGTTACAATGACTGATTAAGTGGTTAGAATATGAATCTTAGATCAGTGAAATTTTGGAGAGGTACATTTATGAGATAGAAGAAGGGGCATAAATATTTTTGTTAGCTGATATCAGCCTAAATCTCAACCGTAAATCTCAATCACGTATTCATATTGAATGATTAAGATGTAGTGGCATCCAATGCCACTAAATCTAGTGACATTGGAATACTGAAAACATTTGTGGAGAAAGGGAGTTAATAAGATAAAAACTCAAAAAGACTAAATCTCAACCACGTATTCATATCGAATGATTGAGATATACTGGCATCACGTCATGTCACTAAAATCTAGTAACATCGGATCCTTTCTCTTTAATAAACATGTTGTAAATGCAATATATAATAATCTCCAAACGATGCTTATTATATTTTCTTTTTTGATCCAACTATAAATTTTGAGTACGAGACAACAATTTACGGAGGCACTATATATATATATATATATATATATGAGTCTAGCTACCGTGAGTTGCAACTCACGGGCTGCTCCGTGAGTCGGAATCCAAAAACATATCAAATCACTTCCAAATTTCGATTTATATGGCTCAATAAATTCTTCATATCAAAATCTTATAGCACGTAAAAATTTTTCATTTTTGGAGATTTTTAAGTATTTGTTTGAGATTTTTTAAAATGACTATACAATATTAATAAAATAATCAATGTTTTATGTATCATTTTAAAAAATCTCAAACAGATACTTAAAAATATCCAAAAATGAAAATTTTTTGCGTGCTACAAGATTTTGATATGAAGAATTTATTGAGCCATATAAATCAAAATTTTGAGGTGATTTGATATTTTTTTTATCCCGACTCACGGAGCAGCCCGTGAGTTGCAACTCACCGTAGCAAAATTCATATATATATATCAAGCTTTTAAAAAACATTTAACGGCTCTTAACGGTGAGGTGACCATTTAACGGTTTGACGTTAAAACGGAATTACACTGCCGTTAAATTAAAAAACGGGTCCTCATTTTCTATATAATTTTTATATTTAAAAAGGTGTATCATACAATTATACTTAATAATTAAGTACAAATAACAATTACAAAACTAATTAAGTACATAAAAAGTTATAAATCTTATGAAACGGAAATATAACATTAAAAAATTGTAATGGAAAATTTTAATTTTTAATTGTTAATATGCATAGGATAAACATCATTGGGAACTTCTAGACCGTCAATAATGTGCAAACATATTTTAACAGCATTTAAACGCCTCTAAAACACGGGTTTTAACGGTTTTAACTTTGTTAAAACGCTTTTTCCACAAATAACGGTTTTCTTACAAATACTTAACATAAGAGGATCCAAAAAACGGTTTAACGGTTTAAACGAAGTTAAAACTAAGTTTTTTAAAAGCTTGATATATATATATATATATCATAGCTACGGTGAGTCATGACTCACGGGCTGCTTCGTAAGTCACGATCCAAAAACATATCAAATCACCTCCAAATTTCGATTTATATGGCTCAATAAATTCTTCATATCAAAATCCTATAGCACGCATAAATTTTTCATTTTTGGAGATTTTTAAGTATTTGTTTGAGATTTTTTAAAAGTGACTATACAATATTAATAAAATAATCAATGTTTTATGTATCATTTTAAAAAATCTAGAATAAATACTTAAAAATCTCAAAAAATGAAAAATTTATGCGTGCTATAAGATTTTGATATGAAGAATTTATTGAGCCATATAAATCGAAATTTGGAGGTGTATATTTTTGGATCCTGACTCACTAAGCAGCTCATGAGTCGTGACTCATTTTAGCAAAAGTATATATATATAGAGAGAGAGAGAGAGTTAGACTATTATACTAACGTTAGCATTTCGACCCGAAATGCTAACTCCTCAAATTTTATATTATCGTGTCCGACATCATGATTTATGGTACTCAATAAATTCTTTATATGAAAATATTGGGGAATACAAAGTTTTTTTATTTTTAGAGTTTTCTAAGTATTTGTTTTGAATTTTAGAAAAGAGCTCATAAGTATTAATAAAATATTGATGATTATGCATGCTATTTTCAAAAATGCAAAACAAGTACTTAAGAAATTCTAAAAATAAAAAAATTTTGTATTCCCCAATATTTTCATATAAAGAATTTATTGAGCACCATAAATCTTGATTTCGGACACGATAACATAAAATTTGAGGCATTAGCATTTCGGTCCGAAATGCTAACGTTAGTATAATAGTCTAACTATATATATATGTATCAGTCACATGTTATAATATATTAGAATGATATTGTTGTATTAGAGAATCATTCGTGGTTTGCAACTTGCAAAATGCAACATGTTTTGAATATATAGATTCCAGTAGCCATGTTTGCGTCAGATATGTTAATGTACAAATTAATATATATATATATATATCATATGGAGATGGGATACAGTGTTTTGCATAACAAAACGCCTGTTTTGTTATGCACTTTTTAACCGTCAGATCCGCTTCCTGATCCGTGCGGATCAGATCTGCTCCCAGCGCCTTTTGTAAAGAAAAATCCCGTCCAGTGCATTTCAGCGACCGGTTCAGCAACCGGTTCAGCACTCCCTTCTCCCCTCCTTCCTCTCTGCTCGATCCCCTCCTCTCCTCTCTACTCGATCCCCTCTCTGGCTCTCTCTCACTAGGGTTAGCAGATCCCCCGTGCCCCCGTCTACTCGATCCCCTTGCGGAGCTCACCCTCGCTCCCAATCGGGCCGCACCGCCTGGTACCAATCGTCTCCCGCACCGCACTGCTCCCAATCCTCCCACACTGCACCGCACTGCAGCACTCCCAATCGCTCCCAATCGGACCGCACCGCCTGCTTGAGCTCCCAATCGGGCCGCACCGCTGCTTCATCTCTTACACACGGTTAAGTATTTTGTGGAGGAGCACACTACGAGGGCTTAGACGCTGAGAACTACACTGCTCTCCCTTGCCCTGGAGAACTGCTAGTGGAGGAGCACCATAGCAACCATAGCACCATAGCCCCTCCGACCTTGCACCACCGGTAATTATCTTTACTGTACTGGTCTATTATTTTGATAATATTTGCTAACAGTTTAACTGACATTAAACTTTGAATATGAACCAAAACTTAAGATCAAGGCACTGATACTATCCAACAGTAATCTGTTGTCAATTATAGATTGATAGAAACAATTACCTGGTACATGAAGTACTGTATTTGAAAGTCTGATAATGTACTGTTAGTTATTTTTGATTAATTTAACTTATGATCAGCTCTAATTCCAAGAAGTACTGTATTTCCATATTCAATTTAGCTTGTGATTAATTTAGCTTATGATCAAATGGGATTTTCAAAGGATCATGGCATAGACATGGTGGCTTTAAACCCTGGCATGGTTACATGGCCCCTTCTTAGCCTACTCTCAATGCTACCTGTGCTGCGCTGATATCTTGAACTTAATAAATGGTACATAGAATTTGAACTTTAGATTAAAATTTATTGATGTGTTTATATTGGCCATGCCTCGTCTCAAAATTGAGTAATAGTTAATACATGCACTAAATAAATGAAACCGCAGGGACAAAAAAAGAATTTCATGTAGCACTAAAAGAACAGTGCTGCCAATTATAAACTTAAGCTTGAAATGATGAGTGAACAAAAGGAACTGAAGCTTGAAATATTTTTTTTTTTTTTTTTTTTTTTTTTTTTTTTTTTTTTTAGCTTGTACTCTAAAATTTGATAATTTTTTTTTCTGATATGGTACTCCTTTTGTCTCTTTGCAGGTGAATAAGAGATGATTTATGCCATGAGCAACATATGAGAAATACTAATATTTAGCTTAATTAAATGACATTATCACATTTTAGCCGCAAGCTTTATTAAGGATTGAGGAGATTTGGGTAGAAAGAAGCAAAAATGATGCAGAGCTGGAGAGCACTTTGTAGGATTAATCCTAGCGAAAGAGGGGAGCGACGATCTTTGAGAGAGAGGGGAGCGGCGATCTGCTGAACCCAGCGAGAGAGAAGGGATCGAGTGGAGAGGGAGGGAGTGCTGAACCGGTCGCTGAAATGCACTGGACGGGATTTTTCTTTACAAAAGGCGCTGGGAGCAGATCTGATCCGCACGGATCTGGAAGCGGATCTGACGGTTAAAAAGTGCATAACAAAACGCCTGTTTTGTTATGCAAAACACCGTATCCCATCTCATATGTTGATCAAGCTGAGCAAATTCTGATAACCAGATATGAATCCATGATATGTCTTGACTCTTGAGTCTTGACTCTTGATGCAGCTAGCCGCCAAATTGCAACCATATGATGATATGAATATGATTCTTGCATGCCTAGCTACCATTGGTGTCGTTATCAATTATCATCTATTCAACTGTACATGAAATTAATTAAATAAATACCCGCAAATCATTGACTGCATGCTTCGATTTTAAATGGTCAAACCAACAACGCTAGCTACCTTTTACCAGATTCATTAACTTCAAATTAAAATTCTCTTCTATTTTTTAACAACAACTACCACTAATTAAACATATCCGCGCGTCCTCCTTAATTACTCCTTTATATATATAGACAATTAAGAAATTCCAATTCAAACTTAATCTAAACATAATTAAATTAAATATATATCCAAACTCGATCAATCCAAGATACTAATAAGAAAATCAAAGGCAATTAAATTAAATTAAATTAAATTAGATGGTTTGGAGGAAAAAAGAGAGAGATGCAATTCCCCATGGTGCTATATATAGCTATACACGACTGGCGACAGTCGACGAAGATGAGCTCAAGAAAAAAGTACCCAAATTAAGGTTATGTACCCGTACTGGTCGCAGGCAGTGCCGAGATGGGTGAAGGCGAGGAGCGATTAATTTCTGGTGCGTGTTGAACTCTTGAGGGATTAGCCATGTATGGGCATACAATTGATTTGATCTCCCATTCCCATTCCCATTCCCATGGCAGATGCAGATGAATTTTAATTTGTGTTTTAGTTCTACTTCTCTTGCTTTTGTATGTATAAGACGAATTTTAATTTGATGTACAATTTAATTTGTAATCGATCGATTTGCTTTCAAGATTTCTATCTCAAAATAAATAAATAAATAAATAAAATGGAGTCATTTGTGCCATAATTAACTTTAATTTAGTAAGTAGTCTTTTACATGAATGTCAGAATTAATACATATTTTGATTATTTTAATTATATTTTTTAATTTAGTAACTATAACATTTTGATATATAGTATGCCCAGACCAGGCAAATCTTAATTTAATATATATGACAGTGTTTTGTGTACTTAATTTGTGACACTTGACATTGTAATTGAATTCCAAAAATGCTGCGTTGTTGACTCCGTTACCGAATACCTTCTACCACGTGATTATGACTTTAATGTCGTGACTTACTGACCTAATTATAACTATACTTAATTCCAAAAGAAAATGTGCATGGCTCATTATTTTCTAGCTAATCCTACTTCTAATATGTGCTAATTGTATGCATACATTATGCAGTTTTTCCACTTGGGCAAGATATTAATTATTTCGCTGATTATATTAATTATTTCTTCTATATATTAATTGTGTTGACTGCATATGTTCGATCGAGGCATATTTGTTACAAGAATGAGGCTATGGTACTATTAATAATACAAATGAGTCGGTACTACGGCTTTATATCATCACTTTTAAATTTAATTTGGACGATCCAAACCGTTCAATGTGAACTCCATATCTTAATTTTGTTCTTGACCAAATTTTATATTTTTTTGAATTTTTTAACTATTTTTTAGATAAATAAAAAAATCACATTTTTGAATGGTCCATAATGTTTAAATCAAGTCATTTTCTAATTATCTAAAAAAATAGTAAGAAAATACCAAAAATTATAAAATTTGGTCTACAATGACATTTATATAAGGAGATCACATTGAGCGGTTTGGATCTTCCGTATGAACTTTGAAATGATAATATGAAGCCGTAGTACCGACTAATTTATACTTTTAATAGTACCATAGCCTCACTCTTGTTACAAATAATTTCTTGTATATAATGTGTTGACCATATATATGACAGCATATATACATACATTATGCAGTTTTAGTTACTTGCTTGCCAGCTTATCACTAGCAATTGACTAATTAATACTTTAATGTTGATCATTCGTATATATAATTACAATGTATAGATATATTTAACAAATCAATCTCAATTTAATCATTAATTAATATTTCAACATATATACTTTAATGAGGAGAGATCCAATAACCACAAAAATTGGTGCCCTTGATAACCACATTATTATTTATAAATACATGAACAAATGTAAACCGTTAGATGCATTATAAATCATCTCAATAACATATACGTAAAAAATGATAAAAATTTAAATTCGTTTTGATAGCCATCAAGAGAGGCAAAAAAATTATAAAATTTGAACTGTTGATTTTTGTTAATACTTGATGCACATAAAAATAAAATCAAAATAATATTTTTTTTGTGTACACATAAAACATGATATATACAAAACATTCTATCAATTAGTTTTATTTTTTAAGAATTTAAAAGGTAGTTATTAGAGATCTAATTTTGTGGTTATTGATGGGGCACCAAAACTTGTGGTTATTTGATCCCTACTTTAATTTACTCTTTTGATTTTATCTTCTTAAACTTATAGTTATTTGATCCCTACTTTAATTTACTCTTTTGATTTTATCTTCTTACTTTTGTGGTCGCCATATAATTAAAACTATTTATATAAGAGGAGGGATCCATTGACAATGCTTATAATGACAATTTTGACAATGGGGATTTTGAAAATTTTATAATAATTCATAAAAAATCTTAAAAATGAAAAAAACTTATATGGATGCATTATTTAACTTATATATTAATAGTGTTTCAAATTTCAAACAATTTGAACATCGTTTGATGATTTATCAAAATTTTATACATTTTTTAACGGTTGAAATTTAACGAGCTTTAAAGAAAAGCATAACGATTCAAATTTGAAACATAATCAATAATGTATAAGTTAATAATATCTCTATGAACTTTTTTCTATTTTTTAGAATTTAACTATTTTTATAAAATTTTCAAAATCTCCATTGTCAAGATTGTCAATGATCCCTCCTCTTTATATAATCGCATTAGGATTCAGGAGGATACATGCATGCCACATAGAGAGGAGGATGCTTCCTGATCTCCTGTATATATGTCGCCAAAAATTAAATATTGATATTATAGTAGTTTTGCAAATTTGGAACGTTAACGAGAAATCAATCTGTGGCACCAATTAGATAAGAGAAGGCCTGACGAGCAAGAATGAAAAAGGTTTTGTCTTTTATTTTTCTTAGTTGAGAGCTTGCTGGGAAGTAAGAACAATATATGTTGGGGATTTTCTTTTTGTGGATAAGAGCTCAACTGGGAGAGAAGTCTTTTATGCGGAGAGAGAAAGTGGGAGAAAGCAAAAATGTGAAGTATGGTAATTTGGTAAATGGTGTTATCTTCCATGACAGGTAGGTCCAATCATGAGATACCTATCTTTTACTAGTAGATCTTAACTGTTGAAATTAAATCCAACTGTTTTAGGAAAGAGTAGATTTGATATAGCAGATGTAGATGGGATCTAACGGTAAGAACTCATCTTCTATATAGTACCTTTTTTTTTGAGTGAACCGCAGTAGGCAGGATCTCTCCAAATCGCTCTAAGGGCAATTGATGAGTCGAACAGCTAGCCTAGAAAAATATTGATGAGTCGAACTCGATCGTATAGACGTATATCCATCCTGATGAATCCAAGAAGGCTGAAGGAAGGCAAGGCTTGGCTTGGCCCAATAAGGCAGCAAGCAAGCCCACTAAAACGAAGAAACTCTTAAACCTAGCTAGCTAGCTCCAATTAATATTCATATATATGTACTGCTCAGCCTGATATCCATCCTATATTTACATTATATCTAATTTTTTTACTTTAATTTCCATGTATTTGACAGAATTTGACTGTATCGATCTGTATCCCATAACATTAACATATATAGATGTCTTAGCTTAGCTGTTTCTTCACGATCAACATTGAATTTAGTTGCTCATATTTGACGTTTTAATGTACAAGAATTAAGGATGTTTTAACATATATGCATGTATCCCATATTTTATTTATTTTTCTTATTATTTAGTATTCTCTGTTATGTATATGTATTAATGCATTTGTAGATTTTAGAAATATTTGTATATATATGGTGGATGTTGTTGTAGATATGAAGAAATATGGAATATGAATTTTTCAGAACCGGATGATCATTGCGATATATCATTTAAGCACGATTAAAGAACGGCGTTTCATCTGCTAAAAGATCATTGCTCGATTAAAAATAAGCAGGTGCATGCTTGGTGAATCCATAGCAAAACATCTCTTTATATGCTTTTATTTTTTTTTAGTTAAAAGTTAAATTTATAGGAAATTATTAAAAAGTTCTATTATGAAGGGTGTTCGTGTTCATCACATATATGACCGTAACGACGCCTAAATCCAACGAATTGTCTCCGTTTTCTTCATTTAAAAAAAATAAAATAAAATAAAAAAAGATGGATGTCGAGATCACAGGACCAGTTCATACCAAAAACGAAAAAAAGGAAAATGTTGCTTTCGCTTGAAGATATATTAATTTTGTGAGGGATGCTAACTGTCCCCCACAAAAAATCTCCCTTAAATGTCCCCCGCGCGCATACTCTCGTCCACGTCAACTATGAACACCGAAGACCATTGGATATGAACACCCGCCAATAAGCAGTATGAACATCCGAGCACAACTCCGATTTTCATCACGTGCTGAAATTGAATTAAGCACGTGCTTAATTTATTTTTGCACGTGGAAAATATGCCAACTCCCGTCCACGTCAACTATGAACACCGAAGACCATTGGATATGAACACCCGCGAATAAGCAGTATGAACACCTGCGCGCGCTCCAATTTTCATCACGTGCTGAAATTGAATTAAGCACGTGCTTAATTTATTTTTGCACATGGAAAATATGCCAAAAAAAATTCTCCCAATTTGCATTGTTCATAGAGCTCTCAGAGGGTGTTCATACTGAATGTATCGTGGTGTTCATACCACTTTCCAACTGGTATTCATACCGGTTCCAACATAAACGGATGGGGGACGTTTAAGGGGGACAAATGATGGGGGACAAAGAGATTATCTCTAATTTTGTTTATGAAATTGGCGAGAGCAGAAACCATTTGAAAAGAAGCATATACAGAATCGAGTTCATTTAGAAACCGAGCAGCTGCAGCACATTGATTTGTACAAGACCTAGTCCCTTGGTCAGTAATTAATTGGTCCCCTCCCCTTCTATAATTATAATTATAGTTATAGTTATAATTATATATCTCACAATAAATATAATTGATGGATGCATTAGTATTAGTTTACGTGAAGAAATTAATTATATATTACAAACCAAAAGGCAAATTAGATATTTGGTCAGCCCCTCATCTGATCCATCACTTTTTAAATCGTGTCAACTTGCACTCTCTCCCTCTATTTAAGCCACCCAACATTTATTAATTCTCTCATTTCCTTTTAATCAAACAAATTAAGCAAGAAACTAACTCTCAATATAAAAAAAGCTAGCTAGGTAGAAAAAAAGAGAGAAATTAATTAAGAAGGATGGCCAAGAAGCATTCGGTGCCACCAGGGCATGTACCAGTATTAGTTGGTACTGGCAAACATGTAGAGCGATTTGTAGTGCACAGAAAGCTCCTCAATCATCCATATTTTGCAGCCATGTTAGAGCTCGCGGCGCAAGAATTCGGGTACGACCACCATGGCATACTTCGAATTCCCTGTGATACTGCACATTTTCACTATGTGCTTGGTTTGATAGCAAAACAGAAAAGGAAATTTCGTTTCTTGACATTTCCTCTCCCTCCTCCTCTCATTCATGTACGGAGCTAGCTAGCTGATATATGGATTTTCTTTTAATTCTTAATTCTTAATAAGATTATATAAGATTGTCTTGGAGAGATATATCATATATGGAGAGTTATTAGCTAGGTTCTTTTGGAGGTTGCTATTTGAAAATCTCGGCTTGTACAGTTCTATAAGGGTACTTCTTAGAGAAATTTAGGCATTTTCTTTTTTTTTTTTCACCTATGCCTTTTCTTAGTAATTAAGGTGTTTCAAAGCAATAGGAACATATTTTCACCTATGCCTTTTCATGTACGTGAGGTAAAAGTAATTAATAGTAACTGCTGAATAATAATTAAGATCAGGCTTCCTCTCTTTTGATTAGCTTAATCTCAATTTACCGATGGTTCATTCACAATTTTATTTTTATTATTTTTTTTTAACTTGGTTTTGATATAATAGATCTAATATGAGTGGAGATAGCCAAACAAATATATGCCCGTTGAAAAGAGCATAATTTACAAATAAATTAAAGGAAATATTTGGTGGATGCCCAAACAATGATTTTGGATACCATATATTTAATTAGAGTGGCTGAGATCGATCGAGTTGAGAAATTTGATTTTGCATTGCAGAAAATATATTAGAGTAGGCTCTAAATTGCGTTTATTGAACAAAGAATTAAAATTTGAAGCAGTCAAGTCATTTTTATTTAAAATATTAATATTATCATGCTGTCAACAATTTAGTACGTAGCAGAGAGAGAGAGAGAGTTGAGAAATTTGATTTTGCATTATGAATATTTAAATTGATAGGAGCATGTAAGATCGATCTATAACTATATGAAGCTGTTATGTGTACAATTTTATTCTTGGCACGACTGACGGAACTAATTAACTAATTAATCCACCAATATAATTATAATACGTACTAAGGCCTCTCTGTTTGTAATACGTATGATGTTGTGGGCCTGAAGCCCTGAACTGAATGAATTGTAGGCCTAATCTTCATTCTTGAAGCAGAGCAGTTGGGCCATATCAAGTTTCATTTATATCCTTATTTTGCTCACCAAGCTAAGAACACCTACACCTACACTTGGTCTCATATTATATAATAATAATACAAACTATATGCCAATGATAATGATAATAGTCCATTTTATCACAAATAAAAACTTATATAAAATAAGCTAAAGAAGAAAAGAAAAAGGTTTCAAGCCTGTTCTGTTCATCTGCCAGAGCTTTGCCAATAAGCCTCCCCTGCATACTCCCCTAATATATAGCGGAAGTAGGAACTCTCAATATTTCATATTCAATTTGATTATCTATAATCCATTGGATGCCGTGGGACTGCAGAGGAAGAGGATCCTGACCCACAAACTGAAACAGAGAAGAGAAGAGAAGAGAAGAGAACCAATAAATTTATACTCTGCATCTGAATTCTGAGTGTGAGCTAGGGACATTAAATTGTTATTGTTATTGTTATTGTTATTGTGGATGCCTCCAACTCCAAGTCCAAATTAGTTTCCCTCATCTTTAATCAAAAGTTGAAATTAAACATTTATCTCATGAGTCGGTTTCAACATCAGCAATTTATTGCATTAGTTGAGACTTGAGACTATTCCATTCCTATACTGTATAATATTATACTTGCCGATAGCAATCAATTAGAGTTAAGAGGGCATTGAAAAGAAGCAAAAGTCCTTATTGCTCATTTATGTCTACCATCAATTAATTCAACCAAATGCAATTACTCTACTGCCACCAACTTCAGCAACTTTAATTGGAACAAGTTCATGACTCTATCCATAATCCATTCCAGTGTCACACACTCACACAACACAAGCGCTAGCTAGCTAGCTTTATAAAGAAATTGACCCACAATTAAGTATAATTAACACCCAGAAAAAAAGGCTACCACTCTACCATGCATTGCAATTACTTTACTTACTGTCATTGCCATAAAGGCAGAAGATAAGATATTATTCAATATAAAGTTCTAGTTGTCTAATTCTTTTCTGTTTATGGATAGTAATTACTAATTAGTGACCCAATATTGAAACTTAATTGTGATTGTTGCTGGTCTACACAGTACACTTTTTTTATTTTTTACTGCACAAAAGGCCAACAGCAGAAAAGGCATAATAAAATGTTGGGGTTTATATTTGTGTGCAGCGTGCTAAATTATGGAAATTTGTTATTCATTTTTCAATACTGTTACTGTTGATTGGACTAGAGTTTTTTGAAGTGACTTTGACAATTACAGAGATAGGCAGCTACATCCTACATGGTTGGAGTTGGAGTAGAAAGAATCAATGCAAAAACAACAATAGAAACAATTCATGGTTGAAAATTTTAACAGCCCTTATAACTTTATCAACAACAACAAAAAAAAAAAAAAAGGCTTAGCAATTAAGCTGCTAATTGATCTATTAATTTGACTACATACAAAATTAGTATCTGTTTATATATTCTTCTTCTTCTTCATATCATCATCTCAATACAACGAAGGATGCAATTTGAAAAACAAAAAAATGTATGACCAGCTCTTTCTTTCAACTCTGAATCCTGAGTCCTGACCCTTACTTCCTTCACATGTACCCTCTAACTTGCTAGCTTACTTACCAGTTTCACCTTTCAAAATAAATCAAGCGTTGTGCTGTTAAGATTGATTCTTGGTTTCTTGTTACTCTTGTTGTTTTTACTGAGTACGGCGGGCGGCACATGGGAGTTGCACTGCGGGCATCGGGGGTTGTCTTTGGAGATGAGAACATAGAGCAAACACTTGGGACAGGCAGCTGCCATCATGCTATTGCTATTGCTATTGCTGCTGGCACCACCAACTGAGGCCACCGATGAATCACATCCATCCACCACTGCGTCAATCGATCGCTTGATGGGCGAATTCGACGTGATCGAGGATGAAGACGGAGACGGAGAGCCTTCGGATGGAGCATGGCTCTTGCTCTGACATTCACGCCCCATGCGCTCCAATGCAAATTTAACTTTCTCTATAGTGCAGACGCTCTGGTAGTTGATGTTGGACGCCCCCGCCGCCGCCGCCGCGACATAGGAGGTTCTGGCAGAAGAGTCGGGAATTTGGAGGGAGATGGCAGTGGGAGGAAGATTCAGGTCCTGAAGGGGGTTGCCGTTGCTCCTCGGGAACATATTACCAGGCTGCAATTATTATATACCATAATTATTAGGGATTAATTACTAATTACTAATTAATTCATGCAATGCATCTTGCTATCAGTTGCAATTATGAAAAACAGCTCACTCATTATTATATTTCCTTAATTAATTAATTAATTGCATCAACAGAAGACAAATCCACCGAGTTTTAATTCCTTATTATCATTTATTGGAAATTTGAAATTGAAACTTGTATATATAATTATGAGGTTGAGGTGGCAACTGTAAAATGAAAAAAGGAATAAAGTGTGCGACATACTGTATTTTAATTTTAATTTTATGAAATTGGGTACCCAGGCGTGTGATTATTATTAGTATTAATTTAGTAACATAATCACATGGATTGGCACACAACACAACACGAGAAAACATAAAGAAAGAAACCCAAATCGAGATATCAAAAGGAGAGAATTTAAGTTCATACCAGCATACTATTAGTAGTATTATGACGGTCACGCGGCTTGTCCCTGGAAGAAGCAGAGGCAGAGGCAGAGGCAGAGGCAGAGCCCAGAGCCAGAGCAAGATCCAAATCCTTGGCATCCATGACCATGACCGGACAACCCCCAAGCAAGTCGCGGGTTATGGGGTCCTTGTCGACCTTCCGCTCGGCCTCCTTGCCGTAGCCACTGACCAATCTGGCCATCAGCTCAGTCGCCATGAGAAAGAGAAATAATAGAGGAGAGCAGTCGAGCAGTCGAGCAGTCGAGCAGAGCGTGGATGTGAATGAAGAGATGAGAAGCTACCTAGCTAGGGAATTAAGATTGATTGGGGATGAGTGCCGTATATGCAATATATTATTATAAATATAGTAGAGGAAGGGAAGGAGAAGGAGGGCGTTAAAGGAAGGGAAAGATCTAAAGGGATGCAGACAAAGCGCCATAAATGCATGAATTGGAAATTAATTAATCGAGCATTCAATTGAATTGAATTGAGGTGCTTCTTTGTTTTGGGGCGGACGGACAAGGGAAGCCACTGCATGCTCTTCTGTTACACCTCCCATTGGCCATTCCCATACATCCTACAACAAATCCATCATACATTTCATTCTCAATCGATTATATCTAAATCACTTCTTATTGTTACTTTAACTAATAAAATACTTACGGTTGTTTCTGAATAAAGAAATGAATATATCTATAAAGAAAGTATTTAGTGTGTTGAATGCATAAATAATAAGTGATAGGGAGGGAGGGAGGAGGGAGGGTTCATAGAGGATCAGGATGAGGATGAGGGGGCGGCAGAGTAAGAGTTAGTGAGTGATGGCGACTAAAGGATGAGTGGAAGAGTGGGGCCCGACGACTGCAGACGACCAAGGAGTGCATTTAATGCTGCTGCTGGGAAATGAAAGGAGATGGGGTCCAGCACTCCATCCATCCGGCATCCATGATCCAGCCCCTTTTTTTTAATTTAATCTACCTTTTCTTTTCTTTTCTTTTCTTTTCTTTTCAGACTCCCTCTGCTCTCCCTCGATCTCCCTCGATCTCCCTCTCCAGTTTGGTCGCTGCACACACTTGACTACTGCTCACTGGATTAGTTGTAGTCTTGTAGATTGGATTACATGAGTTGCAACATGGTTGACTGTCACAGAGCTGCCTGAATCCAATCTATGTTGCACACACTTGGAATAAGAAAATTCATGTCTTTATAAGGTAAGAACCGTAAGATAATAATTTTGTCTGTTGTAAATTAAAAAAAAAAACAGAAATTTAATTTATTAGATTGTTTTAAATATATATTACCGTGAACAATACTTTATTTATTGCATAACAGTGCTGGTAATCTTTTTTTTTCACTTAAAGCGTTATATTGATCTTTGTAACAACATTTTTTCGGCCTATCAAAACTGAACAATATGTATATTATAAATCATGATGCTCTTTTTCAAATTATAAGCATTTATTGATTAAATGTTATCGTATTATGAAAGTTGAAAACTCAAACTTTTTTTTTTGAAATAAAGATGAGGGACAAGTCACTAAAATTTAAATATCTATGAAAAACGTCCCATTAAAACTGACAAACTCTTTTTTAAGCAGACTTGGGAACATAGTGCTAGATTTATGGACTAATTGGGACATGTATATCCATTTTTCTGAAATGGAGACAAAATTGAATTCGGTTATTATGAATTGAATTATTGGCTATGCTTCATTATAGGCATTTTGATTTTGATTTTATATTCAGAAGGCAGAAATATGAAATTAATTAATTAATTTATGTTTTAATTTGTTCCATGAGGTGGGAGCTTGTGGGCCCCACAGCAGTGAATCATCATTGGGATTTGTAAAAATAAGGTTGAACTTGAAGGCAGGAAATATATATTATTATTATTATTATTATTATTATATTTATATTATATATAACGGTTTATAATAATAATAGGTAGTGGAATATTTATTTATCTTTTACTAGGGTAGAAAATGTCTGTCCCTGCCGCTTGGCCCTTGGCCCTTGGTCCTTGGCATAGATTTATTTATGCGTTGCAGCCTTGCAGCCTTGCAGGTTGGGTTGCTATTGAGTATTGATGCCACTGCAGTGCAGGAAGATGCATGTCTGGTGATGTGTGAATCCAATGGTTGGTGTTTAATATGGGATTCATTAAGGAACATGTCTATATTACCTACATATTTAATTAATTAAGAAAATATCACGGTCCTATCAGCTGAGCTGACAGGTATATTAATTAATTAATTTATTAATTAATGTTGTGAGCGTGGCATCAACCTGCAAAATTATTGCAACTAACTAACATTGACTGATGACTGATGACTGATGTTATCATGTTACTAATTAATCACATATATATCAAGTTCTAGCTACTCCATCTCCATGTCTCTCAATTCATTCTCTGTTTTTTCTTTTTATTTTTCTTATTATTTTTTCCAGAAATGAGCTTGATGTCTTCCTTTTGTATTTTATTTTATTATTTTGGAATAAGCCGGTAAACTAATTCACTATTGTTGTATTTATTTATTATTGGGGGATTAATGACATGTGAATTGATGAGCACTTAATTACTGTTGTGACATGCATATATGTTGATCTTACCGATCAATATATATCATTGATCACAGAAATACTATTTGCATTATATATATATAAATATAATTGATTAATTGATATTGTTAAGATTGTTAAGACTACTGTTGCAACAATACAGTACTAGTAGATGGTCGATGCTCATGCTCGATCTTGCTCTTGCTCTTGCTCTGGATCTGAATCTGATCACCTAAACCCTGCCAATTCACAAGCTTAAAAATGTCTGCCTCTGCCTCTCTCTCTCTCTGAGTCTCAGATGGAGTCATAAACAGTAGTACTACAGTAGGCAAAATGCAAGTTGCATAACTCTCATTCATTAACATTAACACATGCATTTATTGAAGACAGGCTAGGGAGGAATGGATTCATTTCATTTTAAGTACCGGCGCTAGCTAGCTTAATTAGAGCAGTTCTCGTGATCAATTGTTATTTTTTCTTCTTCTTTAACGCTTAATTGAACGCAATAACAAGTAATTAAGACTTTGTTTCTTCACGAAGAAATTTTTAACGCAGTTTGGAGTTTTAATAATTAAGGACATCCATATATATATAAAGTAATATGTATGTGGATAATTAAATACTTAAACTTAATTTTATTCAAAAATAAATATAATAAAATAACCTCTGCTTTGATATATATTATATATATATGTCTTTCACACAATATAATTAGGCACGAAATTCAAATTGATAATTTTTAAGTGAACTGGGTTAACTCTCTTAATTATTTAGTTTTAGAAAATTTAGACTTTTAGTTCTTTCTCATGGGTCAGGGTTGCCATCAGCTGTTCCAAGTTCCAACTTCCAACACGTTTTGATAAATCGATCGACAAGATATATATATACATATGTGACTTGGACGAACACGTCATTATTTTTTAGAGTCTTGTTCAAATACATCAACTTAATTTTGTTTCAAACAAATTTTAAATCTTTTAAGACATACAATCACTACAACTAAATAGAAAATTAAATTTATTCTGACAATTACAATTAACACTAATATATTACAAGAAAAAATCATCCAACTAAAAATCATTCTTGTATTTATATATGCTCAATGAAGTTCATTTGGGATACATTTTAGAATGCTTTTTTTTTTTCTTTTTTTGAATTGGAGCCAGTGATTTGACCATTATGCTTTAATTATTTATTGAGAAGTGATTCATCGATATGCTTAATACTGAGAATTCTGAAAATTTTGACAAAACCATCATTAAAATTTCTCACAAATAAAAAAAAGTTTGTGGATGCATTAACTTATTCATTGATAGTATTTTAAATTTCAAACAATTTGAAAATTGATTGTTTGATGGCTTATCAAAATCGTATGTAATTTTTAGCGGCTGTAATTTAACGAATATTTCAAGCTATCAAACATTACTTGAATTAAATATAGTCGGAAATATAATAAAGTTATAAGGTAAGCAATATTTTCATAAAAAAAATTATTATTGAGAAATTTTAATGATTCATTTTCAAATTTTTAAAAATTTTTACAGTCAAAATTGTCAAGATAAGCATCGGGAATGGATCCTTCTTTGTACCTTAATTATTATAGTTCTTAGAATCTTATTGTTTGCTTGGGTAGCAACTAGCAAAAGACGAGGACGAGGATGAGGACGAGGAGAAAGAATAAATGGAAGGAAGAGTCATTGTTGGCGGGCTGGAGCATTAATGAATCGAGCTGAATAATTAATAGTTATATTGAATTGAATAGCTAGCGTTTGCGTTTGCGTTTGAAGAGAAGTGAAGACCGGGAATTAAATGTGCATTAATAGGCAGCATTAATCCTTTCCAACCCTCTTGATGCAATGATGGGACCCGACCCGACCCTAAATACTAATTACTGTACTAATTAATCTTAGGTGACATTTAATGCATGCCGACCCCCTCTCTTAATTGCCCTGGGCCCACATGTCATGACATGACATGTTATCCTAGAACTAGAATTGCCTGATCGAGTCCTGAGATATGATTTTAATTGATGAGAATACTTAATTAATTCTCCCTGCTTAATTGCTTATTATACTTCTAGGTACTACTGTATCTCTCTACTCCAATTAATTAATATCTAGGCTACAACTTCATGAAGGACAAGTATATATATATTATTTGTCTGCTTCTTTCAATTTTCTCCATCCATTAACCTACGTACGGCTGTCTATTTCTCTTTACAATTAATTCTCATTTTTTATGAAATTAAGCTAAACTAATTAATTATGTTATTACTGTTGCTTAATAAATGTAAAACTAGCGCATGCATAAGCATAACACGATCAAATCGTTGTCAAACTAATTAATAAATAATAAATCATTAGCTAGCGTGTACGTCTTGTTATAATTAAACATTGACTTGAATTACTGAATTGTTAAATATAACCATTTATGAATGCAAGTAACGAAGAAAATGAGAAAGATCGGTGAAGTATCACGTACATTATAGAAGTGGCTTTAGTTATGATTGTCATCAGACTATCCTTACTACTTATAAAAGGAGGAGTTCATATGAGATTCAAAGAGAGTATTTGTCCAAAACCAATATAGACCGTTGGATCAATTAGTTTTATGTAATCTTAACCGTTGATGAAAAATTTCTGTTGTTTCAATCTTCATGGCCCAACCTGGCCCAATAGATGGACATGAAATGCTCATTAATACACATGTTTTCTATGATCTTAATTCTTAATAACACGCACGATACCCGAGTCACATCTTTAATATATATATGTGCATGCCATTTTCAATCTCATTATTTTATGACAATTCAATCATAATATAAAAACAGAAAAAAAAAAAGAATAACACAGTGAATTATTTATACATAAATCATTTACGTCATGTGATATAGTATTGTTTTTCGATTTATAAATAAATCATATGATATAGTCAATCCCACTGCAACGTGTGGGCACTATACTAGTATATATATATGTTTAACTTGAAACAGGGAAGATTGGAATTAATTACTCTAATTTGTGTTTTCTCTTTTAGGTATCAATGGTCCCAAATAATTAATTATTAGACGGCCTTAATTAATTAAAGAGCTTAGGTATTTTTATGGGCAAATAAATATATATATATATGTAGTGCTTAGAGAGAACGATATCACTCCAACCTTTTTACACTATTTATGTAATACTATGACAAGGACTGCAACTAGTTAATTAATGGCACGTGAATATAATTGCTTCTGTTTAATGATGCTAAGCTTTTTTTAAAGGGAGGTGCAGTTTGATAATTCAATTTCAAGTAAGTTAACAAAAAATTAAATACAAAATATTCTATATAGGCGTTTTTGAACTTACAAATTGATGATCTTTCAAATTCATAAAATTTGACAAACATTTTCATAGGTCATCAAAGACCATCAAAATTTATTTAATTTGCAATTCTACATTATAAGTTTTTGATGGACTACCATTTTTTTTTTCTTAAATTGCATTGAGTTCAATACATAATCAACATGTAAGTTCAACAATGTTCTATAAACGTTTTTTCTATTTATATTTTTTTTTAACTTTTGTTTTCTTGCATATTTTCTAAACTTTGGTTGAACAATTAAAACTTAAATAAGCATTGTGATATATGTGTTGCCTAATTTATTTAATTTCAACATGGTCTGTCAAAAGTCAAAACTACTACAGCACCCAATCCTCAGTTTGAACAAAACTACCGATGCACAAACGGTAGAGAAAAAACAATGGAAGAACACAAGAACACAAGAGATTTTTGTAAATTCACATAGAATTCGTTTTCTTGATAACTTGATAAACAAAACAACAACTTTTTTTTCTCTACCCAAAGGGCATGACACTACTTAAATAGGAAAACAAAAACAGAACCTAAGAGACAACATAAAGCAAAATTACAAAAATAACTCTAAAAAACGCAAAGAACAACTCAAAAATATACAACAGAACCGTCTGGGGCAGACTGCTAAAATTTCGGACCGAAATAAATAATTTCGGGCCGAATTATGGCACCGTTTCAAAACACAAAAATTCGGTCCAAAATTAATAATTTCGTGCCGAAATTATTCCTACCACAATGACCATGCTGTATTAATTCGTCATTTCAAGTGGGATGCCTTCCGAATATGAGAAAACCCAAAATATGAAAGTTGTAGCTCTTTTCGCTATCCTTCTACAGAATATCACCTCATTTGGACATGTATTGAGGAAGTTATGATCAAAATACCACAGCATATCAATATAATCGGTGCAGGGCAGACCGCCGGGCTTCGAGGGCGGACCATCGTCTGTCTGCATCATTCTCCCCCTCTAAGAAAAAAACTTGTCCTCGAGTTTTGTCTTTGTAGACTTCTTGTAAATTGTACAACATGAGCACAAACATCAAAACATTGTGAAGAGATCCAATGTTGCTCATGAAACAAATAACTTTTCCGTTCATCATTCTCCTTAACAGATCAACAAAGAATATTGTTTCCGCCAAGGTTGGACCAAACAAACTCTTGAAAATCGTTGATTCCTTTCTCGGTTTTAGGAAAGGATCTTTGTAACCATTTTTTTAGAATTTGATCTCAATGGGATTCTCATTGTTTAACTCTTTGCAAATTTCTTTGGGTGACACGAAATATGCCTCCAAGTTTATGATATTTGTAGAAATCGCTATGCAATTTTCGGTCAGCGGTACATCATAAACAAGGTCTTTACTAAAAGTTGAACAATTTTCAAAAGATTTAATTTCTGATTGGGACTCGCCAACAAAGATTTGGACATCTTCATTCTCTTCGAGATAGTCATCAAAAATTGGCGGAGAATCAAAATTTGTACCTTCATCAATAAACTCATCAGGATGAGATTTACCGTCAAACTCCGGAAGTTCAATCTTCATCCCAAAGTTTTGAAAGGACTCATCAGGCTCATGATGAAGCCTATGATTTCGCCTCTGATTCGGAATTCCCCACGGGCTAAATTCCTCATCACCATCTCCCGTTGTGGAAGAGTCAATGGAATATGACTCCTCATCTTCTTCTTCGTTGGTAGAGCCCATCCTTGCCTCTGCGAGTTGGCGCTTTAACTCTCGGATCTGTCTCCCCATAGTTGCAATCAATAGATCTCGCTGGTCTCGATGGCGGTTTGGCGGCCCTTTATCTTCAAGATCGACTCCACGACCCCGACTACGGCCACGACCTTTACCACGACCACGGTTCGCATCCGCCATTAGCCTGGTTGCTCTGATACCATCTGATGCACGAACGGTAGAGAAAAACAATGGATGAACACAAGAACACGAGAGATTTTTGTGAATTCACACAAATTCGTTTTCTCGGTAACTTGGTAAACAAACAATAACAACTTCTTTTGCCCAAAGAGCATGGCACTACTTAAAATAGGAAAATAAAAACAGAACCCTAAGAGACAACATCAAGCAAAATTACAAAAATAACCCTAAAAAACACAAAGAACAACTCAAAAACGCACAACAGAACCGTCTGGGGCAGACTGCTAAAATTTCGGACCGAAATAAATAATTTCGGGCCGAATTATGGCACTGTTTCAAAACACAAAAATTCGGTCTGAAATTAATAATTTCAGGCCGAAATTATTCCTGCCATAATGACCATGCTGTATTAATTCGTCATTTAGAGTGGGATGCCTTCCGAATATGAGAAAACCCAAAACATGAAAGTTGTAGCTCTTTTCGCTATCTTTCTACATAATTTTTGAATCATCTCATTTGGATATGTATTGAGGAAATTATGGTCGAAATACCACAGCATATCAATATAACCGGTGCGGGGCAGACCGCCGGGCTTCAAGGGCGGACCGTCGAAAGGACTGCATCATTCTCCCCCTCTAAGAAAAAAAACTCGTCCTCGAGTTTTGTCTTTGTAGATTTCTTGTAAGTTGTACAACATAAGCACAAACACCAAAACATTGTGAAGAGATCCAATGTTTCTCATGAAACAAATAACTTTTCCATTCATCATTCTCCTTAACAGATCAACAAAGAATATTGTTTCCGCCAAGGTTGGATCAAACAAACTCTTGGATATCGTTGATTCCTTTCTCAGTTTTAGGAAAGGATCTTTGTAACCATTTTTTGAGAATTTGATCTCAATGGGATTCTCATTGTTTAATGACACGCTCGAAAGGTATAGGCTTTTAAATTTTACCCTAAGCAAACACTCGATCGCAAGCGCACGATCTCGTGTAGTACAGTCGGGGTCGAACCACAAGGACGGAGTTAATTCAAACTAAACCTTAAATGCTATTCCAAGTCCTAAGAGAATTATTTTTGTTCTTTTGGTATAAGTTGGGGGGGGGGGGGGGGGGGTTATCAAGAGTTGGTTGCTAAAACAGCAGAAGAATTAAAACAGTAAATAACGAGATTAAACAAGTGCTAAACAAATGTTCCTAGGGTCTTCGGAATCAAAATGCTGTCTGGATCACTTGTCTGTGGCCCGCAGGGAGTTGGTTAGAGATTTCAACACTGTCTGCTGGCAGCAGGATGTCTCTCGCAGTAGCAGACTGTATTAGTGCCTCTATCTTACACTTTCTACAGGTGCTTGCGGGCCGCAAGATGTCTCTTGCGGTCCGCAGGCAACTTCAGATAGCAACGAAGTTTCTGGTTCGGCGTTCTAACTCGAGTTACAAATTCCTATTCAAACCAGTCATGGTACAAGTTCCTCAATTTTCATATGTTGGTACTTCTAACAATTCCAATTCAATAGAAATTCAAAGATTTATTTCTAAATCTACATTTAGTTTACTTTTTATACGAGGACTCGATTCGACTCGCGTCAAACCGCAATTTCTCCTTTCGGATACTCTTGGACGGCAAGCAATCAATCCAAATAGTGCAAATAACAATTCTTGGTCAGGTGATATAGATGACCACACCGGATTTGGCCTAATCCGTGGGTTTACCAAACGAACAAGCAAAGGTATAAGCACGATATAATGAAAGCACAAGCAAACTAAAAGCAACTCAAGTAAAACGAGTTTACAATCAATCCATAACAACAAGTTTCATCCTAAACCCTAGAAACTAAAGATCTACTCGCTCATGGCGAGGGAGAACAAAGAAAACAAAAATAAAAGGGTTCATGATACAAAAGAACCGAAGAAGAACAAGTATGGCTTCAATCTTCAACTTCTCCAAAGAATCCTCTCAAAATCTCCTCGAAAATGGTGAAGATCAAGTCCAAGCACGTCTCCCTCGTGTCTCCTAGCGGCTAGGGTGAAGAAAGATGAAGTAAGATGCCAAAAACGTCCAAAGAGACGGTCTTAAATAGGCTAGGGTCCAGAAACAAGAAGCAGCAGCGCAGTAACGGGCTTGCGGCCCGCAGGGTCTTGTCTGCTGCTAGCAGACAATGCCGAGTTCCAGCGCCAAATCACGTCCAAATCGCTCCAAAAGCCCAATTTACCTGAAATTTGGACAAAAGTAAAGAAGTAACTGGAATCTAAACATCTTACTACCTAAATGCATATGAACTTAGGAATTTTAGGCCAAAATAAAGGTGCGAGTCTGGTAAAATGCAGATATGAATGCGGTGCATCATTTAACTCTTTGCAAATTTCTTTGGGTGACACGAAATATGCCTCCAAGTTTATGATACTTGTAGAAATCGCCATGCAATTTTCGGACAGCGGTACATCATAAACAAGGTCTTTACTAAAAGTTGGACAATTTTCAAAAGGTTTAATTTCTGATTGGGACTCGCCAACAAAGATTTGGACATCTTCATTCTCTTCGAGATAGTCATCAAAAATTGGCGGAGAATCAAAATTTGTACCTTCATCAATAAACTCATCAGGATGAGATTTACCGTCAAACTCCGGAAGTTCAATCTTCATCCCAAAGTTTTGAAAGGACTCATCAGGCTCATGATGAAGCCTATGATTTCGCCTCTGATTCAGAATTCCCCACGGACTGAATTCCTCATCACCATCTTCCATTGTGGAAGAGTCAATGGAATATGACTCCTCCTCTTCTTCTCCGTTGGTAGAGCCCATCCTTGCCTTTGCGAGTTGGCGTTCTAACTCTCGGATCCGTCTCCCCATAGTTGCAATCAATAGATCTCGCTGGTCTCGATGGCGGTTTGGCGGCCCTTCATCTTCAAGATCGACTCCACGACCCCGACTACAGCCCCAACATTTACCATGACCACGGTTCGTATCCGCCATCAACCTGGTTGCTATGATACCAACTAATGCACGGACGGTAGGGAGAGCAAATGGAAGAACACAAAAACACGGGAGATTTTTGTGAATTCACACAGAATTCGTTTTCTTGATAACTTGATAAACAAAACAACAACTTTTTTCCTATGCCCAGGGCATGACACTACTTAAATAGGAAAACAAAAACATAACCCTAAGAGACAACATAAAGCAAAATTACAAAAATAACCCTAAAAAACGCAAAGAACAACTCAAAAACGCACAACAAAACCGTCTGGGGCAGACTGCTAAAATTTCGGACCGAAATAAATAATTTCGGGCCGAATTATGGCACTGTTTCAAAACACAAAAATTCGGTCCGAAATTAATAATTTCGGGCTGAAATTATTCCTGCCAGAATGACCATGCTGTATTAATTTGTCATTTCGAGTGGGATGCCTTCCGAATATGAGAAAACCCAAAACATGAAAGTTGTAGCTCATTTCGCTATCTTTCTACAGAATTTTGAATCACCTCATTTCAACCTGTATTGAGGAAGTTATGGTCGAAATACTACAGCATATCAATATAACCGGCGCGGGGCAAACCGCCGGGCTTTGAGGGCGGACCGTCTTCTGTCTGCATCAACTAAGTTCATGATTGTGTCCTAAACGAAATACAAATTAAAATCCAGTAATTTTGATGTAATAAAATGATAATTATTTTGAACGTAATTCATGATTATTCTGATCCATGAGAATCCTGCTCCCGTAAGGTACCTTGTTAGGATCAATTAAGGCTTTTTATTTGATCAAGACCATTCAGCTGACTTGCTGCAACAAATAAATTCAACACGTTTTTAGTTAGATCAAGCAAATTAAAGCAATCCATCAGAATAGAGTAAGATACTACATATATATATGATCATATCCAAGTATTCAACCCTGGAGGTGGAACAATTAATTAATAGCATACTTGAGCTACCAAAATTAAATGCTAAATTAAGTTTGTTGATTTGTTATTATACTCCAGAAAACATATATGAATAAATAACACATCAGGAATTGGTAGTGATATTATTAATTTGATGCATAGAAATAATATATGTAGATAGAAATAACGTTGAATTAATATATAGAAAAGAATTAAGATAATAAATTTAGATAGAAATTAATATGTAGATTCATTTTGAAAAGCAGTAGAAAACTGAAGCAAGAGCAAGTAAGCAACTGATTTCATTTGAGAAGAAGGAAGCAGTATCTGACTATCTGAGTGGAGTGTCAGAATTGTCCTCCCTCTGGCTCTAGCTCTAGCTCTAGCTCTGGTCTGGCAAATGGAAATGGAAATGGTTTTTCCCCATTATGACATCACACCGCCACTTTTCAGAAGCAACACAACAACACTCACTGTGACAGTCATTTTTATTATTGTCAGAACTGTCAGAACTGTCAACCATACAGTAATTTTTCTGATGTTAATGCTAATTAATTCATTGCATAAACAGCCATCATTCAACTTGCTGTAACTATTGTTACCCTGTAGGTCCAACTCCAACTAATATATATGCATGATGAAACCATTTGGATTACCTCCACCTCAAACTTATACTTTGCTATACTTAATATATATCACTTTATAATTTTCAATAAATTCATCGTATCAAAAATACTGGATGATACAAAAAAATTTTCATTTTTAGAATTTCCAAGATCAATTTATTTTGGAGTTTTCAAGATTTATATACAAACAATTGTACTACTATATAAACTAGAGCTCTAACTCGGGTTTCGCCCCGAAATATGATAAGAGAAAAAATAATAAAACTTATAAAATAAAAATATTTATTTTAAAAAAATTAAACATAATTTTAAAATTTTTTATGTGAATAATGATGATGATGTATAATTTATAAATAATAGCACATAAATATTGGACCACTTTAATGATTAAATTTTGTCTTAGACATATCATATCATCTTATTAAATAGGGAGAGAGAATAAATATAAACCATTGGATCAAAGTAGATGAAGAGATTTAAACAAAATCAATGATTAATAATATTGATGATGTGGCATAGTTGAGGTGCTTGAAGAGTTACCCATCTTTCTAGTTTATAGATATTTTAGAGCAATTTCTTTTGAAAATCCAAACAAGTACTTAAACAATTCCAAAAATAAAAAATTTTGAGGCTGACAAAGCATAATTTGAGTCGTTGCAAACGTTTTGGTATTGGTTGGACTGAACGATATAATGATGTAATCATCATGAGTATTGTAACTATTGGTAATGAATAGCTGTTATTGTCATTAGATGGACATTAATTTTACTAACTGTTGATAATTTGATATTGATAATTAATGAAAAGTTTGATGACGTTGAACTTTACATTAATGAATGTGCAACGCCCATGACAGGGAAACAAGTAAATGAATTCACTGATGAAGATATACATTAACATTAACATTGGGACTCACCATCTCTTGAGTTGTCACTATTAGTTAAAGTCTTAAAGAGAAAAAAGCAGAGCTAAACAGCATGGTTGTTAAATACGTTCACTGCACACACAACATTATTTCTATTTTGAATTAAGACGAAGCGAAAGGGAAATTAAGTGATTAGAGTCTTCCTCCAAAAAAGATAACAGACTAAACAGACCGAGGATATAAATTAAGAGGTTAACGTACGTACGCTGCATCTTAATTAATTTGTAGTTTGAGTTTGTAGTTTGTTCGCTCTTACTTGACTTGAAGCTAATTTGATTTGGACCCATTCAGTTATATATAACTTCTGCGTACGAACTTATATCTACGTTTACATTTGATCTCGACTTATATTATAAATAAATAAATATCATGAGCATTTTTTTTTTCTTTTCCAATCATTTCAATATATAATTGGGATGGAATTATTAGATCATATTAATTACTTGGAAAACTTTTGAAAACAAATTAATTAAGATGGCAAGAAAAATAAACCTAGCTACTTTGTTCATGCATGTCTTGACATTTACCACGTACATATAAATAAATGGATGTATATAGCCTATAAGGAAGGCTAGGCTATTATTATAGAATATAATTGTATAGAGAAAAAGAAAAAGCAAGTACGTAAATTAAGAATAAAGAAAATCCTTAATTGCGTGCATTTGTCTGCTGCTGCAGTGCTTGTGCTGCTCTGCCTCCCTCTCTATTAAGGAGAGGAGAGGAGAGGAGAGGAGACGAGAGGATAGCTAGCGATGGCAACTGAGTGACCTCTTACCGATCCACCTTGGCCTTCCTTTGAATTAATTAAGTTTGAACTACTACTGTCTGCTCTGCTGCGTCTGCATGCGGGTCCTCCCCTTAATTGCTTCCTCTTATTTCTTTATTTATTTCCATCATCTATCCCTTATTAATTCCCTCCCATTCATTACCTTCGTCACTAAACTAGACCCTTCACCTTCCCACATTCAATATTCCATTTCTCCGTTATTTATATTAATTGCTTCGTAGAATGATACGACTTCCATCCACAATTAAATAAATTTATACCATTTAAAGCTTGTCCCCAATTAAATGAACTTTACCGATTCGATATTATTTTTTTTATCCGTCTCTTAGTTGTTTAGTAAAGTTATTTGAATCTACTAGTTTCTCCAATATTATGATTATCATTTTATCTATATTATTTAATTGGAACAATTATTATGTAATTATTACAAATTGAGGGCATAAAAGTAATTTCACTTTTCTGCTCATTCCTTTGACTTTTTCTAAAAATTCATTTATTCATGGACAGAGGTTGTAGCTCTCTCTCTTTTTCTGAAAGTGAGGCAGTAGCTGCCATTTAATTGTAGCTCTCTCTCTCTCTCTCTCTCTCTCTCTCTTCTGGTGTTTCATTATCTGGTATGAGCAAATGCAATGTCATCACGTCATTTCATAACCAAGAAAATTCTAAGACGGAGTGAGGGGGGATTTTGGGGGGGGGGGGGGGGGGGGAGTTGACCCCCCTTACTTTCTGCAAAGCACTCAGCATATACAAATTTTTTTAAAAAACAAAATTGAAAAAACATTTTTTGCGGAAACTAGTAAGATGACGGAAGTTTTTAGATGGACTAGATAGACCCGATTTATTTTCGGGTAGGTTTTTTTTATTTTTTTTCCACCCGAAATTGGAAGCTGCCACAAACAGATCCCACCCGATTTATTAATTCGGGTGCTTTGGAAGCACCCGAATTAATAAATCGGGTTGATATTTTTTGTTTTTTTAAGGGGGCGGCCGTCCTCCCTCTCCTCTCTCCCTTCTTCTTCCCTTATTCTTCCTCTTTCTCTTTTCCTCCAGCCACCATTGTTAGGGTTTAGGAGGTGGGCATACGACAAAATTGATATTTGAAAAGATCCACGTCAGATTTGCGATCGTCGCGTTCTTCTCATCTCGCTGGTACTTTTTTTTTCCCCGATCTGTTTTTATTTTCCTCTAGAATTTTAGATTATATTTTTACTTGCTTATTGGTTTACTTCTCACAGAAAAAATGAGTATGATACTCGTCAATGTCTACTATGGAGGTCAAATCCTCAATGCACCTAATGGTGTTAATTACGACATTTCCGCTCCGTGTACCCTCCTCGTCAATGACCGGATAACCCTGGAGGAGTTGCGTAGGGAAATCCATACCGGTTTGAGGTTGCTCCCAAGCCATTTCAACCTGAAAATCGGAGCACGGATCAACACTCCACACCCAGGTGTAGGTAACTACTTTTACACTCTATTTTGGGTTGACTGCGAGTAGACTTGGGAGATGATGAAATCGGCCGCATGTCCAGTTGCTGGTTTTCGAGTTATGGAACTAGTTGTTAAATCTGAACCAATAACTAACCCCTGTGGTGATTATGACCCATGTCCAAGTAGTATCCCCAGCAGTAGCAATCGATTTTCGACCGAGGAAACAACACACACCCCAGCCCGAGAAGACCCAATACCAGAAGAAGACCCAATACCAGTCGATACCTTTGAGGAGGAATTTGAGAACTGGCACTTGGACGAGGAAGATGCCGATGTAGATGCAGATGATGGGGAGGATCTAACCATGGAAGATATTGAGGATGAGATAGATATCCAAAATATAATAAAAGAGTGGAAATCCTCCATCCCCTTCATAAACCGGGGGTTGCAATATCCCTGCCTTCAGTTTAGAGATGTTGAGCCTATGCCAGTTGCCGACGAGCCATTCTACCGCAAACCCCCCAGAAGTGATGGAAAATTTGGTCCTGGCCAGCAATTTGCCTCCAAAAAGCAGCTTAAGAATAAGCTTGCTGAGTTTAACTTAGAGAAAAACATTACAGTTGAGACAGTAAACAGCATCAAAGTCATGTACGTTGTTAAGTGCAAGGATCCCAATTGTCGATGGAGGTTATATGCACGGGTAAATGATACTGGTACTTAGCAAATTTCAACAAACCCGGTGGAGCATTCATGTTATGGAAGTGCCACCAGAATGGATCACGAGCAAATGACTTCCTGATTGGTTGCTAACACAATCAAGGACCGGTTGAGGGATAACATGAAGATGTCAGTGACTGAAGCCAGGGGCCTAGTAAAACTAAGGTTTCCAACTGTCCATCCGTCGTACAACAAGATATGGAGAGGTCGGGAGTTAGCAATTGCCGATCTTGTTGGTAGTTGGGAGAAGTCATACTAGATGCTCCCATCATTGTTAAGTGCCATATAAGCAACCACACTGGGTACCAAATTCATGTTGGAGCATGTGCCATCCGATAGGTTTGGTGTTCACATTTTCACAAGGGTCGCGTGGGCATTTGGTCCGTGCATTCAAGCTTGGCTATACCTTCGACCAGTCATCACTGTCGATGTCGGGTTTCTGTCCGAAAGGTACATGGGTAAGTTGTACATGGCCTGTGCATATGATGCAGACCAACGGTTGGTACCACTGGCATTTGCAGTGGCTGAGGAGGAGACAGTGGAGAATTGGGATGGTTCATGAGTTGGTTGCGTCAAGATGTTGTTGGTCCCAGCAAGATCACAGTAATTTCAGACCAGTACGGGGCTATTAGAAATGTCTTTGAGCAGCCACACCTTGGGTGGTGTGAAGCAGCTGGAGAAGCTGTCCACCGCTTCTGTATTCAACACATTGCGGAAAATGTGTATAAAACGTGCTTCATCAAGAGGGTTAAATCTCGCTTTAGAGTGGCTGCCAAGCACAAAAAGCCATGGAGATGCTTAGAACTGCTAGAGATGATAAAAAAACCAGAAAAAGGAGGCATACGATTACATAATGAACGCGGGTCACTAAACTTTACTCTCAATCCATAATTGGTCACTAAACTTTTCTCGATGGTCACTAAACTTTACTCTCAATCCATAATTGGTCACTGAACTTCTACTTGTCCATTTTTGGTTCAACTTTGATGTTTATCCAAATTTGGTCACTCCGTTAGTTTTTTCATCCAACTTAACGGAATAATTAATATAAATTTAACTTTAAGCCTTAGACATATATTTTTTCCATATAGAATATATAATGTAAGAAACAAATTAAAATATTGTTTATTTTATTTCAAAAAAAATATTTTTTTTCAAAATCATTTTAATTTATATTCTCATGTAAATTTAATTTTTAACATTTCTAAAAGTATGAAATATTTTATTGCAATACAAAAAAAATTAAAAATAATTTGTATCATTATATTCTCACTTTTTAAGTTTTATGTTGAAAAAATATATGTGTAAACTCTAAAATTGATGTCATGTTAACTTTTCCGTTAAGTTGGATGGAAAAACTAACGGAGTGATCAAACTTGGATAAACATCAAAGTTGAGTGATCAAAAATGAATAAATAGAATGTCATTGACCAATTATGAATTTTGAGCAAAGTTTAGTTACTTGCATTTTAATTGCATTTTAGTGTTAGAATTCTTAGATTCCAGTTACTTGTTCAATTCTGTCCATGTTTCAGGTAAATTGGGCTTTTGGAGCCACTTGGACGCGATTTGAAGCCCTGGAGAGCAAGTCTGCACTGGAACTCACTTCCTGCGGGCCGCAAGACCCGCGGCAGCGCTGCTTCTGTTTCTGCCGCCTTTTTGGCTATTTAAACCATCCTTTTGGACGGTTTTGGCATCTTACTTTCTGTCTCTTTCACCCTAGCCGCCAGGGACCAGAGGAGAGCGTGTTAGGGAGTCGATCTTCACCATTTTTCGAGGAGATTTCGAGAGGACTTCTTGGAGACGTTGAAGATTGAAGCCACGCTAGTTCTTCTTCAGTTCTTTAGTATCATGAACTTCTTCTTTGTTTTGCTTTCTTTGTTTTCCCTCGCCATGAGCGAGTAGTCTTTTAGTTCTTAGGGTAGATGATGAAGTTTGTGTTAATGGATTGACTTCTTATTGTGAGACTTACGTTATTTTCATGTTACTTGTGATTTTCATGATTATGTGTGTTTGACTTGACTTGTTGATGTGATAGACCTGTAGATTGCGAGCAAAATCTAGTTGGTTAATAGAATATCATGCTTGTTGTATGGTAAACCTGTAGATTAGGCACAAGGTTTAGTTGGTCAATAGAGTATCATATTTGCAAGAATTGTTATTTACACTGTTTGGATTGATAACTTGTTGTCCAAGAGTAACCGAACGGTAAAATTGCGGTTCTTACGAAAGTGGAACCGAATCCTAGATATAAAAGTAACTTGAACGTAGATTTAGAAATAGATCCACGAATTTCTGTTGAACCGGTATTGTTAGAAGAACCAAAATACGAAAGTTGAGGACTTGTACTGTTGCTGGTTTGATTCAGAATTGATAACGTGAGTCGAACAGTGAACCAGAACCAGAACTGCTCTCTGTCAGATTTCCTGCGGACCGCAAGAGCCATCCTGCGGCCCGCAAGGATCTGCAGAAAGTGTAAGACAGAGATTACAAAACTGTTTGTGATTCACAGGAGTTATTCTGTGGGTAACAGGTAGTTTTGGAATCTCTAACCAACCCCTGCGACCCGCAAGAGACCTTCCTGCGGGCCGCAAGAAGTTAATCCAGAGACCAAACAGATTCAGAAAACCCTGAGGACGCCTTTTTAATTAGCTGTTTTCTAGTATTTACTTGTTGTTTACTGTTTGCATCTGTTACTGTTTAAACCAACCTTTTAAAAACCCCCACTTTATTTAGGATTTGAATTGCGATTGAAGTCTGGTTTAGAATTAATTCCCGTCCTTGTGGTTCGACCTCGACTGTACTACACGAGATCGTACGCTTGCGATCGAGTGTTTTGCTTCGAGTTACAAATTTAAAAGCCTATACGTTTTAGGACATCAAGCTTTTTGGCGCCGTTGCCGGGGACGGCGACATTAGTTCTAAACCTTACTTTATTTTCTTTTCAAATTCTGATTTTTCTTTTTCTTTTTTCTCTTTTTCTGTTTCAGGTGACAGGCACTGGCACAATACCCTCCCTTTGGTGACTATTTTCTCAGAAGCGGACGCAGGAGCCCGAAATTCCATCCGCTGCCAGCGAGGGTCAGCCCAGACTCATCTGACTCAGAAACCACATCGTCATCTGACATGGGTGACAACGTCTTGGAGCGGGAGCAGCTCAGGCTGCAAGCCGCAGAAGCAGAAATGCAGAGGCAAGCTGCTGAAGCAGCTCGGCGAGAGCTTGAAGAGGAAGTCCGCCAACTCCGGCGAGAGGCAGAAGCCGAGCGGCAGCGAAGACAAGCAGAGCCGCAGACACTCCGAGACTACCACAGTCCCAGAGTCGACGACTCAGAAGGTCCCATCGTTCTGCCGGAGTTGCAAGGAGACCCTCCCAACTTCGGTTCGGGTGCAGTTACACTCGTCCAGCAGAACTGCTTCCACGGGCTGGAGTCCGAGAATCCTCATGACCATCTGAACAGCTTCTACCAAGCCTGCCGGACCGTTAAGCACCTCGCTACGATGCCAGACTACGTCAAGCTAGCCTTGTTCCCTTTCTCTCTTCAGGACAAAGCGAAATTCTGGTTCAACTCTCTCCCTAAAGGCTCAATTGGTACCTGGGCCGAAATGTCTGCTCAATTTTTACAGAAATTTTACCCTGTTAGGAGAACTGCCAAGGTTCGGGCTGAAATTTCCTCATTTAAACAAGGGTATGATGAGTCTCTAAGCGAGGCATGGGATAGGTTTAACCGGTTATGTCTGTCCTGCCCTCACTATAATTTCTCTGATTGGATGCTTGTTGATGCTATTTATGAGGGACTGACTGCGCAGAGTCGCGCTTTAGTTGATTATAGTGCAGGTGGATCGATAGCAGATTTGCGACCGCGTGCAATCCTGGAGCTTATTGAGAAGGCGGCCCACCAGCAGCAGTGGTCCAACCGGGAGACCAGCAGAGGATCGAAAGGGCGGTACGAGGTGGATCAACTTGCCCTCATACAAGCCAAGCTAGAAGCCCTGCAGCTTCGGATGGACAAGCAGACAGACCAGCAGAAGGCGTCTGCCAAGGCGGTACAGGTTGAACCTTGCACGCTTTGCGGGGAGGACTCTCATGATTATGACCACTGCCCGCTGCGTCAACCTGAGGGGGAGGAAGAGCACGTGCATTCTCTCAACAACGAGCCCTCCTTCTTCCCCAGACCTCCGTTCTCGCGATCATACTCCAATGACCCAGCAGACCGCCAAAGCTGGAGAGAGAAACCAGACCGTCCCAGCTTCGGTACCAACAATTACAACCCTCCTCAGAAATTCCAAAGCCAAGGGCAAGGAAGTGGAAACCGAAACTTCTACAACAATGCTCACTTCCAAAACCAGAACAGAAACGCTCAGCCGAACAATACCTACCGTCAACCGTATGTGCCTCCCCACCAAGTGCCCAAGCCTGCCGAACCTGCTGTGCCCGCCGTGGTCGACAACTTCATGCAAGAGCAGGGTAAGATGAACCAGATGATATTCGAGCAGATGCAGGCTCTTAATGAGAAACTAGCAAGGATGTCGGGAGGAGGTATAGGCGTAGCGTCGAGTCCCGGGACCACAGCCTCACTGCCAAGTCAGCCAGTGAACCCTAATGGCGAAGTGAAGGCCATTCACACACTTAGGAGTGGCACGCAGTACGCTGATCCGCCCATGCCGGAAGAGGAGGACCAGGCTGTTACAAAACCAGCAGCCGCTAAATCCCAGCCAGAACCAGCGAAAACCCATCCTGTCGCCGATTTCTGTGGCCCGCAGGACCCCTCTTGCGGCCCGCAGGATTTCCCCAGGGCCAGCCAATTCTTCAGCAGGCGCAAACAGATCCTCTGCCGCCTAATCCCGACCTCTCAGTTTCATCTCAAGGACTGCAGAAGGTGGTAACTGAGGGGCAAGCGAATCAGAACTCTATGCCTGCCGAGTCAGTCTTGCCAGCGAAGGACAAGGGTAAAGCGACAACGGCCCCGCCGCCATACCAACCGCAGGTTCCATTCCCACAAAGGCTCGCTAAGAACCGTTTAGATGAGCAATTCTCTAAATTTATGGAGGTCCTCAAGCAACTGACTATCTCCATACCCTTCACCGATGCGCTCGCACAAATGCCGTCTTACGCAAAATTCTTGAAGGACATCTTGTCCAACAAGCGGAGCTTAAAAGACTGTAGGAGCGTGCAACTCAATCATGAATGCAGCGCGGTGGTGAGTCGGGAGCTTCCACCCAAGCTTGGAGATCCTGGAAAGTTCACCATCTCTTGCACCATCGGGAAGGCAACCATCAGAAGGGCGTTATGCGACTTGGGCGCCAGTGTGAGCCTCATGCCTCACACTGTTTTTCAGAGGATCGGGGTAGGTGAGCTCAGACCCACCCGCATGACCCTGCAGTTAGCAGACGCCTCCACTCGCTTACCGCTGGGGATAGTTGAGGATGTACCGGTACAGGTAGGCAAGTTCTTTGTGCCTGGTGATTTTGTAGTGATGGATATGGAGGAGGATAAGGATGTACCGATCATCCTTGGTCGACCTTTTCTGCGGACAGCCAGGACTGTTTTCGATACGTACGAGGGTACCCTCACCATGAACATTGGCGGCGAGAAGGTACAATTCCAGGTTGCACAAGCAATGAAATATCCCGATTTTTTGGAGGACTGCAACCGGTTGGATATCATTGATGAGCTCGTTTGGGAGGCGCAGGAGGATCAGCTGGAAGAGCATCAGATCGCACTCGGGTATCATCTTGACTTTCTTTCCTCCTTGCAAAATGAATTAGGTTCTTTTGATGAGGTGTCTGAGGAGGATGAAGGTCTGCTTGGAGGTATTGCCTGCAGCCTGCAGGGCATGCCCCGCGATCCCGTAGATGATGAGGAACCGCTACTCACCAGGGTCAAACCAGTTCTCTCGCTCTACCAGTCTGCTGGTGACAGTTCTTGCGGCCCGCAAGACCATTCTTGCGGCCCGCAGGACGACGGACCAGAGGCGAAAATCGACAAGTCACCGCCATTAGACGCGCCAAATAAGGTAGACCTGAAACCATTGACCGACAGCCTCAGGTATGAGTTTCTTGACTCCGACAAAACTTTTCCAGTTATTGTTGGCGCTCAATTGAGTTTTGATGAAACTTCGAAGCTTTTGGAAAAGTTGCGCATTCACAGGGGTGCCTTAGGATATTCGATTAAAGACATTAAGGGACTCAGTCCTGCCATATGTGCCCATCAGATACATCTCGAGGAAGACCACAAACCTTCCGTGCAGCATCAAAGGAGGCTTAACCCCGTGCTTCAAGAGGTAGTGAAAAAGGAGATTCTTAAATTACTTGATGCTAACATCATTTTTCCTATTTCAGATAGCAAGTGGGTGAGCCCAGTGCACGTGGTCCCGAAAAAGGGAGGGCACACCGTTGTCATCAACGACAGAGGCGAGAAGGTCCAGATGCGGCCCACCACTGGATGGAGGATGTGCATTCATTACCGCAAGCTGAATGCTGCGACCCGCAAGGATCACTTCCCGCTGCCTTTCGTGGACCAGATGTTGGAGCGCCTCGCCAAACATTCCCACTTCTGCTACCTTGACGGGTACTCAGGCTTCTTTCAGGTACCCATCCTTCCTCAGGATATGGAAAAGACGACATTCACTTGTCCTTATGGTACCTTCGCCTACCGAAGAATGCCGTTCGGTTTGTGCAATGCGCCTGCTACATTCCAGAGGGCGATGATGGCCATTTTCTCTCCTTACATTGAGAAAGAAGTCAAGATTTTTATGGATGATTTTTCTGTTGTTGGAACTTCTTTCGATGATTGTTTGGCAAATTTGTGTAAGATCCTACAGAGGTGCGAGGAAACCAATCTGGTCCTCAATTGGGAGAAGTGCCATTTCATGGTACAAGAGGGCATTGTGCTCGGTCACAGAGTCACGAGCAAGGGCATCGAGGTGGACAAAGCAAAGATTGAGGTGATCGAACAGATGTGCACGCCCACCACAGTCAAAGACGTGCGCAGCTTTCTCGGACACTGCGGATTCTACCGTCGATTCATCAAGGACTTCGCTCAGATCACCAAACCCCTGACCAACCTGCTGGTAAAAGACTCTGATTTTGTTTTTACTGACGAGTGTGTTCAGTCTTTTCACAGGTTAAAGGAAGCCCTCATCTCCGCCCCGATCTTGCAGCCTCCAGACTGGTCTCAATCTTTTGAGATCATGTGCGACGCCAGTGACTATGCCGTAGGCGCGGTTTTGGGGCAACGCAAGGACAACAAACCCATAGCCATCTGCTACGCCAGCAAGGTCCTCGACTCCGCGCAGGTTAATTACACCACAACTGAGAAAGAGCTGCTAGCCGTGGTGTTTGCGCTGGAGAAGTTTCGCTCTTACCTGGTCGGCTCTCAGATAATCGTCTACACCGACCATGCAGCGCTCAGGTATCTTCTTTCCAAAAAGGATGCGAAACCACGTCTTATTCGTTGGATTCTTCTTCTGCAGGAATTTGACATTGAGATTCGGGACAAGAAAGGATCGGAAAACTCAGTCGCAGATCACTTGTCCCGCTTGCATTGGGAAGGGGAGGAGCAGAGCAACATTCCGATTGACGACTCAATTCCAGGGGAACAGCTCTACGTCCCGGGAACAAGCACAAACAGCCACCCACAGCCCATATCCGAGCAAATCAACAATCTGCCGAAATCCTGCGGGACGCAGGGCCGTTTCTTGCGGGATGCAGGAGGCACTCAGCAGTTTCCATGGTACGCAGACTTCGCCAACTTCCTCGTAGCAGGCCTCTTGCCTGCTGAGATGACCTCTCAGCAGAGGAAGAAGTTCAGGGCTGACGTCAAGTTCTACCTTTGGGAGGAGCCTTTTCTCTTCAAGGTAGGTATTGATGGTATCTATCGTCGATGCGTGCCGCAGGAGGAGGTACACTCTATACTCTCTCATTGTCATTCTTCTGCTTATGGAGGCCACGCCTCCTCATCTAAAACTGCTGCCAAGGTTTTGCAAGCAGGTTTCTTTTGGCCAACGATCTTCAAGGATGCACATGCCCTTGTGCAATCATGTGACCAGTGCCAGCGGACGGGTAACATCTCAAGGCGTAGCGAGATGCCACAGCAGCCTATCTTGGAGGTCGAGATTTTTGACGTGTGGGGCATCGACTTCATGGGGCCATTCCCTTCCTCAAAGGGATTTGAGTACATTCTCGTGGCAGTGGACTATGTGTCTAAATGGGTGGAGGCGCTCGCTTGTGCAAAGGCGGATGCGAATTCAGTTAAGCGCCTCTTCAATGATGTGATCTTCCCTCGTTTTGGAGTGCCTCGTGCTGTGATCAGTGACGGCGGCAAGCACTTCATCAACCGTCAGTTTGAGCAGCTTTTGAGCAGACACGGGGTGACTCACAAGGTCTCCACCTCCTACCATCCTCAGACTAACGGGCAAGTAGAAGTCTCTAACTGGGAAATAAAAATCATTCTTGAGAAAACCGTGGCGAGATCACGAAAAGACTGGGCTTTCAAGCTCAACGACGCACTTTGGGCGTACCGCACGGCTTTCAAGACCCCGATCGGCATGAGCCCATTCAAGTTGGTTTATGGCAAACCTTGCCATTTGCCGGTCGAGATCGAGCATAAAGCGTTTTGGGCCACGCGCACCATCAACATGGACCTGCAAGCAGCAGGCGAGAAGCGCATCCTTGACTTGCATGAGTTGGAGGAAACAAGGCTTCACGCCTACGATAATGCCCGGATGTACAAAGAGCGCACTAAAAGAGTGCATGACAACCGCATCACGCGTCGCGACTTCAAGGAAGGGGACCTCGTCCTTCTCTTTAACTCGCGCTTGAGACTCTTTCCGGGTAAGCTCAAATCCAGATGGTCGGGACCTTTTATCATCAAGAAGGTTTACCCATTCGGCGCAGTAGACATTGCTGGCAAGGATGGCGTAGCATTTAAGGTGAATGGTCAACGCCTCAAAGTGTACGTAGCCGATCAGCAGAAGGAGGAACGCCTATCCCTGCACCTGTCCGACCCCCCACCAGCAGATACGTAGATGCATTATGGTCAAGCTCGGGACCTAAAACAAGCGCTCCTTGGGAGGCAACCCAAGACTTTTGGTTTTCTTTTCTTCTTTTTTTCCTTTTTCCTTATTTTAGTTCTTTCACATTGTTTTGCATTTTTAATTTTTTAATTTTTTTATTTTTCATATTGCATAAGGTGTTCTTAGTTGTGTATGTGCAGCGTCGCAGAGCATTTCAAGATGAAACGGCAGTAATTGGGGTTCAAATCTAAGGCGAAATAATCTTCAGAAAAAATCTTGCGGCCGCAGGAATTACGCCTTGCGCCCGCAAGAGTTTCCAGTTCGGCACGGACTCCAATGTAAACTGGTGGTTTGGAATTAAGGTAAGTGGGGCCGGTTTTATTTTTCTTTTATTTCTTTCCTTCTTCTCTTTTCTTTCCTTCTTTCTTTTCTTCCCTTTCTTTTCTTTTCTTCTCTTTTCTTTTCTTCCCTTTCTTTCTTTCCTTCCTTCTTTCTCCTTTTCTTCCCTTTCCTCCTTCTTTCTTCTTCCTTTTCTTTTTCCTCTCCCTGCCGCCCCCTTCCAGCCAACCACGCCGGACCTCCAGCGCGCGCCACCCGTCGGACCACCAGCGCGCCGGCCGCCTGCCAGCGCACCAACCACCGGCCTGCCGGCGCACCACCGCGCGGGCGCCATCTCTGCCGGTGCAGCCAGCCGACCCCCCGCGCCAGAACCTCGCCGGAACCCTCCTCCGTCGAGCCCCCCTTCCTCTCCCGCGCCGGAGCAGCCGCCGCGCCAGCAGCCGTGTCGGCCAGCCCTCCGCCGCGCCCGCAACCAGGCCTGCCAGAACTCCGCCGCGCCAGAAGCCGGGCCTGCCAGCCCTCCGCCGCACCAGAAGCCAGAACCCCGCCGCGCCAGAAGTCGGGCTTGCCAGAGCCACCGCCGCGCCAGCAGCCGGGCCTGCCAGCCCCTCCGCCGCGCCACCTCGCCGGGCCAACCGACCGTCGGCCTTGCTACGCGCCACGTCAAACGCCGCCGACACCTCTGCTCGCACCAAACCAAGTCCCACTGCGCAGATCTGATCAAAAACAGGACAAAACCTCCAGGTTTGGACTTCCCGCGCTATTCAAATTTAAATCTGACAGTTGGTGGAATTTCAAACCGGACTTGGACTCGCGCCACGTCGCAACTCCTGTGACTTATATTCTGCCGACCCTCGCGCCCGCAAGAATTGCCCCTTGCGCCCGCAAGGATTGACCCCTGCGCCGGCAGAACCTCTCTCTCTGCCAGAAACTTCTCCATGTCGCCCGCAAAACGGGCTGTCGGGAAACCAGAGGCATCTCGTCGTGCAGCAGGCCCGGCACCATCCGCGGAGGACCTGCGGATTGCACGTAAACGCGAGCTCCTCGACGGTAAAACTGTTATCTCTACATCTATTGTCGATTTTGAGTTTCTTGAGGAGATCGGTATTCTTGACGATTTCACTCGTCTCACTGAGCGGGTGGGATTCTCCCGTGCCTTTTGGGAGATTCCGTCTCAGTACCCCGCCTATCTCGAGCCGACATTGGATTTTCTGGCTTCGCTAGACCTCGAGGAGCACCCTGACGAGTCATACTCCATCTCTTTTCGCCTCCGGGGCATTACTTACCGCATGACCCTGGCCGACCTTGCCCATCTGTTTCATCTTAGACCTCACCAGACCGACTACTTGGGATACATCCCGGCGGATCAGGTTGATGATGAGCACCCCGTCTCTCAGTCCCGTCTCCGTGCCGCATTCTGGTACCGTATCAGTGGCCAGGAGCTTCCTCTGACAGGCCCGGACCCCCGGGTCAATGCCATCACACATCCCGCCCTCCGCTTCATATGCCGAGCTCTTGCTTCCTCGCTTTGTGCCCGCGGAGAGTCCTCGCTCCGACCTCGCCACGAGGAGCTCCAGCTCCTCGCTACCATGCTCCGACCGGATACCCATTTGCAGCGACCCCATCTGATTCTGACCATGGTCCGGTACTGGCTTTCCATCATTAGCGCGAAGAAGTCGACGGGTGTTGTAGCCATGGGGTCCTATGTTACCCGTATCGCTTCTCATCTCGGGGTAGATATCACCATGACCTGTGGCGAGGTTAGTTACCACCACAAGTGCACCACGGTAAAGACTCTTGATCGGGAGCAATTTCGGACGTGGGGCTGGATTTACTATGCTGAGGAGACCGCGGCTGAGCCCGCTACCTGGAGGTGGACTTCTCGCGATGGTGAGTTTACCCTGCCCTTGCAGTACCCGCCGATCGATTTCGACCTGGAGTATACATGGCGTTTGCAGGATCCACCAGCACAGCCACACCAGCACAGTCCCGATGCATCGACAGATGACATCCATATGGAGGACGCAGCAGATGAGCCTGCAGCCGCAGGGTCAGCAGGCTGGGATGGCTGGTCAGCAGGAGCCGGTGACTGGTCAGCAGGAGCCGGTGACTGGTCAGCAGGAGCCGGTGACTGGTCAGCAGGAGCAACAGGGCAGTCAGCAGGATCCACCGGATGGGACAGCTGGCCAGCGGGACATGGAGACACATCAGCAGGAGGTGGTGACACATCGGCAGGAGGAGCCGGACAGCCCGCTGGATCATCTTCGTACCCGCAGTTTCCACAGTATATGCTTGATCAGTGGACGCAGATGTGCATCCGAGTGCAGGAGGTGCATGCGATGCATTCTGACACCCTGACATTGCTTCGCCACATGCAGTTGGTCCAGACTGGACAGTCTCGGCGTCTCGAGGACCTACAGACGGGCCGCGCTCGCGACAGCACTCGGATCTCAGAGATTTATGAGCGGCAGGATCGTATCATGCTGGAGCAGCGACGATTCTGCCAGCGGCAGGATCAGATGCACGATGCCATTACTGCCCTGCAAGCAGGCCAGTTTGGGGAGGGTACCAGCAGAGGTCCCGCTAGAGCAGGCGACGACGACACTGCACCGTGATTCGCTCAGGTTGTATCTTTCCTCTTTCCGCTTTATCGTCATATCTCTGATTTGTTGCACTGAGGACAGTGCTTTGTTTAGCTTGGGGAGGGGGGAAATACAAACCTGAGTTTTAGGATATTTCTTTTTCTTTTTCTTTTTCTTTTCTCTTTCTTTTTCATTTTTCATGCTCGCATTTTGAGGAAGATTTTGGGGAAATGTTAAATTCAAGGGCACATGTGCACTTTTGACGAATGAATTGTGAAAAATTGTGCTTGATAACTTTATGAGACTTGTGTTAGGAAAGAGATTTTTGTTCTGTAGTGACTAGTTCCATGAGTAAAGTAGGCACTAATTGGAAAAAGTAGCAAACCGAAAGTCTGATTGAGGACGAAGAGTAATTTCTCGGTTGTGGTACCCATGTGAGTATGGTTTGGGAAATGTGGAAAGTCATAGCCTGAAATGTCTTAAAAAACCAAAACCAACGGGCATTTCAAGGATGCGGTCAGGCAGGACGAGTGCACCCTTTATTTTCTTTCATCCGACTGGCTGATCCTTGAATGTCCAGATTTTCTAAAAGGGGGTTTGGAGTCGCGATCAGATAGGACGTATGCACCTTTATTTTTCCTATCCGTCTGATTCGGGCTTCACTCTCTCTATAAAAAAAAAAAAAAAATCAAATAAATAGTCTTTCTTTCTAATAAGCATTTCATGGTCTATGGATTTGATTGGTTGAGAAAGTTACTCACTGTGGGGTCAACATAACCAAGATACCGACTTTGTAGTTCGATCGAAAGACCTAGGGTCCGAAAAAGTACGATGGTCCTACTTGCAATTCAGGTTGCGTTTCATGGAACAAGAGTCGCTCGTCTTGATTTTCTGTGCCCTAGCACGAGTTTTGTGAAATTGTCATGCGCACTTATTTACAATTCAAAGTTCAAACTTGCCCATGTGTTCTCGGTTTAGCAACTTCCCAAAGTTTTTCTTTGCATTTAGGTCACTCAGGGATTTAAGTCTAGGTACGGTTTGTTCCTTAGGTTCTAGGTTTTGCTTGAGGACAAGCAAGACTTTGAGTTTGGGGAGATTTGATGCACCGCATTCATATTTGCATTTTACCAGACTTGTACCTTGTTTTCGACCTAAAATCCCGAGTTTAATTGCATTTTAGTGTTAGAATTCTTAGATTCCAGTTACTTGTTCAATTCTGTCCATGTTTCAGGTAAATTGGGCTTTTGGAGCCACTTGGACGCGATTTGAAGCCCTGGAGAGCAAGTCTGCACTGGAACTCACTTCCTGCGGGCCGCAAGACCCGCGGCAGCGCTGCTTCTGTTTCTGCCGCCTTTTTGGCTATTTAAACCATCCTTTTGGATGGTTTTGGCATCTTACTTTCTGTCTCTTTCACCCTAGCCGCCAGGGACCAGAGGAGAGCGTGTTAGGGAGTCGATCTTCACCATTTTTCGAGGAGATTTCGAGAGGACTTCTTGGAGACGTTGAAGATTGAAGCCACGCTAGTTCTTCTTCAGTTCTTTAGTATCATGAACTTCTTCTTTGTTTTGCTTTCTTTGTTTTCCCTCGCCATGAGCGAGTAGTCTTTTAGTTCTTAGGGTAGATGATGAAGTTTGTGTTAATGGATTGACTTCTTATTGTGAGACTTACGTTATTTTCATGTTACTTGTGATTTTCATGATTATGTGTGTTTGACTTGACTTGTTGATGTGATAGACCTGTAGATTGCGAGCAAAATCTAGTTGGTTAATAGAATATCATGCTTGTTGTATGGTAAACCTGTAGATTAGGCACAAGGTTTAGTTGGTCAATAGAGTATCATATTTGCAAGAATTGTTATTTACACTGTTTGGATTGATAACTTGTTGTCCAAGAGTAACCGAACGGTAAAATTGCGGTTCTTACGAAAGTGGAACCGAATCCTAGATATAAAAGTAACTTGAACGTAGATTTAGAAATAGATCCACGAATTTCTGTTGAACCGGTATTGTTAGAAGAACCAAAATACGAAAGTTGAGGACTTGTACTGTTGCTGGTTTGATTCAGAATTGATAACGTGAGTCGAACAGTGAACCAGAACCAGAACTGCTCTCTGTCAGATTTCCTGCGGACCGCAAGAGCCATCCTGCGGCCCGCAAGGATCTGCAGAAAGTGTAAGACAGAGATTACAAAACTGTTTGTGATTCACAGGAGTTATTCTGTGGGTAACAGGTAGTTTTGGAATCTCTAACCAACCCCTGCGACCCGCAAGAGACCTTCCTGCGGGCCGCAAGAAGTTAATCCAGAGACCAAACAGATTCAGAAAACCCTGAGGACGCCTTTTTAATTAGCTGTTTTCTAGTATTTACTTGTTGTTTACTGTTTGCATCTGTTACTGTTTAAACCAACCTTTTAAAAACCCCCACTTTATTTAGGATTTGAATTGCGATTGAAGTCTGGTTTAGAATTAATTCCCGTCCTTGTGGTTCGACCTCGACTGTACTACACGAGATCGTACGCTTGCGATCGAGTGTTTTGCTTCGAGTTACAAATTTAAAAGCCTATACGTTTTAGGACATCATTAAGCAACTTTTGCTGGTTGCCGCAACAACAATGGAAAATGTATTTTCTTTTATGAATTATAACCAAAAGTTGCAAAGATAAAATTGGAGATCAGTTTCTTAATGATGCATTAGGTGATTTATATTGAGAGAAAAACTGACCGATGAGCAAATTAATAGAGTACTATCAAAATATGGTTGCAAATTGAAGCCAACTTTTATATCTTAATTTTTTTTTTTTGTAATTTAAAATTGAAATGAAGATTGTGGAGTAAATTTTGGCTTGTACTGCTTAGTATCAGCTTATTTTTTTATCCATATATATTGTCAATTTATAGTTAACTTTTGCCCCCCCCCCCCACCCCCAATAAATGTTTTATGGCTTCGTCACTGAGAAAAAGCACTACAGATATTAATTTGTATCCTTCATTTTATATATATAATCTCTGCTGGACATTTAATTAATTCACCTAAAACGATTTAGTTATTAATTAATTTATATGCATGTACTTACAGAATAATGGTAATTATATTATATATATAATATGGGATTCATTCATGCTTGGTTCGAAATTACCACCCAAACACAATTCTCATCCTTTGTTTTCCATAATTAAGATTATTGCAAGCATAATTAAGTATCGCCACACTTTTTATTCAACACGTAATAACCTTTCTTAATTACAGTAACTAGTTCATATGCATATATATTATCTATATACACATATATATGTACGAATTAAGTTTCAGTCAGAAGTACTCATCCTGAACAGACAGAATGAATTTTCAACGATAATTAATTGAAATTAATTCATTATGGCATGGCATGGCATGGCATGCAGTAGATAACTCTTGCTGACTTCCAAACAAGCAAATTAATGTTCTCATATTCGGCATTTATTTCCGTGAACAAGACATTTCGCCTACCAACAATAATTAATTCTATATACATAAAATTAAAAAAAAAGGAAAAAATTATAAGAAGTAGAAGCATACAGAAAAATATATACATATATATATTCCTATGAACGTAACCAGGTTATGATTCATGTACTCACAGTCACAGGGGCGTGACGGACTAAAATGTTTACATATACTTGCCAAATCGATCCGGTTTACTAATTAATGATAATCAATAAAGACGAAAGAAATTCATTGAGTCGTGTACACACTTAATTGTATCTCGTCGATTTCAAAATGGATTTAAATATGTATCTTTAATTAATGCAAGATATTTCACCCCATAATTAAATTCATGAGCAGAGATCGACCGCACCCAGCAATCCAGCATGCAGGACTTAGAATATATATATATCTAACCAAAATTTTTAACTTTATATATTTGCTGCTTTTATAACAAACAAACGTACGTACGTGGTCGATATATAATGAGCAAGACTATTATAAGAGTAAATATACCGTGAGCTTAAGCTCACGGAGCCTTCCGTGAGCTTAACCTCCAAAAACCTATCAAATCACTTCCAAATTTCGATTTATATGGCTCAATAAATTCTTCATATCAAAATCTTATAGCACGCAAAAATTTTTCATTTTTGGAGATTTTTAAGTATTTGTTTGAGATTTTTTAAAAGTGACTATAGAATATTAATAAAATATTCAATGTTTTATGTATCATTTTAAAAAATCTAGAACAAATACTTAAAAATCTCCAAAAATGGAAAATTTTTGCGTGCTATAGGATTTTGATATGAAGAATTTATTGAGCCATATAAATTGAAATTTGGAAGTGATTTGATAGGTTTTTGGAGGTTAAGCTCACGGAAGGCTCCGTGAGCTTAAGCTCACGGTATATTTGCTCCTATTATAATATGAGTAAAATTATTGTCAGCTAAGATTTGCAAAGCCGTTCCTTGAATGCACCTCTAAAAATATATTAAACTACATTCAAATTTTAATTTATATAGTTCAAATAATTTTTATATCAAAATCTTATGGATCACAAAAAATTTCGATTTTTTTATTTTTTTTAAGTATTTCTTTGGAATTTTTAAAAAATGATGCATAAACTATAGTATAACACACAACCTCCATATTTATATCTATACTCCTTTAAAAAGAAACTAAGGATTGAACCCTCCATTAATGGTTATAGTCTAACTTATATGTTAATTTTCATCAATCAAATAACGAAAGGCTCACATCGTATCAATTTCCTGTTGTACTCAATCCTCTCCATTTCTGTCTTAACACAAAACCGAAGTGACAAAAAGTGTCTGACTGACTTTTTCACTCTGCTAAAGTCACAAAGCTATTTATTCTCTTCGATTCTTTCATCCCATTTAACTTGAATAAAAATTAAAGTTACCCACAATAGCGCGGGTACACTTCTAGTCATATATAATGCATAATGCCATTACGCTTTCCAAATCGTAATGATGTCAGTACTTCGGCCTCATATCTCAAAAATGTAGTTCGAAAGGTTGATTCAAATTGTTTAACATAATCTTAGTATTAAAACCTCATAGATTATCGGTTTTTTTTTTATTTAACTCTAGAATTTTCTAACAATCTTTTTTTTTTTTTTTTACAAAAAAGACCCTTTTACATACAAATTTTGGTAAATTTCACATACAACTTTACAACTTCAAAATTCTAATAATAGATAGTCATATATGGATTAGCTTGAAGCCTTAAACGGGTCGTTGGAACTATGACGTTTCAGATTTTGGATGGAAATGTCAACTTTTCTTTGCTGCATTTTGTGTATTGATAAAATTAAAAAATGGAAGTACGACGGCGACGGAGATTCAAAAAGTAAAGGTACCATGCACATAATTATATTATATCATATTATGAATAATATATTTTATACCGTAAGAAACCGTTGCATTGCTAATTTGCTAGAGTATAAATGTATAATATAGATAGATATTCGACCCTATCTATTTATCATCACTTATCACTACAGTGCCAGCTGCGACTGTGACTGTGAGCACCATTATTATTACAAATCTAAATTCACACTTGGATACAAAAGTGGTGACATATATATATACACACACACATTTAACAGCTGTGACCTGTGAGCTGTCGACTATAAGAAAATATTGTAATTAAACATGTAGACGTAGCTAGCTACGTCAGAAATAAATACATATATAGAAGCAAAATAAAATAGTAATAATAAATAAAGTTTTTGTAAACCCCCTTGAAGATGTTATTTTATTTTGAAAATTAAGGCTTTAATTATTTCTTCCTTATCGTTTATCATAAATTCATAATTAAGAGTAGGTAATCAACACGTACGGTTGTATTATTAAAGATAGTGAATTGGGGATGTTAGTTTTCCCCGGAATGAACAGTATTTTCCATCTTTGGGCCATCTGATGGAAATCCAACGACTCTAATTGTTTTTGCTGATGTATGCTGACGTCACCAACTCTTTTTATACTCTCACTTCCCTTTCCCTTCATGTATATATTATTAGGGGTTGGTAAAATCTGAACTGACCCGAAAAATCCGCTCGACCCGAACCCGATCCGACCCAAGTTTTAGTGAAAGTCAAACTGACTCGAACCTGACCCGACCCGTGTTTCAGGGAAAGACCGACCCGAACATGACCCAACCGGCCAACCCAAACCCGAATGACCCGAAACCTGAGACGACCCAAGAATAGAGGTGCAAAATTTGAACAGAGCCGAAAAAACCCGCTCGACCCGACCCGACCCAAAAAAATGCCGGCAGACGTCAAACCGATACTTGACCTGAACCCGCCTCGACCCGACCCGAAAAAATGCCGACAACCGTCAACCCGAACCCGACCCGACATTTCCATTTGGTCAAACTGACCCGACCTGACCCGACCTGAACACAAACCCGAACCCGACCCGATATTTTCATTTGGTCAAACTGACCCGACCTGACCCGACCCGACATTTCCATTTGGTCAAACTGACCGACCTGACCCGACCCGAACCCAAACCCGAATCCGACCCGACCTGACGTCATCAAACTAAGTTGACTGAAGGGAAGCTTCACATGACAAAATAATTTTCATGGTTTACTGTAAAAACAAAAATGATGCATTTAAAGTTTACCATAATAACAATAAAGAAATTTATAGTTTTATTCTTTTTATTGTTTAAATTTTTCTTTTTCTTTTTGAGGAAATTTAAATTATGTTACTCTTACTATTGTTTTCTTCTATTTAAATAATATTTTTATCTGGTATTTGGGTTCTCTAGAGTTTTGTTGTTTATTTCGGGACAAGTACGTGTATTGAGACAGGGTATCAGTACAACGGACGTCTCAACATATTTGATTATTTTCCTCTGATACTTGAATTAATCTCAGAGGTGTAAAATGAATATGTTCGATTTATTGTTCTAATTTTTGGGTATTGGAGTATCATAAATGGACATTTGTCTTTATATGTGTTGTGCCAAAACATAATTTAATTGAAAGATAATTTGATATTTTTGCATCATTTATTGACTAGATTGTATACTTGATAATATTACACTAAAAAATCAAAACAAGTTTTTGCCTCCTTCATTTAGACTCCTAATTGCTCAAGTAAACAAAATATTAAAATAAATAAATAAATAAATAAGTTGGTTGCTGCGGAGCAGCAACAACGAGCAACCTAGTTTATTGTTATTATGGGACAGTTTTATAATTAATTATTATATGCCAGTAGTGTAAAATTCGCCAGTGATGGATGGATGGATCTGGTACGTAGCCTGGTGATGGACATTGGTGACCCAACAAATTAATTGGTCTCAAAGCGCACCAAAAGGAAATTAAGGAATTGAATTGCTAACATCCATTTGACGCATTAATTGGGGTGGGGGTGGGTTGCTAGGAGACGTAAGACATCAGAAACTTGGCAGAGCATTTTGACGATATATGGCAGCAACGAATCCCCACAATTATCCTTTCATTAAACAGCTAGCTAGGAGAGGAGGGGTATATATATATATATTATAGTTGTTATTTGTTACAGATCGATCTTGTTGCTCTTTCCTTTTAAACTACTGCATCAGCATGTGTCCGTGGTAGAGTTGGACAACATCGACCCGTGTATTTCTTAATTCTTACTAGCCAGTAGCCAGTGATCGAGCCGCTATATATGTACGTACGTACTAGACTGTTTAATTACATCCTCATAAATATCACAGGAGCTAGTTCGCTTGATGTCATTTCATAAATATTTTATTTTTATCAAAATCATGTTTAGCATTTAAAATATCAAACTTTATGTCCTGCTCGGATCAAACCCTGTAAATTTTTTAATTTTGTCTAAAATATGTAAAATTAATTATATCAATTCATATTCCATAATATGGTTTAATTTCAGAACTTATACTCATGCATGCATGCATGTGGCATCTCACATCAATATTGACTGCTTGGTTTCGATTTGTTTTGATCAAATTATAATAATTTAATAGAGAAAAGTTTTCTATACCTCTACTATTATACCTCTTAAACCACAACTCTCTCAACACATGTAACTACTCTATGAACCATTATATCCCATCTAACTTTGAGAAAAAAAAAAAAACACAGGTCATGTATGACCCGTTTCAGTGAAAACCTTGAGAATGTTGACAAAATAATAGCCTAGCCTTGAGAAAAAGTTTCATGCAAACTTTTTAGCAGTAAAAATATAACCTTTCAACTGCAGGAGTAGTCGGACGAGAGTTTTAATAATGTTCATGATAACTGGAAGATCATCCACCGTACAACACATTATCACATTGTTAATAACATGGGGCCCAAGCCTTTATGATGCATTATGATTACTTATATCTTGATAATATTTGAGAAAGACAGTAAAAAGTTATAAAAAAAAATATGGAATTGGTGCACAAGTGTGTTGTGTATGTCTCTCATCTCACTGTCGATTGCAGCATGCTACCATGTATAGCATGCACTGATTTGCAGACTATGTTAAAGAAAAATATTTTTGTATTATAACAAGTAATTTTATATATAGAGTTTATGAATAATTTGGAGCGACCATATTAGATTTAAAATAAAATATGAATATATAGCACTGACTATCATGTATAGTATCATAATATAGAATAAAACCATGGTCATCTTAAATTTATGGAAGTCATGCATGAGTTTAAACTTAAAAACATATCTAATCATATTCAAAATTTGTCACAATAATACAATATTGATATACTCAATATACAATTCACTATTTAGATGCACCAACAATAGTAAAATAGTTGCTACACTCAGAATAGTATCAACAGTGGTGCATTCATACGTACAATTGCTAATCTAGATTAGTGAGAATAACTACTAATCTACTCTTGTGAAACATGAATTAGCTACAATTTTTTTCAACCATCTATCACTATTATAAACATACAATTCGAACAACATGTTTACTATTCCGTATAGCATCATATTGCAAGTTAATCTAAACATCACTATTTTTTTTTTTTCAATTGCACGATCCAAACACAAGGGAAAGTTCAATGTGTTGATAAGTTTACAAAATTGATACTTTTCAAAAGGAGTACGAGTGTGCTGAAATAAAAACAAGGTGTTTGTACCGTGAACGACGATTGCATCGTGTAAAAGTTTCGATCATATATATGCAATTTACGCGATTCTGACAAATTCAGGAGTATAAATAAATAAATCTCAGTAAAATTAATGCTGTCGGACAGAAAGAGTGCTTGGGCTGATCTTCTTAATTTCCTGCTGCTGGCATATGAACTCCGACTCCCCAAATAACTTCCATGGCAGAACGCTGCAGTGAATAAGACCTTGATTTTGAAATCTAATCTCTTCTTAAAGTAGCTAGGTATATTTTGCATGCATTAAAATTGAAGGTAGTGACGTGGAATAGAAATTATTAAATGATCAGGTAACACATAACATGGATGCGTATTTTTAATTTATGAAGTAATTAGTCTGTTATTTGTTAACAATAAATAAGAGATTATTCCATCCCTGAAAGAAATTTAAATACCGCATATTTTCGGCCTTAATTTATAACTAATAAATTTCCTAGTTCAATTAATCAAATTATGATATTTATTTATTATGTCTTAGTTGGGATCTTTATTGATAATATATTATGATAAACATATATATTTTATATTCGAAATCTTCAACATTGCTGTGAAAGTGTGAAGATCAACATCAACACACTTCTGATGTTCACCGTTAGCATGCACTTAGCACTGAGCGTTTCTTGTTGAACAATACTATATTTTATATATTTACGTATTAATTTCTGATTCTATATTTCTATCTTATTTTGAGGACGAGCCTATTATATTATTCCCTCACTTCAAATTAATTAATTACGTATATCCTTTAATTTGCATTGCTCTTAATTTTGAAGGTTTATATTTTAAAAATAAATCTAATATAAATCTTATAAAGTCTATCAAATATCACCTTCATCTTATGCTCTTCTAGAATTTTCATACAAGAATTAAGAATATAAATATATATATATATATATATATATATATAGGAGCTAGACTATTATACTAACGTTAGCATTTTGGACTGAAATGCTAACGCCTCAAATTATATATTATCGTGTCCGAAATCACGAGTTATGGTGCTCAATAAATTCTTTATATGAAAATATTGGGGAATACAAAAATTTTTCATTTTTAGAGTTTTCCAAGTATTTGTTTTACATTTTTGAAAATAGCATGTACAAATATCAATATTTTATTAATATGTATGAGCTATTTTCTAAAATTCAAAACAAATAGTTAGAAAACTCTAAAAATGAAAAAAATTTGTATTCCCTAATATTTTCATATAAATAATTTATTGAGCACCATAAATCATGATTTCGGACATGATAACATGGAATTTGAGGCGTTAGCATTTCGGTCTGAAATCCTAACGTTAATATAATAGTCTAACTCTATATATAATATAATAGTCTAACTCTATATATAGCTGGTCCCCAAGGAAGCTTGTTATTTTACCCTGCAGTATTTAAGTTGCAACGTTTACAAACATTAAATAAACTTGTACATGTGTAGGTACGAAGCGCACTCAAGTTTTAAAGCCCATCCTACTTTTCCTCCACTTTAATTGTAACAACAAATACAATTGAAATGGACCAATGGACATTAATGGGTCCATCCAAAATTAATGAACGCCTTTAATTATTTGATGACCATCAATTAATTAAGTGTCCCACCAAGACACCAACATAATTAATTTGGCAATCTGTAACCATTATTGCTAATTTGGATCTCCAGTTGAGTACCATCCTGTACTTAAATCCATGAGATATTATATCACTGAAACTTAAATTATATAGAGTTAGAAGACCTAATAAATATTTTGTAATTTATTTGCTAATTAAGAAGATGATCATACATATTGCTGGAAGATCAATAAAATTGGCCTGCTGCTGGTGGGTAAAAATGATCAAGTGCCATAAAATTTCTGCAAAAGTTAGTCTTAAAGATCAAGTTCTATTAAAAGCATTTAAGTATATCACACATTAATTGTTACTTCTATGGTTTGGTTACATACTTTTAATACATGCTTCTTGAATCAAGAGGCTAAACACTCTTGAGGTTATTATCATGCTCCAACAGTTTCTACGATTCCAGTTTATATACACTGAACATGCAAATGTCCAGCACTAATCTACAAATCTCACTTTTGCCTTCTTGAATCAAGTAGCACTTATTTCATGATTTCTTTTTTTCTTTTTTATCTTTTCTTTTCTTTCTGCAGCTGTTCATTTCCATGGGGATAGTTTAATTGCCTTCTTTCCCAAGATTTTTTGGAGTTATTATTCTTCTAGCTATTAAAACGTTTCCCCTTGAAGTCATCGGTTCAAACTATTTCCTCATTTATTATTATTATTATTATTATTTTAACAAGGACTTTAGTTTAGTGCTTATTTCGTCCGCACGAAGTTTTTTATTTTCTTGTGCCGTGCAGTGCAGATATATCAAGACCATACAATAATTATATATCATTAATGCTTTGCAAAAGCCCAATCCAAAATATCTTATACTTCATGTTTCAAACAATTATATCCATTTCGGTGAGGTGATCATTCCATCTTAAATCGCTAGAATTAAGCAATTTGATTTTCGGTATAGTTCAGTGCTCCATGTCATATTTATATTTTACACCATGCATCAAATGTCAGTGTCACTAACTCAAATCTAAAATCCACCTACAACGGGTATATATACCAAAGTTTGTTTAGTGCGCATACGCCTCTATTTTAGGGTTCCAGTCGTGCATTACCAACTTCAAATTATTTTGCCTCCCAAATTGTTGCTATGGCCCAACAGGCTAGAGCAAAATGCACAATTCAACTATTTTATGATTCTGGTCACACTTAACCAGAACTTCGAAAAGATTAGATGGACAGTTGTTCCAGTTCTATCCATTTGATTGGTGGAAAACAAAAATTCTAGCCAGAACAGAAAAGAAGGCAAGAAAATATAGAAGGACAATCTTTCTCATGCTTAAATATTTTCGGTAATCATAAATTAGTCAAATAGGTTGCAGATAACAAGTCCAAGAACATTTTTTTTTTATCGCACACCCTATACATTAATCAAAATTTTTCATCACTAAGATGGGCAAATTTTCGGCTTAACTTCATCTTCATCGCTTATGAATGAAATCAAAAGAAATAGTGAAGAAAATCATCTTACTCTTAGAAGCTCATGCACCTTCCACTTTCCACATTATCATACCAATTTGCTTGGCACTGTTACAAGCCATCAAATAAGATATGCCTAAAGAGAGTAACCAGTTCTTAACAAGAAGAGGTTACTGAACCAAACTGAGTAAACCATCATTTCGAGTCTGGGAGTTATGTAACATGCTGGCATAGAATTGAGAGAAAGAGCTGCTTGCATTACTTTTCTCCAGCTACAAAGAAAAGCAAAAGAAATGTCAGCTAGCAGCCAACATACAACAGAAATCAACACAATAATATCACATTAAATATTTACAAGTAGAACCCACAAAGAACTGTTTGGCACTTCACTACGGTAACAAACCCGGACAAATATATGGCTTAAAAAAGTGCCTCAAGCCCATACCCTCAATATGCAAATACCCTGCATAGTTTGGCACTTTGGCTTCAGCAAGAATCTTAGGCCTACCACATTTTTCTGGCACCAATCTAACCGATGCAAAAGGAAAAAAATATGATATAATACAACTGGTTTCAAACTTTCAATCGCAATGCTTGAAATCCTTCTCCCATTTAGATTTATATTTCCTTGTTTGTTCTTTCCATTGTTCTAATTATAGGTGAATGTATCAGCGAGCAAAATTGAGGCACACAAGTTACAGAAAAAAAGGTCAATAAAAGAAGTTTACCGATATGGACCTGCCATGCATTGTTTTTAGTGCATGGCAAGATTAAGACCCTAAAAGGATTGACCATATTTTGGCATCTCACAGCATATTTGCATCACATTGCTCCTTTCAGAGATATAGACAACATTTTTTTTTCAATACAAATAAGTGAAAAGCTGATAAATAATTTGTACCAGGAGGAAGTTATCAACAGATGTTTGATCATTTGGAGAAAAGGAAACTCCATCCCGCTTCATTTGAATGAAATCTCTGTTCTGTTCAGCCTACAGTTGAGCAATATTACCTTTAAATTTGAGACAACTCTCAGACATAAGAGACCAAGAGTTCAATATATATATATATATATATATATTTTTCTTCCATTGTTCCCTATTTTAATTGCCCTGCCCATTACTCGCTGATAAAGTGGATCCCTTGACTATCTAAACAATGAGATATTTCATAAATTTGAAAAAAAATAATTTAAAAGTACTTAAAAATGAAAAACAAAAAGTCTATAGATGTATCACTCTTCTTCAAATATATAAATCGATAGTATATCAAACTTCAATCAACTTGAATATCATTTGTTAGCTCATCAAAATTGTGTTCTTTTAACGGTTGTAATATAAAGTGTTTTTGATGGACGTAATACATCATTTAAACTGAATGTTTTTAAAAATATAATCAATCTATAAGTTTAACAATGCATATATAAACTTTTTTCTATTTTTAATATATTTCATTTTTTTAAATTTATTAAATCTTGTCAAGATTGTCAAGGGATCCCTCAAAGTAAAATACTTCAGACTTCATGCAAAACAAATGTACATGCCCATTACACAAAACAAATACTTCCTTACTCATTGAAAATTAGTGTCACACACTACACAAAGTTCATACTAACTGGGTATACTTATTGCCACAGTGGTAATTCATAATTTATAGTCACTCTGGTAGAGACACTTTACCTATAGGTTAGGTAAAATAAAGTAACAACTGAACTGATGCACCTAGGGATGCAAGCAAAAATCTGATGAACTAATAACACAATAGCTAATTGATGCTTAAATAAGGTACATTATAATATTTTTATCCATGATCAAAGCTAATTTGAAGAAATATAGCCACTAACATCAACATCTGGATATCTTTTGTAGTGCTTAAAGTGGGCTGCTTGGTTACAAGTAATTAAAGAACTTTGTATAACTGCCTTAATTTCTGTAAAGAAAGAGACATTAGGAAGCCCCTTGTTTCAATAGGAAAAAAAAATATAAGAACGATCAATTATATGTTAACATGTGATGGCCAGCAGGATCCCTGCTAGCTTATAATGGAAGCCCAAGTTGAAGCTGCTATAAGAAGCAACAGTGAGCAGAATATTACCTGGTCAATGAAGCGCTTGATGAAGCGGCTAACTGACTCGGTAGTTGCTTTCTCATGAAATCTCTTTAGGAGAATCAATGGTATTGTAGAAAGTTCAGGAAGCGAGACATGATAACTCCACTGAGACAAGTGTGCGCTCAAAACCTCAATGCAAGATCTTGCACATTCTTCTTGATACTGCCGTGATTTTAACAAGTTCTTTGGCACCTTTGATAACAACAATAGACGGAAAACAAGAGCAGGCAGTTGTTAAAGATAAATTCAAATCACCACATATACTGTGTAACTGTGTGAAATTGATTTATATGACCTTAAATGAGAAAGCATCAGAATACTCCTGTAATCCCAGCAAGAAATACAATATTGTTGATATGTGGTACTTAATGACCCCAAAACCATAAATCAGAGTCCCAAATTAGTTTTATTAGATACTAAATAGCTCCAACCAAAAAGACTCGTGCGGGCTGTAACTTGCAGTAATAGAATAAAAAAAAAAATCATATGTACCTGCAATAGAGAGGATAATTTTACCCTTGGTTCTTGAGCCCCATCCACCTTTCCAGTAACCTCTCCAATATATTCAAGGCATTCAAAAACCAATGATGAAACTGGAATAAAACGCCCAGATGAAAGAGAGAGGTCATTAAGCATTTGCACACATTTGATTTTCAATGGCAGAAAGCGTGGACCTTTGAATAAATTGGTCACCCCAAATATAACACGGACAGCAACATCAAATAACTGCTGTAAGCTGTTCTCTTTGTAGTTAAGGCAGGTAAATTTCACCCAAAGGCTGAGACAATTTATGTACTGCCAATTATTTATCTTCATCAGCTCTTCCTGCACCGGTCAAAAGCTATACTAGATTAATTAAAGATTGAGCTTTTGTATAATTTATTATTCATCACAGATTTTTCAATAGATGCCATAGCCTACATGATCATCATACATTGAAAAGAACAGATAAGGAAATTGTGCAAGCACAACCACATGTGAAGTGTGCATTTATCCATATTGTATCTCTTGAGAATTTTATTTATATAGCTCTTAAAATCATGCCTTTTTGTGTGCACAGAAGTGTGCATGCTGATACTTTTGAAGCTTTGAAGGGCCAAGAACTACAATTTTCCTTGTCAATTATATATATTAACATACATTTCTCATATTTGGTGCTATTATAATTTATCGTACAAGATATAATGTGATAGCACTTTAATTTTATTTGATTCTCATCAGAATGAAGAGATTGTCAGATTCCTCTTATTGATCATGCCCATAATATATTCATATAATTCTTGTTTCTATATATATAGCAGATGGTATCAAAGCCCAATTAGATCAGTTCTTGTTACAATGAAGTTGAAACAAGTTATCTTTTAATTTTTTTTCTACAACAAATGTGTGGCTTTAAAGTTGCTGCCAAGATCAAGACCCATTTTTCTTTATTTCTTGGTGTTGAGCAATTTTATCAGACGAAGTGCTTTCCATCTGATTTTCTACTTCAACATCAATTCATGTGTTTTGTGGCAGATTGTCACAGCATCATTTGACCAATTTAAGACTTTCTGGCGAAAGTGGTGTAAAAGCAGATATGATAACACCATCACAACAAAAAATAATAATAATAATAATAATAATAATAATAATAAAAATAAAAAATAAAGATATATTAACAGAACCAGACAAGTCAAAATAACAGCATAAGCATATATAACCGTTAAGTTTCAGAAAAGATGTACCTTCCTCAAAACACCAGCCAGCCACTGCAGAGAGGAAATGGCTAATACGTAGGACTGCTGAACATCCAGAGAAGTTATCTCCAGCAAAGAGCTTTTCAGAAATTCAATACGCCTAAGGTTGGAGTCATCGTCGACAAACTTGCAACGTGCAATGAAGGTTCTATACATAGTTTTCATGCATATCTTAAGATGGTCTAAAGATAATAGTGAAGCAGCTTCTTTCATAAGTAAAAATGAAGATGTAGAAAGCTGCTCCTCTCCAGTGGACCAAAACCGAACTAAAATCTGTAAAGCCAGAAAGAATATAAGAAATGATACAAAATAAAATAAATGATCCTGATAGTTTGGTTTGCAAAGTTGAGGGAGCATGGCACATGGAATATTGCAAGCATATACTAGTAGAACAGAATTGTTTCAGACTAGACCAACAATTAGATTTGAATAGTAACTAAGCATACCATGGTTAAAAAAATTGTACCTGACCAATTTAAAAATTATTCTCTAATTTTTTGAAGGACCAACATTATGCACATGAAAGTCCAGGGACAAGCATGAAGAGTTTCCCATCCAAAAGAGATGGAGAAGTAAAGTCCCCAGAAGAGAAGAAAAAAAGAAAAGCGAAAGTTTGTTAACCATCAAGAACGATGCACCTTAGTAAGCCTTCTTCCAACTGAAGGAAAAGCATGCAAGAACACAACCGATGCCATAAGCCGAGATAGCACAAAAACAAGCAGCGTGCTATCAGTGACTTGATTCAACAACTTAACTGAGCTCTTAAGATATGATTTGACCAAAGGACCAACATTGAGACATTCTTTTGAGCTTTTCAACTTGGAAAGTATCTTCTCAGAATTGCAATTTTCAGGAACCCCAAGAAGTGTGCGAAATATTCCATCAGCCTCAGACAAGACAAAGTTGATAATCCTGGAGTATACTTCGGGACTCACAATTCGGGGAGGTTCATCATTTCTGGATGTAAACACCCCATAGAGACTAGCATCATGATACAAGTTAAGGAGGTTGCAGAAAGTGGGACACTTTGGATTTTCTATGACCATCCAGCACCAAACATCTAGTGTTGTCCGTGTTACAGGCCGTCTAGTTGGTTGTTTCCCTAATTCTTTTTTCTCCTCTTCTTCATCTCCTTCCTCTTCACCTTCCTCTTCATCATCTGATACCTAAACAATAAGAACAAAAGGCTTAAAACCTCATCTGTACTAAATATTATCTCATCGTCTGACTTCCATTTAACAATACTTCATAATTTGATAACATTTTATCAGATTCCATTCTACCAGATGATACAATTTAAAAGGAGACAGTCAAATCAAGGTGTCATATTATGATATTCATGAATCTTTCTCACTTGAAAGATGCCTTGATGGCACAGTTGTAGACACAATGGACTCAAAATCTCTTACTAAAAACCTTGGAGATTAAAAAATCTTCTTTGAGGCATAATATTGCTTATCGAACAAGTATTCTCAAATAATTTTTTCATCAAGGTTATTATGACAAACAAGAAAATCATTAGGAAAATAATTGTTAATTTTAATAGGTCAGTGAACTATTTTGTTTTAGTTTAATTTATGATAAAAATGACAAATCCCGTATCTATTTATTTTAAATAAAAAAGTACCGTGTTTTTAACTTTTTTTGAAATAAGAGTTCCATGATTTTAATTGTTTCATAGTAGTAAAAACTTGGTAATAATTAACTGACCAAAAGAATTTGGTCGTCACATTCCTACTATAAAATTTTGTACCATATAATTCAACAGATAAGGTTTATCAAGAAGTTGGTCCCATTTATTTTTTCAAGCAAGTATAAGTCGATCAAGTTGATTTATTCATAGGAAAATAAAGTCTGATGATTTAGTGTCAGACGTGCTCAAGTGGGGAGTGCCAATGTTGTTTATAGTTGTTGATCAATTCATTATCTGATGAAAGTGTCACAGATAATCAGCAAAGATTTTGCTTTAAGGGTAAAATGGCTTAAAACCTGTGTAAATCTCCCTTGGGGTTTCCAATATCTTTTAATTTATCCCCTTTCTTTATTTAGATCCTGACCTGGATTAACTTTATTTTTAATATCGCTAATTTGCTTAATTTATTTGTTGGCAGATAATGTTGACCATCAAAACAAATCCAAAGGACCAAAATAGTATCCAAGACAAGATTTGACCATCCAAATGGATCCAAAAAAAGCTAAGGATGTCCCTTCTTTTATGATCTTAATATTATCAAGGAAAATTGAAATTTGGATAGTACAGACAAAATAAATAAGTCTCACCATTCTATTGTATTTGTCCAGTTGATATCGTCTGCTCTCAAGGAATTTCGCAAACTCTTCATCCTACAAAAAGGCAAATAACAGCATGCAAGTACCATGAGAAAATTTAAACTAGTTTGACAAATCAAAAGGTTCAATCCTAATAGTATTAGATACAATTAAATGCAAATTTTTATGAAGTGGATTTTATTATTATTATCCATCAACATGATCTTTCTGTCTTACTGAAGTAAGCTTTCTTTCGGGGTTAAAGTTATTTTTTTATTTTATAAATCACCTTAAAGCACAAAATACATGCACAATTTGTACAGCTCAAAGAACCTCAAGTAAGATCGACCAGCGACACTAACTTCTCAATACAAATTGTTAGTTTATTACCATAGAAGATAAACACGTACCAGTCAGGCATGAAACCAATGCATTACAATTACATACAGTGAGTACTGCATTATGCTTGATCCTTTTACTTTGCGCATAATAAGCATTTTTAAACCAAGTGATTTTCTTAACTCCATATTTTAGTTATCAGTAGTTATGTGCAGTGAACCATCCAAGTTCTGTGCAGGTAGCATCTCAGATAACATGCACAATATCAACTCTTATCACATTCAAATTCTGCAAACACGTACATTATTGTCTTTTACTTATTTTTGGTAAGGAAATATAGAAACCTTTTCAAGCAACTTGTCCAGCTTCTTCTGCTGCTTAGAGATTTGCATCTTGATTTTAGTATTTTCTTGTTGAAATGTCCCAAGAGCAGTAATATCTACACAATTTGCAGAATGACGAATTAATATATTGGTAATCTGATACATAAAAGAAAATAAACCAAGTGCTTTGGCAGATTCACAGAAGCCTTACTAATATGACACGTTGGTGATTGAGGCTGTTATCTTATTGTTATAGCAGGTGCTAAGCTAAGCTTTTGTACAGAAGACAGCCATCTCGAATATTATTAATTAAAAATAAGTAAATAGAGAGAGAAGAGATAATACCTCTCGATTGATTCTCATTCTCAGTCTCAGAAATGTAAGGGCAGTCGTCTTGCTCTGATAGATAGGCATCACTGTCAGAGAAATCATCATCGCAATCTTGATCGTGCTCCTCAGCAAACAAATTAGTCTGATCCGCCGGAGGTAAATGGGGTCTGCCACTAATTAGAGAAAGAGAACTAGCATCAGCAGCAGCAGCAGCAGCAGCAGCATCAGCATGAGCAGTGAGGGCTCTGCCACGGGGGCCCGTCTTGCGCTTGAAAAAGGTGGAGTTGTGCTTGCGCTTCTGCTTCTGCACGACCTGGAGGCCTTTCCGGGCGAACTTCCTGGCTCGCTTCCCCAATTTCTTGGCCATGGCAAAGCTCTGCTAGGGTTTTGGTGCTGGGGGAGGCGCAGCAAAATGAAGGGTTTAAGGCGCGGTGATAAAGCAGAATGAATGGAGTATCTTTCTTCTCACGGTGGGGGGGTTAACGGCGTCACTGAGTTACTGGACTGGACTGGACTGGACTGGACTGGACTGCACTGGACCTGTCATCAGTCATCGGTGTTGTGTTGAATTCTGCATGATCTAGTGGGTGTGGGTTTGGTTCTGGGCTCTTATTTCTGATCATAATATAGTTTCAACTTATGTGCTTCAAATACAGTAGTGTCATTAACTAAACTTACTTTTATTGGGCCCTAAACTTTCATCGGAATAGGAATAGGAATAGGAATAGCTAGGCTGATAGATTGTGTTTTGTTGTTATGTGCAGTTGCAGGGATTTCAATCAAAAGTAGGAGTAGCTAGCAACCTCAACAAAATATCATGCACAGGAAAGAACTGATATCGTTAACTAAGCTTGGCACTCATAGGTTGTCATCACAGGAAAGGACTGAGCCTAAGCTTTAATTTGGACTATCTTAATTAATTAATCTTCACTAATTAAGGAGATGATATATGCATCGTGTTCGGTGAGCCTTTAGGAAGAGTCGCTAAACATACATATCAAACAAGAGCAGGTTCCAATGTCTCTATTTTTTGTGTCTCAGTCATGCCTCCACTTTTTAAATTTCAAATAACTCAAAATTTAAAACTCTTTTTTTCAAAACAAACTCGCTAGATTTGATCAATATGATATTCTCTATGTGCACATAACAAATTTTTTCACTTTTTTGTTTTATTTTATATAAATCATGAGTTATAAAAATCAACGTCCAAAAGGAACCCTCCTCATCAAACAAATAAATATAAATATAAAATAAAGTGTCATCGTTTTTGTTAAGCTTACGGATCGCTGTAACTTAGTACTTCAAGGGAAATAAAAAAGACACGTTCAATTAAACAGCCAAAAGGAATCCAGGCAATTGCGAGCACCATCAAGCACAATTTAATGCATTGAAAGGGATATGGAACTAGATCAAATATACCAAAAAAAAAAAAAAAAAAAAAAAGATGTTGATATATAAGATTGATTTACGATTTGTTGTGGATTAATTATGACTGCCTCCATCGATCACCCACCTTCATGATTATAAAATTTAAGCCATAGATCGATGTACAAATTAGAAAATTCAGGTTTTTGTTTTATTTGTAGGCACTGTTAAAGTTTTATCAATATAATGACTGCATGAGTCATTGTCCTGTCCACATCTTTATATCCAGTATCTCTGATTTTTTTTTTTTTTTTTTAGGGCGAAATTAATTATTTTGAAGCGGTCTCAACTCTTCTATATATGCGTACTGTAACATGCACTCTAGTCTCTAGATCATGTAAATATATATTCTTTATGAATTTATATATCGATATAAATCAAGGAAAAAAAAAAAGGTAATTGTCCTTTTAGAAGGGCAACAAACAGAAACAGAAACAGGATATGTGCATTAATTAAGAACTTTAAATAATTGGTAGGTCCTTTCGTGAGTTGAGCTAGCTAGCATTGCATTTTGTCTGCCTCTGCCTCTGTGTTATTGGCAATTAATTGGCTTATTGCTCAATTAAAGAGTATGCTTTAATTTTTCGATCGATATATATGAACTCAATAATAATATGGCGAAAGAGACGTGATCGTGTTCTAATAATCCAATCCGCCACATGTGGGTTCATCCTCATCCTCGTGTAGCTTGCTTGCTTTCAAATGTCGGTCAAGTCAGTGCAAGATATTTTATTTTATTTTCTATGTTTTACCCTTTCAAAACTAGTGGCATTTAGTGAGCAATTTTATTAATTTACGGCAATTAATGCATGATGACGTCATATCAATTCATCAATTATTAATTTTCATTTTCATTTGGGCGGCTATAGCAGCTTAATTAATTAGTGATCGATCGAGCACCTCACCTCAGTTTATTAAATAATAAATTTTCTATTGGAGAAGCAACAAATTTTATCATTGTTATTAATTGTAGTTTCACTATTGAGTATTGAATCCTCTATAGTCTATATATATATATATATATATTCATTAGTCAATAGTCAATCCTAAAATAATTATCCCATTTGTTTGTTGAACCAATTAATTTAGCCTTTAGTGATTGATATATAGTCGAAGAAACTTCAGGCATTCCTCACACAAACTTCTAATGATTTTCTCTTGGATTTTCCAAAGGCCTCCAATAATACAATGGCTGTTCTGTTTTTTATTCCATAAAACTGTATCAATCCTGACCGTCCATACCGTCTTAGGCTAACTAAACCATTTTTCTAGCTAGTCACTCCTCCAAATTTCATTCGTTACAAAACACACAAAATATTCCAAATTACCGAAAGGTACGTACCACTTATAATAAAAGTCAGTACAACACTACCGTAATATTATGCTGCAAATTTAAGTCTCCTATTTCCAAATAAATAAATAAATAGTAATAATAAAATAAGAAGTTATTTTTCATACCTCAAAACACTAGTAAAAACAAATATATTCAAGGAATGCAGCTAGGACTTCATCTCTTGAACTTGAAGGAATCACTTGACAATAGTTATTTTGACGAAGAGATTTCAAATGAATAGGAAAGTGGAAAAACGAAAATAAAAATTTGTAAACATGTTGAATATATTCGTTAATAATCCATTACATACTGCAAAAATAATAATAATAATAATAATAATGGTTTCAATAGACTATCAAACTTAAAACTTTCTTAAATTGCGTGAGAATATGAAAAACTATCAATTTATTATTTTATTTTTTAATTAATTGTTTTCCTATTCATTTGAAATACTATAGATCCACGTCCACCCCATTATTTTGTTATGTTGTTAATTTTATTATACAAATTTGGAGTTTTGATGGATATTAACTTATATCTAAAATTTTAATCTCATTGTGTAAAATCTTTTATTAATTATCATATTAATGAAAATAATAAACTTTATTTTAGTTTTATCACATTTTTTACCGCATATAGGTAGGAGGGAACCAAAAATTAAGGTGGAACTAAGACACAAAAAAGGAAAAAAGTTCATCGTTCTCCTTCTCCAGTCTCCATAAATATCTACCTTCCACAATCGAGGGTAGCGCTCGCTTGTTTGCCGTTTCGTCCCCCCTTTTTTCTTTGTTCATGTAGTGAAAGTCTGAAAGGTCTGTGGGTATGTTAGGAAATAGGAATTGGTTATTGGTCTCATGTCCGTCATGATCTTATTATTATTACTGATTGAGATAGTAGAGGAACAACTTATATTTATTTACTGAGTGGGGTTCAATTTTTTTTAAAGGTATCAAATATTTTATGTTCCATAATGAGATTTTTAAATGATATTGAACGAACCGCACTTCGTTCAAGTTGTTTTACAATTTTTAGAAAGCAGCGGCATTGTTTATTTTACTTGCATTTTTTATTTTTATTTTCTTTCCCATTTTATTTTTGACGGCTTTTAACTTGAGATAAAAAAAAAAAAAACCAACAAAACTACACCAACTGCTATCACTTCAACCAGGGCAAAAAAAAATCAAAACCTAATGTTTGCATGTAAAAAAATTGAAATAATTCATACTTTTCTCTGAATTTTTTTTTTTTTTTTTTTAATTGTTGTTTACACCTGAGTAGTACCCACTCGTGACTATGTGACTTGTGAGAAGTTGAAGACGTCGACGATGAATGGATGATGGATGGCAAACCCGAAGCACGAAAAAAAATTAGATCCGATTCGTGATTGACATAGTCAGCGACTGGGAGTCATCCGTCATGAACCTCACTCACCTCATGATGCATTGCGTACTGAGCACGACTCAATTATATATTCGCGACTGCATTTAATTTAATTTAATTTCATTTAATTACTAATTATTGGTGGCAAATGATCAATTCACTTGTACCTTTTGTTTCTGCTATTAATAGTGTATACTTGTACTTGTCATTTCTCAGTGCTCCACGCCTCCCTCATTTCCTTAACAACAAAACAAAACAAACCAATTAAGCATTTAAGCATGCCACTCGATCGTGTCTCGTGGTCGTGGGGTACTGCTAAGTGCTAACTCCCGGCTTCATATTTATTTATATACCAGGATTTGATTTGATTTGATATTTGATCCTTCTTGCTTGCTTTGAACATCCATCTCAATTCTCAATATATATATCATGCCAAAGCCAAAGCCAAACACACGTACTACACATCTCATTTTCGTTTTCTCAAGGAACTAAAAGTCCCAATTAAGTTTGTATTACATTACATAGATAAACACGTACATCATTATTTATTATTATTATTTATTAAAGACACGCTTCACGAGTGGGCTGTCCACAATATTAATTGTCTTTACTTTTTTCTTTAAAGCTAGCACTTATCTGTACGACATGTATTAATTCACTCTACTTATTATAATCTCCCCCTTAATTATAATTTGGCATTGTTACTAGGAGCTGATTTCCAGCTATACGCAGCATGCATGAGTTTGTGTTTTTTAATTATGCTAATTTCAATTTATTTATTTAACCTTAACCTTTGCCCTTCAGTCTACAGGCATACAGTACAGCTCAATTAAGAAGTGAAAGGGCGCAATAACGCGCGAATTTAAAAATGTAATGAATGATTGTTACTTAATCTGTAATTGGAGCATCAGATCAGATATTAACGAACATTACTATACTTATTAATTATTGAATAATAAAACGTCAGTTTTTATTTTTATTTGTAAAACTGAACATCAGATCAGTTAACACATGACAGACAATCTCTTCTCTTCGAAAGCAAAAAGCAAAGCAATTAAGGAAACAAAAACCAAGCAAGGCCGTGGGCAATGTCCCCTAAACCCGAAACCGAGCACGTGCCACGGGTACTTGAAGAGTCAAACTACAGTTTCTGGACTCAACCACCTGGTCAAATCCCATCCTGTTATTCCTTTCCCCACGCGGTGCCCGATTGGATGTGAGCCGTCCGATCTCTGGCCCCGCCCCATTTCGTATTTTCATTTCACCACATGACAAATCTCAGACATGCAATTACGACTAAACGCGTTCCCTTCTTTTGCTTGCTTTGATTGATACTCACTCACTCGTTAATTTGTTAGTTTAGTTTGTTGTTGCATCTCTTCTCTCTCTTGTGGGAGAGTTGTGACTATGCCATTCTGTTGCTCTCAGTGTGGTTACCGTTAGACAGCCTTCAATATATGTAGACATTTGATTGGAACGCATGCACAACGCTACAGACAAACCCACAAACAAAGGAGAAAGTCCGATTTGACATTTTGACTCCCCCCCCCACCCCTTTTTTCTTTCTCCTTTCTTCAGTTGTTGTTTTTGCTGGCCTGTTGTTAACGAAATTTTAAAATAAAACGAAACAAGTCCGTAATCTCCCCATTCATTACTCCATCCCACCTCTCTTCTTCTCTTCTCTCCATTTCTCTAGTTTAAATAACTAAATAAATAAATCCCTCTAATTGTAAAGAAAGCAGAGCAGAGAGACCAAACCCTGCCCATCACGCCATCACTGCCTTCCCAAGCACCTGCGTGGGAGGAACAGATTCACATGAACAGGGCCCCCGGGCGATGCCGAGCCCTTCCAAGAAGCCTCGGGCCGCGTCGGCTCTTGCCCGCTTCATCAATTCCCTCCGCCCAGACCGTCGCGCTGGAGCCACCGGGTCTCTCCCGCTCCAGACCGGCTTCCCCACCTCCCTCGCTGATCTCTACGTCAAAAACCAGAGCCGCCTCAAGAAGCCCTCTAAAAAGTCGAAGAAAAAGCGACATGTTGCTGATTCGGAATGCCTTTTGACACCCGTTGATTCGGCCACGGACGCTTCAATAGTGCCACCCGACTCGATCTGCGGTGGGAATGTCGACGAGGTTGTTGCGGAGGTCGAAAGGATTGCTTCCGCCCCCGACGACAAAGTTATAGCTTGTCCGAGGAGGAATTCTGTAGGAATCGGGTTTGTTGTGATTGTGAATATTGTAGTGTTAGTACTTTTGGCAATTTTTGGGAGCAAACTGATCCTCAGTTTCACGGCTCTCGCGTTCTTCTCGTGGTTTCTGGATTCAGTGAGGCTGGATTTGGTTCAGTTCTTCAAGCCCCGCGCCGAGATGAGACCGAATTTGTGTTTGGAACAGAGAAACTTTGCAGTTGTTTCTCCCATTCGGGAGGTCGAAATTCAGACCGAATCGGAGTCGACAGAAGCGGAGATCCCGGCCGAATTGGATCATGAGCCAAGAGAAATTGAAGAAATTTGGGAAGAAATTTCTGATGTTTGCGAGGTTGAGCCGAAGAATTGGAAGAAAAAGAGCATCTTAAAGAGATTACTGTCAAAGAAACGGTTGAAGAAAAAACAACAGGTAAAAGATGATGAAGGTTTGGAAGAGTCGTCGGTTAGGAGCAGCAAAGGCAAAGAGAGAGAAGCTGGTTCTGTGAATAGTGAAAAGGAGGAGGAGGATGAAATTGTAAATTTAGCAACTGAGACTGAGGAGGAGAGGGAGAGCCAAGATGAGCAGCAGCAGCAGCAAATAATGGCAAGGGAAACAACAATTCCTTCAGCTGAAGCTATTGAAGAAGAAGAAGAAGGAGAGGAGATTCGTGAAATGAAGGAGAGAATCTCTTGGTGGGTAGTATTTCCCATGGTGGTGCTGTTTGGGCTCATGGAAGGCAAGACCATTGCGCTTCTTCTCACCATTTTTTGTTTTTTATCTGTAAGTTTTATTGAATTGGCCAGAAGGAACCAATGCAAACACAGAATCAGATTCACACTTTAATGCTAATTTTTGAGTCCCCATAATTTAATTTAATTTGTTTGTTTTATATCTTGGGAACCTTCGTAAGCTAATCGAATTTTGATGGGTAGTAAGAAATATTAACACAAATTAACCAAATTCCCGTTCCTTCTCTTCCAAAAGTCAAAACATTGCTTCTTCCTCATGAAAGGTTTGTGTAATTGAATGAGTCTTGTTGGGGTTAACAGATATTAACTTCTCATAGTTTGACCAAATAGCTCAATTATAATCACAAGTTTTTTTTTTCTTTGAGTAGCAAACGCAAGTTTGATTTGATGCCGATAAGTTGCCGCTTAGAACATGTCAATTTACAATTTTAATATTTTCTTTGCACTGTGATGAAAAACTACTAGAAAGATGGATTTGGTGAGAAATATAGATGACATAAATCGCAATTAATAATATTGGACACATCAATTTCATATGCACATCTTCCATGTGGATTTCTTCTGGTTCACGCTGCAAACATCACTATATGATGGCCTATTGGCCTATGACATAAATGAACATTTAATTCTCAAGTCTTTTAAGAGTAAAAGATGGTGGCCCGGTGGGAACCAGTCTCCGTTGACAGTGACTCGCTCTCGCTACAGCTACATGGATTGTTGTATACACATTAATTTCTACTTCATAATTCTTGTATAATATTTGTATTGCTTCTGAAAATTGACGGATTCACATGTGGAAGTAATGTCAAGTTGTTAACCCTCACCTTATCTTTGTATACAAAATCACTACGTCAGTATGTGCATGATGTGTAAGTAGTAACTATGAACTATCTTCTCTCAAAAAAAAAAAAAAAAAAACTATGAACTATCTACTCCATCGTCACTTCGTCATGCCAGCTGCTGTTTTTGAAAACGAGAAACCTCCATAGTCTTTTCTTTTGCCGTTGTTTGGGTTGTGTATTTTGTTTATTGTAAAATGTAAATTAATTAATTTATTCTATATATAAATATAAGTTTGGTTCTTTAATTTGGGAGATGGAGTCACGGTCTTTGGGTTGCTATTTTAACAAGGGTCAGGCCGTCAGGGGTCATAAGACTCATAACTCGTAAATAGTATTTATTAGTTATTTAGTTGTTACAATGGCACAAAATGTGTGACCTTTATATGTATGTATTTATGTGTGCTATTGTTGGAGTCATAGAATGGCGCTTCTGATTATGTAAAATTGGTATGTCTCAATAATTATCGTTGGTTTTCAAACAGACAAACACCAACGGACAAATACACAATGTTACATTCGATGACAATTTCTTTCTATGTTTTGTCAAAGAAGGAAACGTCTCAGGATGGTCCGAAGTTGTCAAATTAAATCCATTGTTAAGCAGATCAATAATCTCATAAACTTCAGGATTGTACTGGAGATATTTTACCTGCACTAGACTAGATATATGATATATCATACACCCATATCGTACATGCTAGGGCCCAACGTAAGAGTTCATACTCCAAATCATAGGCCATATAGCCCATAGGCCCATAACTAAGTGTGATTGCTGATTAGTATTAATAAGTTGAAAGCCCAGAAGGCTTCATTAGGCCCAAAAAAGCTTCGAACGGCTGTTTTTTAGGAAAGGGTGAATACTTCGATTTGGAAAATTTTACATGAATTCGCAGGATACCGACTTTATTTATTTATTTATTTTTTTTGTATTTTCATGGAAGATATGATACGAGACTCACGAGAGGCAACAAAACCCGATATAACCGGTATTTTTAAAAAAATTAAACCTGATATATGCGCTTCAACCCGCTATCGCAAATCGTAGCTTAAATGGTCAATGTAAGTTGCTCAACACAATCTACATATTGAAATCTTGTAGATTACAAACTTTTTTCATTTTTTAAATTTTCTAACTATTTTTTTTATTTTCAAAAGTTGTATGAAAAATGCACCAAAATTTGTACATAAAAATGTTATTTTTTAAAAATACAAAAAAATAGTTAAAAAATTCTAAAAATAGAAATAATTGGTTATCTACAAGACTTTAATATGTAAATTGTGTTGAGTGATTTGGATTGACTATTTGAACTATGATTTTGCAATAGTGGGCCGAAAAATACTACCTCACTATGTTTTACCAAGCGCAATAGCCTATGTTATAGATTTGATGTTTCATTTTTATTTATTTTTATGTTTTATACTTTTATACTGTAGTTTTGATGTTTGATGATATAATCTTGATGTTTTAGTATTATTTTATATTTTTGCTTCGTAAATGTTGATTAAAAAAAAAAACTGATGAGCGAAGTGGTTCCGATGTGGAGTGGGTGAGCGAAAAAGAGTGTTTCCCGTGGCGAGTGGGCGAGCGTAAAAGAAAGCGTTTTTCGATATTGAGCAGGTGGCAACGAGTATGTATCGGTATATGATCTAAACCCCATTATACTAATTAAACTTGATTTCTACTAATAATAATAAGATTATTAATGATTGACTGACTGACTACACATAACACATACGTCCACGTCCCCGTCAATTCAGCATGTGGATGGAAGGTCTTGCCAGTTGCCAGGTTTAATAAGTCGGTCTACACGACACGACACGACACGAAGAGACCGGCTAACTCTGGAGTCTGGTCCTTCCATCTGCATGGAGGCAAAAGGCAATGACCAAGAAATTGCATTAAAATCGCCTAAGGGCATGCTTTAAATAAAAAAGAAACGTAATGAAAAATGGAGAATTTGAGCAGATGTTGAGCAAGGACTAGGAGTGAGTCAAATGACCAGTTGACGACAAGTCGTCCTTCACATCTGTTCTGTTCTGTTCTGTTCTGCCCGACATTTCCTTCACGGTATGGACTATGGACGTCTAGACTGGTTGGATTAAACAAACTACTTTGTCCCTACCATCCATCCATGATCCATGATCCATGATCCACGTGGCATGCAAATGACATGACAGTGCCTTGCTTCACATTCCGGAACAGATCGATCCATTGTACGCGTCACGTGCGATCCAAAATTGGTTCTTCTCTTCTCCTTGTAAATAAATATCACCGAAACGAAAGGGAAAAACCAAGGGGTGGTTGGTACTTGGTACAAGTAAAAAAAACCCTCGTTACCCTCGCTCTCCTTCTCCTTCTCCTTCTCCTTCTCCTCCCTCGGGGAATCTGACGCCGAGAGAGAGAGAGAGATTCCTCGGATCTATCTGCTCACATTGCTCCAGCCAGGTACCCTACCCTACATCAAATCAAATCAAATCAAATCAAATGCAGCCTCCCTCTTACATTGTCTTCCAAAGATAAAAAAGATTATTTCTTCTACTTGTATATAACATTACATTCTAGCTAAGCTAATTCATTTGTTTAGCGCCACAATCCCTGAAATTCGGTTAGATTCGAGAGCTGTTGCCCTTTGATTTTGACGGCTTCACGTCTTTTCTCAGTACTGGTTGATTTGATGTCAATTTTGATATATATATATTCTGCTATCTTAATAGTTGTTTCATTTAATGCTCCTTTGTTATTGCATAATAATGTGAATATGAATATGAATATGAAATTATGAATGGCCCACTCAACTCAAGTGTCTTCTACTGTATACATAATAATATGAATCTTCTATTTTTTATTTATTTAAGTGAAATTGCAATTGCAATTGCAATTGTAGGACTTGAAGATGGTTGCTCAGGAGGACTTCACTGTAGACTTGAACAAGCCTTTGGTTTTCCAGGTAAATCTGACCTAACTGCTACCCACTCCCACTGCACGTTCTCACCCTATGGAATGGTCTGTGGCTACTGACACATATAAGCTGTAAAATTAAATAAGCCACTATTTTATCGGCTAACGGTGGATCAAGTTGATACCGATTGCTTTAACCTGAATGCGGAATGCCAATGATATCATACAAAATTGGACTGGAGTGCTCATGCTTAACATCATACAAAACTGGTACCTATAGCCACTGGTACTTCACCTGGTCATGCTACCGGAGGCTCTTTTCAGATTTCAATTTTAATTTTTGCATCATTACCTGGTTATGCAATTTAAATACCTCTTTTATTTCAAATTACAGGTTGGTTATCTTGGTGACCAGTACCAAGAATGGGTACATCAGCCCATTGTCAGCAAGGAGGGCCCCCGCTTTTTTGGAAATGATGTTCTGGAGGTAAATTCACATCATACCGCTAATTACATTGATATAAGGTTGCACTATATACAACCATTGCCAAATATGATGTTCTCAAGAGAATATAAATTGCAGTCCATGATGGCATCTACCTTGTGCTTTCTCTTATATGCATTTTTTATCTTTCATGCCTGATATGATAATGTGACTGTTTTCCTGGTATAGGTATCCGTATGCTTTGTAAATAATAAGATACATTCTTGTATAATATTTTGACAGTTCTTAACCCGCACCAAGTGGTATGTTGTACCACTTATCTGGCTCCCAGTAGTGTTCTGGTTATTGACGAGTTCATTGAGGATGGGCCATAGCTTGTTAGATGTTTCACTAATGGCTATTCTCGGCATTTTTATCTGGACCTTGGTGGAGTATATCTTGCATCGTTTTTTCTTCCATATAAACACCAGCAGCTACTGGTATGCAGCCCCTTCAGTAGGTTTTTAGAATATTTTTTGTCAATACCTAGAGCAACTATTCCAGCACTAAAACACTACCTAAAAGTTGTACAAGCTGACAGAATCTACTTTATGTGTTTTATTCTGAAATGTTCATGCTAATTTGTGCAATTAAAGCGATATGTTGTTTAATAAAAAGCAACAGTAAGCATAAGAAATTTATTTATGTTTCAGTTTACATGATGGAATTTTGATGACAGCATGACACCTTACCAGCATTGTTTTTTTATTCATAATATATTGTCTATAATAATTCTTACTATTTCAGGGCAAATACGGCACATTATCTTATACACGGGTGCCATCATAAGCACCCTATGGATGGGCTCCGTCTTGTCTTCCCCCCAGCTGCTACTGCCATTTTGTGTATACCAGTATTGCTCTATGTTCAAACTTAATTTTGTCTCTTTATATTACACAATGCAAACTGCTTGTGGAAAAATAGTAGCTCAAAATGTAAGACTGAATGTTTTCTTTGGTTTAGTTTTGGAGCTTGATAAGCTTATTTGCAACACCTTCAACAACTCCAGCTGTATTTGGAGGTGGCCTACTGGGATACGTGATGTACGATTGTATGCACTACTATCTCCACCATGGCCAGCCATCTCACGATCCTGCCAAAAATCTCAAGGTCTCTCTTCTTTTTCTTCTTCCTCATTAATAGCATCTTTTATCTATAAGGAGTCAAGAGATATGTTTGCTGATATAAATTTATCTATTTTATATTGCTGTCAGAAATACCATCTAAACCATCACTTCAGAATTCAGAACAAGGGCTTTGGGATCACGTCTTCTCTTTGGGACATTGTTTTTGGTACACTGCCATCCCAAAAGTTAGTCAAAAAAGTATGATTTTGCAGTTTGATATTGCATTTCAGATGCCGATGGAGGTTAGCATTTCAATTTAATTGGTTGGATATGATCTGATATATAATTGAACCTTGATTTAAACTCATTTTGGCCTTATTTAGACAATGAAAGACAAGTAGATAAACTAGTATATAAAATGGCTGTAAATCCATGTGTTAATTTTAATTATCAGCTCTTGCTTCCAGGTCGTTGAAGCTTCATATTGCCCTTTTACCCAGTATTGTGCAAACAAAGAAACGAGTTCTCCTTCAATCCTTTTGTTTTGTAAAGTTTGTAAAAGATGTTCAGTTAATTTAAGGAGTTCTATGTAATGTAGCGGTGCTCCATGTAGATTATTTATTTGTGATAAATGGCCCCCAAAAGAAATCACTTATTGCTAAGGGCTATATGATGTTGGATAGTGGACACATTAATGCAATTTTGTTCTTTGATATCTAAGTTTTGATGGTTCTAAATATTTGTGCATTTAAGAGTTGTAAACAGGTACCGTTGAAAGCTATAAGCTTGGAATGTTTCAGCAAAGCTTTACCCTTTTTTTTGATCTTTAGCTTTACCCTTTTTAAAGAAGAAAAAACAAGAACATCACATTTATGAAATGAAGAGTTTAATATATAGGGATTTCAAACGAAGTCCAGCAAATTGGGATGCGTTTATACTATATCCTCAATATACTTTTCAAATAAAAAGTATATATAAATGTGATCTTGTTAAAGTTCATCCTTACAAAAATTATGTTCTTATTTATGATTGCATTACGGCCGCACCCAACTTTGAACTTTGTGTAATCGGACCAATTGGGCCGCAGGCACACAATCACAACAGCAATAGTGTAATAACCACATATAATCACATACAATTTCTTGGAATCTTTTAGGAATATTTGCCGCTGTAACTCGGAAAAGATGACGAAAATGTGTTTGCCGAGTATCTTGTTTTAGTAAAGAGCGAGCCTATAATTAGATATCATATATCATAATCAGGATACTTGTTCTCTCAAAAAAAAAAAATCAGGATACTTGTACTCTAATCCTATTCCTGGCACACGTTTGATCCTTTAACAATGTCATCGTGTCAAACTTGATTTAATTTGTGTTCTTTCTTACCAAACTGCTTTTCTATATGTAAAAAAACAACTTTTATTAGCAAACAAATTTCTATCATAAATTAATTGATTTACAACGTTTGGCATTCCATTCACAAGTAAGAATATTCCCTCGGAATATAATATTGATAGTAATCTGAGGTTTTGAGTTATGGAAGTCCGATGCCGAAATAGAGGTTTAATTAAAGAAGGGAAATAGAGGGTTCATAGAAACAAGATTTTAACAAGGGATCAAATGACCGAAAGAGGTTCGGGGGGCAGTAATGTGTGTAATTTTTGCAATCTAACTGAAAATGTGGACCATATTTTTGTGCAATGTGCTTACAGTAAATCTATTTGGTTTTGGATGGGATAATGTCAAAATGTTATGGTATTTTGGAATTGTTTTGAAGACATTATACAGTATGCTGTGTATTTGCCAAGAGTTGAAAGAGAAGCATTTTTAACTGTTGTTAGTGCAGTTTGTTGGACAGTTTGGAGGGTTAGAAATAGTTTAACTTTTCATAACTCTCCTCTGCTGACAAACAGAAATGCAATTGTTCAAATACTTAGCTTGTTAAATTACTGGGCAGGTAACATGAAGATAGAAGTCAAGAGCTGCATGAGGAGATGGATGCCCAAGGACCTGGATGAGATCCCTATACAGTCAGAGCATCCCTTGGAGCAGCTGGAATTCTAAACAAGTAACAAGAATCTAGAGAGGATGTAGGGAAGAGGGTGCAGATGCAGTGCAGTCTATGGGTGTGAATAATAAAGCTAAACTGTCAGAGCTTAAAAATGTAGGGTACCAGTTGATCTGGTCGGTACTGTGTTTGATTTTATCTTAGCTTCTCTTAGGATGGGAGCTAAGTTGAGGGTTGCATCTCATTTTGCTGCAGTGTTTTGATGTTTTTTTTTTTTTTTTTTTTTTATGATAATGTACTGAGATGGGTTGTTTTATTTAATGAAATGGGCTCAATAGCCTCTTTTTCAAAAAAAAAAAAAAAAAAAATTAAAGAAGGGAAATACAATATGTTAAAAGTAGAAATCTCTGATAGTAGAAACACACAATAATCTATAATTTAATTACGGCTTACGGTTATATTTATGCGGCCGTAACATTACCCTAGCTAGGCACTTCAGATATATATATTTCAAGCCATAATTTTTTCTATTTCATCCTTGCTCTGAAGTGGGACTTCTTTTGCCACAGTATACAGGTATGCACATACGCATTATTCAAGGAGAACTGGTGACATAGTATTGAGGTTGTAGATTGATTTAAGAACAAACTCTGTGATTTTTTTTTAATGCCAATTATTTGTTTTTCCATTTCGAAGAAAGACATGAACAGTCTTAAAAATTAGAATGTTTGAATGGTTATTTTATTCATGGTTAAGGATTGCATTTTTGTTATTCCTCGCCTCATGAGTAATGCATATGTATGAAGTTTCCTCTCATGGTTTCTGCTTTGTAGATCTCCAATACAGTTCTTCATTTATTATATTAAATTTATGGCCTTTAAAAGATGTTAAAATTTTTTTTTTTTTTGAAGTCAAACACCTAAAAATTACATTGTAATCAATGCACATGCTAATTAAACTGCACTTTGATGAGAAAGCTATAGCTCTTACTCTTCGTTGAAATGGATCAAACTAGCTAGCACCTCCCTGATTACTTGTTCTCAACAGGTAGCTTAATTATTATATACATTAATTAAAAGGAATCAATGGCTAATGAGGTGCTAAACAAGCTAGATTCGGCAAAGACACAATGGTACCACTTCACGGCTGTTGTGATTGCCGGCATGGGGTTCTTCACTGATGCATACGACTTGTTTTGCATTTCTCTTGTGACCAAACTATTGGGTCGAATTTACTACACCATCCCGGGGTCTCCTAACCCGGGATCACTGCCTCCAAATGTTGCTGCAGCTGTGAATGGCGTGGCCTTCTGCGGGACTCTGTCAGGACAACTCTTTATTTGGCTGGCTTGGTGACAAGATGGGACGCAAACGCGTCTATGGAATGACTCTTATGCTGATGGTACTTGATTATCTTAATTAATGACCATATATCCATTTATTGTTTCTTATTTAAATTTAACTAAAACTCTCATGAAAAAGTAGTCTGAAAAATATAGCAAGGATTGTTTCATAATATGAGCAAAGCAGAATTCTTAACAACCAATTGTTGGTTAAAACAGTACAAGGTGTTGACATCAGTATAAAGTACAATTTAACAGTACAAGGTGTTCTGACATAATAAAGAACAGTGCAATTTATGTATGCATTAAAATTGTTGTTAACAACCAACATACATTTGTTCATCCTATTTACAAGGTGTTGGCATCAGTGGCATCTGGACTGTCATTTGGGTCGTCTCCAACCAGTGTGATTGCAACGCTGTGCTTCTTCAGGTTCTGGCTAGGGTTTGGCATTGGTGGTGACTATCCATTGTCGGCGACTATAATGTCAGAATATGCCAACAAGAAGAGTCACGGTGCCTTCATTGCCGCTGTGTTTGCCATGCAAGGCTTTGGTATCCTTGCCGGCGGTATTGTCACGCTCATCGTTTCTGCTTGCTTCAATGCCATCTATGCTTCCCCTGCTTACAAGGTAATTTAATTATAATTTCATTGTTTCAATGTCAGAGTATGGAAACTAGAAACACAACCAATTGATGCCTTGAGTATGCTAAACTTTCATTATATGAGAATAACTTTTTCCCTACAATTTGCTCCTATCAAGATGGGTCTTACATTGATGCATTGCTTTGTTGTTTGTTCATTAATTAATAGAAAACAACATTGAAATTTAGCCTTACTAGTTTCCCGTCAAAATCAGGACGACCCAACAGGATCACTCCCACCACAGGCTGACTTTATCTGGCACTTCATCCTCATGTTTGGGGCCGCACCGGCAGTTTTGACCTATTACTGGCGTATGAAGATGCCTGAGACAGCTCGATACACTGCCCTGGTAGCCAAAAATGCACAACAGGCTGCCGCTGACATGTCAAAAGTTCTCCAGGTGGAAATTAAAGAAGAGAATGACAAGTCCGAGGAGGTCACACCTGGGAATGATTTCGGTCTTTTCTCTAGTGAGTTCCGTAAGAAGCACATGTGGCACCTTGTTGGCACAACCACATGTTGGTTTCTTCTGGACATTGCATTTTACAGCCAAAACTTCTTCCAGAAGGATATATTTACTGCTATAAATTGGATACCAAAGGGCAACACAATGAGTGCCGTGGGAGAGGTCTACCGTATCGCACGAGCACAAACCCTGATTGCACTCTGTGGCACAGTTCCTGGGTACTGGGTTACTGTTGCCACAATTGATACTATTGGCCGGCAAAAAATTCAGGCCGTTGGCTTCTTTTTTATGACAGTTTTTATGCTCGGTCTCGCCGTTCCATACCACTACTGGACAAAGGCAGGGAACCAGGTTGGCTTCCTTATCATGTATGCACTCACCTTTTTCTTTGCAAACTTCGGACCAAACAGCACTACCTTCGTTGTGCCGGCTGAGATATTCCCTGCCAGACTGAGGTCAACATGCCATGGTATCTCAGCAGCTGCTGGCAAGGCTGGAGCTATTATTGGCTCATTTGGTTTTCTGTACGCAGCTCAGAATCAGAATCCGGCATTAGCAGATCATGGATATCCTGCTGGTATCGGGGTAAAGAACTCGCTGTATTTTCTTGCGGCATGCAACTTGTTGGGATTTTTCTGCACATTCTTGGTGCCTGAATCAAAGGGAAAATCACTGGAAGAAATGTCAGGAGAGAATGAGGATGCAGATGTTGAAAACGGAAGTACTGCTGCCACCAAAACTGTACCTGTTTGAACTTGGTCCCTAGATCTTTGATTCGTAATAAGGCTCACTTTGTTAATTTGAGTCCTTCAATAATTTTGATAGGGTCCTTATTCCTTAATAACTGTGTTAGCGAATGCTGTCTGTAGGTTTTGCTTTTCAATTAGGTGCACGTACGTACCAGCTTCTGAGTTCTGAATCTTTTCATCACTTGCAATTTCAGCTGGGTGTAATTAGTTAAACATATTTAATTTGTTGCTTCAGGTTTTTCTCTGTGGTACTGTTGCAGTGGATACCAAATGACTTAATTTGTTTAGTTTGTTAATTACTAATTATCAGAGTAATCAAGTATCTGTTTCGTTTCGTTTTTTTTTACTTTTTGTTTGAGTCAACTGCGATCAGCAAGCATCCTTATCTGGTTATTATTTGCGAATTAAATCATACATTACAAAATTGATTCCTCTTGGCAAGTTCTCTAACTTATTTGCCAGATTACTTTTCTTTTTATATATTTTAGAATTTAATTCATTCAATAATGCGACTTAATTTGACAATTTGCCATCGATCCCTATGGCACTTTCACTCAACCATTTTCTCTTTTGTAATTGTGAAGATATATTGAAGTGCTCCAGCTTCTTCCTCCAGTTTTCCTAGAAAATAACAACATTTTTCCGTGATAAATTTGGAATTTGGTATTCCATGCTGAATAAAATTCAGATCCACAAGGATCTTCAGATCTTCGATCTCTCTTAATTGTAAAAAAAGGGACGCGCGCACCTTCCGTATTACAGAATAATTTATTTATCGTAATACTTAATTGTCTAGACATGTATCAGTGCCCGTAAAGGTATATGAACCTGAACCAGATTTTAGATCAAGCCTAACGTTGGGCCTGAGCCGGACGCTACATATATTAATTAGTGATTGTCTTATTTGAGAACCAATACAGAGATAAAAAAAAAAATTGACTATGTTAGTATTCATGTTAAATGCAATGATATTCAAATTATCTCATTAAATTATTTCGTTTATTTTATATAATATATCTATGCATAATTAGTTGTATAGTGAAACCAATAAATTTAATTAAATACATACCTATTTAATATTTAATATGAATACTAACACAATTAGTATTGTTTTCGGTATAACATTAATTTTTCTTCTTATTTTAATTTGTTTTGTAAGAAGGTGGTAGGCGCCCGTACGTTTGTTTAATTCATGGACACAAAACATACACGTAGACGATAGTGTGTTTGACCAGCTGGCCGGGGTCTTGCATAAATTAATGCCTAGTTACCTGATGCATTTATTTATTTTTCAATATACATTAATTAATTAATTAATTAAAACATACAGGATATTGACTATGAGACCGTCCGAATTTGAAACTTGATCGAGTCTAGTGCTTTAACGATTTCGCTTTGACTGTTGATAGATCGGTCCGAGTCACTGCATGAAACAGTGCAAGTGTACGTCGAACTTAAGTACTTAACAAACAAGCACTTGGTGTTGGTGCAGCACTGTACGTACGTTGATCTCATCTGACTGGAGGTTAATTAATTGCTGATGACCACAATTTCCACACGTTTCTCAATTTTTCTTTCTTTTCTTTTCTTTTTTAGCTCAAGTTAATTCCATACATATACATTTGTCAACTTCTGAGAATCCTCTGTTACTATCTAGAAGAAGGAAACTTCATTTACAAGCTAGGAACGTTACAATTGAAAAAAAAAAAAAAAATGTACGCAGGATCGAACAACAGAGATCCGACGCTAGCTTCAAAATTGATTAATTAATGGAATTACTGGGTGATAGACTGACTAATATTCATGATCAACAGTAACATTAATTAATTAATTAATTAGCATGATATGAGAATTAGTCCAATTATATATGGATTACTTAAGTACACATACATTTTGACATTGTGAGGATAGATGCTGAAATTAATGATTTACCTTAATTTCAAACTTAATTCAACATAGAAGATAACTGCCGGGACAGGGTCACAAGGTACATGTAATTAAGCCCCTTTGAGAAGTGTGGAAATTAATAATTAAAAGAGACTGTCTTTCAGTTTGAAAAATGAAACAGATCGAGAACATGCAATTAATAGCACAGACAGTACGTAAAAGCTTGGAATTAACTCGACCCAAGTCGATTGCTCGAATGAAACATCAAATCCGCCAACGAAATGAATCATGCAATTAGGATAACATATATATTTAATTGATCAGCCACAAAAACGAAAAAAGAAGAAAATTAAATATAAGTCTGATGATTATACATGGCTACCTTACATAACGAATGGTTCAATGTGTGATCGTGCATCAACAAATTAATTTAAACTCAGTTAATGGACGACCCAGCTTCGTTAACTCTGGTTCTGAACTCAATGGCTCATATTATATAAGGATTTTAATTTTATGCTAATTAAATTGGTGCAATGAATGTATATGATAAAATATAACATATATAAACATACACAAACTTGCAAAATATTTCATGATTAATGCACATAAAATAAGGTGTATGTATGACAGTATGAGATGCATAACTTATCATGCCGACATTATAGCCTATTCATGGTGAATAAATTTAGTAAACAGTTCGTGCATATTGTATCAAGAACCTGCAGAGAATTAATACAACAGAAAAGTAAAAAGAAAAATCATCAAGTCTCAAATGTCTCATATAGAATATAAATCTCACATTTAAATAAGATCATTGTTTGAATTCTCGTACAAATTTATTGCATATAGTCTACACTATATATAAATCTTAGGCAGAGTTACATCAACTATATATATATATATATATATATATATTCATTATTATTGACTTTATTCATGCGAACAAACTATAGTTCTGCTATGTTTATGTATGCATTGTTGCAATCCTGTGCCCGCGGCTGATGTAGCTTCTATGGGCAAAACACAACATTGTAGTTGGTCCCAGAGGGGCACGTAAATGTGCTCGTTGCGTCGTCTTTCGGGTAGCTATACGCCTGCGGGCATAAGTTCTTGAAGTACTCTGAGTATGTTGTTGGACTGCAGCTGCCGGAGTTACAGCAATACTCATCTGTCTTGAAAACCTGGCACGGGTTCAAGCACCCACCGGTTGTCTTCAACTGGCTTGGGCAGTTTGCATTCACATCAGCAGAGCAGTGCGCGCCGTTGCTGCTACATCCCCCAGCGGGAAGGAAGTTCATCGGAATGTTAAAACCATCAACCAGTGAGATATCATAGAAGTCCTGGTTGGCATATTGGTTGAGTCCGAACTCTGCAAGAGTGTTCGGTGGTGACCCGTATCCGGTGCAAGCGAGCTTGCCACAGTCACCTGTGTCGCATTTGCCATTGCCATTCGAGTCGAATGAGCAACCGGTACGGCCCCAGATGCGGCCACCGGTTGTGCCTGCTGCCACATCTAGAGTCCATGTGTCGCCTGAGTTCAGTTGTCTACCGCCACCGGGGGAGGCAGCTGCCCAGACGGTGTAAGAGCATTTGTTTGTGACGGTGAAAGTGGCGGCATTAGCGAGAGAGAAGAGGAGAGAGGAAGAGAGGAGAAGGGAAAGGAGGGCTGAAGAGGCCATTGCTGGTCTGTGTGTTTTGTCCTACTGATTAGCTAGTGCCGATGGATGATCTTGTAAAGTAATCCTGGGGGGGTACTTATAGGGTTCTGGACTTCTGGTACTTGTCTATAATGCTCTGTTTTCCAATAATATTCAAAATCTTATCTTGACTGTTAGATTTTAAGTGGTGGGTCTTAAAATCAATTTTAAATATAAAAAAGTTCTAGATATGGTGATACATGATATCTTTAAAAAATACTATATAATCTGACTTGGTCAAACAAACTAATTATTTAACTTAATATACTAAATATTCAACTTTAACATAACTTATAAGTTGAATATATCAATAATTATTCAATTTAACATATATTAATTGTGCTTAAAATGGGAAAAACCTAATAATAATTCAACTCAACATACTAATTATTCAATTTAACATGCTAATTATTCAACTTAATATGAACTTATTATAATTACCATTACCATGTTAAATTGAATAACCATTAATATAATTAACATTCAAGGTCAACTTAACATGCTAGTTGATATTAAGTTAAATAGTTAGCATGTTAAGTTGCACAATGAGTATATTTAAGTTGAATAATTAGTTTGTTTGACCAAGTCATACTATATGGTATCCTCAACGGTATCACCGTAACATTTTCCTACAAAATATTTTTTGTTGGAGTCTTATCCAGTACACATGAGTATATAAAATTAAATGACAACGGTTTTCAAATTTTAAGATCCTAAAAAACTAGTTAAAGGAATGTATTGTATATTATATTATATGTGTACATAAAAAAAAATCATTTGTATTAATTTATAAATGTACCAAGCATTAACAAAAATCAACAATTCAAATTTTATGAAAATTTTCTCTTTCAAAATGAGGTTAAATTTATATCATTTTATGTATATATTATTGAGATAATTTAGAATACCTCTAACGGTCTATATTTATCAATTTATGTATATATAAATAATAAAACGATGACTAGTACACTTTGGATCCCCCTCAAGTAATTGTTCATTTGTCAAATAAAAATCGAATGTTATCATTTGGCAGTATCATTTGTCAAACTAAAATCCAATGTTATTACTAATACATGCACTTTAGAATCATTTGGCAGTTTCATGCATTGCATATACCTTTTATTAATTATATGGGGATTTTATTTCTTTAATTAATTAAACAACGTAACGATCAGAACAAATTAACAAATAAAAGATCCAGAAAACAAGAAATATATATTGATCATGTAAATTAATCAAGATAAGCAAAAAAAAGTTAGTTCAAATTTGACTTGCGACTTTTGGATGACTAAGGAACGCATGGCGCATGGAAAAGCCAGCCAGCACATAGCCAAGCCCAAGCAATTTGTGCCGTGATTCATGTCGAGGTCGCCATCTTTGAATAAGATCGATCGATGTAGAAAAAAATCCTCCTGCAGCTAGCAAGCATGCAGGAAAGTCTCTTTCTCGAAAGTCTTGACGCCTTAAATGGTTTCTACTTGTACAAACGGACTGGAACTAGCAAGGAATATGCTGCGGACCTAAAATGTTTGCATATCTATATTATAATATCTTTTTATGTCGACTTGGTTCTCATTTTGCTCATAATTTAGCACCATGCATTTTATTTATTTGAAAAACAAATCTCTGGATATGTGTTTTATATATACCATACAATTTCATCGTTATCGCGATATGGAAAAAACGTCAGTGATTTTTTACTGTACTTCAAAATGGAAATGTTTATATGTACCTTTTAGGTTAGTGTGTGCATGCAGAGCATTCACGTACATCCGCTGCATTTCCATTTGAGTTAATTACATAAATAAACAATTAATTTTAAATAATATATAGCTCATGATGTGGTGGCATATATGCTCTTAAGTCTTAAACAACTGAAGTTAAAAGAGAAAAACAAATTAGAGAGGGAAGGGAAACAAAAGAGCCCATGGATATGGATGGACCTCTATATTTCATTTCCGAAACAACTTAAGACTCACAATTAGTAAAGAGTAAACAGATAAGCTTTATTAGAATATAAAAGCCTAAACTAAAGTGATCCAAACCGAGTCCACTCCACTCCACTGGGCAGTGGCTGAACAAAGAACATGTTGACGGAAACAACAAGAGAAGTTTAATTATGAGCCCAATATAATATTTGAGTTTCAATTCAGGCCCATTACTGACATTCACATATATCCAAGGGCCTAGCTAGGCGCACTCTTGATTCTTGAACTAGTACTGATGTGATGCCATGGTACAGTTCTTGCGATTTCACTCTTGATTCTCAAATCTCTTACACATAACAAAGACTACTCAATCTTTATTTATTCTTAGTAGAATGAATAGTAGGGCTCGACAAACTAATTAAAATACCAACTTTATTCATGCAATCGCAATGCAAATAACTACATTAATTTATGTATACATATACATATGCATTGTACTATTGTAGCAAGCCGCAGCGTATATTATACCCACTCTGATCTCGGAACAAAATACGACATTGTAATTGGTTCCAGAAGGACAGGTGAATGTGCTTGTTGCGTCATCCTTAATTCGGGTAGCTATACGCCAGTTGGCATGGGGGCACAAGTTCTTCAAGTACTCCGAGTATGTCGTGCCACATGCATTGCAGCTGCCAGAGTTACAACAATACTACACATCTCTCTTACAAACCTGGCACAGTTTCAAGCACCCGCCGGTTGTCTTCAATTTGCTTGGACATTTTGCATTAACATCAGCAGAGCAGTGCGCATCGGTACTGCCACATCCCGCAGCAGGAAAAAAGTTCATTGGTATGTTAAAACCGTCAACCAATGAGATCTATGTCATAGAAGTCCATGCTAGCTGTTACTTTGTGTTTTAGTGCATACTCCGCAAGGGTGTTTGGTGGAATCCCCTAGTCCGTACAAGCAATCGAGCTTGCCACAATGATCACCAGTTTGGTATTAATTTAGCATTGCCACTAGAGTCAAATGAGCAGCCAGTACGGCCCCAGATACGGGCACAGGTTGTGCCTGTTGGTACAGTTAGAATATTCCATGTGTTCAGTTCACCTGATTTTAGCTGTTGACCGCCCCTGGGGTAGGCAGCTGCAGCTGCCCAGACAGTGTAAGTGCAGTTGTTTAATTTGTACAGTGAAGTTGGCGGCATTGGTGAGAGCAAAGAGGAGGAAGGATGAAAAAGAAGGGAAAAAAGAGCTGCAGAGGCCATTGTTGGTTAATTTGTGCTTTGTTGTGTTGTATTGTGTGCATGTTGATTAGTGTTATGGTTCTTGTTTATGAATTCTCTTTTCCAATTGATTGCATGTTCTATATATATCTTGACTGGTAAGCCTGGGTCTTAATTTTAATTAATTGATAATCTTGACTGTATATGCATCACATTCCAAATCTTAGCTTGATGAGTGAGTACATGTACATATAGAAGCATGTGTGGCACTCAAGAAGAGTCATTCCAAATCTTAGCTTGATCGCACTCTGCGGCACCGTTCCTGGGTACTGGGTTACTGTTGCCACAATTGATACTATTGGCCGGCAAAAAATTCAGGCTGTTGGCTACTTTTTTATGACAGTTTTTATGCTCGGTCTCGCTGTTCCATACCATTACTGGACAAAGGCAGGGAACCAGGTTGGCTTCCTTATCATGTATGCACTTAACTTTTTTCTTTGCAAACTTCGGACCAAACAGCACTACCTTCGTTGTGCCGGCTGAGATATTCCCTGCCAGACTGAGCTCAACATGCCATGGTATCTCAGCAGCTGCTGGCAAAGCTGGAGCTATTATTGGTTCATTTGATTTTCTGTACGCAGCGCAGAATCAGAACCAGGCATTAGCAGATCATGGATATCCTGCTGGTATCGGGGTAAAGAACTCGCTGTATTTTCTTGCAGCATGCAACTTGTTGGGATTCTTTTGCACATTCTTGGTGCCTGAATCAAAGGGAAAATCACTGGAAAAAATGTCGGGGGAGAATGAAGATGCAGATGTTGAAAATGGAACTGCCGCCACCAAAACTGTACCTGTTTAAACATGGTCCCTCTTTGATTCCTTTATAATAAGGCTCACTTTGTTTAATTTTGTTAGGGTCGTTCTGTCAGCCAAATGCTGTAGGTTTTCCTTTTCAATTAGGTGCACGCACCAGCTTCTGATGTCTGAATCTTTTCATCAATTGTAATTGCAGCTGGGTGTAATTAGTTCTGAAACATATTTAATTAATTTGTTGCATCAGGTTTTTCTCTGGTTGCAGTGGATATCAAATGACTTAATTTGTTTAGTTTGTTAGTTACTAATTATCAGAGTAATCAATTATCTGTTTCGTTTTGTTACTTTTTGTTTGAGTCAACTGTGCGATCAGCAAGCATCCTTATCTGGTTATTATTTGTGAATTAAATCATACATTACAAATTTGATTCCTCTTGCCAAGTTCTTTAACTTATAATTTTGCCAGATTACTTTTCTTTGTTTTTTTTTTTAGAATTTAATTCATCCAATAATGCGACTTAATTTGTCAATTTGCCAACCCTATGGGCTATGGCACTTTCACTCAACCATTCTTCCTCTAACTCCTCCAATTTTCCTAGAAAATATCAACATTAATTACAAAATGAACAAAACAGGTACGCACCTTTTCGTGATAAATTTGGTATTCCATGCTGAATAAATTCATATGCACAAGTCAACCATCTTCAGATCTTCTATCTTAATTGTAAAAAAAACGCACCTTAATTTCGTCATACAGAATTTATTTCTCGTAATACTTGTCAAGACATGTATGTATCAGTGCCCGTACAGATATATGAACCAGATTTCAGATCAAGCCTAACCGTTGGGCCTGAGCCGGACGCTATAGGGCTCGTTCGGCAATCCAACAAGGATCAAAATTTGATCCGTACTAAGGAGTTCACGTTCGGATGCCTTGATCCATACAAAAATGCTGAGGAGGCTTGAGCCATGGGTTCACCTTCCTTAAGAATCCGGACAGGGGATCAAGCCGGACAGCAGAGGAGGCTTAAAGAGGGATTCTTGATCCGCACTAAGGAGCACGTGTTCGGACGGATCAAGGAGGATCAAAGCGTTGAGGAGGCTTGAGGAGGTGCCGCCGAACAGCCCCATAGTGATTTTCTTATTTGAGAACCAGTATATAGTGTCACAAATACAAAATAATAAGAAGAATGAACACCAAACTCCCTCAATCCTCCCTCCCTTATTTTATTTCTCTGAAAACTTTTGATTACAATACCAGTACAATATCATCTCTCTTATAGAATTACCAGAGATTTTTTTCTTTTTAGGTAAGAACTATAAAATCAATTACAGTGCTTATATTTGGAATCTAATCCTATCATGAACGGGACATATTGCTGGAGATCATTTTTCAATCACCTTCAAATATTGCCTTGTGTGCCTTGCCATTCATCTGATTTGATATGCTTTAATTCCAACGGCCAGCTTGTAATTCTAACACTCCCCCTCAAGCGGACCATACAAATCACTCATGCCAAGTTTATCTATAAACTGTTTAAAGGCTTTGCTTGAAACAGCCTTAGTAAGCATATCTGCTACCTGTTCTTCTGATCTCACGAATGGTAGCTTGATTATTTTTGAATCAATTTTCTCCCTGATGAAATGTCTATCTATCTCAATGTGCTTTGTTCTATCAAGTTGTACAGGATTATGTGATATATCTATTGCAGCTTTGTTATCAGAAAACAATTTCATCTCATTTTTTGGTTCAAATCCAAGTTCTGTTAACACTCTTCGAATCCATAGAAGTTCGCAAATGCCTTTTGCTACACCTCGAAATTTTGCTTCTGCACTTGAAAGAGCTACCACATTTTGCTTTTTACTTCTCCAAATAACTAAATTGCCTCCTATAAATGTGAAGTATCCTGCGGTTGACTTTTGATTAGGGGTGTAAACGGGTCGGATTGGTCGGGTTTCACATAGATTGGCAATCCAAAATATTCTAGTCGGGTTGCACAAATTTTAATCCATAACTAACTAATAAATAATAAAAACCGTTCAATTCGGGTTTCAATTTTGGCGGTCGGGTTTTGCAGGTTTCGCGGGTTCAAATTTAAGATATTAATTGTGAAAAAATATAAGTGAAACTAAGTTATGATGAAACAAATACAATAAAAAAATCAATATACACTAACTAATAGTAAAATAAAATAAGTTCCAATTAAAATTTGAAATATAATAAAAAGTCATTACATTTCTATAAAAATATTGTAGCTTTATTTAGAATAATATAAAATATTTTAAAAAATCGAAACAAATTGGTCGGACCGGGTTTTACTCAACATATTTTGCAAAATCCGTAACCATACTTCAATCATCGGGTTGCTTAAAATTTAATCCGTACCTAATCAACTATAATCAAAATCCGTGATTTTTCAGGTCAGGTTGGTCGGGTCAGTCAGGTTTTGCGGGTTGAACGGATTGGACCCTACTTTCGATCATCTATAGACCCAGCCCAGTCTGCATCTGTGTATCCTGTTACTTCGAGATGTCCATTTTTCTGAAACCTTAGTCCGCGTCCTGGAGTACCTTTCAAATACCTTAGAATTCTCTTCACTGCCTCCATATGTTCTTCACTGGGGTTGTGCATAAACTGGCTGACAACACTCATTGCATAAGCTATGTCAGGTCTTGTATGAGACAGATAGATTAATTTTCCAACTAATCTTTGGTATTGTTCTTTGTTTGTGGACTTTTGATCTGAATTGCTTCTCAGTTTGTAGTTTTGCACTACAGGGGTGTCTACTGGTTTACATTCTAGCATTCCGACTTCAGTAAGCAAATCAAGCACATATTTTCGTTGAGATAAAACAATGGTGTTTTTGTTTCTAGCCACTTCAATGCCCAGAAAATATTTTAATCCACCTAAATTTTTCATCTCAAATTCCTGTGATAGTCTTGTTTCAAGCTTCAGTATTTCTTCTTGATCATTTCCTGTAATAATCATATCATCCACATATATGATTAATACAACAATTTTACCTTGATCACGCTTATAGAATAACGTATGGTCAAAGTTGCTTTGAGTGAACCCATATTCCTTCATGGCACCACAGAACCATCCAAATCAAGCTCTCGGAGATTGTTTCAAGCCATATAATGATCTTTCCAACTTGCAAACTTTACCAGTTTCAGAGCATTGATATCCTGGTGGAATGTCCATATAAATTTCTTCCTTGAGGTCACCATGCAAAAATGCATTCTTGACATCAAATTAGTGAAGAGGCCAATCAAAGTTCACTGCAAGAGAAAGCAAAACTCGCATAGTATTTAGTTTAGCAACCGGTGAAAAAGTTTCTTGAAAGTCTACTCTATAAGTCTGAGTGTACCATTTAGCTACTAACCAAGCTTTGTACCTTTCAATTTTTCTCTTTGCATTGTATTTTATAGAATAGATCCACTTACATCCTACAGTCCTTTTATCCCTTGGTCGATCTACCAACTTCCAAGTACAACTTTTTTCAAGTGCCTCCATCTCAACTTTCATGGCTTCTACCCATTTCGGATCCTGGATGGCCTCCTCTACTTTATTTGGTACATTAATTGATGAGACTTGAAATATAAAGTTTCTTAGAGGCTCAGGTAAGTGATTAGTGGTTGTATAATTTGTAATTGGATATTTTATCCTTTTACTTCCCCCATCCTCTGAGATATATCTTTTTGGAGGTACACCACGATTACTTCTAATTGGTAGTTTATAAGTAGAATTGTAATCTTGGTTTAGTGGACTTACCTCAGGAGATTTTGGACCTTGTGGTTCTGAGTCAGATTGTATTACCTCTTCTTCGTTGTTTTCATTCAAACCATCATTCAACTCATCCCTGCATCTGTCATATTGTGGTTCGTTGCCTTCTATCAGGTTAGTAGTTTGAACCTGATTGATATTTTCAATTTCTGGAGCTACATCATTTATATTATTTTCTGTTTGGGGAAACTCATCACGCATATTCAAACTGGGATAAATATTTGCATGGGTCTCACTTTCATTGTTAGTTTCATGCCCCATGTTATTTAGTCCGTTACTGTTGTTTTTCACAATATGGTTGCCATCTAAGAATTTTCTTTTGGATAGAGTTCATGTTCACTACCACTGGTACTTGTCTCCCCCTGAACAGGAACACGATCATTGACAAAATACATTGTGTTTTCAATAAGAGTAACATCCATGGTAATATAAACTTTCTTTGTTTTAGGACTGTAACATTTATATCCCTTCTGATGAGATCCAAAGCCTACGAAAACACACTTCTCCGCACATGGTTCTATATTCGAGCGAGATACCTTTTGTATATGGACATAAGCGATGCATCCAAATATTTTTGGAGGTAAGTTTAAATAAGACGGAATGTTAACATGGGTAGCTAAGGTCTGTAAAGGTGTTTGAAATGCATTTGCTTGCGAGGGAACTCGATTTATCAAGTATACTGCAGTTGAAACTGCATTATCCCAAAATATTTCGGGTACATTGCCTTCAAATAACAATGATCGCGCGGTTTCTGAAATATGTCGATTTTTCCGTTCCGCAATACCATTTTGTTGGGGTGTTCCGACACAAGATGTTTTATGTATGATCCCATTTTCAGTAAAAAATGTTGTAAACTTTGGTTGATATATTCTTTTCCATTATCACTCCTTACCATTTTTATCCCTTTTCCAAACTGGTTTTGACCATTTGATAAAAATTGTAAAACACTTGTTTGACCTCATCTTTGGTTTTGAGTAAATAAAGCCATGTCATTCTAGTGTAATTGTCGGTAAATAAGACAAACCATCTATACCCAGATTGAGAAATAATCGGTGCCGGTCCCCACATATCAGTATAGACCAAGTCAAATGGATGAAGACATTTAGTATTACTAGAATGATATGAGTTTCTATGGCTTTTAGCCTTAATACAGGTTTCGCAAACAAAGGTCTCATTATTTAAACCAGAAAATAAGGTAGGAGATAGTTTTTTCATATACCCAAATGATGGGTGTCCAAGTCTTTTGTGCCATAGCCACACTTTGTTTTTTAAACTGACGAGATCGGTTTTGACTGATTATGCATTTTCCATCTCTAGCTTAGAACCACGCCCAATTTGCTCTTCCAGGTAATACAATCCCTCTCGCTTAGAACCACGCCCAATTATCTCTCGAGTTAGAATGTCCTAAAATAGACAGAAGCTTGGAAATATCAGTACAACACAATTTAAATCTTCTGTGATTTTACTTACTGAGATTAGTTTCGTAGACAGATATGGAATCAGCAACGTGTTTTGAAGTTTAATTTTTTCAGAAATTGAGACCGGTCCCATTCCTATTGCTGGATATATTTCTCCATTGGCATTTATAATACCATTTTTATTCGGTTGTGTGATTGTATTTAGATCTATTTCTGCTGGGGTCATGTGATCTGTTGCCCCTGAGTCAATCACCCATTGCCATGCTTCTGTTGTGCTCTTTATGTTACCAGTAAATGAAGTGTAATTAGGTTTCAAATGAGAACTCTTACCTTCATTATTTGACTTACCTGAGGGGCCAATATCCATCCCCTCTGCCCACGGTTTGGCAAATTTTTGTGAAGAGACAATATTTGCTGCAGCGGCATGTGGTAACACTTGGTCTGAATCAGATTCGAGATGCCACATCAGGTCAGACTTTTGCACTTGAGATTTAGCCCGTTTGGCTGCACTTCCGTGAGTAGTATAGACAGCATGAACAGCAGCTTTTTCCTTCTTGGCTTCTTGCTGCTTGCGTTTTCGTTCAGTCCACCACTCAGGATATCCAACTAATTTGAAACAATTCTCTTTGGTGTGCTTTTGTCCTCCACAGTAAGTGCATCCTTGCTTTGCATCTTGATTAGAATAAATTCTGTTCAAGTTTAGTTTTACCTCAGATGGTTTATACCCCCTTGATACCATTGCCATTGGAATGTTTGAGGGAATGGCTTCTCCTTTTAGCATGACATCTTGGTGGGTTACCTCTTGTCTCACACGTGCATAGGCTTGCTCAACCGTAGGAAAGGGAGTTATCTGGACCAGGCCCGAACTCTATCAAGGTTGTCATCGAGGCCGTCAAGAAAAATATACACTCTAGTTTCTTGAGTGCACTTGTTAAATTTCTCTATCTCCTCTAGATAGACCATTGGATTAAGTCGACGGAAGTCAATTTCTTGCCACAACTCCTGCAACTCATTATAGTACTCTTCTACGGTTCTTCCCAGTTGCTTAACCTGACTAACTTTTCTGTTGAGAGCAAATACCTGGGCTGCATCGTTGCCATCAAGGCCCGCAAACTCGGAATCAGACTCAGACTCGGACTCGGCCATGGGATTGTGGACTCGAAATCGGCCGACTCGGCCGGACTCGGCCGACTCGTATCGGAAACTCAGAGTTTTTCGCAAAGAGCTTATTTTTCACTTAAAAAAATCGTAAAAAATCTAAAAAAATATTTAATCACAAAATAATGTTAAAACAACATATTACACATAATTAAACCACTAATTTAATTTAATACAAATATTCAAACTAACTAGATAGCCTGATGAATTCTCACATATAGTACAAAAACATGTATAAAAAAAAAGAAAAATGCTCAAGTACATATTTATTTAATGACAACTCGAACTACATATAAATATTCAAACTTAGATTATATAGATAACAATTGAAACACACTCATTTACTGTCAGAAACTGTGTCGAGCTGGCTGGATCCCTTCGCCATCTTCTGTGTTGAAATACCAAGGATGATATTGTTCAACAGAGCCAAAATTTGAAGAAACCGCAGAGAATTTACTTGTCAACCAGTCTTTGTTACTAGTTATTACATATAATTTGTCCATCTACTGTTCAACACAGCCAAAATTTACTTTGCCATCTACTTGTTTTGTCTACCAAAGTTTTGGTGTCAATTATGCAATCTTTGTTACTAGTTATTACATATAATTTGTCCTGGTAAAAGAATTTACTTGTCAACCAGTCTTCTTCACTATCTAATATGACAAAAGCTTCCTGTTTTGGCCCAGACTCAGCTGACTCGGCTGACTCGGGTTAGTAACTCGGACGACTCGGCCGATTTCTCCGAGTTTCCCACCAAAACTCGCACAGTCAACAGAATCGGCCGAAACTTGGCTCGGGACGGTCTGAGTCTGAGTCAACTCGGACTCGGCCGAGTGTGCAAGCCATGGTTGCCATCATAGAAAGTGGTTGTCACAATGTCACGGCATGCCAAACCCCTTGTGCCATCGGATATCTAATGAAGCTGCCTCGTAGTTTAATATCCAGCGAGTTGATTAACCCGCCCTTCACAATGGAATCATCTACTTCCCAGTTTTTGTAGAGTGGATCTTGCAAAGCTGGTGGCGGAGGAACACCGGTGAGGTGCTTCAATTTGTCCCGGCTTTTAACGTAAAGTCGACACTTTGGGACCATAGACCGTAGTTGGTACCATTGAACTTCACATCAATCGGGTTCGGGTGAACAGAAATCTTGGTGGTAACAGGAGTTGACACTTGTTGGTGAGAGGATTGTTACATAGCAAGAATCTGACTCTGCTGCAGAGTTATTAACTGATCAGTCAATTTCTCCAACATGGAAGCAGTATTTTCACGATCAGTCATCTCATTGCTGTGTTGTTTTTCAGATGGATCTGTCATGGCTCTGATACCATATCACAAATACAAAATAATAAGAAGAACGAACGCCAAACTCCCTCAATCCTCCTCCCTTATTTTATTTCTCTGAAAATTTTTTATTACAATACCAGTACAATATCATCTCTCTTATAGAATTACCAGAGATTTTTTTTCTTTTTAGATAAGAACTATAAAATCAATTACAGTGCTTATATTTGGAATCTAATCCTATCATGAACGGGACATATTGCTGGAGATCATTTTTCAATCACCTTCAAATATTGCCTTGTGTGCCTTGCCATTCATCTGATTTGATATGCTTTAATTCCAACGGCCAGCTTGTAATTCTAACATATAGATACAAAAAGATATCAAAACTGATAATTACTGTGTTAGTATTCAAATTAACTCATTAAATTATTCACTTTATTTATTTATATAATATATCTCTGTATAATTAGTTGCATAGTGAAACCAATAATTTAAGGATTAGGATTTGGTCCAAAGCTATTTGGACGGTCCATAGGATTCGGAGGGATGTATGATCTAATTGTTGGTAATTAATCAACCGTGATTTGATAATATATATAGGTGCTAAAAATAGGAACAAAATACAGATGCGATAATATTTCGAATTTCGAATGATAGATTCACATGCTATTACCGTTGATAAACATATAAATTGAATCGAACGGTTTAGTCATAGCTTTGACGGAGACCATCCAAATGGCTTTGGACCAACCTAATCCATAATTTAAATACATACTTATTTAATGTGAATACTAGCTAACACAATTGATATCAATTTTGGTATAACATTAATTTTTCGTCTTATATTTTTGTTTTGTAAGAAGGTGGTAGGCGCCATTCAACGAATTAATACGAATATACGATAGTGTGTTTGACCCGGCCAGGGCCGGGGTCTAGCATTGCATAAATGCCTAGTAGAAAGAATCGAAGTACCTGATGCATTTATTTAATTATTTTTCAATTTACATTAATTGTACTATGAGACCGACGTTTCCGAATTTGAAACTTTAATTGACTGCAACGATTTCGCTTTGACTGTTGATAGATAGATGGAGTCACCGGAAACAGTGCAAGTGTGGAACTTAACAAACAAGCATCTAACATCTTGGTGCAGCACTGTACATGTTGATCTGACTGGAGGTTAATTGCTGACCACAATATATTAATTTCCACACGTTTCTCAATCTTTCTTTCTTTTTTAGCTCAAGTTCCATACATTTGTCAACTTATGAGAATCCTAGTCTGTTACTATCTAGAAGAAGGAAACTTCATTTACAAGTTGGAACTGCAAAAAAATGTACGCAGGATCGAACAACAGCGATCCGACGCTTGAAAATTGATTAATTACTCGGTGATAGACTATTGATCAACAGTAACATTAATTAATTAGCATGAGAACTAGTCCAATTAATTATATATGGATTACTTAAGTACACATACATTTTGACATTAATTGTGATCAGGATGCTAAAATTAACCATTCAAACTTCAACATAGAAGATAACTACAGGGTACATGCATGTAATTAAGCACCTGTACGTGAGAACTTGTGTGAATATAGTTAAAAGAGTCCGTCTTTCAGTTCGAAAAATGAAACAGAGAACAATAGCTAGCACAGACAGTGAAAGTCGATTGCTCGAATAAAACATCAAATCCGCCAATGAAATAAATCATGCAATTAATTAGGATAACATATTTGACAGCCACAAAAACGAAAAAAAAAAAAAAAAGTCTGATATTGATTATGGCTACGTACCTTTCTTCAAAAGAAAAAAAAAAAAAAAAAAAAAAAAAAGATGATTCTGGCTACCTAGCCTACCTTACATAACGAATGGTTCAATGTGATCTTGCATCAACAAATTTGAACTCAGTCAGTGCACGGCCTTTCGTTACTCTGGTTCTTAATTCAATGGCTTACAGATTTTTTTTTGCTAGCAGCTAGCTAATTAAACTGGTGCGATGAATTAATGTATATGAGAAAATTCCATATATATACACAAACTTCCAAAATATTTCACGATTAATGCACATAAAATTAGGTGTATCTATGTATGACATGTATAACTCATCATGGCGACATATATATAATATGACCTATTCATGGTGAAAAAATTTAGTAAACAGTTCGTGCATTAATTGTATTAAGAACCAGAGAATTAATACAACAGAAAAGGAAAAAAAATAATCATATGGTCTCATATAGAATATAAATCTCACATTTGAATAAGATCCATGTTTGAATTATCCTACAAATTTATTGCGTATAGTCTACACACTATATATAAATCTTAGGCAGAGTTGCATCAACTATATATTCATTTATTAACTTTATTCATGCGAACAAACTATAGTTCTGCTATATATGTTTATGTATGCATTGTTGCAGCCCTGTGCCCGCTGTTGATCGAGCTTCTATGGGCAAAACACAACATTGTAGTTGGTCCCAGAGGGGCACGTAAATGTGCTCGTTGAGTCATCTTTCGGGTAGCTATACGCCTGGGGGCACAAGTTCTTGAAGTACTCTGAGTATGTTGTTGGACCGCAGCTGCCGGAGTTACAGCAATACTCGTCTGTCTTGAAAACCTGGCACGGGTTCAAGCATCCGCCGGTTGTCTTCAATTGGCTTGGGCAGTTTGCATTCACATCAGCAGAGCAGTGTGCGCCGTTGCTGCTACATCCCCCAGCGGGAAGGAAGTTCATCGGAATGTTAAAACCATCAACTAGTGAGATATCATAGAAGTCCAGGTTGGAAAATTGGTTGAGTGCGAACTCCGCGAGGGTGTTCGGTGGGGACCCATATCCGGTACAAGCGAGCTTGCCACAGTCACCTGTGTCACATTTGCCATTGCCACTCGAGTCAAATGAGCAACCTGTACGGCCCCAGATGCGGGCACCGGTTGTGCCCGCTGCCACATCTAGAGTCCATGTGTCGCCTGAGTTGAGCTGTCTACCGCCACCGGGGGAGGCAGCTGCCCAGACAGTGTAAGAGCATTTGTTTGTAACGGTGAAAGTGGCGGCATTAGCGAGAGAGAAGAGGAGGGAGGACGAGAGGAGAAGGGAAAGGAGGGCTGAAGAGGCCATTGCTGGTCTGTGTGTTTTGTCCTGCTGATTAGCTAGTGCTGATCGATGATCTTGTAAAGTAATCCTGGGGGAGTACTTATAGGGTTCTGGTACTTGTCTATGATGCTCTTTTTTCCAATAATATTCAAAATCTTATCTTGACTGTTAGATTTTAAGTGGTGGGTCTTAAAATCAATTTTAAATATAAAAAAGGTTCTAGATATGGTGATACATGATATCATTAAAAAATATTATATAATTTGACCTGGTCAAACAAACTAATTATTTAACTTAATATACTAAATATTCAACTTTAACATAACTTATAAGTTGAATATATCAATAATTATTCAATTTAACATATATTAATTGTGCTTAAAATGGGAAAAACCAACTAATAATTCAACTTAACATACTAGTTATTCAATTTAACATGCTAATTATTCAACTTAATATGAACTTATAATTACCATTACCATGTTAAATTGAATAACCATTAGGGGGCTGATACAGCGATACGATAATCGCTCCCGTCGTTGATACGCAATTAATTTTTTTCACATTCCGTCCTCCCTTCCGATCTCTCTCTTTCTCTTCCGATCTCTCTTTCTCTCCCTGACGCTCTCCCTTCCTCTCTGCATCCCCTTCCTGCCTTCATATCCTCTCTTCTCCCCCCCATCCTCTCCTCTACCATCCCTCTCCCTCTCCCGGTCCTGCATCGCTTCACGCTCGAATCGCTCCCACCTCATGCCCACGACCACACCTCGTCGCACATGTTCTGCACATCCGATTCAGTCGTTAAAATGCTCCATCGCTCGTCAAGCTCCTCCTCCATCCTCTCTATTGCATAATACATAACACAATTCTTTGTTAAAACAAATTGCATAATTAATAAAACAACTTGCATAATTATGAAGTTATTATGCATAATAAGTGATGAACTCTCTAATATAATCTACATAGGGTTTATATGCATAATAAGTGAAACAGATTGCATAATAAAAAAGTTAACATGCATATTTATATGATAAAACAACTATGATAAATGTTAAAATAAAAATAGACATAATAATAACATTAGCATACATACAAATGCACATAGTCTGCATACTAAACATGAAAAATTCAAATTTCTTATTATAATACTATTAGTATGAGAATATTGATCGATGGCTTGTTATGCATATACTTAAGTAATAATTATGCATACTATTTTGGTTTATTATGCATAATATTTGTTAGATTGATTTATCCTTGTATATAATGTGTTATTGTACTTATTGTGCATGTTAATTGATTAATTTGTACATGCTGGACATTGTATTTTGCATATAGTTTGATTTAATAAGCACACTGGTAGACATATCTATTATTTGTTTTGTTATGCACATTGGTTATTTTATTATGCTTACTATCTGTTATTTTATGCATACTGTTTTATTTTATTATGCACACGGATATAAATTTCATTGTACATGTGTATTCAAATATATATTATGCATCCTAAATCTTGAATTATGCAAGCTAAATATTTATTTATGCAAGGTAAGTTATGTATTATGTACATTGTAATTATTCTATTGTGCAATATATTTTTATTAAGTATTAGCATACTATTTAAGCACACTTTATGTGCAACGTATAGTACTTATTATACAAAAGCATTACTTTAAATGTTGAATATTATTTTTTTATGCAGAAACATTTAATTATGCATGCTAGTTCCTTATTTATGCAAGTTATTTATGTTTGTATGCATACTATAAAACAATTAAAGAAAGATTTGAGAGAGAAGGAGAAGGAGATGCAGGGAGGGAGGAATGAAAAAAGCGAGAGGGAAGTGAGAGGGAAAGTTAGGGGAGGGAATGGCAACGGGAGTGAGTGAGAGATAGTCAAAGAAAGGGAGAGATCGAGAGGGGGATTAAAGAGAGATTGAGAGGGAGACGGAAAAGAGATCGTTGAATCGGATGGTGAACCGCACTCGGTATCGACGACGGGATATCGCCGTATCATTTCCCTAACCATTAATATAATCAGGGGCGGATCTAAGGGGGTGCCCCGGCCCCCCTCACCCAGTAGAAGTTGTTGAACCCAGTTTTTTTGGTTTAACTCAAGTTTATATTTTGTGTATATTTTTGCTAATTTGATGCCAAAATTTATTTTCTTTTAAATCAAACATAGACAATGGTTAACAAATTTAATATTTTGTTACTTAAGTATACAATTAACTCTTAATCATATTTATTTTGTTGAATATTTATAAAAGTCGTATATTGTAATAGTTACTTTTTTATCGTTTTAATTATTAACTGGCCTCTCTAAACCCCTTTTGGATTAAACTTTAGAACGTTGGAACCATGACTCGTCTCCCAGACCCTCTTTCATATTAATCCTGAATCTGCCCTTGAATATAATTAACATTAAAGGTCAACTTAACATGCTAGTTGATATTAAGTTAAATTAGCATATTAAGTTGAACAATTAGTATGTTTAAGTTGAATAATTAGTTTGTTTGACCAAGTCATACTATATGGTATCCTCAACGGTATCACTGTAACATTTTCCTACAAAATATTGTTTGTTGGAGTCTTATCCAGTACTATACACATGAGTATATAAAATTAAATGACAATGGTTTTCAAATTTTAAGCTCTAAAAAAAAAACTAGTTAAAAGAATTTATTGTATATATTATATGAGCAAATATACCGCTCACAGGACTTTCTGTGAGCTTAAACTCAAAATCATATCAAATCACTTCTAAATTTAGATTTATATGGCTTATTATATTCTTTACATCAAAATCTTATAGATACAAAAATTTTCCATTTTTAGAGATTTTTAAGTATTTGTTTTGAATTATGTAAAAATGACTATACAATATTAATAAAATATTCAATGTTTATGCATTACATTTACAAAAATTCAAAACAAATACTTAAAAATCTCCAAAAATGAAAAATTTTTGTATTCCACAAGATTTTGATATAAAGAATATGATGAGCCATATAAACCCAAATTTGAAAGTGATTTGATATAATTTTGAGCTTAAGCTCACGGAAAGCCTCTATGAGCTTAAGCTCACGGTATATTTGCTCATATTATATTATATGTGAACATAAAAAATATATCATTTGTATTAATTTATAAAAGTACTGAGCATTAACAATGGTTTTCTCTTTCAAAATGAGGTTAAATTTATACTATTTTATGTATATATTATTGAGATAATTTGGAATACCTTTAACGGTATGTATTTATCAATTTATGTATATACATATAAATAATAAAAGGATGACTAATACACTTTGGATCCCCCTCAAGTAATTGTTCGTTTGTCAAATCAAGATCGAATGTTATCATTTGGCAGTATCATTAATCACATGCATTTGGCAGTATCATTTGTCAAACTAAAATCGAATGTTATTACTAATACATGCACTTTAGAATCATTTGGCAGTATCACTAAAATCCAATGTTATCATTTGGCAGTTTCATGCATTGCATATACATTTGCATGTATCAAAATATATACATAAACACTTAAGTACCTTTTATTATATCGATCGGTACTTTATTTCTTTAATTAAACAACGTAACGATCAGAACAAATTAATTAACAAACTAAAGAAACAAGAAATATATATTGATCATGTAAATTAATCAAGATAAGAAAAAAAAAAGTTAGTTCAAATTTGACTTGCGACTTTTGGATGACTAAGGAACGCATGGCGGATGGAAAAGCCAGCTAGCACATGGCCAAGCAATTTGTGCCGTGATTCATGTCGCGGTCGCCATCTTTGAATAAGATCGATGTAGAAAAAATCCTCATGCAGCTAGCAAGCATGCAGGAAAGTCTCTTTCTCGAAAGTCTTGACGCCTTAAATGGTTTCTACTTGTACAAACGGAACTACCAAGGAATATGCGGACCTAAAATGTTTGCATATATATATATATATATATAATATCTTTTCATGTCTTGGTTCTCATTTTGCTCATAATTTAGCACCATTTTATTTATTTGAAAAAAAAATCTCTGGATATGTGTTTTATATATACCATACAATTTAATTTCATTGTTATCGCGAGATGAAAAAAAAGAAACAGGCGTGATTGATTTTTTACTCACTGGTTGTTACTTCAAAATGGAAATGTTTATATATACCTTTTAAGTTGGTGTGTGCATACAGAGGAATGAGCATTCACATCCGCTGACATAGTTTTTTCTATTGCAGCAAGTAGCCATACTTAATTTTTTTTGTTTGAATGACAGTAGGACCCACAATAACAACACCCCCTATTTGTTAAAATCTGAATCGTTCAAATCAATCCAACAGTCCGCAATGACTGTGACATTTTGTTGCCATATAGTTTTTTATGGCAGCAGATTAATTGGGACCATGCATATATGCAGATATCCACGGATATTTTTCTTTTTAATAGACCCGTCCTTCGAATTTTGCCCCCAGAAATAAATATCTATTGGTAAAAACTAAACTGATAAACTCATGAAAATCAAATGATGTCAAATTAAATAATAAGAATAATTGGATCAATATGCATTTATAATTACATAAATAAATAATTAATTTTAAATAATATAGCTCATGATGTGGCACATGCTCTTAAGTCTTAAACAAGACTTAAACAACTGAAGTTAAAACAAAAAACAAATTAGAAAGGGAACGGAAACAAAAGAGCCCATGGACCTAATTATATGGGTCTATATTTCATTTCCGAAACAAAGAAGACTTAGAATTAAAGAGTAAAAAGATCAGCTTTACAATATATATTATATAAAGCCTAGACTAGAGTGATGAGTGATGAGTGATCCAAATCCCAGTCCACTCCTACTCCACTGGGCACTGGCTCAACAAAGAACATTTTTACGGAAACAACAAGAGAAGTTTAATTATCAGCCCAACCCCATATATTTGAATTTCAAATTATGAGTACTTTCAGTTTCAAGCCCATTACATTACTGACATATATCCAAGGCGCATCAGCATCGATCAGTCATCACATCACTGGTGGGCTGTCAATGCAACAAAATTTTGCGTTAACGCCACAATTTGCGGTTTCGTTAAATGAAACAAAACGAAAAACGAAACAATATATTTATTTCGTTTTCCATTTTCATATAATAATACCACTACGAAACAATTATTTTCGTTATTCCGTTCCGTTTCGTCCAAACGAAATGATAAACAAAACGAAACGATCCATTTTCGTGATCGTTTCGTTGCGTTGACACTCCTAGCCTTAGATCACCCTTGAACTGTACTGCTGGTGCCACGTTACTTTTTCTCTGCTTTTTTAATTTCATTCCTTAGAATAGCTGCTGCTGGTATGCAAGACTTTTTGGATTCATCAGACTTTCTGATCGGTTAGTAAACGTACGTAATAGTATTCCTTGCAATGCATGCATACCATGCATAGGGTTTCAATCTGGTGAAGTTGGGATGACCAAGTTAAATTTATCTGCATTTTTTTTTTTTCTTGTTACTAGGTTTGAAAGTAATTAATTTATGTCGGTACCGGTATAGATCTACCAGATCAAAAGCTGTTTGGAAAAAAACAAGATGATTTATGAACAATTGAAGATTCAAATGAGAGATGAAATCACACAGGATTATGAAGTCCCATGTTATATATAATATAAAAGTCTTACAAAGAAAAATTAATTATATTACTGGTATCGTATGTATATATCAGCTGAAATCTTTTACAAATATATATTTATTGCATAACAAAGACTACTCGATCTTTATTCTTAGTAGGGCTCGAAAAACGACTAATGTAAATACCAACTTAATTTATTCATGCAAACAATTGGTACGTAGGCATGCAGCTGCCCTGCCCTGCCCAGACAGTGTAAGTGCAGTTGTTTAATTAATTTGTACAGTGAAGTTGGCGGCATTAATAATAATTGGTGAGAGCAAAGAGGAAGAACGGAAGAGAGAGCCGAAGAAGCCACTGTTACTTGACGGCCTGACTTAAATATTTCTCATTGACATAATAATAGAGTATATATCGATGACATATTGACAAGTGCCGTAGGCACTTTCTGTGGAAAGGTGGACAACCTTGCAAGGCTATAAATTGTTTGGTGAACTGGGAAATTGTTTGCACTAGGAAAGCAAGCGGAGGACTAGGAGTGTTGAATCTGGCTGCACAGAATGAAGCATTCCTCATGAAGTGGCTCTGGAAACTGCAGGCAGAGCCCAATGGCCTATGGGCGAGCTCTGTGCTCCATGTATATGGAGTACAGAACATCCAGGACATACCACCTTCGGCAGCCTCTTATTTCATTTCTTCGTTAACCCAATCTCTACAGTGCTTCCTCTGTTCTATTCGGCAAGGCCAGAGGGCCGGGGTGGGAGCAACCTGTGTGTGGAGATGGAGCCCATCTGGCCAGTTCACGGTCAAGTCAGCGTACAACATGATCCACAACCCAGGCGTTACATCGGCACATCAATCACGTTTATGGAAGATTAAGGCGCCACCTAAGGTTAGATTCTTCATGTGGGTACTATTAAGGGAGAGGCTGCTTACCCAGGAGATGTTACTTAAGAGGGGGTGCCAAATCCAAATTGGTTGTCACCTTTGTGGTGCAACCTGTCTTGAAACAGCAGAGCACCTCTTCGTGCAGTGCCCATACTCAGCCGCATGCTGGTTGGCTGTGGCAACGCACCTGGCAATGCCGGTACCAATTGGAGCAACGGTACCTGCTGTATGGCTCACGGCAAGGTCTACGTTGTTGGGTTCAGCGATTATCAGGTGGGACTCAATGTGCGCGGCCGTATGCTGGCAGTTGTGGAAGGAAAGGAACAAGAGAACCTTCTCACAGCAGAGTACAAGATTTATTGAAGTGGTGCAACACATTACCCAGGAGGTGCATAGGTGGACAGCATATTCTTAACGATGGATCATGCCGCTAATGAACCAACAGTGGCCAGAAGGGAAATGACGAGTGTACATTCCCTGTTCTGCCAAATGATTGCTATTTTATTTACTTTGTAGGGCCTATTCTATACTGATGACTTGTAAATATATCTCAGACTTTGTAATTTTTGCTTAATATCAATAGTATGCGACCGGCTTACTACCTCAAAAAAAAATATATATATATCGATGACAAATTATACTTAATTAATTCAACAAGCAAATTTTGATTTTCAAGCTTGACTTGCCAAAATATTAATTCGATCTGCACGCCAATATATTAATTAATCACACATTGGACAAGCAATTTATATATGCCGTGATTCAAGTGGAAGTCAACATCGATCGATCTTCAAATAGATATCCACAAATGGTTTCTAGCTACTTTCTAGGAAGCCTAATTAATGTTATTTTAATTTGTGGCCTCAATTAATTATATATGTAACTATATGATTATATGTATATATATATGATGTATCAGTGGAGAGTTACCTATATGGCTATATGCATGCTACATATATTGCTACGGCGCCAGAACTAATTAATTCTTGCTAGAGACAGTGTGCTAGACAGTAGAATATCGATCGTGCTTATCTTATATGTTTTGAAAGGCATTGCAAAGTTGCAAACACAAACAGCCATGGACCTAATTTCTTCATGCCCACTCCATTCTGGAAGCAGACTTTAAAAAGTATAATTAGGAGATCGTTTTAATTCTAAAACCCAGGTTGGTCCAAAGTCCAAACCAAGTAGCTAGCTAGCCCAACAAGAAAAGAAAACAGAGACTGGAATAAAGCTTAGCCCAATATATCTGGGCTCAGAACTGAATCACATATGCCAGTATGTTATTCTTGAGTAGCAGGCCAGTAACTAACTATCTCATATAGATATATATATCCTATATTTATTCACAGGTTCTCAATCCTTGGAATAGCGGGAATTAATGTAAGCCCATTTTGAATTTTGATTGATCAATTCTGAGCTGATGTTGGGGATCGATTCTTAACATGTGTTATATAGTCATGGGTTGTAAAACAAATGACAAATTAAAGATGAGATTGAAGATGACTAGCTAGCTAGATGAGGCAAAGTAATACACTCAAATACATTTAGTCTAGTACTAGGCTTGAAGCAGTCGATCATCGTGCAATGGGACGAAGTCTCTTTCAACAAATGACAAATTCAAAATTAAACGTAACTAACTAATATTTAATTATACTCATATATATTAGAAAAGTAATACACTTAATTATAAAACAAATTAATGATTATCGAGCTTGCACGACTCAAATGCATTACAACTATCTCATATACAATGCGTGCAAATTAATAAATATAAACTCACTTTTTTATAATCTCATGAGGCTCTGGCCCTCATCAGTTTTTCCATATTTTTATCCATCTTAAAAATCTACTTAGTCAAAAACTTTGTGCCGTCAGCGAATTAGTCGTGAAATAAGTTCCAAAACCAAATTAATAACCAAAAAGGGAAAGCAAAATAAAAAAGATGAAGTTTCAATTAACATATATGTTGAGTATGGAGGCACTAGCTATAACAATATTTTCTATTATATCTCAAAATATTGTTACAACTACTACTTAAATACTAAACCTCCATATACCCCTAGCTTCTTACTACAATCCTAACCTCCAATTTACTACTATCTCTTGCTTGGTTTGCTTGGTTCCTACATCCAACTCCATACCCCTATTTATACTAGTTCTATGGAGAATTCTAGAACCTAGATATTTTTCCATAGATATTTTTATAGATAATTCTAGACCTAAGATATTTTTCTTATATCCATAATGTTCTAGATTATTCCTAAGAAATATCTAAACACCACATTACTCTAGATAATTCTTGATCTTGAGCTTGATGGGCTTGGGCCTCAGCGTTGATTCTCAACACTCCCCCTCAACGCTGACTTTGTACTATTCCGATTTTGGTACTCCGCGTCCATCCGGATCATCATACTTGCAACCTCGCCTTTGTGCTCGTTGAGCTTGGCACTCCTCAGTTATTTGCGATCGAACTTCCCGATGGACTTCTTGAACCCGCTTTACTAGTGGTCCCGGCACTAGTTTTCGTCGAGCTCCGACTTCTCGACGAATCACCTGATGGGTTGCTTCTTCTCGCATAACCACCCGTCCTTTGGCAATAGCGACACTCCTATGTGTCATCTTGCCTTTGTCATCATCATCTTCCTTTTCGGTGACGACTTCCTCCTCAACGCTCTTCTGTAGCTTCTCCTTATCAGCCACGACGCAATTTACAACTCTAGTGTTCTCCACGACTTTGGCCTCCTCATCGACCAATTCCTGTTTGACATCTTCGGTGTCTTCCATGAAGAACGATGACTCGAAATTGATCTCTTCCACCTCGAGATCACTGGCCTCCTTGACATCTATGCCATTGATGAAGGACCGCGAATCGATGTCTTCTTCCTCAAGCTCATCAACTTCTACAATGTCTCGTATATTGTTGATGGGCCAAGCCTCGATATCGATCTCTTCTTCATCTTCTATGGCATTTTCTTCATCTTTGATCGGCCACGACTCCATGTCAAACTCCTCTTCCTCTGATTCATCACTGTCGGCAACCTCTATGCCAACTACCGACTGTATTCCAACAGTCGCCACTGTGTCCCAATCTTCTTCATATGGGACCTCCTCCGGCACCATCTCCACTTTGGTCGCCGCGAGGCTTTCTTCATCATCCACGATTGCAGCAGCGAGTGCTACTTCTGCATCCCACTCTTCTTCACAACTACTGCTCTCATGGACAATGTCTTGGCTTCTTGAGGTCGCCACATTACCATGGCCTTCCTTCTTCTTCCGCCAGCAATCTCGTGCATAATGCCCTCTTTTGCCACAATTATAACATCGATCGTCATCGTCTTCATTGTCATCGGATGAGTCTCGAGCTCCCCCTGAAGAATTAGTCTTCTCTTTAGGCCTTCGTTGCTGGCTAGACCTTCCTTCGGGTCTACCTCTTGACTTTCGGTCAGGTCGACCCGTCTTTCGGTTGCTGAACAAGGCCTCTTCTTCTTGCTTCAACGAGACTCCGGCCATTTGCTTCACTAGAGCCTCCTGGTTTGCGAGCATATTCTCCAGCTCCAATAGTGTTGGCTGCGTTGGCCAACCTTGGACGGCTGCTATGAACCCGCTGTACTCGGGTCTTAGCCCATTGATGAGAATCCTTCTCATCCTTTGCTCGCTGATCTTTTCTTCAGGGTCTATTTGAGCAATCTCACTACAAAGAGATTTTACTTTTGTAAAGTAATGGTTAATCATCATCTTACCTTGTGAGATTGTCATGAGCTCCTTCTCAAGTAGTTGGAGGCGCGCGTCGTTCTTCTTTGAGAAGAGTGTTGCTAGGGTATCCCAGGCTACCTTCGGCGTGGGCACTTCTCTGATGTACTCCAGTAGCTCGTCTTCAACGGCTGTCCTGAGTACAAACATCGCCTTCCCAGCCTTGATTCGCCATTTCCGCAGAGTTTCGGCTTGCTTCTCCACGGACAGAGTTTCAGCTGGCTTCTCTGAAGCCTTCTTCTTTTTCGTTTTGGGGCCAGCAACTTGTTCCGATACCGTCTCTTCTACGGTATCAACTTTCGGCGGGGTCGTCTCAGACCCGCCTACTACCTCCCATAGGTCCTGCCCTTGGAGGTAGGACTCTATGCATGCCTTCCAATATATATAATTACTAGAATTCAATTTCTTCATTCCACCAATCGTACCTGAGAAATCCATGGCTTCAACTAGGACGGCCGACGACTTCGCAGTCCCGGACTGTCGTCAAGCTGCGGCTCCTTCGACAACTTGTCGATACCACTATACTGACTGGCGGAACACCGGCAGAATTCCGGCTCTATGCTTGACCCCTACCACCGACTCTGAACAAGCTCCGACAACTCCGGCTCTGATACCAGATTGTTGAGTATGGAGGCACTAGCTATAACAATATTTTCTATTATATCTCAAAATATTGTTACAACTACTACTTAAATACTAAACCTCCATATACCCCTAGCTTCTTACTACAATCCTAACCTCCAATTTACTACTATCTCTTGCTTGGTTTGCTTGGTTCCTACATCCAACTCCATACCCCTATTTATACTAGTTCTATGGAGAATTCTAGAACCTAGATATTTTTCCATAGATATTTTTATAGATAATTCTAGACCTAAGATATTTTTCTTATATCCATAATGTTCTAGATTATTCCTAAGAAATATCTAAACACCACATTACTCTAGATAATTCTTGATCTTGAGCTTGATGGGCTTGGGCCTCAGCGTTGATTCTCAACAATATATATTCAGCTTTAATTATCTCAAAAGAAACGTATTCAGCTTTAAGATAACACACCCCATATATCTCATGCAAATGAAATGCCCATATAAGATCACATCTCTTTGTATGGTTTACAATATTCATCAAACAAACCTTATTCATGCAACAATGTAAATATTAAACAACTTAAAATTAGTTATCCATAACATCGCTGTTGGAGCCGACAGCTAATTCTTGTTGTAGCTGCACCGGCGGGCAAAACACAACCTGGTAATTGGTCCCACCGGGGCAAGTGAACGTACTTGTTGCGTCGTCCTTCGGGTAGCTGTATGCCTGCGGGCACAGGTTCTTGAAGAACTTTGAGTAATTCGTGGGCCCGCAACTGCCGGAGTTGCAACAATACTCGTCTGTGTGGAAAACCTGGCATGGATTTAAGCACCCCCCGGCGTTCTTCAGCTCATTTGGGCATTGTGAATTCACATCAGCTGAGCAGTGCGCACCGGCGCTGTTACAGCCCGAGACTGGCACAAAGTTCATCGGAATGTTGAAACCGTCAACCAACGAGATATCATAGAAGTCCAAGTTGTTCCACTGGTTGAGTGCGTACTCGGCGAGTGTGTTCGGTGGTATCCCCCAACCAGTGCAAGAGAGCTTCCCGCAATCACCACTCTGGCAGTGGCCATTGCCGTTGGAGTCAAACGAGCAACCAGTGCGGCCCCATATGCGGCCCATGGTGGTGCCTGGTGCAACATTTAGGGTCCATGTTTGGCCGGGGTTTAATTGCGTACCGCCGCCTGGGGAGGCTGCTGCCCAGATGGTGTAGGAGCATCTGTTGATGACAGTAAAAGTGGCGGCATTGGCAAGGGCAAAAAGGCAAGAGGAGAGGAGAAGAGGAAGGAGAGGAGGAAGGAGAGCTGAAGAAGCCATATATTAATGGAGCTTGGAAGAAATGTATATATCTTGGTCATGTATTTATAGCATATTTATCCATATAATACATATGCATGCATGCTGTTAAAGTTGAAGTTGATAATTAATTTGATTATACTATTTGACAATATTAATTAATTGGTTAGTGATAGATAAACAGACATATTATCTAGACAGGTAGATTAATTTGGATGAGGACTTGAGGAGTAATGGTAATCCTTTTGATGGCTTGGCCGCCATGGCCCACAACTTCATTACTTTGAGCATGCTTGGAATTCAATTTGTGTGTAGACTTGGTGAGTCCCGGATATACTCATATACATTGTTCAAAGATTTAGACAGCTCCCATAACTCCTAATTAATCAGCTTAGTTATCTGCAAATTCAATGCTTGATTAACGACTACAACTATTGTTTCCATTTCACACTAGCTGTCCAAATTATATTTTGTCACGTCCAAAATTTCTATGCATGGTTCCCGTTAAGTTCATCATATGAAATTACTATAGAAATATAAGAATTTTACAATTTTGGAATTTTTTAAATATTTATTTTAGATTTTTTTTAAATCCATATACAAACAATCACTATTTTATTAATACCACACCCGGCCTTAATTTTTAACTAATAAGCATATTCTCTTTATATTATTCTTGATTTGATATATATATATATATATATATACCCCTTTAAAGAGGGGAGGATGAAACTCTCTTATGCATTTGAGCTTCATAGCCATCCGATCTTATCATCTAACGGTCATCGTAAGTTTTTAGCTCCCTCTATTTCATTTTCAAATGGAGAGTGTCGTCCCAAAAGAGGGGTCGCTTTTAAATTTAGGGGCTTTTGCATATTTGTTACTCCAAAACCCTCCATTTGTAACTTTGCCACTCCAAACTTGAAAATTGCAAATTTGCCACTACAAACTTAATAACATTGCATTTTTTCCACTAAAATTTTTAAATGACCAAATTGCCCTCAATGGCAGCCCCCCGGCAGCACCCCCGCCCCCCCCGCCCCTCCCCCCCCCCCCCCCGCAGAACCCCTGCCCCCCCAGCCCCCACGCAGGGCTGCCGGCCGGGGGGGACGACAAGGGCGAGGGTGTTGCCGGGGCGCGGGGGGGGGGGGGGGGGGGGGGGGGGGGGGTGCAGGGGGCTGCAATTGAGGGCAATCTGGTCATTTAAAAATTTTAGTGGCAAAAATGCAATGTTATCAAGTTTGTAGTGGCAAATTTGTAATTTCCAAGTTTGGAATGACAAAGTTACAAATGAAGGGTTTTGGAGTGGCAAATATGCAAATTTCCCTTAAATTTATATTCCTAGGTCAACCACTGTCAAGTCGCAAGCACACGCCTTAATTGTAGTATAGCTAGGGTCGAACCACAAGGACGGACTGATGGAACCGGACTCTTCCTACTCTAACTTCTAGGTCAAAAGGGGTGTTTTTGGCATTTTTGGTTTAGGACAAGACTAACAAACAACAATAAACAAACAAACAGAAAAGATAGATTTGATAACAGGTAATGGAAGGTGTTCTTAGGGTTTAGAATATATTCTTCAACTTGGTTCACGCTATACAACCTGAGTGCTCTTCGCAACTACAGTTCTAGTGTTGGTTTTCTAGTAATGGAAGGTGTTAGGGGCTCACTCTCACATTACATCCTAACTCGCTAAGTTCTAGTGTTGGCTTTCTAAAGATAGGAAACTCCCTTTGGGATAGTTCAAAGTCCTTTTACGAGCAACTTGGGTTTAACAGTTCCTTTTCGGGTACGTCAACTCCCTACCTTCTAATACACTGGACTCAAGCTAAATCTAAGCATGTGACCAAGCAACAGTACTGAGCAAGTCAAGTCAAGTGCAAAATAACTATACAACATGTTCACTTGAAAGTTCACTACTTTTAAATTCCCAACTAGACTACAATTTGGTCGCAAGCGTACAACTTAGTTGCGGTATAGAGTGGGGTCGAATCCACAGAGACAACTGGCAAACCAGACTAGACTTAGTTTATTTCTTAAACTATGTAAAAATCACAGTTTTGGGGTTTTAGTTAAAGGTCCTAAATAAAATAACAATTAATGAAAACGAAGTGCAAATATATAAAAGGCGTTTCTAGGACGTCGGATTAGTCGTCACTTGGCCTCGGATTACGCTAACCGTACCTGTCACGTACGATCAACACAACTAACCAAACCGCGCTCTCGCGTCTGTCGGAAAGAGGTGTACCGGCCTTCACTCTCTCATACTGCCGGTGCGCAATACAAGTAAATTGGTCTTTATGAATTCTTGACATTAAAACGTTTAGTTTTGGTTAAAGCAATATCAAGCACCAAACCTCAACTCTCGTTTGTTGGCTTAATACCTAACACAGTTCTAACCACCACAGGTACAGATCGCAGCTCTCGCTTGTAAATCCAACCTATGTCCCGATATTGGTGCCCCAAGGTGTACCTCCCTCTCGGGTAGTGTAAGGCTCAGCTCTCGCGTTTTGCTTGATTGCCCTCTCGGATCTCTAACCCACCTCGCGTACTAACTAAATCCAATCACGTGTGTACTAAGGCTTAAAACCTAGAGTGTGACCAACACTTACTGGTTACCGGTTCGGACACGCAACTAAAACTTAGCAAGCAATCACAATCATACACAATACCAAGGAACTAAAATAAAAGATAATCAAGGAACTTCATAAAAACCAAAAACCAAGTTATAACATTATCCTAATCCAAGAAACTGAAGATTTAGCCAGACATGGCCTTAACAACAAAAAGCAAACAAGTACAACAAGTATTACAAGTCATCATGCAACCAAACAATACACAATCAATCACAAGAAAGAGTAAGAAAATGAACAGGTGTGAAGATCGGCTCTGATAGTTGCACGTGCGTGTAATCGCTCATCGTCTCGCCGGCTTGTTGTCTTTTCGCCTCTTGATCCGCTTAGTTTCTTCTGGCTTCATCTTGCTTTCTCCCTAAGAAAACTCTCTAATTCTCCTCTAAAATGTGGCTGGAAAGTGGAAAGAGGAACTCTCAAAACGTTGCCCTAGCAGGTGCTTAAATAGCCATCAAATACAGATTTATTTCCTTCTTCTGCACTGCTGCCATATGTGACCCTTACGGGCCGTAAGGAAGTCCTTACGGACCGTAAGGTCGGGTCCAGGTCGGATTCTGCTCAATCAGCTCCATAATCTTTGATTTCTTGCCTTTCTTGACCTAAAACACCAAATATAAAGCAGTAACGGAAAAAGGAAAGAAAGTGCATGTAATCGAATGCATATGCCAATGATTTGGATTAATTATGTAGGCATTTCCTAGGTAAAAGTGTATATTTTTTGGTGCCATCACAACACATAGAAACCAAAATAACAGGTAAAAGTCACATAGTACCAACTACCAAGTACCAAAATATCATCATCCCTAAGAACTAAAACGTCTAGCCAGATATGACTAGATAACAAGCAACAGATAAGAAAAGAAGTATCAAAAACATGGCAACAACAACAAGCAACATAAACAACTCAGAAGATAAATAGATAAAAATAAGAGTTGAAGATGGCTTCTGTGCTCTCTGGACTCGTCTTCTCTCCTCCTCCACGCGATCAAGTGCTCTCCAAGAAGATGCACATGATCTCGGGTTCGGGTTGTCGGCCGCACAACCGAAACTCCACCTCCTACCTTTGCCTCTCTCCTAGAGGGAGAACAGGTCCCAGGTGCCTCCGATACCCCCTGACGGCTAGGGTTAGCACCCTTTATAAAGTCAAAACGATTGGGGGTCGATTCCGCCAATTATGTGAAGAATTTCCAATTCTAGCGTAAAACTTCAAAATCCAGCATATACGGACCGATTGTGATGTACACAAATCGTATGAGTGGTCCAGAGGGGCTTAGAATGGAGTACAAGGTCACTAGGACCGAGTAAATTGTACTATGTCCGAATACAGGTCATTCAGACCGAGTGCAGTGTGCACTCGGTCCGAGTACAGCTGCGCAGTGATCAGTAAATCCAACTTTCTGTGCAATCCGGGTGGAGTTTTTCGGCATTCTTGGGCTCGTTTTGTTCGTCTCTTTGAGCCCGATCCAAGTGTAGATGCTTTGGGGGGTCTGATATGCTCCATTTTGAGCTCCAAATGCTTCCTTTTGCTCCAAAGCACCTAAAACACAAACAAAACACAAAGGGTGTGTTTGGATGCCTCATGAGTAGCACTAACTCATGAGTAGTGTGCTACTCATACCTGAGATGGGATCCAAATATGATTTAAAGATTTGGAGTAGCTCAAGAACAACGCTACTTTGTTAAACCATTGAAATGTCGGTTTAGCAAATTAGCAAGTGTGGGAGTCTTTTGGATATTATTAAAAAATGTCTCTTCCATTCTTTATTCATTTCCTTGGTGTACTTTTCTCTTCCTTCTTATTATACGTAGCTCTTTCACTACAAAAAAATGGCAGATCACTTTTCTTAAATCTTTCAACTTTTGGAACACAATAAACAAAATGGATTGCAGTTATATAATCTCCACATGACGAGGAGCAAATAGAGATCCCACTCGAAGGTCTATTGATGCGTGATTAAAGCTCGGACAAAGTGACGGCAACTCATCGAGGCATTCCGACTAGCTGAATGTCTATCCGTAGATGTCATGGCCTGACCAGGGAGAAAAGAGATTTGTCCTAAATCAGGTTGAAGGTCTTATCCATTTACGAGATTGGAATCAAATTGATTGTCCATACTGGTTAATTTTATAAAACTGATCAAGTATTGAACCAAAATATTTTACTTGATGTTTTCCGATTTTTTTCTTAGCTAACGAGATTAATTTAAATTACTTATTCAATTATTTGTCATTGTTGATTTAATTGTAAGTACATTATTATATGACATTCAATAATGTATGAAATTGATTTTGTTAAAAGCAGTGGTAGCTGTAGAAGAAGAAAAGAGTAAAAATGAAAATGTATCAATATTTTATTCATTTTTTTTCTCACTACTCCAAACATACAATTCAAACACAAATTTACTAATCCGAATAACACAAACTTTGTACTAACCTCATGCTACTCGAGTTAGAACTAACCTCACACTACTCTCAACCACTAACCCAAATATCACTACTCGTGCACTAATCCTTACACCATCCAAACGCATCCAAAGTAAAGAGAAAACAAGAAAAGACCCAATTAAAATGCAATGCATGCACATGATTTTGATCATTTTGGAGATCCAAAACTAGATAAAATATATACATGTTTTGGTGACATCAAAGAGGTGTTGAGAGAAGTTAATTTTTTTTTTTTTTTTTTGTTTACCATTGATTTCTGATTGTGATTTCTCTTATGAACATTGATAATAAATTTTTTTTTATAAATACTTAAATAGACTCAAAATTTTAATTTGTTTATTATTTTAGTACCAACTATGTTATTTTGATGTTTTTTTTTATAAATTTCAAGGACATCTTATTTTCAGCTTCTGTTGATTAAAGTGGAAAAAATGATTAACTCATAATATTTTCTTAGATAAAATATTTTTATAGAATTATTTTTTGGATAAGCTTAAAATTTATAAAAACAATTAGAAAAAAGTAAATGAAAAAAAAAAATTATGGATGTTTACTTATAAATTGTAGGTTCATATATCTTTAAAAGGTAAAAAAAGAAGGATCTATTTTTTGTCTGACACCTTTCATTTATCCATTTCTTCATTGGTCTGATTTGACTTGCACAATTAATATGCATGTTTTTCAAACCTATCGTTCATGTAGTACATCCAATTATTTCATCTCTAATCTCGTTTGTTTCATCGATTGTTTATTTTCCATATTTAGGCTTGATTGTGCAACAAATATTATCTAATCAATATACAACTTCACTATTTCCAACTAAATAAAATTTACAACTAAATTGTAAAGCACTTACAAATATACATTGCCCCACAGCGAAGCACGGGGACTTACCCTAGTTATTATAGTTCCAATGGAACAAATTAATTAATCCATCTTTCTAACTTTTGTCATAGACTGATTTATTTCGTCACTCTTGTTATAAAAACATAAATGAACAGAAACCATATAATATATTTCAAAATTAAGGATGGCGTAATATTATTATGCAACTGTAGCTGTATGAATTTCTTCTGAGAAAAGATTAACATATTTGAAAATAGAAAATAGAACATTTAGGATTGCAGCTAACAGTATTTTATTTTGAAGGGAAGAAGAGTATAACAATCCAATGCACTAGACAATATAATGATATGTTACATAATTTACATTAAATTTGCAGGTTTAGTAATATATTTTTCTCGCACTATTGACTGCGACTGGCAAGGAAAATTGAATCAAAAGAATAGAAAAACATCCACTAATTAGTATTACTAAATTGAAAGAGCTCACGCGCAGGCGCAGCAGACCAGGTCAAAACCTTGATGCTTCACCGCAGCTGTAGTGGGGAAGAACTCACTATCTTGAAAAATAATATCTTGTATTAAGACAGCTCATTGTATTTGCTGCTTTTTTTTATTTTTTAAGAAAAAAGGGTATAATTTGGCACGAAATATATACGCTCAAACCTAGAGACCATATTCTTCGCTACAGTGGTAGTTTGTCTAGGCATGATTCATGGCTAAAATCGAAAAAGAGTGGCCCATGAGGCCATGATCCATGGACCTAATTAGATACCCATGAAAATTTAAAAATAATTGAAAAGTAAAACATGCATCAAGGAAACTTGATCTCCTGGCCCTGGCCCTGGCAGAAAATATGGAGGGCTCATACCAGTATGAAGTTTACTATAGAGTAACTTCAGTCACAGAGTATTTTTTTCTCGACGTATATATTTTATTTAATTGGAAAACAACTTAATAGTAATCCAAACACTAATCCAGCTGAAGATCATACAATATTTGGGAATGTCGCCAAAAGAAATAAAAAATTGAAACAGCACCAAGACAACAAAAATGCCAACCAAAAATTAATATATAGATTGACATAAGTCATCAAATTGTATAAAATCAAACATTTATGTTATAACTATTGATTACGAGATAACAATGCAGTACCCTATAGTATTTGTATTAAATGAAGAGTACACGCGCAATAGATTCCTAACTTAACCAAAAAAAAAAAGCAGATAATTCTCACGAAAAGAGCTGCTGATATGACATATATAACAAAAATACACAAATGGTCAAAAAAGGAACCAAGCATACCAAGTCAAAACAATAACTGACAAGATAAACTATTCTTAGCAGTGCTTAATCTTGTACCTGTACAAGGCCTTCTTTTTCTTGAAGGTGGAGTTATCAATGGTAAGAACGACCTTGCCGGGCTCACTGTTTTTGAATGAGTTGCACAGAGTCTTTTCCTCATAAGACAACTTGCGCTCCTTTTGGATTCGAATTGTGTAAGAACCTTCATCAGAAGGCACAAATTCTTCTTTGTAGTTCACTTCCCAGCCAAGAACAGTCAAGTCCCAAACAAGTGTAGTTCCGACCTAAAGATACTTAGATTAGAACGTAGTATTGAACCATTTCTATAGTTATGGCCTCATGACAATATGTTTTGGAACATTAAACCTAGCTGAAACTATAGGGCACTCTACACAACTGAATGCTCTAAAAGAGGTTTCATTGCAAAAATGACAAGAAAAAAAAAATTGGTTTGTTTTTGTCTTGATAAAGTGACTGGACAATCAGAAGGACTTGGTAGGAACTTTTTGCTTTGTACCATTTGGGTCAATTGCTGAACAAATAATGTTCTATTGAGGTTCTTGATAGCATATATTGGTGCCTAAGTAAACAGATACCAGAAAATAATTAAAGGCATTCAACATAACCATCACTAAGTATAACAGTGATAAATATATCACATTTTTGTAAGAAGAATTTTGCAAGAGAGGATGCACATTATCTTAAAGCTTATAAGTTACGCAAAGTTTTTTTTATTATTTAAGAAAATTAAGCTTCAAGATGAAAGTATACCTGTGGCAATGGAATTTCTATACATTCGACCGAATTGGCTTTCACTACTTGCTCCATCACCCCACTACCATCCCAAAATATTTCACTATCACCTTCTCTTTTTAATCCTCCATACGAAACAGGTATATTTTCAATTGGAATGTATCTGCATTTTTAGGATTAAAAACATGATGCTAAGTACTAATTAATAACATCTTAACTTACCCAAAAAAAGTTAAAGGTGTGCAGTTTATTTGTCCTTATGGAGTTGACACCAGTATGCGTAAAGGCTACCAACCTTATATTATTGTTGTCAGGGTTTATTGGCAGGGTTACTGCGAATTCACATCCCCTGTACTGCATTGTGCAGTTCACAACTTCAGCCGTTGGATTGTCTGGAGATTCGTGCCAGTGCGGATCTCAAGGTGATCCAACGGCTGACGCTGTGAACTGCACAATGCAGTAAGTCAGGGGATGAGCACTCGGGTACTGCCTCATCGGGCTTCTAAATTTTTTTATCTGGAACTTCTTTCTATGCACAAGTTTAGGTATTTAACCCCTTTTAGCGCTCTAATGGAAACAGGCCTTTTAAAGAGTAATTTCTGTAAATTGATAATTACAAAAGGTTAAAAAATAATAGGATAAAACTTACTTGAGAAGAGTTTCAGTAACTCTGGAGGGACGTGCAAACACAAATTTGCTTCTTGTTCTTTGCGTCAGAAATGGTGAGATGAGAGCGGTAAATGCATAGTACCAAAAGGGTACATTTATAAAAATCTGAATTTAATAAAAGATTGATCAATTTACAGTTAAAGATGCTAAAATCTTGATATATTTGGATTTTGGGCACACGGCTAACTTGAGAACACCACCAGTTTCATTTCTTAATAGTGTAATTAGAACATCATATGCTGAAAGAAACAGATAGTTCTGGCATCTTTCAGAAATATGATGAACAGATTGATAAGGCTCGTACTTTATTAAAAGGGGCAGATAAGATAAATCAGATAAATCCTCTATCTGCGGGTGAATTTTTATTTACCATGGAATATAATTTGTTTAGTTTCCAATGCAAGTAACTTTTTCCTTGATAAGAATGTACTTACATTTTTCATGACAAATTCGGGATAATTATCCTGAAGCAATTCCACAACCTCTTTCATGGCAGCTCTGATTTCCTTCTTGGACAGACCCGGTGCATCTTTCAGATCAATTACTTGCACAAAGGAAGAGGGTTTACCAGGTCCAAGCTCTAACTTCTCAATTCCCTTTTCCATTAACTGAACCCTCCATCTGATAAATTCTTGCTTGTTTTCCTCAGATCCAAACGCCTCATTGTACATCTCTTCATCCCTAAATGCACCAAGTAAGTTGTAGCATACCGGCCTACCTTCTCGATCAGTACCACTCATGTAAAATGTGGTACCTAGGTCTTTACCCAAGGAAGATTCCTCCAGAATTGAGTCGATTTTGGATTCTTTCCTCCATTCAAGCGTTTTTTCAAGCATCTTGTATGCATCTTTTACCTGTAAAAATTGAAATGTGTTCAAATTCACCTTTTTTCACAACAATTGCTTCTTGTTGTGAGAACATGCATAACCAATTAGCACTACATTAATGATTAATAAGATTTATCAAGCATATATGAGTATGACCATAAAAAATAGAAGGCATACCTTGAAGTCTCGCGCACGGAGGAACTTGAGGAGGACGACATTGTTGCTGTCGGGACACTTACTGGGGAGCAAAGGCACGCCCCAGAGAGCAAGTTCCATGTTGATCTTGAGCAGGTTCTCTTGGACGAGGGATCTGAGTTGGAAGAGGGCCTTCTTCTCGGGGTGGGTGAGGTCGGTGAGGAAGTTGCTCTCCTCGCGGAAGGAGGAGTTCTTCTCCATGATGGAGCCCAATGACAATGTGGCGTCTTCATCATCTTGGACAATATCAATATGACTGGCGGTGTCAGGAGGTGGGAGGGGGAGGGAGGGGTTTGGTTGGGAAGCGTCGGACTGGACTTCGGCGGTCATGATGGAATGGGGGGAGTGGGAGAGTGGCTGAGAGCCTGAGAGAAGACAAGGAGAGTGGCACTGGCAGAGGAAGCGAAGGGGGTTTCGAATTGGAATTGGAGTTGGGGTATAAATGGGTGCAATTTAAATATTATATATGTGCTTGTTTTCACTTTACTCCCTCATATATTAATATTTATAGAAAATCAAATTGGGTTCTACGAAAACATATCTTTGGTCTTAAATTGAGATAATTTATATGGGTCTTTAATTTTAATGGGCTGAGAACGTCAACGGGCATTAACGTACGTCAACAGTGGTGATCAATCTAATAAACAATCAACGGCTGATGTTTATTTCTTGAGGAAGATGGACCTTTGATGTCAAAAAATCCAATATGCTTTTATTAGTAGTAAGGATTTAAGATGGGCATTAGCGTCCATGGTGACCATTTTTTTTATTTATGCATAAATTGAAAAACCTAAACCGTTAAATATATTATATATTATCTCAATAACATATATATAAAAAATGATATAAAGTTTTAACATTGTTTCGATAGTCATCAAGAGAGGAGAAAAAATCATAAAACTTGAACCGTTGATTTTTGTTAATATTTGATGCACATGTAAATAAAATAAAAAAATGGTATGATTTTTCGTATACACATAAAATATATGATATATACCATATTCTATCAATTAGTTTCGTTACTTAATAATTTAAAAATGTAGTTATTTAAGATTAATTTCACGGTCACCGATTGATCACCAAAAACATGGTTATTTGATCCCTCATTTAAGATTTAGGTAGTTTAGATTTCCAACCTTATCTAAATAAAAAATCAGTTTGGGTTTTACACTTTAGTTCTTAAAGTTTGAAACGAAGTTGGTTTCAAGTTTTCATTTGAATCGAAACTATTTTAAATAAATTAATGTCATGAACAAAACTCAATTTTTTGATGATAGGATTCAATAAGTGAATTAAGTTAGTGACGAAATTTAGTCTCAATAAAGAAGAATTTCGTTGAATTGTTTGGTAATTTATTCAATATTTATCTAATTTTATGATCATGTATTAAAATAATTGTCGTTATATTGTCCAAAAAAAAAAAAACATAACTATTTCACACACACCTCATATGATATATATTAAGGACCTATTTAGTAGTCACTGATTCTTCTAAAAGTTTTTCTATAAAAATAGAATTTTAGGTTGCATTTAGTGAAAACCTGTAAAGATTTCATCCTATAAAACACAAATATTTTGGAGGAATAAATTCTTATTAGACATTGATAGTATAGTATGTTGAATAATGAACATAAATTATTTCTTACAAACTCATGATTCTATAGAAACCTACGACATTTGAGTGTGCCGATCATGCCCCTAAGTCACTAAGTGCATTGTCTAAACAAAGTTTTGTGGTTTGCCCTGAAACGTCTTTTGTCAATCAATTAAAAACAAGCGCCGGAAGAATGGTTTTGGTTGACAATTTTACGTTGGAATTATTGAGTTGCAACTTGCAAGCAACATTAAGGCAGACTGCATATTTCCGGAAAGAAGTGGGGTATGATGAAAAAAGGTTGGCTGAGCTGGTTCTGGTAGACAGGCGACATGAGCGGTCTTAGATTCCTCTCTCGCTCCAACGAGCAACGAGCAACGAGCAACGAGCAACGAGCAACGAGCCGCTATAAATTTATTTGTCCAACTCCAACATAACATTATTAATTTTATTACATTGCTCAATAATAATATAATAAAAGCTTTTCATAATTTTATTTCTTATTTCTCGTTACTCTAATAAATTCGTGACCCCTAACACTGTTAATCGGCACGCCATATTACAATAACATACAAATTTTATTGTCAAAAGGTAAATATTATTATTATTTTTTTATTTATAAAAATAGTAGTACCTCATCAGTCATCTCATCGGCTCTAGCCCCCAATAAATTTTTTGAGGTTACCCCAAGCAAGAAATAATTAATGGTTGTCATGGTGTGAGACTGAGCTTCGATTAAAAACAAGTAAACAACAAAACATGCATGATCATCCACTACCACTTGCATGCGCATCGAAGTGTTAATTAGATTAGTAATTAACTCGTATCGGCGTACTGTCATGTCTGAACTCTGAACAAGATTTAAATACAAATTAAAGTAGAGAAGCTGTTAAGTATAAGTATATTGTTCTGTTCACCACCCTTTCATATAGACAGTCAATGCTGCCAGTCTGACCGTGACCATCTTCTGACTGTGAGAGAGAGAGCCGCACCGCAGGAATAGAATGCTGCTAATGAAATAATTAATTAAAGTGGAATTCACAAAATATAATTAATTGTTCAAAAGAATTAATGTTTTTATCATTAAATTGGATCCGTATGATCAAATGAAATCTGACGATGAGATTGGATTATCTGTAAATTTGGCCATTGCATTTAAAATTCTATATCATAAATTAAATTATGAATATGAAAATCAGGCACAAAATTAATACATTGCACCTATACTTTCATATATAATTAACGGTACGTTAACATGGTAATAGAAATGCCACTAACTTACACAAGCTCTGTTACGTTGAGCAATATGTACAAGCTAGGCAGCAATTAGGTGCGCCGGCTTTACACATGATCATGAAATTATGATAAATAATATATATTGGGGGTTTTGAAATTAAGCACTAACATGGGGGAATTGATTTGCTGTCAAATTGGTTGGTCGAACGGAACCCACCTAAGTTTTAATTTTTAAACACATTCACATTAATTGTTTACTCATGCAGCAGTCAGCTCAGCTATAATTAGTAATCAACTCCATCTCAACTGTGATGCGCTGTCTCTTCTCCAAAATCATGTGGATTAATTATTGAACCATTTCATTTCATTTCATTTTGCACATTGCAACACTCTTTTAAAATGCGGAATTATATTCTTCCTAACTTATCTGTAATTGAAGGTGAATTTCTCTTTTGTAAATTGTAAATTAATGATATCAAGGTGACAACGCCTCACATCACAAGAGACAAAATTCTTTCTGAGACTAGACTAGATGCTCGTAACTCGTAAGATGCTATTCAGTTCTACGCCGTGAATCAACAAATTAAGATGCTTTCAGACTTCAGATCGAGGAGTCTATAATTTTGTATAAGATTGAGTCGCACACATCTCAAAGCTGAATATATCTATCTATGATGGACTCAAGCGAGAACTACTCATGAGTAATCTGAAAAGTATATATATATATATATATATATATATAGTAATTTCTTTGAAGATTCAACGAACTATTAGATGTAGAATACATTCATTTAACATGCATATAGATTTATTTATATGATTCCTCTATATTTTAAAACTTTTATAATGAGTTTATTTGAAGTTCAGTGTCAAAAATCGTTAAGGATGCATTCCCATTATATATATGTTGGCTAATAATAGAAATAAACATTACATTGGTAATTGGTATGGTTGCATCTTGCATGAGGTATATATGCTGGCTTTAGCTAATTTTGAAAGGACATTGGCTAGCAAAAGACAAGGGATCCTATCAACTAGAGCTTCATTTTGGCACATGGCATGGCATCCTAGCTTCTTCAATGGTGAGTCAGAGTCTTCATGTTTCAGTTGTTAGTTGTTTGTACTAAATTCACTAATTTAATGGATACATCAATTATTTTTATATATATCACCAGTTCCCTGTGACATTATTAATCCCTTGTGTGGTCGAGCATTGGAGGAGGAGATTGACTATTTTGTTGCCCCCACCATCCACGTACCAAACATGTTACATGTGTAGCTAGTAACGCATTCACCTTACAAGTTACAATAAAATTAATGGAACACAAGGAATGAAGGAACAATAAAAACTGATATACTTCAGGTAAACTTGCCGTTACTAAAAGCTTTCTTTAACATGTCATGTCTCATGTCTGCTTGCTGTCAGTGAATAAATAACAATTAAAGGTTAATTTTCTGTTCACCTATTATAAATTAAGCAGACAATTTGCCCATCAAAATACTAGTTGTACAATTCTCATTTAGAAATAAAGAGGTCATAGAGCCATTCAATATATTAATATATTCATGTGAAAGATGCATGAATGAGGTCGACTTGGTGCATAAAACAGAGTTAGCTAAACTTCTGCTCAGATCGCGGGTTCAAAACTCGGAGAGGAATATTTTATAGACATTTAAATTTGAGTGGCTTGACTCTCATCTTTATCTTTATCTGCAACAGTAGTAAAATACAACAACAACCAAGCCTTTAGTCCCAAACAAGTTAGGGTAGGTCAGAAATGAAACTAAGTAGGACCCAATGCTAATGGCGGTAGCTAAAAAAATGATCTTGAAAATAATAGTATTCCAATAGTGAAAATACTAGTATAGATAATGATGAACGCAATGATGATCATGATCGTAAAAATATTTATCTGAAAATAAAAATAAATTTGCTCAGATCCATTCAATATTGGTACAGTCGTTCTCTGCCTATGGTCCAGGAGTCCAGTACCAATTGACTGTTGGAGACTCCGCCCCCACCCGCTAATCGCTCACAGTCACTCTATCAAGCTTAGAGTTTACAGCATAAATACATGGAAATGGAAAAGACCAGCGCAACATAGTAAATTACGTTCAATCTAAATACATGCTTCTTTTAAATTTATTGAATGAACTGATCAGTGATCAGTGATCAGTCCATAAATATAACTCACAGGCAAACCAATTACTCTGGATTAATCTGATACTGGGCCCAAAACCATTTCTCTATAGTATTATACATAGATTTGGACGAAGGGAAGGGAAGGGAAATTACTTTGGAATAAGCTGTCATTGGGCCTAAAACCACGAATATAGTCCAATTTCTGAAGGAGCGTATGCGTAAGCATCCGAGATAAGAAGGTTAATACTTGGTACTTGGTACTTGGTACTGGTACATCAAATCTTTCACAACCGCGAATAGCCCAACTCTTCCGAGTCTTGGCCCGTAGCCCTGCTAAGTGCATATTTTTCACTTAACTACAAGCTGCGCCGACCAGTTGATATTCATTAAACACAGCCCCACAATTCACCCTGTTACCGCAAGAATATTAATATCTCAGATCATAGAATGAATTTTTTTTTGCCAAAAAAGTGACTGATAACAATAATGATTCCATCTCTTATTGACAAGATAAACAAATCTTTTATTTCAAAAAGGGAACAGAAAGATATAAAAAAAAGAGAGTAAAACCTAATTATCTTCTAAATGGCAAGATATGAATATCTTGTCACCATCATGTACAAACTACAACACATCACTCCTCAGCCTTTTTTTAACCTCTCAAAAATAAGAGAAGCAGATAATGCAAACACTAAGCAGTATTTACGGCAACAGGGGTTTCAGCATGGGCACCCCACTCAGTCCATGATCCGTCATATATCGGTACATCACTCTTTCCAAGCCGGTGAAGTCCCTGCAATAGGATCATGTAGCTAATTAATAGTTCTAAATGTAAATGTGATGGTTCTTACTTCTTACAAAAATGCACATGAGGTAAGCTATTTTATTTATTATTACTGAGATCTTTTACCATAGCAACAATGCAAGCAGTGACACCAGTTCCACAAGAAGCCATTATTGGACGATCCAAAGAAATACCTGTGGAGGATCAGCATTCACAAGTAAAAAATATGCAAAGAAAACAGCTTTATCATATGGGGAGCTATCAATGTTAAAGAGCAATAGGAACATAATAAAATTTATACATGCCCGTATGCCACTAAATGTGGAATATAATCAGAGACAAATATACACCACATGCTCCTATTAAACAAGGAAATATCATTGCAAATATTCATATAGTTCTAGCAAATGGAATCTCGTTCATTTTCTCTATAAATGCAAGAGCGGAGGAAGTTTTGTTGCATTGAAGATGCAAAATTTACTATAAACTTGCCTAACTCTTAAAAAAAATAGTTTTGGGGGGGTGTGGGGGGGTTGGGTTAACTACTAATTTGTTACAAAAAAAATGTCATAGTTAGACATGCCTTCGCATATACATATTTTTTACGCTTTTTATATGAAATATAACTGAGAAATTATATTTAGACAGTTATGCTGGTGATTGGTGTTGTGGAGCTGAATCTAACCTTCATCCTCAAACTTTTTGCGCAGTTCACTTGCAGGTAATAACATATGTGAGCTATCCAGCATCTGCAAGAAATAATTATGTATATATCAGCTAATGACATATAACTAAAATTGTGACTGCTAATGCTGGCAGCCTGATGGCAAAACGTGGGAATATTTGTTTTCTAAGGTTGAGAATAAAGTTGCCTGCGGGAAAGGAACACATTTGCTCTTAGGAACATGGCCTCCTCGTATTCCCTTCCTTGGTTCTGGGGCAACACCATCAAACCTAAACAAAGGAGAAATAACGAATCAGCTGACCTGACAAATCTTTGGAACAACTTTGAGGCACAAGCAATATCAGGTAACAGCATAACAATAGAAAGATGGAATATTTCATATAATTAGGACTATAATGCGAGGCATAAAAAGTAGCTTCTAACAAACAAGGTTCAAATTAGGCTAGTATTTAAATTATATCAATCTATTTTCATTGAACTTAATGCTCTTTTTTTTAGCTAAAAGATAGCTAAAGAAATGTACCTAGCTTTTGATCTAGCATCTATGTGTTGATGAGACTGGAGATCAATGTTTTCTTTTACCTAAAAGATATAATAAACCATCAAAACATTTAAAATCTGCGGTTCATTTGAGTGATAAAAAATGAAGATGACAATTCTTCCATATTAAACTAATTACATTTAAAATAAACCTGATCTAAATTCCACAGGAGATGTGGTTGTAACTTTGCTTCAAATGTAGTAGGGCCCACCTTAAGAAAAGACATAAAAAAAATCATGAGTTAGCCACTGTATCAGATACTTCTGTAATATTGTTTGGAATAAATTGCACTGTTACCATCATGATTTAAACACTTGTTAAGGGGCAGCTAAGTTCATACATGCTAAGTTCATTTTCATTGTTTCATAGTACAGCAGTATTGGATAGTGATCTATATAACTTTTAGAAACATACAGGTTGGCCACTGTAGACTTTTTCGACTGCTTCTCTGGCAGCACTGGCCTTCAAAATAGCATCACTAGAAGCACTAGATTCAACATCATATCCAGAAGCCCGCCATTGTGGCAGACCTCCATCCAACACCCATACTCTGTCATGCCCAAAGACCCTAAACATCCTATTATTTCACAGAAAACAAAAGCACACGTAAACAAGTGAGAAACAACCATTCTTATCTCGTTTAATATTTGGTCTTAAGAATGATTCCATCACGTTCTTATAAACTTGAAAGCAGTTTTTAACCTTTCTGTAAACATAGTCAACCAACTAGGTAAACACTTCCCCCAAATTGAAATTGCACTGAAGCTTTTGATTCCACCCCCAACCACACACACACACACACCAAAAAAAACGTACTCACTAAAGCAAGAACAAATTTTCAAGATACAAGATGAATTTCTACTCTCAGGAAGTTGGTAATCATTCACTGTTGCAAATGATAATTGTTAATTGTTGTTCACCAAAAAGCTAACATAGTGTAAATTAAATAGGGAAAAAGAACACATACCACCAAACACGGGCAGCACTGAAAATACCCTTGCCATCGTAAACAACAACAGAATCCTTGTTGTATATGCCAAGTGCTGACACAGCTGCTGAAAATGCTTCTTCGGATGGTAACATGTGTGGTAGCTATTGCAAAAGAAGGTAATTTGTGAGAAGGAATACAAAAATGAAACAAAATTTATTTTCTCCCTTCAGAAAGAAAGATATGTAAGCAGATGTTCTGTCAGAGCTGGCTCCAGTCTCTCCCTACTTGACTAGCCATAGTTTCTCGTAAGTTGATGAATTTAGATTTACAAAATATTGAGGCCAACTGCTCATGAATTGAGTCAACCCAAAGGCAAGTTGAGGCTTAATTCAGGGTAAATTTAGAAACTCATGCATTTTGTCAAATTCTAGCTGCACGAACTTGATTTATGACATCAACATGTTTTAAATTGGTCAGAGATATATAAGAGGGACATATAAACATCAAATGACTGGCTGGCTGCTATGGTTCGTATGTTCCTCCTAAATTATAATCAGAGTAAATTTGATTAGGGGAAAAATTCACAGCAAAAAGGGTTACAAGGTAACTCACATTTGATGTTCTGTCAGAAATTCCATCCACATCGAAGAATAAAGCACCTGGAATGTGTGCCACCTGCTCGTGTTGAAAATAAAATAAAAGATGAGGCAAACCTATTTCTAAAAAAAAGCATCAATATTTGTGCTATCCATAGGGTAAATAGAGGTCCGATATGATTGTTCAGCAAATTAAACCACGCATAATTGCCAGTACCAATAAATGTCCTTACATAAAACCCAAAAGTATGAAGAATACAGCACATAAAAAATGAACCTGATACTCTTGAAGTGGATTCCTTTGCTCATCTGGCATGTACCAAGATGCATCAAGAACCTACAAAATGCAAAAAGAATACTCTTTTAACTTGAGAAAGATTCTGGAGCTGGATGATAACCAATGATGACATAGTTCACATAAAAATGATTAATCTTTAGTTGATGACATGACCTTGAGATCAGGTTGTTTCAAATTAGCGTGCAACCAATCAGCAGAGACGACAGGATCACTGGTGGGCAAGGAATGAAGACTGGACGATGTGGTGACACCCAACCCCGAAGTCGCCGCTGTGGAATTACACCTTCCGAATCGGGTGGACGGCAGAGCAAAGGGATTGCAGTTGGCATTGTGGCCTACATAATGAGCTCTAACCTGCAGAGAAAAGAAGAAGGATGAGCGAGGGATTGAAGAGGGGGGGAGAAGTGTGGGGAAGGAAAGAGGAGAACGTGGGGAAGAGACCGAGGAGGAGGGGGAGGATAGAAAAGCGATGACAATGGTGAGGAGGAAGAGAAGGAGAAGGAGAGTTTCCTTGAGGAAGGTTGTGGAAGGTTGGCGAAGGTAGGAGGAGGGGCGGAGGGCGGTGAAGGCCCGGGACAGGAGAGAAGTCGCCATAACAGTAACACTCTCCTTAATAATTGTAATTGTTAAGCTGCTTGGCCTGCCTTGTCTTGCCGGACTGACTCCACTGCGGAGAGAGCGAGAGAGCGAGCGAGTGGTTTTGATTTTGGGGATCGACGGTGGGCGCTGCAGGTAGCCAGACAGACACAGGGTTTGGACACTGCAAAGAAAGACGGGAAAGAAAAGAAAAAACAAACAAAACAAGCAAAGGTTTTTGTTGTTGTAGTCCTGGTTTTTGTTGTTGCTATCCTCTCCGTTTCGCTCTCATCCTGGAGGCGGAGCGGACGGGAGCCCCCCGCGTTCCATTCTAGTCCGAACAAGCTCTTATATTTCAAATGACGAAAGTGCCCATCAGCCCACAAAATCGGTAAGCTGCCAACTTATACCTGCTCAATATGAAATCTTCTATTCTCAAATGAGAATTGGAATTCTAGTTTTTTAAATTTCTTTGTTCAAAATAAAAAAAATGAATGAGAATTGATTTTATTTGTGATGATTTGGGAAAGAATTTTCCCTCAAAAATTTTCCATAAAAATTGAAAGTATTTGATGTGATTTCATTTTGGCAAACAAACCATATTTCACAATACCAAAATTGCCCTCCTCTCTCCTTTCTCCTTCAACCAAACCAAGCAGGCTTCCTCCTTTCTCCTTTCTCCCCTCTAGGAACTCCACGCTAAAATAGATAAGCTTGATGCATAAAAACAACTTAGGTTAAGTTACAACAAGTGAGGGATTACTTTTTGACCAATGATGAATTATTAAGATCATGGGTGCTATTGGCAAAATCTGGATTTTTGTTATGAATAATTTTGGTCAGTGGTAATTTTGGTTAAAATCGATAGTTTGGCTAGCAGTAATTTTAGTTGCATGCCTTAATTTTGTGTACTGACCTCGGTTAATTAGTAGTAATTTTGGTTAATAGCCTTTATTTGGTTTAAAGGGTAAAAATGTGATGTTATATAAAATAGAATCTCCTCCCTTTGTATTTGAATCATTTTGATCACAAAAAAGAAAAGAATTCAATTCTATTCTAATTTTGTATTGAACATAAAAATTCAATTCACAATCAATTCTTTTCATGTCATTTCTATTGAAATCAATTGAACTCCATGAGAAATTCATTTTGAACACAGTATAAAGCTTCCTTATAGTTTATTTGGAGAAAATAGTCCCTTCATGTCATTTTGTTCAATATGCTTTTATATATAGTAAAGATATATTATGATTAGTGTTTTGGTTCAATCATATAATTGATAAGTTAATGGTACATTGATACCAAGTACAAGTAGAGAAGGGATCCAATAACCACAAAATTTGGTGCCCTTAATAATCACATTAATATTTATACATAAATTAATAAATCTAAACCGTCAAAATCATCTCAATAACATACATATAAAAAATGATGAAAATTTAATATTGTTTCGATAGCCATCAAGAGAGAAGAAAAAATCATAAAGTTTGAACCATTAATTTTTGTTAATGCTTAATTTACATGTAAATAAAATCAAAATGATATAATTTTTTTATTACACATAAAATTTGATATATACAAAACATTCTCTCAATTGGTTTTGTTATTTAACCATTAAAAATGTATTTATTTGAGATTTAATTTTGTGGTTACCGATGGGGTACCAAAAGTTGTGGTCATTTGATCCCTCCTCGTACAAGTAATGTCTTTGTCAGCAATTTAAGTTCCAAACAAACATATAAACCATATATATATATATATATAGAGAGAGAGAGAGAGAGAGAGAGAGAGAGAGAGAGAGTTATGCTATGGTTAGTCGCGACTCACAGGCTGCTCCATTAGTCACGATCCAGAAACATATAAAATCACCTCCAAATTTCGATTTATATGGCTCAATAAATTCTTCATATCAAAATCTTATAGCACGCAAAAAATTTTCATTTCTTGAGATTTTTAAGTATTTGTTCAAGATTTGTTCAAGATTATATATATAGAGAGTTGGGTTACAGTGATATGCATAGCAAAACGACGTTTTTGTTATGCGCTCGTATCTCAATAACCATAACTCGGATTGCCGATCCAATTAGACCGGTGCGTTCTTCATATCGAAAACTCATCGGATACTAATTTTTACTATTTTTGGAGGTTCCTAACTATTTTTAATGATTTTTGAAAAAACGACTCTGAATATGAGTTCCAAATAGATTATTTTATTATTATTATTATTTTCTGTCCATTTTTAAAAAATTGTTAAAAATAGTTTGCAATCTCCAAAAATAGAAAAAATTAGTATCCTATGAGATTTCAATATGAAGAACGCACCGGTCGAATCGGATAGGCCATCCGAGTTACGGTTGTTGAGATATGAGCGCATAACAAAAATGTCGTTTTGCTATGCATATCACCGTAACCCAACTATACATATACATATAGAGTTAGTCTATTATACTAACGTTAGTATTTCGGACCGAATTGCTAACGCCTCAAAATTGTTGTTATCGTGTCCGAAATCATGATTTATGGTATTCAATAAATTCTTTATATGAAAATATTGGGGAATACAAAAATTTTCTATTTTTAAAGTTTTCTTAGTATTTGTTTTGCATTTTTGAAAATAGCATGTACAAACATCAATATTTTAATAATATTTATGACCTATTTTCTAAAATTCAAAACAAATACTTAGAAAACTCTAAAAATGAAAAAATTTGGTATTCCTTAATATTTTCATATAAAGAATTTATTGAGTACCATAAATCATGATTTCGGACACGATAACATAAAATTTGAGGCGTTAGCATTTCGGTCCGAAATGCTAACGTTGGTATAATAGTCAAACTCTATATATGTATACTAGTAAAAAGCCCACTCCTTGCTTCGGGCTGAAATTATTATTTCTTATAATAAACTTTTAAGATAATATGTAATGGGCCTTAATTTGAGATAATTTATATGAGCCTTAATTTTAATGGGCTGAGAACGTCAACGGGCATTAACGTACATCAACGGTTCTGATCTATCGAAGAAAATGACCAACGGCTCAGATGTGAGGATAGCCCTTTCATGTCATTTTTTCCAATATGGTTTTATTATTAGTAAGGATATATATATATTTTAAGTTTGCAAGCGAAAGTATGGTAATGCAAAAGTTAAACAATTCACTGATTCAGGGGCATTATCGTCTGAAATGTGTAAAAGTAGTGTTTGAAACAAATTTCGCTCCCATGAAATCGATCGGTTGCTTCAAACTTTGCTTCTCAGTTCTCACAGAACAGGCGAACAACAAACATTTACTTCTTCCTCCTCTGAAAGATTAGATGCTTTGTGTTGTTCTAGATCTGCAGTATTTTATTCTTCAACCACTTACTTACTTAAACTTAATTATTAATTAAGTAATGACCTTCCATGTTGCTTTCTTTAATTGCCAGCAAGAGCCCTGAATCCCATCTAGATGCTGCTACTGCTAGATGGCATTCACGAATTGGATACAACACTAATTAATATTAATTAATTAAGATATAGTTCATTTAGATGGCGTAAACGAGCATACCAAGTATATTCCAGTTAAATTTCTACCGAATAGGAATAGATCTGTTCCTGCAATGTAATGTAATTAATTAATTTCTGTTGTTTCACCTTTCCAAGCCATATATCCGACCGGTTATTAATGTCACAAGAACAAAAAAAAAAAAATGATCGATCTAGCAATTACTTCTACATTTACCATTCAAACTACTTAATTTATTTCTGAGCTAGATTCTTAATAGTAATTATGTTAAATATTTCACCAACCTCATCAAACAAAACCCCTATATATAAAGCCCCCCTTAACCTCTCCTCATCACAACCCAGACAACAAGTGACAGATCGAGGTCCATAACACAAAAATAAACTCAGATATATAATATTCTAGCCTAGTTTAGTTTCAGCATGGCTAATTCCAAATTGTTCTTCTTTCTGGCTTTCTTTGTTGCCGTTTTGTGCGCAGGTACCGCAAGAGAGCATCCCGCAGCTACTAATCACTACAACAATGGCAAATTCGAAGGACTACTGGCACCTGCCCCTGACACCTTAACCGTTGATATAAACGGAACCGTTGATGTAAGCGTACATACACCAAAGGTGGCACCTCCGTCAGCCAGTATCAATCTGCCTCTGCCTCCATTGCCGCTGCCTCCATTGTTGCCCCTGAATGTCTGAGATTGCAACAGCTCGATCTGAATGTCGTGGTTCGGTTTAATTTAATTAGTGTGATCGGGATGTGATGCTCGCTAGTACGTTTGAGGTCATCCAAAATAATTGTTCTTTTAGCTAAAATAAAATAAAATGGTTCTGAACTCTGATGAAGCATGTCAAGTTTGTTGTTTAAGTGCAGGTGTAAACTAATTAAGGTTGTACTGATTCGAATCAATAAGTTTATGAATATTAAATGTCAAATAAATTAATTACCGAACCTTGAGAATTTATTGATATAGACTTGCCTGCTGCAGTTGTGTATATATGATAATGAGGACTAAATTAAACAACTACATACCATGCATAATGAAAGTACTTATAGTACTAAATATAAACAATAAGTCTAAGAGAAACTAATTAATTAATTAATATATTAATGCATTCAGCTGTCACATCATGGTACTAACCTTGTACGTTGACCATCGAAAATAATGGAATTCATCACCAAAAGATAGGGGTGGCAATGGAACAAGTTTTTCTGTTGTTCCGTTCTGTTCCGTTAAACGGAACGGAAACAGAACAGATTTTGGTTCTGTCCGTTATAACAGAATAGAAATAGAAGAAAATTTGGTTCCGCCCGTTATAACGGAACGGAAACGGAATACACCATTTCCGTTTCATTCCGCCCTAAACACGTATTTCCCACGTATTTCCGTTCTTCCGTTCCGTTCCGTTATAACGGAACATTCAACGGAACGGATTTTGGTTCCGTCCGTTATAACGGAACGCTCAACGGAACGGATTTTGGTTCCATCCATTATAACGAAACAGAAATGAAACACGCCATTTCCGTTCCGTTCCATTGCCACCCCTACCAAAAGATCATCAAAAGATGTTATTTGACGCATGCAATTGAGGTACGTGCATATTCATTGACATTGAAGGTACAGATATATATGTACTACATCGGATCGGATGGCTGCATTCGAGTACATGACAGAATCATCTTTTATCTCAAGAATAACTGACTATCCATATTGATATTATGGATGAAGATATGATCGATTCTGTGGGGGTGAGAAATAAAAGCCCAATTTAATGTACACAATCGGCAACCTGGTGCAGACTGTTCAATCTGCAGTCATCCAATTTATATGTATAGAACCCACAAACCAATTTTGCAAAGTTGGGTCCATTTGGGCTCAAATTTGTCGAAAATTTGTGCAATCTCTTCTGAAGTTTTAAAAAACCTGACCCCATTTTGATCTTTGCTTATTAATTTTTAAATCTGGGGAAGTTTTTAGTTAAAGCTAGCTTCTTTACTGGAGACGAGACGACTATACATCTGGACCTGGTACATTTTTACCACAGTATACAGGCACACAAAAGCACCAGTGGGCAGTGACCACTGACCAGGCACTGCATTCAGCATTCCTCCTATTATTATATTTAGTAACAACCTCCCTTTGAAACGCACAAAACCTTTATTAGAAAAACGTAACAGACGTACAAAAATTTTTACTAGAAAAACGTAACAGTGCTATATTTAAGTTATATCCAGATAGTTGTCAAAAGTAGAAAAGTAATATTCAGATGAAACGCTCACACAATTTAATGAAATTTGAGGGCTTGACCCTCATCTTTTTCTCAAAAAAAAAAAAAAAAAAGATGAAACGCTCACAGTATAAATTTTCCATTCACCATATATCATCCATATAAATTAACCTCTCACAAGTCACAAGCCACAAGTGCTTGTCTACAACATTTCCCCTACTTTTTTCACAAAAAAAGGAAAAAAAAAAATTACAATATGAAGAGATCATATGTAATGGTAATGTTTAGTATTGCATCTGCATCCACAGCTACAGTTCTTCTCCTTCTCCTTCTCCTTCTCACCACTGCATCAGCACAAGCTGATCAAGCAACTGGATCTGATCAGACCACAACCCTGGCACCAATCTCTGCACAATTAAACAACCAATCGTGTTTTGACCTGCTAAACGTGAAGGATGAAAATGATGACTGCCCTAGCGATGTATTGAAGTTTATCGGATCTATACCCCGTGTAGGCTGTGAGAACTACTGTCATGTTAGCCGTGGTTGCTGCATCGTCACGGTTGCACTCGACACCTATCATCCGGACTGTTGGAAGTACTTGATGAACGATAATGCATCAGAGAGTGACCGATACATGCTTGTTATGACCTGCGCAAAGAGCCTGCCTACCTCTTAACGTTTAGAGCTACAGGGCTCAAGGTTTTGGTCTCTCATATGTTTAGTTTTAGTCTTTTAGGTTTTGCTTCTGCATATCAGGATCAATAGCATGATAATTTTACTTGATTTACCTCATTGAATAATAAGTTAGGATTACTGATAGCATGAATTTTGGAGGTTCGTAATTCATACTTTTTTAAAATTTGACAGATTAAAAATTAATAGAATGCAGCACCAAAGCATGTGGATGTTGCATTTCTAGTCATGTATAATACATGAGCAATTACACTACCACAGAGATGGGCTTTAGCAACCCCAACTTAGCAACTGTTATCAAGAAAACCGTTGTTGAAAAGTGGCAGTGGCATTTTGGAAATTTAATAAAACACATCAGCAACGGTTTATCAGAAGGAACAGTTGGGAAAGACTTGCCCGAAATCTGAAAAAGAATCAACAACTGTTCCTTTAAAAAACAGTTGGGAAAGGCATATCATTCCCAACTGTTCCTTAAGAAGAAACAGTTGTTGATTCATGTGCAAGAATTAACAACGGTTCACAATAAAAAACCGTTGGGAAAGGGAGAGCATTCCCAACGGTTCCTAAAATAGAAACCGTTGTTGATTCTTGGTAACATAAAATATTCATGTGCAAGAATTAACAACGGTTCACTATAAAAAACCGTTGGGAATGGGATAGCATTCCCAACGGTTTCTAAAGTATAAACCGTTGTTGATTCTTGGACAACATAAAATATTCATGTGCAAGAATTAACAACTGTTTTTTATTAATAACAGTTGCTGATTCCTTCTTATGGCCCATTTAACAACTGTTTTTTATTAATAACCGTTGTTGATTCTTGGGTAACATAAAATATTCATGTGCAAGAATTAACAACTGTTTTTTATTAATAACAGTTGCTGATTCCTTCTTATGGCCCATTTAACAACTGTTTTTTATTAATAACCGTTGTTGATTCTTGGACAACATAAAATATTCATGTGCAAGAATTAACAACTGTTTTTTATTAATAACAGTTGCTGATTCCTTCTTATGGCCCATTTAACAACTGTTTTTTATTAATAACCGTTGTTGATTCTTGGGTAACATAAAATATTCATGTGCAAGAATTAACAACTGTTTTTTATTAATAACAGTTGCTGATTCCTTCTTATGGCCCATTTAACAACTGTTTTTTATTAATAACCGTTGTTGATTCTTGGGTAACATAAAATATTCATGTGCAAGAATTAACAACTGTTTTTTATTAATAACAGTTGCTGATTCCTTCTTATGGCCCATTTAACAACTGTTTTGTTTAACAACCGTTGGTGATTGTTTTCCCTAGTTTCCCGCCTCCACATCTTTCAACAACTGTTTTTTATATGAAACCGTTGTTGATTCTTTTCAAAGACAAAATTTTTGAATCATGTCACTAACTCACCCACCACTTCGTCTTTTGCTCTACTATAATTTCAACTTCAGGCCTTAGTCAATTTGTATTTCCCCCAATTTCAAAACCCGACTAAAATCCTTCCCTCTTCATGGAGCATGATGGAGGGCTGCTTGATAGCGGCAACGGCGGCGCAATAGAGGCCAGCACCAACTCTCCGCGAAAAGGTCCCGCAACGGAGGCTACCACCAACTTCACTCTCCCTGCTCTCCGCATAAAGAAGCCCAGCACCAACCCTCGCTTTCCTTGCTCTCTCCGACAGCGAAGGCAGCACCATCACTGCTCTTTTCTTGCTCTCTCAAGGTAGCACCGGCACTTCCTTTCCTTGCTCTCTCAAAGTTCAAACAAATCGTAGTCAAACTTTCTTCCTCTAAAGTCAAGAAAAAAATTAACAAACTGAATTGTAAATAATTCATGTACGAAATTGTTTCTAAGATATTGCAAAAAAATATATTATTGCAAACTCACTGTACTCCCTGTAGATTCGGGCACAGGAGAAGGTGCTGATGCAAGATTAGGAGATGCTGGTGCAAGATCAGGAGGAAGTGATGGTGCAAGATTAGGAGAAGGTGCTGATGTATACGGATATTATTAGGATTTGAGAAATTCTATTATATTATGATGGATTTTAATTTTGTTGGATATATGAATATGATATTATATTGGATTTAGTTTGGTAATTAATCTGTGGTATTATTAGAATTTATTATTAGTTTTTTAATGTACATTTTTTTTGTTAATATGGTATATAATATCTAATTTGAATGAGCAAAGGGCTGATCTCTATAAATAAACAATTTTTTTTTAAAAAAAAAAATCATCATCCCAACTGTTATTTACAAAAAACAGTTGTTAATTTCTAAGAATCAACAACTGTTATTTACAAAAAACAGTTGTTAATTTCTAAGAATCAACAACTGTTATTTACAAAAAACAGTTGTTAATTTCTAAGAATCAACAACTGTTATTTACAAAAAACAGTTGTTAATTCTTAAGAATCAACAACGGTTATTTACAAAAAACAGTTGTTAATTCTTAAGAATCAACAACGGTTATTTCTTATAAACCGTTGGGAATTGCTATCACCAACAACGGTTCCTTCTTATAAACCGTTGTTGATTAACAGCATCAACAACGGTTCTTTAGTAAGCATTAACAACCCCGGTATTACAGACGGTCACTGAACCGCTGGGAATTGTCATTAAATAACCGCTGTTGATGCTTTTCTCTGTGGTAGTGTTAGTTGTGAATCAGAAAAGTGAAGCCCAGATCTGTTTTTTGGGTATTAGATTTTTCTATTGACTGATCCCCAATTTCGAAAACTCAGCATAGTCCTGCACAAAAGCAAACTACCAATCTGAATGCTCAGTAGTTAAATACATGACACAATAAAGAACAATTAAGGGTATATCTCTAAAGTAAACATATAAATGAAAACGAAGTATAACTGTATAAGATCTAGATAAGAGTTGGAGATTGGAAAGTGGAAACTCGGTCAATTCTAAATCAATAAACTGTAAGAAGGGAAACCAAGGAAGTGATGGCATTATGAAATTGCAGCACCATCAGTATTTTTCTTCATTACCACTATTGTGTTTGTGATATGATCGGTCTGTGCATGCTGGATTGTCAATTGTGGTTGTGTACTGGCTTTTCTTTTCTTTGTTTCCCAACCATTCATTACTGAGTCTGAGATGAGCATCCGCATTAGTGAAAGGCCGAAAGGCTTTTTTAAGGTCATAATTGTAATTAATTAGAAAATATTAAGGATAAGCGTTAGTTATGATATTAGCGTGCCGCATTGCTGAAACTTTCAGACAGAGCCCAACAGTTAATTTTAGAAAAGAAATTTCAACACACATTGCTGAAATGCTCATTTCTAATGAGGATCGTCAGTGCTGAAAGCGCTTTCTAATTAGGAAAACTTTCTATTTCAGAAACAATTGTTGAAACGTCTACATTGGTGAAAGGGTTTCTATTTAGAATTAGAAAGAGGGTAAGAAACCCCGTTGAGGATGCTCTTAAAGCTCAGCAGTGGTTGCTTCTCTGGTTGTAATAGATACGTTTCTTGTTTCAATGGAACAGGTAACTCAATCTGCCCTTAATTAATGAATCGTATCCATAATGAATCTGTTGCCTTTTCTTTGGGCTTCCCAAGACCAAATTGAAGCAAGCCCACTCAAAGGCAAATTGGCTAGCATGCATCTCCTCACATAAATAATCCCATCAATCATATTTGCAACCGTTTGAATCGCATAGTGGCACGAAAAATAGTAGACCGATGATATCAGGATACTGATTTAGTTCTAGCAATGATAGATTTCATATACTATGATCATCTCAACTTTATTATTAGATGAAGTGTGGAAAACAACAATTGATTTCCACAATAAACCAATTAATTCACCTTGTCCTAGGATGGTCCTTAACTTATCCATTCATCAGCTCCCATGCACTTACGTATGTATTGGAGATTTGGAGATGATATTGTTGCTATCCAATCCAATCAAATTGTCATCGAATAGCACAATATCTCCAATTTTAAGGAACTATATATATTCACACACTACACTATATAAAGCACCATACTCCCCCAGTGCACCACCAGATCAAACATTCACTCCATTATCAAATTCCCAAAAGAAGGAAGAAAAAGAATGAAAATCACACTTATCATCTTGTCTCTCCTCCTCACATCTCTCTTCTTTTCCCAAACATCCAATGCCGCTGTGACATGCGGTGACGTGGCAACCAAGGCGCTGCCCTGTGTGGCATTTGTGACAGGCAAACAGCCGAAACCGACTCCAGCGTGCTGCAGCAATCTGAAAATGCTGGCCAGCAGTGCCAGAACTGTGAATGACAAGCGGGGCATATGCCGATGCTTGAAGGAAGGTGTCAATGCCTTCCCTGGGGTAAAGGATAAATATCTAAGCCAGATTCCCCGCCTCTGTGGGATCAGGATCCCCTTTCCTGTTTCCCTTCACACTAACTGCAACAGGTGATTGGCTTTTAATGTGAAAGATGTTAATTTTAATGTAAAACATCTCTTCACCATAATCACTGATACTGAAAAGGAAGTCCTCGACAGGATGCTCACTATGTTCTAGCTAATTTATCAGTTGCTGATAAATTAGATGGAAATATATTTAACAAATACTGTACCTGCTAATCGATATCTTTTAAATTAACACTCTTTTGAAGCAAAAATACACAAGTTTCTGTGAACTATCTGTTTCAATGAAACAGGCTTATTAATTCCCACTTTTATCCCAAGAAAAAGAAGTAAAATATACATAAAGTAGATATCAGAGAAATGCAGGAATACAAACAGCAAATCAGATAGGCCCAACACTCTTCTTAATTTTCTAGAATTAATGAAACTTTTATTGTAAAGGTCTACTAATGGTCAGTCATGTAATACTAACTACAATTTACTTTGATATCTTGTTTGTAGGATCAATTGAAGAAGAGGTGACAAAAGAAGCTCCTCCAGGAAATTAAATAATGAGCTGGTTTTAATAAATAACAATTTTCAGGCTGGTTCAATGTAATATTCTGCTATGTAATTTCTGTTCTGCATAAAATTAAGCAAATTCATCATTTATGCTTTTGCAATACTAGACCAAATGTAGTACTAAACAATTTATACTGGGAAAGTTTTAGGGTATCTGGTCAGTTGGTGGATGTGAAAAAAAAAAAAAAAAAAAATCAAACAAGAACCGAGAATTCATCAGAACCTAATTATACCTGAGTGGGCCAAGTCAACCCCCACCTTGGTCAGTATAACCAGACCCTCCTAGAACATTGATCTTCAACTCCAAAATAAGGGTAAAACACTAAAACCTAATTGACAAGCATGGTGCCCAGAAATCACCAACTGGGAACCCAGGCAAAGGCCTGGTATAACCGAAGACATCAGATAATCCAAATTCATATATATGATTCGAGAGTTGAGACTGGAGTATGAACTAAAATTTGAATAAGTTGAGAACTTGAGATCTAAACTCAAGCTGTGAAGCAGTTAAAGAAAACAAAAATCATGGTTAATAAAGAGATACATTGAATTACATTTAAAATATGTATACCCACTTTTTGCCACCGTCATCACCATTGGGTCCTACTTGGTTCCATTTCTAGCCTACCCAACTTGTTTGGGACTAAAGGCTTGGTTGTTGTTGTTGTATACCCACTTTTAGGACCTCTTGTATTTTGAGTGCTCAAGTATAAGAACTATTTTCAAAGTTATGCCAAATTTGACCTCACTAAAGTATTTCTTTTCTGTAACTATGTTTGTTGAAGAACACAAAGGTATATGTTAAAAAGTAACATCAAGTAGTTGAGTTGGAGCCATATAAAGTTTAAGAGTAAACAATATAATATATATCTGAATGAATCAGAAAGCTAATAATCCCATCTATTATTCAATCAAGATTTGTTATTTTCAATTGGAATTCAGACCATTAATATATATAGGAGGGAAAACACAAATACACACACAAACACTCTCATCCAAATGTGACAATAAAACATAAAAATGCCAAGAAGAAAAAACAAGAGATCAACTGCACTAAATATTTATTGATAACTCAAAATTTATTGGATTATCACAAGAATGCATTATTAATTACAAATGGCCAATAACAAGGGGCCTTCTAATATTAATCAAGCAAAAGGAGAGAATAAATAAAAGAACAATAAAACATTTTCAGAAAGTCAGAGCCTAAGAAAAAGATTACCATGGAATCTCAGTAGAATCCCAAGCAAAGAACTTGCCATTGTCACTCTTTTTGGTATTGTCAATAATGTCAAGAAGCTTTTGCACAGAGAATTCTCTAGTAAAAAGTTTCTCAGGTGGCACGTTTCTCTGAAATGGCTTTGAGAGGTCGGTATCTACAGTACCAGGATGCAACAAAATGCAAGATATTGGATCTCTTTTCCGAGCAAATTCTACTGATATAGTTTTTGTCACTGTACAGAAAAAAGAGTAAAATCTCAGATTGCAACAATGTAGACATTCATCTCTCTCAGGTCTCAAGGGAAGCTGATCAATATAACAAACAAATTGATTATAATATTTCATGATCCTTTAATGTTTGATTGTTATCTTAGAAAATATAAATACAAAATAAAATAGTATGGTGATGATTTTGGGGGTAAAGATATACAATTTAACCTGACTAAAACTAAAAAAATAGCTACTAGACAAGATATATCATACACTGATTTAGTGCAGTTTTTGATGCACGGTAGGAGTGCCAACCACCTAACCCATTGTCTCCGATAGAACCAACACGGGCACTTAGATTTGCAACTACAGCCACCTCTCTTTCAGTGCCAGCACCACCTCCCACTTTTAAATATGGCCACATATGCTGCCCCAGAAGTGGTAATTTTGGTTAATGTTAATAGTTTGAATGATTGGTACCACATAACCTGCTTAAGTATGGCTATTCATCTTAATGCAAGTCCAGGCCACTCGATAATTCTGGTATCATGTAACCTGGTTTTGATATGGGCAGCATTGAGGTAAGACACCTAAACACTAACCTAGGTTAGTGGGCTAACCTGACTGTTGGACTGCTGTTTGGATAAGCAAGCTACTCTTTGGAATAGCCCTAGTTCTGCTGTTCCACTATTTCGAACCAAAAGTTAGGTTACCAACTATATATCCTGTCCGGCTAGATTAGTGCATTAAACTCACTACTTCTGATCTGAACATACACTCAAAAACTCAAATGTGGTGATGGGGAAAGTAACTATTTGATTCTGTCTTGTTGCATTTAACAAGTGCTTTATTATATAATAAGGGTGGCACACCTTGATTACTAAGATCGGGCCAATAGCATTGACCTCATATGTCAACAACAATGAAGACTTTTCAACTTTGCTAAGTGTAGTTTCTGCAACCAACAAAAAGAAGACATATAAATCTTTCCATTTTTTGCTTGTGCACATATGCAGGAATAACTGAGAGCCTTCTTTACCCTATAATCATATTGCAATATCAATCGCTGGTCAACATTAACAGATCTTAAAAGAAATTACAAAAGCATTGCCCACTCTGTTGTTTGTCAATGTTTGTCTGACAATACTTTGGTAATAAATTTCACTTGAAATTTGAATCTTGACATGACAATCATAATTGAAAAACGCTTATGGTCTTAAGACTAGAGCCTCAGTCTATATGTATAACACTCACCAGGTTGTAGTATATTAGGGATAGATAAAATTCCTGAAGCATTTATAAGAAGGTTGAGATATCCGTAGGTATCTTTAATGATAGTTGCTGCAGCCTGGAATCATAATGGATCATCACATAAATGTCAGTTTCTGTCTTCTCCTTCATTGTTACAGTTTATTTTTTTTTTCTATATCCATTCATGCAACTTCATGTAAAGCTGTAGAGTACAGCTTTACACTGTCTGTTTCCAAACAGAAATGCCAAAATAAATAGAATTTTCAAATTGAGAAAGCTGCATTGTAATGTACCCATGCAAAACAAAATATATATATAAAAAATAACTATACTACCTTCAACAGTACCTCTATTGTACTTTCATTTGTCACATCCATTGGCAAAATATTAAGCCGGTTAGAATAGTCCCTTTTCAATTTTTGAAGATCAGTTGCACTGTCAGGATTGCGGCAGGTAGCAACCACATGCCCCGTTTCCTTTCTCTGCAATAATTGCCTCACCTAGACAATGAAATTAATAACAAATTATGCCTTATTTTCTGTAATGTGATATTGTAAATCTAATTATGCAGGAAGTTTTAACATATACCATCATATCTTTGCACACAAATCAGCATAGACACACAAAAAAATATAAAAAAAATTCCCTTACTCTTCCGTTTTCTATTTTTAAAAATGACCAATTACCCTTCTCTGTTACTCATTCATGAAGTGTATCAGGAAATTTTTTACAACTTTTTAAAAGAGAGAAAAATTTGTTGGATGTTTCCACCATTATGCAGAAACCGGAGATGCTTTGAAAGTCTAGCATCAATACCTAAGTGTTTGTTGATGTTAAGTAGGCACGGACACTCAAATTCAAAACTTTTTCTTTTTTGGACAAACTACATATAAAAGAGATAATATATAATAGAAATATTGGGATGTATGATTGAAGGCGTCCGGTCTCTGCACTATATGCATCAAGTGGGCAAGTAATACTTGCCCTCCAAATCTTGCAAATTACAATGTTATTTTTCCCCATGGTGGCACTTTATTAGTCAATCCATTTCTGGATGTGCAGAATCTGCAATGCATAAAGACAAAACAGGTAAAGGATGTATTGCTCATGGTAGAGCAAGGTGGGTTGGTTTCAGGTTTTGCTGCAGTTGAGTTTAGGTTGTTTCAGATCTCTGACAAAATTAAGGTTTGGTTTGTGTTAGGTCCTGGTAATTTGGGTTTTGAATTCTTGGCACTCAAAATTTACATTGTAGTAGTTGAGTTTCCCCGATGATCAAGTTAAGCTAGATGACGATTGTAATTGAGGTGAATGAAGATTCCAGGTCACAAGGTTGGGTTTGGGTTCTGGTCTAGTCAGGGACCGAAAATACAGTTCAGGTTCCGCCATCTGTTAATGTCTGTCAGCACAAGTTTTTCTTTCTTTTGTTACAAACATTTGGGTCGGCTTTTGTCCGTTGAATGTGAGGTTTGAAGTCATTGAATTATTATTAAAAGTATAGGAGAGGTTGAGGTTTAGAGAGATTATACTGGTGTGTCCCTCAGTCTGGCTCTGGTAAGATCTTGCCAATGCTCGACCCGTGCGAATAAAGTGAAGATAACAAATGCACAAATGTTATGTCAACTTTTGGGCACAACCATAGGACAAAAGAACCAATACAGCAGAATCCAATTAGTTATGATCACTCTTCGCAATAACAACAATTGATCTTCTAAGCTTTAACAGCAAGAGACAAATTAATTCCCCAACACAAGTGATATTATTATAAATAAAGAAGACAGACAGAAGAAGAGCAAATAATAACAAAAAGGAAGGGACTGACAAATTGGAGGCCGATTCCTCTGGAAGCGCCCTGAACCATAGAGACGCCTCCTTCCCCTTGAAGCGTCCTGGCAGAAGTGGAGAAGAGAGCTCTCGTCCCCGCCAGCGTTCGCATGAGGTAGGAATAGGATCGGTACGCATACCGCAGCGCAACTGCCCTCGCCATATAGGATTCAGTCTCTCTCTCTCTCTCTCTCTCTGCGTCGCCCTCTTTCCTTTCCGTAAATGACAATGTAATTGTAAGGTTAATGGATGATTGATTGTGGATTCATTACTAAAGCTTTCTGCTTTCTGGCGCGGAGATGCGCTACGTGGAGGGGAACGGAGGGAGATTATCACGTCTGCTCAAATGCTCTCTGTCACTCCCAAAGTTCAAGCCTTTTCCAGTCTAGTGACATCACATGATTCAATCTTTGCTTTTCACTTTTCGCTTTCGTAGCTATTAGTATTAGCTAGACAACCAATCTTCATATTTTTTACAAATATTGGCCAAAAAATTAAAAAAAAATTGTACAAATTGTTGAGTTCAGACTTCAGAGGGAAGCGAAAATCATATAAAAATAAGATGGGGGTAATGCCGTATCACCCCCTAATATTTTCACTTTTGACAAAGTGCCCCCAACCTTCTATTTGTAACAAACACCCTCCAACCTCCTCAATGTATGACAAATTGCCCCCCAAATGATAATCACATCCATAATTATCAATTTTGGATTAGAAAAGACTATACTACCCTTTGAACTTTGTTGTTTATTTATTGAAATAATACTTATTAATTTTGAAGAATTATATTTTTATAATTAAAAAATGTGAACATGACTAATTTAATCACTGATATGCATCTAATAAAATATTTCATTTTTTTTACTTTATATTTTAAACTATTCTTTAGATTATTGTCTTAAATAAATTCATTCTATGACAATTGAAAGTCAGATACATGAGTTTTATTTATATTTGATAATAAAAAATTGCTTAAAAAAGTGTGTATTTTCATTAGAAATTCCAGTTATATACATCATATAAGTCCAAGAAAGACATTCATCAATGCGTTGATAATATTTATAAATTTCTTACATAATAATATTTATATAATCTGATCGTACTTGTACAATACATTAATTAATTCCAGTTATGTATAATTTATTTTTTTAAATAAAATCATAACATATTAAATTATTGTTCAATTTTAGATACAATGTTCAAGGGTAGTTTGGTCATTTCTAATTTAAATTTGACAATCATGGATAAAATTATCATTTGGGAGACAATTTGTCAAGATTGATGAGTTTGGAGGGTGTTTGTCACAAATAAAAGATTGGGGGGCACTTTGTCAAAAATGAAAAAATTAGGGGGTCATGAGGTATTACCCCAAATAAGATCTAAAAAGAAAGAAAGAAAATCACACTAAATATTTTAACTACTAATTAATTTTATTTTAAATTATTTGGTGATCGAATAATTTACAATATTTTCGCACTCTCCAGAAAAGATTTTTATATTATAAACTACTACTCAAATTTCAAATTAAATGTTAATAGAAATGACGTTCTAAGTTATTCAAATTTAAATGTCTATAAAGCATGAGGTTGAAGATCTCCCAAATTTATCTATAAAAGACCCCCCCAACATAGATTTTCAAACTGTGAGGTTGCGACCTTCCATGTGGATTGGATTTTGGTCGGTTCTTATTAAAAGACAATGCGGTATCCTAATAGACCAACCACCATCTTCGTATTATTCATGCCCAAGTACACATAATTGCAGATGAGATCCAACGTTTTAATACTTCATACAATCACATCCTTCTTTAGTCTTATAGGGCCTGTTTGGCACTGCTTCCTTAGGCCTCCTTAGAGGTCCTTAAGGGTCTAAGCCAGCCGAACACATGATCCTTAGGGAAGTTTAAAGCTCTTCCTTAGCTTAAGTTGTTAAGGAAGTTCCCTCCATTGCTGCTACTTGTGGGAGCTCCTTAGCACCTTTAAGCCTTCATTTTTAATCTTTAATCCATCAATGCATGTTCAGCAACCCCTCATTAGGTTTCCTTTAGTTTCCTTAGCTTCTTAATCCTTCTGAACACAAATTCCTTAGCACGGATTAAAAGTTTCTCCTTAAGCCTCCTTTTGATCGGAGCTTAAGCCTTGCCCTGATTCCTAAGAAAGCCATACCCATGGCTTAAGGCTTAAGCTTTCTTAAGTCATTTTTCTTTTCCCGAACGAGTGTGACTTAGCAATACTTAAATATTTAAGCCAATGAAACCGCCGAACAAGACCTCAGTGATTGGTCGAACAGCTGCTCCTTAGGTTCGGCACTGCTTCCTTAGGCCTCCTTAGAGGTCCTCAAGGGTCTAAGCCAGCCGATTAAAGCTCTTCCTTAGCTTAAGCTGTTAAGGAGACTCCCCCCTCCTTAGCTAAGCTGCTGCTTGTGGGAGCTCCTTAGCACCTTTAATCCTTCACTTTAATCTTTAATCCATCAGTGATTGGCCGAACAGCTGCTCCTTAGGACAGCTTAAATTTTTAAGTCAAAGCTGGTGCCGAACAGGCCCTATAAGGTTATGAGAAACATCAATTGCGTCTATTGAAAAGTTGTTCATACGTTCATAGACGTATAAAAAAATGTAATAAGTACATCTCAAAATGTAACATATAAACATTATGGACAACTTTTTCTATGGATGCTAGATATTACTCTAAGGTTATTTTAAATTTAAATATTTTGCCCAGTTATTAACAACTGAATATTTAAAACATTGCTTAAACAATGAACCAAATTATCCTCTATGAAGCAGGCAATATAATTGTCATGCACAACTCGGAGAAAAGACGATATATAATGTACTTCTGGATCCCTCAAAAACATCATCAACCTATACTATGTGACTTATGAACCTTAAATTATTTGTCCTATTTATAATATAATGTATAATGCATGGTTTAGTCTAAGAATTCTGATGCTAAGCCAAGTCATAGTAAATATGGTTCAAGCTTGTAAATAGTTTTTTGGACAGATTGACAAATTGTAGTATTTGGACTAGGGCTAGTAAAAAAGTTCGTAGCTCGTAATTCGCTCAAGTTTGATTCGGTCTAAGCTCGATTCGATTTTTTGTCAGCTCGAGTTCGATTTAGCTCGACTCAACTTTTTGTCAGCTCAAGTTCAATTTAGCTTGACTCGATTTTTTCTTGATTCGATACGGATTCGATTCGTAATAGCTCGATATATAGTAATTTGCACACTTTTTGAACTATTTTGTCAAAATATTTTGTAATGATATACCTATTTTATTATTTAATTTAACAAAATATACTTATTTTATTGTTAAATTAATAAAATAGAATTTTTAATCATAATTTATTATAAAATTAATAAAAATAGAGATAATTTGTTTATATTATCAAAGAAGGACAAAATAATAAACTTATTTTAGCTTTATTTTATTGTTAAATTAATATAATTTTTTTATCATAATTTATTATAAAATTAGTAAAAATAGAGATAATTTGTTTATATTATCAAAGAAGGACAATATAATAATCTTATTTTAGCTCTAATTATCTATGGTAATATGAAAAAAAAAATAAAATTATAATAATTGAGCTCGTATGGAACTCGGAGCACGATTCGAGTTCGAGCGAGTTCGATTCAATTTAGCTCGGTTCGATTTCAGCTCGAGTTCGGTTTAGCTCTAGCTCAATTCAGTTCAAATTCGATTTAGATCAAATTCGATTTGATTCGATTCGTTTACTGCCCTAATTTGGACTATAACTTTTCTATTTTAGTTTATCTTGCTTTGTCCTCGCAATATATTCCGTTCCACTCCGTAATAATATAAATTCGCTATAAATGGAACTTGGAAATATATCATCATATTATTATAATTAATATTAGTGTTAAGTTGGTTTTATTTCAAACTAATTAACAATCCATCATTATTTCATTTATTTTATAAAAAAAAAATTATTATCGAGTATGTGGAATTTTTATATTTCATCATTTTTTTTTGGTTTTGTTAGTACTATTCTTTCACGTGTTTGTAGGACATACATGTCAACTATTTTCCTTAGGCTTCTAGCCTAGGTAACAACAGCACAAACGTGCTGAAAATTATATGTGAGCGAGAGAGAAAAAAAAGAAGTCTTTAATATATAAAAAGTGATAATATGCATGGTTATTAATTAGAATTTGAGCTGGTCTGATCCGTAAACGTTAAATTTGAGTCTGGTGACAAAACAATCTGTCCGTGTAAAAAGTTACAAGTTCAAAATCTGAAATGAAGAGTTTGTTATAGACATTTAATTTTGAATGATCTGACTGTCATCTTTAATTATCTCAATAAGTTTTCTAGATGCATGGAAATTCAAATTCAGCCCAATTAATGTACAAACTATTTAATTAGTCCATAAAGGATGAGCAAAAACTTGTTAAAATGAAGAAAATATAACAGGTATATTGCTCTTTCTAATTAATTATACTCAGTCAAGTATATATGTATCAGTATAGTCTATCAAACGTCTCTTAAATTGAATATAATCGAAAACATGATCAATATATAAGTTAAGAAATACTTTCGTAAACTTTTTTCATATTTTTAGAATTTTAATGATTTTTTTTCAAAATTTTAAAAATCGAATTGTCAAGTTAAGATAAGCACTGTCAATGCATATATCCCTCCCTATATGATATAGAGGAGGGATCCATTGACAATAGATATGTTAACAATCTTGACAATGGTTTTTTTAAAAAATTTGTAAAAAATAGTTAAAAATTCTAAAAAATAGAAAAAAGTCTATAGAGATATTATTTAACATATAGATTGATTATGTTTCAAATCATATTCAATTTAATTTGATATTTGATAGCTCTTTAAAGCTCGTTAAATTTCAACCGTTAAAAAATGTATAAAATTTTGATAAACCATCAAACGATGTTCAAATTGATTGAAATTTGAAACAATATTAATCTATAAGTTAAACAATGCATCCATAAAAAAATTTTCATTTTATAGATTTTTTATGAATTATTATAAATTTTTTAAAATCTCTATTGTCAAAATTGTCATTATAAGCATTGTCAATGGATCCCTCATCATATAGTATGCACCAGTAGTGTATCGAAAATTTCTGCTGTAAAATTGTGAATACTGCCAGTTGTACAGTTAGGCCTCCTAACTAAGACTTAAGTAGTTGTGGTTCTTGTTAAACTAAAATTTGTCTTGTTCAACAATTAGGATCACACCAAATTAGTTTATATATTCTGGCTGATATTGCTCAAGTAGTAACTGACCCACATTCTTAATATTACAATTAATTAGATGAGCATGTAATTAAATTGGTTTGATAGTCAAACAATCGCCTTGTTTTCTAAGAAAAATATTAGGAGATAACAAAATTGATATCAAAATGGATACCATATATTAAGTTAATCTGCAACATGATTCAATCAAGAAACACTATAAAGACAATTTGAAATATGATGATGAGATTAAAACGAAACACAAATGATATCAATTTTTTTTGTTTTTTTTTCTCATTGCTTTCACATGTTCTCTCCACAACTTTAAAACAATATTTATGTGATTCAAGAATGCTTCAAGTAGGTGATTAATTTTATAATTTGTATTTTCAACTTATACTAAAGTGCTTCAAGTTAACTCGAATGTTTGAAGATAACTTGTTAATGTTGCAATTCGGATACATTTAAATTATAACTTGGTACCTATTTTGATATCTACTTAGCTATCTGTATATATATCTAGAATCATTTTCTAAAAGACGATTTTAGGAAAAAGATATTGTTGAAGAATGAAGTAAATTGGAGATAATTGATAGAAATGATTAGAATTGGCCAAGCATTTAATTCTTTCCTTTTCTACAAATTGTAATGTTACAATTGTAACGGTCACATTTTTCTTGGCTATATATAAGCCTCGTGTACACTGTACCAAATTAGATGAATAAGAAAGTTCCATTCCGATTCATACAAACTAAAAAACCTACATGGTATCAGAGCACGTCTGATTAAAACGCATCCGCAAGCAAAACCAGTAAATCAACAACCATGACACAAGAAATCGAGTTGCAATTTGGCAATCAAAAAGCTCATTTGCAAATTTAACCAACTCAGAAAAGAAAAGACGAAAATGCAAGTTGCTATGGGCACAACCGAACCGAAGGACGAAAAGAAAGCATTTCTCTCTGCGAAGGAGGAGGAGACGAAAGGGGTGAATCGGAAAACTTCAGACCGACTCGATCGCATAGAGGAAATGCTTACTTCGCTCCTGGGTCAGAAGTTGAGTCAAGGTTTAATTAAAACTCAACATTGTTTATCTCATCCCACAACCAATACGATAGACTCTAGCAACCAATCAAACCAGCCCATTTCATTTAAAATGTCTAATGTTGGGTTTGGACCAGAAATCATACGAGTAAATATGTCAAATCTGAAATTGAGTTATGAGAATAAATGTTTGAGTATTGGTCATTGTACCAAAATTGCACCAAAGAATAATGAGAAATGGGTACTTGATTCGGGTGCTACCGACCATATGACCGGAAATCAAAACCTATTGAGAAGCTTTCGAACTCTTGAAAATGACCAGTATTTTACAGTTGCCAATGATGAAAAAATTAAGATTAAAGGATGGGGCATGATTAGCATTTTGAATAAGAATTTTCTTCAAGATGTATTTTATGTTGAAAATTGCACCGTGAACTTACTTTCTATTAGTAAACTTACTAAGGAACTAAATTGTCAAATTATTTTTGATCAAGATGTAGTTTTCAAGATCGAATTTCCAAAGAAAAGATTGGTGAAGGTTTTTTAGAAAATGGTTTATATTTTTTTGGATAGTAACAAACGTATTTTGAATACAAAATGAGATGAAGATTTAAGTAATCTTTTGCATAAGCGAGTAGGGCATTCTTTCGACAAAATATTAAAAATGATGTTTGATTTTTCAAAAGATTTTTGTAACAAGTGTGATGTTTGTAAGTTTGCAAAACAAACAAAACTTCCTTTCAATAATTCAACCTCTAAGAGTAATGAAGTTTTTGAATTAATTCATTATGATGCCCGCACCTGTAGACTCTTATAATGGTTTTAAATATTATGTCATTTTTATTGATGATTTCTCAAGAGCAACATGGTTGTATTTAATGAAAAATAAAAATGAAGTTTTTCTCATTTTCAAAATTTTGTAAATCTCATTGAAACCCAATATGACAAAAAGATTAAAATTCTTCGTACGGATAATGGTATGGAATTTATCAATAAAAACTTTGAGAATTTTACAAATTTAAAGGGGATAATTCATCAAACTTCTTGTGTGTATACCCCACAAAAAAAATGGGGTGTCAGAACGAAAAAATCGCCATTTGTTAGAAATGACAAGAACTCTTTTATTTCAAAATAATGTCCCAAAAATTTTTTGGTCGGAAGCCGTTCTCACTGCCACATATTTAATAAATCGATTACCTAGCTCCGTATTAAATTTTAAAAGGCCTTTTGAGATTATTTATAATAGAAAATGTAATTTTGATCATTTAAGAATATTTGGTTGTACTTGTTTTGTGTATAAAACTAAATTAGATAAACTAGATTATACATCAATTAAAACTATTTTCTTAGGATATTCATCCCAACAAAAAGGATATAAATACTATGACCCCAAAACAAAAAAAGTTCATATCTCAAGAAATGTTGTCTTCCTCGAAAATGATCATTTTTATAAAAATGAGGAAGAAAAGGATAGCAATGAAATTTCTTGAATGAATTTGTGGTACCTGTTACTACTAATCAAGAGAGACAAGTAGTTGTTATAGGAAATACAACTCAAGAAAGTTTTGAAGAAAATGTGGAAGAGCCATCTCAAGAAGAAATTGAGAATGAAGAAATGGAGGAAACTCAAGAAGAGAACGTGCCACTAGAATGTCAAGTCGCCAACCGCAACCATCAACAAGGCTAAAGGACTATGTTACATATTCGGTAAATTATCCTATACAAGATTACATTTCATATGAAAATATCTCAAATGATTACTATACCTTTGTTTCAGCTTTGTCAAAATTGAAGAACCTACTAATTATGAAGAAGCCAGAAATGATTCAAAATGTGTAAGGCAATGAAAGAGGAACTTCATGCCTTAGAAAAAAATGCGACTTGGGAACTTTGCAATTTACCAAAGAACAAAAAACCGGTTGGATGTAAATGGGTATACAAGGTTAAATATAATAGTGATGGCACCATTGAGAGGTTGGCTAGGTTAGTGGCCAAAGGATATACTCAAACTCAAGGTATTGATTACTATGAAACTTTTGCACCGGTAGCAAAAATGAATACGGTGAGAATTCTTTTCTCTATTGCCGTAAATAAAAATTAGAATTTAAGTCAAATGGATGTTAAAAATGCTTTTCTTCAAAGAACACTTGATGAAGAAATATATATGACACTCCCACCGGGTTACAAAAAAGAACAAAATTCTAACATTTGTTGTAGGTTAAAGAAATCAATTTATGGTCTTAAACAATCTCCAAGAGCATGGTATGACAAACTTTCTCATTTTTTACTCTCTTGCAATTTTAAGATAAGTAGTGCCGATTCATCTCTTTTCATTAAACATAGTTCTAATGGTACAACCGTAGTTCTAGTTTATATGGATGACCTTATTATTACCGGAGACAATAGTTTTGAAATTGATTGTATAAAAAGAGATCTTAAACAAAAATTTGATATTAAAGACTTAGGTAGGTTGAAATATTTTCTTGGAATAGAGATAGCTCGTTCATCGAAGGGGCTATTTATATCTCAAAGAAAGTATACTCTTGAACTACTTAAAGAAACCGGCAAACTACGATGCAAACCGGCCATAACACCAATTGATACAAATTTTAAGTTAAATAGTGAAGATGGTGAACCGTTAGGTGACATAAACCAATTTCAAAGACTTGTAAGGAAATTAATTTATCTCTTAGTAGCTAGACCCGATATTTCATTTGCCGTAAGCCAAATTAGCAAATTTATGCATGCTCCTAGAACACCCCACTTAGAAGCCATAAATAAAATTTTGAGATACTTAAAAAGAACACCGGAAAGGGAATTTGGATGAAAAATAATGACTCTAATGAGATAAGTGGCTACTCCGATGCAGATTGGGTCGGGAGTTTTGATCGACGATCTACAACCGGTTTTTGCACATTTGTAGGCGGAAATTTAGTCACATGGAAAAGCAAGAAAAAAATGTTGTGGCCCGATCAAGCGCCGAGGCAGAGTATTGAGCCATGGCATCGACCGCAAGTGAGTTGGTTTGGATTAAGCAACTTCTTACGGACTTTGGCATTCAAATTCAAGCACTAATGAAGATGTATTGTGACAACCAAGCCGCAAGACACATTGCATCAAATCCGTTATTTCATGAACGAACCAAACACATTGAAGTTGATTGTCACTTCATTCGTGAAAAAGTGCAAGCTCAAGAAATTGAAACACCATTCATTAAGAGTGAGAATCAATTGGCGGATGTGTTTATAAAAGGATTGAGTAGTAAATCTTTTGAAGACATAATAAGCAAACTCGGGTTATATGATATATATACGCCGAGCTTGAGAGAGAGTGTTGAAGAATGAAGTAAATTGGAGATAATTGATAGAAATGATTAGAATTGGCCAAGCATTTAATTCTTTCCTTTTCTACAAATTGTAACGTTACAATTGTAACGGTCACATTTTTCTTGGCTATATATAAGCCTCGTGCACACTGTACCAAATTAGATGAATAAGAAAGTTTCATTCCGATTCATACAAACAAAAAAACCTACAGATATAATGGACACTTATATGTTTTTTTATCAAAAAAAATAATAATAATTAAATGAGTCATTTGTAAATGAAGGCTTCCTTCCTTTCCACAGAAAGTACATTGAAAGAAAGAAAGAGACTATATATGCTTATGGTAGGGAGGGAGGGAGGGAGGGACCATTTTATTTGTATGCATGAGACTGCTTTTTGAAGAAACGGTGCCAAAGAAGGACTTAATTAGCTAGGAATTGTAGTTTGGTGGCATGTCTCCTTCTAATCTTCTGTGGTACCGGTTGTTTAGATTCTTTAGTGATTGTGTAAGCGTAACATTAATTTGTTGGCCTACACTGACCAAAAAAAAAAAAAAAAAACAGATCGATCGTGCATGCAAATAAACGACGAAACCCAACCCTACCAGCTCAAATTAAAGCTAGAACAACTATATATATTTATAAAGGGGTAATGACCCCAGACCCCCCTGAACTTTCGGGTTTTGACAACTTGGCCCCCGAACTTTTAATTTGGACAAATGCCCCCCCGAACTACCGATTTGTGACAAATCGCCCCCCGGATGTTAATTAGCCATCTAATACTCCATTTACAAGTACGAAAAGACCAAAATACCCTTATGTATATCTTCATGATATTTTAAATATAAATAAGTTCAAAAAAATATTTAATTAAAAATCACTAGATATTAAAAATATATAAGAAATTATTACATATTTTTTAAATACAAAAATCTATACAAAATATTTATCGTTTACTTTTTGTTCTTTTATTTCATCAACGTAATATTTACATATATTTAACTAATTTTAATGAAAAAATCAATTACCATTTTAAATGATTTAAAATTTTCAATCAAATTTGAAGTTAACAATTTTTTTTATCATCATTAATGTATTAGTTCGTAATTTCTCATATTAAAAGAATTATTATGTATCATAAATATCTATCTTTGAAAAAAACAATATACAAATTCAAGCAAAATAAAATAAAATAAAAATAGTAAGGCGTAAAAATTTAGTTATATACAATAAAATAAAAAAATAATATACAAATATTTAGTTATATACCAGTACTATTAATAATTAATTCAGATTTAATATTCATGAGGCATAAAAATTTTTAAAACTGAATTTAATCTATTTATATTTAAAATATCATGAATATATACATAAGGGTATTTTGGTCTTTTCATACTTTTTAATGGAGTATTAGATGGCTAATTAATAGCCGGGGGGCGATTTGTCACAAATCGGTAGTTCGGGGGGGCATTTGTCCAAATTAAAAGTTCGGGGGCCAAGTTGTCAAAACCCGAAAGTTCGGGGGGGTCTGGCGTCATTACCCCTATATATCCTCTCACACGTTCGCGGTTCGCGGATTAATTAACATAATCTATATTACGTAATTGCATTTATATATATCTATCTAGCTATATCTCGATCCCAGTTTTGTCTCTTAGCATGCAGTTAGCAATATGTGCTAGCTGGAACTTCATTACATACAAGTCCATGACATAATTCATATATATATGGTCAATATTCTCTATATAATTAGTCAAAATAAAGTACCTTCTTATATACAAGTGCTGAAAATCTGACAGAAATATGGAAGAAATTTATTAAATAGAAATTGAAAGGCAGAAGTTTTAGGCATTAATTTTTAGTTTCTTTTCTTTTGTGTTCAAAGTTGAAAGATATTATTTAAATAGCTTATGCATGAAACTAATATTCATACAATTTTCTTTTTTAAAAATTGACACTATTTTGAATGATTGTAAGTAGAAATGTCAATTGAGATACAGTTTTTACTTATTATTTTTGGTAGTAGCACGGAGATATATATTTTCTTCATCCTCATTAATTATTATATATGCCATAGTACAAACATACGCACAATTATATGTATGCAAAATCTCATATTTAAATTATCAACCGATTCCTCCTTAAATTATCAATGTGAATTCGCATAGCACAAATAGGTACATTATCAATGTGCTATCAGTGAAAAAGGGGATGAATCTTAGTTCTACTCAAAAAAAAAATTTTTAAAAAAGAAAAATAAAAAAGAGAAAAGAACAACCTTGCATGTGTGCATATTATATTATTTCCAAGCTTTTAAAAACTTAATTTTAACTTCGTTTAAACCGTTAAACCTTTTTTTGGACCCTCTTACGTTAAGTATTTGTAAGAAAACCGTTATTTGTGGAAAAACCGTTTTAACAAATATATAACATTTATCCTATGCATATTAACAATTAAAAAAAATTTTAACTCTTTATTACTGTTGTCTTAAATTTTTCCATTATAATTTTTTAATGTTATAATTTTCGTTTCATAAGATTTATAACTTTTTATGTACTTAATTAGTTTTGTAATTATTATTTGTACTTAATTATTAAGTATAATTGTGAGATTGTATTGTGTAGCATTTTAAAATATAATAAATATATAGAAAATGAGGACCTGTTTTTTAATTTAACGGCCGTGTAATTCCGTTTTAACGTCAAACCGTTAAATGGTCACTTCACCGTTAAGAACCGTTAAACATTTTTTAAAAGCTTGATTATTTCATTTAACAGTAAATAATTAAATTGTATAATGCATTTTAAACATTGGAGCTGAGGCATGTTTGCAATTAATACACATGACATAGGGTGCATTAATTTGACACACCAAAAGAAAAATAAAAATGAACCCTCTTCTTTATCTCAATAAAATAGAATAAACTAAAATAAAATAAAAATGAAGAATTGTATCAAAGAGTTCTCAAATATCTGAAACTCATGATCTGTATATAGGAACAATAAATATGTACATATGTTCCAAACTGAGACGAACTTTGTTTAATTAGGATTTGTAGCATTAATTCTAATTAATTAATGTTTATTCCCATGCACATCTTATATATATAGGATTAGTAGCATTCTAGGTACGTAATGTTGTTTTAGTGGCTGCTTTGCTAACTACTTACCCAACTATAAATTAGACATTTCACATTTTAATTCATTTAGCATCAGATGGATACATCATACATCATGTGCATATTCATGAAAATTAAAGAATTAAATAACAAAGAACAGGAACAAAGTAATTAACAACAACATGAGAATTGAGAAAAATGTCCTCTATTATTTAGATTCATTTACCAAACCTTGTATCCTCAAATACATTGACAAGGAGAGTATTAATTACTTATTACATTGTAATTAAATTGACAAAACAGAAGTTACATTGAGCAAACTGCTGTAACACTGGTTAATTAGAGATCGATCGATTACCATTTACCATGCATGACAAAGTCATAAACCACTTAATTATAATTCAACCAACGCAGGTGCATTTAGTAATTAATTCAGTGTATATTACTGCTTGATATCAAAAAAGGCAACCAAGAAATCAAAGGAAATCAGCTAATTAATTAACAACCTCATCAATAAACGTAGAGCTCGGCGAGTTCCTTCAGAGCGCTCTCATCGACACCCACTTCGAGGTCGGCGTTATCGAGCATCCAAAGGAGATGATCGAAAAGAACAACCTCACATTTCACAGAAATCTCTTCCTCCGAGTTCAACCTCGACTGATCGATCAACGCCGATATGAGAGGGTGGTTGAGGTGCTTTGAACTGATGGCATATGGTCGCCTCGAGCTGCCGACAAACACCACTGCATCGTCCTCCTTTTGCTTGAGTGAAATCAGCTGACAATCTGCATCTTCCCAGCAAGTCATGTCTTGGTCTCTGGTGGATTTGGATCTGAGACTGGTGTAGGAGTTGGACCTGCCAAGCCTGGAGAGGCTCTTGCATTTCCTCAAGATCACACTCAACTTTTTCATGGCAAAATTAAGGGAGGGAATTCACAGGAGGCAAGGCACACAATGTTGGCTTAATAAGCACTCTTAATTAATATATAGTAATAGGGCCGGCCAATACAATGCAATGAGGGCTATTATATCTCTTTAGTATGCATGCTTTAAACTAGTTTTTTGTGATGGTTGGTGTCGTGTCAGTTTATTCAAGTTAATTGGATATTGGACCCCCTCTAATTTAGTACCTAACATATGTAGGTAATCCAAAAAAATAATAAACAAAAAAACAGAGAGAAGAGGTTTTTAATTTAATTTGTTTCCTCCAGTATATGTATAATAATTCTTTTTTAAGGTACTGATGTGTATATATATATATATATATAGGGCAATAAAGAAATTGACGAATGGAGATATCCCTTGGTGGGTGTTACAACTTAGAACTGAGAGCAGGCACTGCAGGCAGGAGAAGGCAGTATAAAGTCCGTATGGGTCCAATATATGTTCTGTTCTGTTCATCACTACAGTCTACAGTCAGGTCAGGTCCACAAACACGTAGAAATTAACAAATGAACTAACCGATCATGAATGAAGAAGAAGAAGAAGAACATAATATAATTGGTGTCTAAACTGTAAAGCCAACGGAGCTGGCAATGGCATCAGAAACAATTTATGTTGCTGTCTGCCCTTTTTAGTTAATTAATTAATTAATTAAAGCACTCATATATAATTTATATATATGTATCACAAACCAGACCATCTCTTGTCATTCTTTAATATATACTCTAGCTAATTGCTTTGTGCTTCTGGTAGAAAATCAAATCAAAGGCTAGCTCATTGAAATTAGCTAGAGACCTAATTTAATTTAATTTAATTTTATCAAAACATATAAGCTATCTTTCATTTGTCTTTGCTTTTTAGAAGCATGCATCTATATATGGTGGAATTCATTCATGGCTATTTGCACTACATATATATATTTTTACCAAGATTTTCTATAATTCCATCCCAAGCATCGAGTCGTTAATCTTTTATATATTAAGGACTATTAACTAACACTCTTTAATTTGATTTTTATATTCAGGTAAGATTTCTCGTTTATCTTAACAAAAAAACAAATGACAATTTATCATGGAACCGCGCAAATTCCATGTTTAATAAAAAAATTGAAAACAAGTAGTAGAAATTATAATCTTATATATTACAGCTCTTTTATTTACTTAATTATCAAAACATTGGCATCAAAATAAAATATCCTTAAAAAAGTAAACGTGAAATCAAATGCATTACATGCAAGCTAGACTTATTATGCAGAGTTTCATTTGGTACTCCATCAACGACCATCAAGTTTATATAATAATAGAACAGTCTAAATTTTATGATTAATTCTTGATGGAGTATCAAATGACGCTCAAATTGAATAAAAATTGACACATAATCGATCTATAAGTAAATGAATATATATGTTTATAAAAGATTTTTTTATTTTTAAGATTTTTTTATAGATTTATATGATTTAGTGTAATATTTGTGTCAAAATATTGTTGTGTCATTTGATCCCTCCTCATATATAAATCCAACATTGTTCAGAAATCATCAGAATTGATGCCTTTTGTATCTTATTCTGAAAGCCATTTATATTATATATGGAATATCTTTAGTTGAACAATATGGAGAATAACTCCAAGGGAACAATCGATGTATAATGATTAATGACAACTAATCAATCGTACGTCCAACTTTTTGTGTATCCCTCAAAATCCTAAAACCATATATATAGTCAATCCATAATTAATGTCTGAATTGTGTTGGCCTGAGGAGAATTTCAATCCCCTCATCTTACACTTACAGTTTTATTCCTCTGTGAACTGTGATGGCAAAAAAAATGGTTCCACGGTAACAACGGTCATACAACAACAATAATTCGCATTCGATTTTTGCCTATTATTTTTTAGGCGACTCGAGTTCAAGCCTTTTTTTTTTTTAATCTATAAACTAGAAAGAGGGATAATTTTTCAAGCACCTCAATTAGAATTCGGATCACCTGCGGTAACCCAAATTTTGGGTTTACCCGCACAGTGATATTATAAGAGCCCCGTGATTTCTAAAGAGGCCCCGGTCAGTTTGCCCCTGACCGTTTTAATGAGATGAAGGGTCCAGATTTAATGGGCAACTAACTCAAAATTTACGGTACCGTAGAGGATATGCACTCCCTCAATTATGCCACATCATCAATGTTATTAACTATTGATTTTGTTTAAATCTCTTCATCTACTTTGATCCAATGTTTATATTTATTCCTTCTCCCCATTTAATAAGATGATATGATATGTCTAAGATAAAATTTAATCTTTAAAGTGGTCTAACATCTATGTGCTATTATTTATAAATTATACATCATCGTCATCATCATTATTCATATCAAAATTTTAAAATTATGTTAATTTTTTTAAAATAAATATTTTTATTTTTATAAGCATTATTATTTTTTTTGTTATCATATTTCGAGGCAAAGCCCGAGCTACAGCTCTAATATATACAATTAGTACTAGGCTAGAAATAAGCCAACTATCTTTCAACATCAGAACGTGTCTGTGCCTTCAAAACCAAAAAATCTTGCCATGAATGAATCAACTACTCGTCGTAGCCGACGCAATATATATCATCATGATATTGATGAAACATGCGTATATAATCGTGCATGCTTTACCAACAATTAATCATACGATTACGATCGATATATTGTTTATGAATTATAAAGAAGCTTCTAAGGGCCAGCCAACCAAAAGAGTCTGCTTTAATTTTGTTCACAACTCAAATTCAGGGAACACAGAACATCAAAAGTAATATGCAAACAGTTATTCTGGAGAGCTAGAGTACAAATAAATGGCCTGCATTATATATGTTTCCTACTTTCTTTTGCTTATACTGTGCTGTGCTTTGATAACAATAGCTTCCCCATCCAAGCAGTTGTCGGCTGTCGGGCCTCCAATTATGCAAGGCTGCATTTAGAAGTAAGATCATTAATTCAAGGTGATCAGGGACCGGTAGGCTAGCTAGATCATGATTCGATCGCTTCATAATATTTTTATTACATTTTATGATATATATTGCACATGTGCCTCGCTCTGTTCTTAGAGTTTATGTTGTTAACATTAACTATGCATAATTTGAATACAGATGTTCATACTCCTACACAGCTAGCGCAGTCCCTGTTACTGACACTGTACTGGTACTGGTAATTAATGTGTTTTGGCAATAAGAAGGGTTGTTTGTTTTGGGCCTTCAGGACGTAATCACCACAAAAAGGAGTTAAATTGGAGTGGGCTTCATGATTTGCTTGGCTAGACTTACAAATATGACTATATCAAACATTTTAAAGTGGGCTTTTTCATAACTGCGTATCACTATCAGCGATTCACCTCCCAATCTTAATATTGAGTTTAGTCAGTTATTTTATTTATGCATTTTTATTTCTGAAATTTTAAATTAAATTTTTTTTTTCTTTTTGGATAATAATTTTTTAGAAGATGGAGACGTTGACTCCACGGAAGAACTTAGAACGTGGGCGAGACAAGACTCACTTGGGGGGACAGCCGGAGAAGTGGACACTACCAAACCAGTTTCTTTTGCACAAGAGAAGGGAGCTCTGTCATGTCAGGTAATAGATCCCTACCGTTCCTTTCAGATCAAACTGTCCATATTATGTCTGATAGTACTTGCCAGTATCATAAAGCACAAAAAAGGCTCAATTCAGACCGTTGGTTTTAGATTTAGAGGCCCAGATCAGATCCAATTATGGCATAGAAACTGACATGATCCGGAACTTGTCAAGTTGACAGTAGAATATGGTTTTGGGCAGTGGCCCAGTGGAGATTATCAATGCATTATATGGGCACAGGTACTATTGAATTTATCAAAAGATATATATAAAATGGAAGATATGTTTGTTTATGTTTATGTATGTATGATGTATCTATGAATCTATCTCCACCTTTTGCTGATTTTCTTTTATTTTATGTTCTTCTTCCTCGTCCTTTGGGAAGAGATATTTTCCAACCTAGATTGCTTTGCCTTTGCATCATCACCATTAGTAGCTTTTAATTTTGGTGACCTGCTTTTCTCATCTCATCAGAAATCGATCCATCTCTTCCAACTCACTCCAGGTATACTTCCTTTTCTTTCTTTTTACTTAAATTTAAATATTATTCTATTGCATCTGATCTTTCAGATGTTGAAAAGATTCCAGAATGCACATCTCATCAGAATGCACATTACTCTTCAAGAGAGTAAAAATCTGAAACTAAAATTAAGGAGATACTAGCTCAATTAGCCTACCAAACTGATTCAATTATTTTGAATTGTCAATGATGAATTGCTTAGTTAGAGTAGCCAACCTGCCTGCTGCCTGTAACCGGTTGCAATAAAAATCTCAAGCTTTAATCAATGCTCACAAAATGGTTACTGGAGCTAATGTTTGTTATTCTGACTTTTTTTGTACAAAATTATTAATCTGACAGTACCTTTTGCAATCCAACCCTAAATTTAACTGGTGTACAGCTTAATTTACTTTTGTCACATTCAATTTGGTTTTTCTAGTTAATCAATGGTGGGAACTTCATTTGAGCTTTTTCTAGCGAGTGAAGAACATCAACATACCAACAATGCGCAGGATGTTGTTTCTGGTGAGCCGCTGGATGCTACCTTGAGCTACCTGAGCAAGATACTTTTGGAAGAAAACATCGATGAGAACCGTATTTTGTATGAAAAAGGGATTGCTCTAGCGGCCACGGAGAGGCTTCTTTCTGATATTATAGGCCAAAATCACCCTTCTTCCCTGAATAGCTCGTCAACTTTGAACCAGGAACAACCGGATCCTGGTTCGGCCAATCAGATCACGCAATATCAAACTGCTCTTGGGTTGGTACATATACCGGCTTCAGAATACAGTAAAGGGCTGGAAGAAGGAATGAAGTTTCTTCCCAATCTTGGAAAATTGAGTATCGACTTCCAAGGGAACAACCTTTCATTACCTTCTCCATGCAATTTGAACAAAGTAAACGGATCTAGCGGTAAAAAGAAACTGAACAGTGAAGATCTGGAGCTCTCAGAGGGACGAAACTGTAAAATATCCCAGCCTTATTTTGAGGAACCAGTTCGGGATCAGAAACTGGATGAAGTGATCCTTTATTATGATAACTACGGTGATAAAGTTGCCAGTCTACAAGAAGGCATGAAACAAAGCATGCAAATCAAGAAGAATGTCAAAGAGCATTTAACCGATGTTAAAGATCTTCTAATTCGTTGTTCTCATTTGATTGCAACTAACGACCATCAAGATGCCAAGGAATTGTTAAAGCAGATAAGAAAGCAATCCTCTCCTGACAAAGGCAGTACAGAGAGGCTCGCTCTCATACTTGCTGATGCACTGGAGGCTCGATTGACTGGCACGGGAAGTGAGGTATATAATCGATCTATTTCCAAACGGATTTCTACCTCAGACATTTTGAAGGTCCAGTACCTGTTAATGACTGTGACCCCTTTCCTGAGAGCTACGTATTGCATTGGGAAAGATAGGATCCTTAAATTGGTGGATAAAGAATCAACGCTGCATGTAATTGATTTCGGCATTGGTTTTGGTTTCCAATGGCCATCTCTGATTCAAGACCTGTCTGAACAGAAGGGTGGGGATGTGAAACTTAAAATTACTGGCATTGATGTCCCGCAGCCAGGATTCCACCCGTCTGAACGGGTAGATGAGACCGGGCGGAGGTTGGAAGAGTATGCCAAGGGTTTCAATGTTCCTTTTGAGTACAATGGCATAGTGTCGAGATGGGAGGATATTTGTGTTGAAGATCTCAAAATTCAAAAAGATGAAGTGCTTATAGTTAATAGTGTGTACCGTTTCAGGCAGCTGGGCGTTGAATCTATTGCTTTGGATAGCCAGAGGGACCAAGTTCTTAAATTTATACTAAAGCTTAAACCAAAACTCTTCCTACATGGTGTTGTTAGTGCATCATTTAGTCCCTTCTTTGTCACCCGCTTTAGGCAGGTTATGTTACACTATACCTCAATGTTCGATATACTAGATGCATTTATCCCTCGAGAAAACAAGGTGAGGCACCTCATCGAGGGAGAAATGTTGGCTCTTGAGATTATGAATCTGATAGCATGCGAGGGGGCTGCTTCGGTAGAGAGGCCAGAGACCTACAAACAGTGGCACCTGAGGAACTTGAGGGCCGGATTTCAACAGATACCAGTTGAATCAGCCCTATTGGAGTATTCCAAGAAGAAACTGAAGTCAATTTTTGACAAAAGATACTTTGTGGAAGAAGACAGCAATTGGATTCTGCTAGGTTGGAGAGGGAAGACACTGCATGCCCTTTCTATGTGGAAAGCAAAGGAAGAAGCATGATACTTCACAACGCATCAAACTTGGTAAATTCTCTCAGAAAAATAGTTTCTGGTTTTCCTTGTTGGTGCTTGGCGTTTGTGTGAGATTTTCCATGGTTGGATTGTACAACTTTTTTAGACTGCAAATTACCTTTGCCAAAGCATTATCATGTCTAGATTTTGGGTAGATGTATCTTGATATTAACATGGATATATGCAGTTTGAAACTAAGGCAGATGTAATTTTGGATTTGCTTGGGGCGTTTATTTATTTGTAAAACAATTTCAGTTACAATGTTCTCTCTCATAATTTCTATTGTACTTCTTTTAATGAGTTAGAATATCATACTAACGTTAGCATTTCAAACGGAAATGCTAACGCCTCAAAATTTACGTTATCGTGTCCGAAATCACGATTTATGGTGCTCAATCAATTCTTTATATGAAAACATAAGGGAATACAAAATTTTTTTTATTTTTAGAGTTTTCTAAGTATTTGTTTTGAATTTTAGAAAAAAGCTCATAAATATTAATAAAATATTGATGTTTGTACATACTATTTTTCAAAAATGTAAAACAAATACTTAGAAAACTTTAAAAATGGAAAAAAAATTTGTATACCTCAATATTTTCATATAAAGAATTTATTGAGCACCATAAATCGTGATTCCGGACACGATAACATAAATTTTGAGGCGTTAGCTAACGTTAGTATAATAGTGTAACTCTCTTTTAGTTGTTTACAATTTCTATTAGTGGGTTTCTTATTTAAAAAATTACATATTTTGTATACTTTTTGTAAATAATATGTATGCACAGAAAGATATTAACCATTTCGTACTTTAAGATGAAGTGTTAAATTATAATTATCTGCTTAGTGCTATTTATCATAATCATAAATTAAATAATTCACGAGAATTATAAATTTAGATGTTGGAAAAGGAATTTATCAAGAAGCATGCAATGGGTCATAGACTCATATGCCACTCAATGACCCAATATATACATGTGGAATCATGGACCAATCATCCAAAAAGAACGGAAAAAATAGAAGAATAAAATTATGTGAGAAAGAGAGCTTATATATCATACCAAAACCGATGCACACTTATCTTATGTTAATGATTTTGTCAACTTATTTTATATAAAATTTTGCTAAAAAAATTCACTCCCTCAATAAGTTATAAGTTGCAATGTAAGTAGCATAATGAATACTAAAATATGTAAAGAATCCATTTTAACATCAGCATGACCCTATCATTTTACTTTGAGAATTTAAAAAAACATCAAGTATCCACTCTATGAACATCCATAGAATTATCCATGTGAGTGTAAGTGTTACACATGGATCCACATAGGTCTCATTTGACAATTGTGACTTCTATGAATGTCGATAGAGTGGACACCAGCTAGCACTCGACTAACGAATGGCTCCGACTCCATACACACACTGGTATACTTTTCTCGAAATCATAATATGGACAATGATACCATGCTACAATTTTGCCCCCACAACCCTACGATGAGGTGGCATTTGGGTGGGGAGGGTCATTTTTGTAAAATTTTGTGGGGCAGAGGTATATTTTTGTAAGATTGTGAGGGTTATTTTTGTAAAAAAATTTCATGGTAGGGTAATTTTGTAAATTTCCTTATAAATAAGGATATTTCCGTAAAGTTTTCTGAAAAAGAGGAATATTTTTGTAAAATTTTTCTAAGTGCATTAGGGTGTTTTGGGGGCATTGTTTGTGACAAGTTATATTTATCCATAAAAAAATATGGTAAACAGATTTAGGCTGACCATAGACACGATTCGACTGAATTATTATCTGTAAAGTGACAACTGATAAGAGTAGCTTTGACTTGACTTTAGGACTTGGAAATTAGTAGACACTAATTAATGAGAGAGTAGAGACGACTCCTATTTTTCATCTTCCTCCGAGATCTCATCCTGATATTATGCCTTTTTCTGCTGCTGCTTCTGGGAAGTGATCGGTGCTAGCTCAGGCTTACCTAACAATCAATCTCTCCATCGCCATCTCTCAAAGGTAAACATTTCTCCCTATCCTTGTCTCCCCCTGCATCTGCATGACTGCATGCTCTCTTTTTCACATCGTGTTCCTCTTAATTCATCTACTTGTGAACTGCAATTTTGCTTCATCTGAGAAACCCATTTAAGTGTTTGTCAGTACACCAAATTAATTGCAACACTTACATATGTTGTCCAATTGTCCCTTTTAAAGTTTTATCAATCTGTTACTGGATCATGCCCTGTTGAGTATGGAGGCACTAGCTATAACAATATTTTCTATTATATCTCAAAATATTGTTACAACTACTATTATTCAAATACTATACCTCCATATATCCCTAGCTTCTTAATATATCCTAACCTCCAAGCTACTACTAACTCTTACAAGTGGATGTGTTGCTCTAACCTTACCTTGCTTTGCTTTTCTAGATGAGAACCAAGGGTCCCTATTTATACTACCCAATAGAACAATCTAGATAACTAGATATTTTTCTCATAACAAGTTCTTGTCAATTCTGGACTAATTCCAACAATTGACGGAAGATCAACTTGCTAGATAATTCTAGCAATGTCATATATGGGTTTGGGCCTTATATTTGGTGCTGATCTTCAACACTCCCCCTCAACACCAAATTTATCTGTCTTCTTCTTTGGTACTCCACGTCCATCCGAATCGTCGTACTTATAGTTTTGCCTTTGCGTTCGTAGTGCTTCTCCTTGCATGACCACTCGTCCTTTGGCAATAACGACACTCCTATGTGTCATCTTGCCTTTGTCATCATCATCTTCCTTTTCGGTGACGACTTCCTCCTCAACGCTCTTCTGTAGCTTCTCCTCATCAACCACGACGCAATTTACAGTTTTAGTATTCTCCACAACTTTGTCCTCCTCGTCAACTAATTCCTTAACTAATTCATTAAAAGACAATAACTCAAGGTCTATGTTACCCGGATACATTAGAAACCTTGCCGCACACGTACCGGGTGCGAGTGCGGGTGCGCATCCGATACGGTACCGGTGCGTACCCGATATGCCACGTGGTGTATCCGGCTTTTTTAGTCGGTCAAACATGCAGATTCGGTCGCCGATACGTCCTTAGTTCGCTTCCGATACGTCGGTATAATATTCGGATACGTCCATGAGGGTGCTACGTGCTCCGTGCCACAATTAATCATATACCCCCCATTAAGGCATCATCGCCCAGGGGAGCTGCTCCACGTGTAGGGACCACATGTTGTAGAATATCTAACCCTATGGCCACTGTCCTCTCTGTAAAATTAGAAAATTAACTGCAAGGAGGACTCGAACTCGGGTCTCCAACATTCAATACAGCAGCATTACCACTGCGCCACATCAATCTTGTGAATATTGCGCCTTCCTTTAATTATATTTTGAGCTGTCATATCTTTTCATTACTTTAATATTATATTTCTAATAATATATAATATGCATTATTGCCGCACCCGTATCCGTAATATTTTGAAATTGCCGTATCGCCGCACCCGCACCGTATCGGATATGATACCCGCACCCGCACTCATGTAACATAGCTCAAGGTCAATTTTATTTTCATGTTTACTTACCTCTTTGACATCTTCGGTGTCTTCCGTGAAGAACGATGACTCGGAATTGATCTCTTCCTCGTCGAGATCACTGGCCTCCTCGACACCATTTACACCATTGATGAAGGATTGCGATTCGATGTCATCTACCTCAGGCTCATCAATTTCTACAACACCTTGTATATTGCTGATGGGCCAAGCCTCGATATCGACCTCTTCTTCATCAACTTCTATGGCATCTTCTCCATCTTTGATCGGCCACGACTCCACGTCGAACTCCTCTTCCTCTGGTTCATCACCCTCAGCAACCTATATGCCAACTACCGACTGTATTCCAACAGTCGCCACTGCGTCCCAATCTTCTTCATATGGGACCTCCTCCGGCACCATCTCCATTGTGGTCACCGCGAGGCTTTCTTCATCTTCCATGATTGCAGTAGTGAGTGCTACTTCTGCATCCCACTCTTCTTTGCAACTACTGCTCTCATGAAATATGTCTTGGCTTCTTGAGGTCGCCACATTGCCATGGCCTTTCTTCTTCTCACGCCAGCAATCTCGTGCATAATGCCCTCTTTTACTACAGTTATAACATCGATCGTCATCGTCTTCATCATCATCGGATGAATCTCGAGTTCCCCCTGAAGAATTAGTCTTCTCTTCAGGCCTTCGTTGCTGGCTAGACCTTCCTTCGGGTCTACCTCTTGACTTTTGGTCAGGTCGACTCGTTTTTCGGTTGCTAAACAAGGCCTCTTCTTCTTGCTTCAAAGAGACTCCGGCCATTTGCGTCGCTAGAGCCTCCTGGTTTGCGAGCATATTCTCCAGCTCCAATAGTGTTGGCTGCGTTGGCCAACCTCAGATGGCTGCTATGAACCCGCTATACTCGGATCTTAGCCCATTGATGAGAATCATTCTCATTCTTTGCTCGCCGATCTTCTCTTCAGGGTCTATTTGAGCAATCTCACTACAAAGAGATTTTACTTTCGTAAAGTAATGGCTAATCATCATGTTACCTTGTGAGATTGTCATGAGCTCCTTCTCAAGTAGTTGGAGGCGCGCGTCGTTCTTCTTTGAGAAGAATGTTGCTAGGGTATCCCAGGCTACCTTCGGCGTGGTCGCTTCTCTGATGTACTCCAGTAGCTCGTCTTCAACGGCTGTCCTGAGTACAAATATCACCTTCACGCCCTTGATTCACCATTTCCGTAGAGCTTCGGCTTGCTTCTCCACGGACAGAGTTTCGGCTGGCTTCTCTGAAGCCTTCTTCTTTTTTCGTTTTGGGGTCAGCAACCTGTTCCGATGCCGTCTCTTCTACGGTATCAACTTCAGGTGGGGTCGTCTCAGACCCGCCTACTACCTCCCATAGGTCCTGCCCTTGGAGGTAGGACTCTATGCATGCCTTCCAATATATATAATTACTAGTATTCAATTTCTTCATTCCACCAATCGTACCTGAGAAATCCATGGCTTCAACTAGGACGCCCGACGTCTAGTAAGCCTTCTTGAAGATTTCTCCTCCACCGCACTTCGCAGTCCCGGACTGTCGTCAAGCTGCGGCTCCTTCGACAACTTGTCGATACCACTATACTGACTGGCGGAACACCGGCAGCATTCCGGCTCTATGCTTGACCCCTACCACCGACTCTGAACAAGCTCCGACAACTCCGGCTCTGATACCAGATTGTTGAGTATGGAGGCACTAGCTATAACAATATTTTCTATTATATCTCAAAATATTGTTATAACTACTACTACTCAAATACTATACCTCCATATACCCCTAGCTTCTTAATATATCCTAACCTCCAAGCTACTATTAACTCTTACAAGTGGATGTGTTGCTCTAACCTTACCTTGCTTTGCTTTTCTAGATGAGAACCAAGGGTCCCTATTTATACTACCCAATAGAACAATCTAGATAACTAGATATTTTTCTCATAACAAGTTCTTGTCAATTCTGGATAATTCCAGCAATTGACGGAAGATCAACTTGCTAGATAATTCTAGCAATTTCATATATGGGTTTGGGCCTTATATTTGGTGCTGATCTTCTACATGCCGCAAATCGGGTTTTCTATTGGGGAGTGCTATTTTGAGGGCAGTTTTTACTATTTTGAGGGCTCTTAAATTCTTTTAACCCTCTGTACCAATTTTGCCCCTGCACTTTTCTTCTCTTACCAAACTTAGTGATTATAACGTCATTAATAACAGTTAAGCTATCAATTAAGAATTCTATTTTACGAGAGCCCCCAATCCTCACACGCTGCTAATTAATGCTGCAGAGGTATGCACAAAATTTTGTACTCAATTTGAGCAGTATAGGTAGAGTCAAATATATAAACCAAAGTGCAGTACCAACCTGCAGTTACATTTGGTGAAGCAATTTAAAGAAAGAAAAGCTGCATCAATCCATGAATGTGATCATATCATATTATTTTATATTCTTCAAAAATACATGGAATATGTTATATACCCAAAATATCTTTGAGATATACGTTTGTTTCACGCCCAAAAAAATCCCAAAATTCTGACAAAAATGTAATTTTCTCATTTTCATCCTATTTACTTAATAATTTTCCATACTACATTAAAATAATGGAAAATATTTCCTGAATGTAATATGTTTCTATGTATGATACGATTGAGTAAATCTACTGTGCTCCTAATTAAGAGCATGGAGGCCTCTCGTACTTCTAATTCAAAAATCATACTTATAATTACGAAATTTTGATTTATGGTTCTCATTAAATTATTTACATCAATATCTTCTATAATACAAAAATTTTCTAGTTTTTGAGTTTTTAAGTATATGGTTTGAAATTTTTTAGGATGGCCTCAAAATAATTATTTTTAAGTATATCAATATCTCCTATAATAAAACTATGTTATCTTTAAAAAAATCTAAAAGAAATACTTAAAAATCTAAAAAAATGGAATTTTTTTTGTATCCTAGGAGATTTTGATATGAAGAATTTTGATAAAAATCTAAATCAAAATTTTGTGATGGTTTAGTATGATTTTTGAGCTAGGAGCATTGTAGATTTACTAGATACAATTTACTTAATCTATTACATAATATTTATGCATCAGTCAAAGACCTTGTAGCATAATACTTCCCTTCAGCTTTGCTTGGGTTGCAATTTATAAATAAATTTCCATCAGATGATATTAATTATGATATCACAATTGTAAATGAGATGATCGATTCTATCTTTTCTTTCCTACAGTACTGCAATTAATTACTAATTACTGCACGTCTATACTCCAACATAGAACTTTGTGTCTATGAGCAAAATCCTTTATGATGTGTTCATTAATTAAGGGCAAAACTGCCATTAAGAAAAAAAAATATGTCACCTGCCCTCAAAATAGCACTTTAAGCCCTCAAATTAGCACCCCCTTTTCTATTACCCCTAGTGTTCATAATTAATTTCGTCCAGACTATTTATGTCACAGTATGTTTTCAACATCGATTGTAATTTGACCAGACTGCTTTTGCTACATGCCCTCTTTTATTATTATTTTTTATTTATAAACTATAATTGGAGTACAATTATCTCAATGAAAACTTGGGGTTAATTTTCTTAACTGTAAGCTGTAAGCATACAACTCCAGCTCACCAAGCCCAGTCGTCAAGAACTACATGAATACAGCTAGGGGTGCATAACGTTCAAAACGCAACGGAATTGAGTTGTTTCGTTTATCGTTTCGTTTAACAAAACAAAAAATCGTTTCGTTTTTGTTTCATTTGGGACGAAACGGAACGAAAGAACGAAAATAATCGTTTAACAGTAGTATTTTTCTGTAAAATTAGAAAACGAAATGGAAAAAATCGTTTCGTTTAACGAAACAAAAAACCGTTTCGGTTTCATTTCGTTTGGGACGAAACGGAATGAAATAACGGAAAACGATCTTCCGTTTGCACCCCTAAATACAGCTTTAAATCTTTGACGGAATAATTTGTTTTCATAAAATAAAAGCTGCAGTAGAAAAAAATTACTTCATTAACATTTCAGCTTTATACTTCAATATTTTTAAATGAATTATTATTTATGAGAATTCAGCTTTTCTAGTTTGGAATATCGAATGGTAATTAATGATGAGACGTTTGGATAACTGATCTGGATATTTCATCATGTTATTACTATTAAATCGTCAGTATCATCATCGCCAACAATAAAATAGGTTACCAGTTAATTTTGTGGATATTTATTAATTTGTTAATTTATTTTTTTCAATTCTGTATTTAGATCTTGCCTCTGGTTAAGACAATGGAGCATACTTCAAATGTTGTTTTGGAGAACAACAAAAACAACTTATCTTTGAATGAAACATCCAACAGTGTGATAGACGCGACCTTGAACTACTTGGGGAAAATACTGTTAGAAGAAAAGATTCATGAAAATGATGTTCTGTACCAGGAAGGTCCTGATCTATGGGCCATGGAGAAGCAGTTTTATGATATCGTTGGCGAGGAATATCCGCTTCGCTTAAATAAGTTGTCACTTGCTGACCATCCAAAAGCAAACCCTACTTGTAGCTATTTTCCTTTGCAATGTCAAGTTGGCTCTTCTTATGTTTCAAGGATTAATGAAGGAGAGGAAAAAGGGACATGTGTTCTTTCGAATACTGATAATATGGCGAGTAATTCTCAAGCTAACAAGAAGTTTCCTTGTGTGCACAAGAAAAATATTAATTGCGTTAAGGTCAATTTAGAGAATGAAGAGAATCAAAATCAGATTTCTATGATAGACCAGTCCAGGGGTAAAAAGAAATTGAGTGATGAGGGTTTTGACCTCACAGAAGGGCGCCATCACAAAATATTGATGCCTTATGAAGAGGAACCAATTAGAGATGGAACGTTTGATGAAGTGCTCCTTCATCATGATTTTTACACAAAAGAAGTTACCAGACTAAGAGAAATCATGCAAAGAAATCCAAAAAATGATAAGAAAACTGAAGAGAAAGTTCTTGATTTTAAGAATCTTCTAATCAGTTGTTCCCATTCAATAGCCAAAAATGATCGACAAACAGCAGGAGGACTCATAAAAGAAATCAGAAAGCGATCTTCTCCTGACGGTGACAAGAACCAAAGGCTTGCTCATATGCTTGCTGATGCACTTGAGGCCCGACTGAAAGCTACTGGGAACGAATCCTACAATAAATTTTTTGCAAAACAGATTTCCACCACCAACGTTTTAAAGGTCCATCACCTGTATACGACAGCAACTCCGTTTCCAGGAAGTTCTATGTATTTTGCTAATCAAAATATCCTCAAAGCAGCAGACAAAGCTTCAAAGTTGCATATAATTGATTTTGGTATCAGTTATGGTTTTCAGTGGCCATCACTAATACAAATGTTGTCAAATGAAAAGGAGAGGACCATAAAACTTCGGATTACTGGCATAGATTTCCCACTTCCAGGCTTTCGTCCGGATAAATTGGTGGAAGAGACCGGGCAGAGGTTGAAGGAGTATGCCAAAATGTTTGATGTTCCTTTTGAGTATCATGGTATAGTGTCCCAGTGGGAGACCATTCATGTAAATGATCTCAAAATTGAAAAGGATGAACTGCTGATAGTAAATAGCCTTATCCGTTTCAGGCAGCTTGGGGATGAAACCACTGGGCTGCTTGGGGATAAATTGATTGGCCTAGATTGCCCAAGGGATCAGGTTCTTAAGCTCATTCATCAAATTAAACCACAAATGTTCATTTTTGGAATTTTTAGTTGGACATTCAGTCCGTTCTTCGTCACACGGTTCAAACAGGCCATGCAACTGCATGAAATAATGTTTGACTTAATGGACACATTAATCCCACGGGATAATCAGGTACGAAAAATCATAGAAAGAGATATGCTTGCCCGTGATGCTATCAATTTAATAGCTTGTGAGGGAGTAACTATGATAGAGAGACCTGAGACCTACAAAATGTGGCACCAGAGAATGTTACGGGTCGGTTTTGAACAAATACCACTGGATCCAATCATTATGAAGAAATGTGAAAAGAACCTCAGAAAATATTACGACAACAAAATGTTCTTTGGCGAAGAAGAAAGTAATTGGTTTCTACACGGTTGGAGAGGACGGGTACTATACGGTCATTCAACCTGGAAACCGAAGTAAGATTGTGCTGGAGATTATAGTTGATGTAGTTCACCCAATGCATAAGGTGACTTCGGAAAGTGGGCTTCTGATAATCTACTTTTTACATGATTCAGTTAGAGGTTTTCATTCATATTTTGTTTAGTTGAAATCCATTAGAGACTTAAACCATAATTTATGTGCAAGTATTTTGGTCTATTCCAGTCGAAATGATAAAAAGCTCTTTATTCAATCATCGATTTGTGTTATCACTTTGCAGGTGTGAAATCTTAGATATAAATTAATCATTCATGATACTAGAATGTCTCCTGTAAACTTTATTTTGGTTTTGTTGTTTTGTCTCAAATTCTATGATGGTTTGGAAATTAATTATTGAAGTGAGATGATGTCTCTAGTCTCTTCAAGTAACACTGTCCGATTGACATGGTCACATGGAAATCCAAATGGGATGGAGGGGCTTCTAGGTTTAGAGATTGTACGTATATCTAACAGATAATAATTGAAGTCATTTGGTGTTAATTTGTTTGTTTGTTTTTTTTTTTTTTTTATAAAGATTTTGTTTGTATGATTATATAATGGTCTTTCTGGTTCGTTGAATATGCCGTCTGTTGTTTGGTATTTGGGTCTGGACCTTCATATTTATTTTGAATGTGTAAAGGAACCAACAAACCATATAAATTATTCGAGGTTCTTCTGCTGTTTGTATATTTTGTCCTTCCAGGATTAAAAAAAAAGAAAATTGACAAATATTAGCTTTATAAAATAAAATTCTAAATAAATTAAAAATTTTATTTTTAAATTAAAATGAACAATAGAAATCTTGAGAAGAGAAGGACACTCTGAATGCTGAAGCGCCGCCGCTGTATTAAGAGATTTTTGTGTGGATAAGGCGCCATTCTTTTCTCTTCTTCCTCCTTTCTTTCTTTCTTTCTTTCTTTCTTTCTTTCATTCCTTGAGTCTCCATTCCCCGCTTCCCGCTTCCCGCTTCCCGCTTCTCTTCTTTTCCCTTCCCATTCCCCCCACTCCTCTCCAGTTCCAATTATCCCCACAATCCTCTCATTAGAACCCATGCTCACCCTTCTCCACTCCTCCGCCACACCTTTCCCCGCTACCGCTAAACCTCCTCCGCCTGAATCCACTGCCAACAACAAACCAAAGGTATGCCTCCGCTCCCGCTTCACCAACAATCCAACTCTATCCCTGACTTTTCAATTGTCTGCTGCTGCTTCTTCCGCACCGGCGCAACTCAAGGTTTCTCCTGAGGTTGTGGCCGGGACGCTCCATGAGCTGAAGAATGAGAGGAAGGTCTCCAAGCAGAAGCTCCATGACGCCTGCCAATTGCTGGAGCAGATGGCCGAGAACGGCCAGAAACCCTCCCCGTCTCTCACCAGGGTCTTGATCTACATCCTGTGCTCAAGAGGGTTGTTGAGGAGAGCCGTGCATGTTGCGGAGCTCATGCTCCGCAGCAGTGCGTTGCTTGACCATGCGACATGTACTTTCATTATAGAGACACTCTCCAACAAGGGAGCTTACCAGTACACCATCCAACTGCTCGATCAAATGCAGCAGAGGGGCTGCACTCTAGAGCCCCATGTCTGCCACACCCTGACCATGTCCCTGTGCAGTCAAGCCTATGGAGGCTCCGTTTGGCACCATTTGGAGGAATTGATACAGAAAGGATTTGCGCCGACTAACAGACACGTTCTTCCGAGCTTGATAGAGGCTGCTTACCTACAGAGAGGTGCTGACACTGCAGTTTCTGTGCTGTACCAGCTCATGGTAAGAGGTGTGCAGCCAAATATGGCTTGTTACAACAATCTCCTGACTGCATTCAAGAAAGAAAACCGGGCTAGTGAGGCATTGGAGCTATTTTCGGTATTGTCTCATGACATGAGACATAATTTGGTAACTTATAATATTTTATTGAATGCATTGGGTGACCAAGGCCGGTGGAGAGAGACAGAGACACTCCTAGATAGTATGATGGAGAGAGGAATCGTGCCCAATATTATAACTTACAAAATTTTGATATTAGTGACAGCAAACAATGGTTATGCTGATGAGGCATTGGAAATTGCTGAGGAACTTGCCCGGAATGGGTTCAGAACCGACGAATGGTGCTTCAACCCAATAATTGCACGGTTCTGTTCAGAGCGTCGGCTGGACATGGTGCACAAGTGTTTGGAAAGCATGGAAAGATGGAACTGTCATGTGAAGGTAGGGACATACAAGGCTATTACTGTCCTTTGCAAGGAAGATATGGTAGATGAGGCATTTGAGATTTTGGAATCATTGCGACTAAAGCAGGGTACAGAGATGCAACCGTTTTATGGTAAGGTAATTTTACCATACTTGTGCCGGAAAGGTGGTACCATAGAGGCATTACAACTTCTGACCAAGCTGACCCAGGTAGGGTACACACCTGGTTCCGCTACCATTTCATTTTTTGTAATTGGTTTGTGCATGGAAGGCTTGCACGAGGAGGCATTGAACATATTTGAAATTACAGATAAATATCACATTAAGCCAGACTCTAACAACTATAAGAAGCTTGTTTCACGTTTGTGCAAGGAGGGTAGAATTGATTTGGCAATAGCAGCTCTTGAGAAAATGGTAACGAAGGGTTATGAGCCAACTCAGAGCATGTATTTGGATATTATAGAAGGAATCGGGTGTCAAGGAAGGAAGGATCTAGTAGGGCAGTTGTTGATGGAGTTGAATTCCAGAGGACAAGTGAGCGAAGCGAATATGGAGAGGATTATTGTGAAGTTTTGCTTAGATGATATTGAGTTTTAGTTTGATAGTCATAATAGGAGTTATATACTAAATTTTATCTATGAGGTCCTGTTAGTGAAGTTTTGATTTGTCAATATTTCTCAAGTGAAGAGGGAGCAAGAAATGAAGAGGCTTAGCTTACAAGGTTTGATTGAATGACATGGTCTTTCTAGTTTTCTTTATTTTTGTTAGAACAAATTTGTTGGTGAATTGTTACCAAATTAATTAGGAATAGATACAATTATTACAAAAGAAGGAAAGTACTTACGAAGAAGAAAAGTAGTACTTTCACACATAATGAAAATTTTGTACCTGTGGTGCTCATAAGATTTACCTTCTAAATTATAAATTTTACAGCATAACATGTCTGACATCAGTGCTGATTTGTAACCGGTACAGAAGCAAAGCCCAAATGATTTTAGACTGAAGGCCATTCAGAACTAGTGGTTTTCCTGCTTTTTTTTGGTTGTGGAGTTAACAAAATGTTAACATAAGTTGGATATAAAGCTTAAAAGTGACATTGTAGGAACATTTATCGCAGTTATGATGTGGGCAAGCTCCAAGACTGTATCTTTACTAAACTACAGGTTTCATTATGTCTCTAGAAATATAGCAGTGCCATTGTATCTCCAGAATCATGCAGATCTGATTTGATCGAATGTCTGGAATTTGCTCTCTCATGTGCAACAAAATTTAGCACATGAGGTTAAAAGTGTCTAGCTGCTCATGTGAGACTGATATTGGTTTGTGATGACTGATGACCATCTGATCTGTTTTATAGGGTCAGAATTTCCAGTTTGCATATTGTCATTGATACATATTTGATGGTCACTGGGCGAGGCAGACTGCTTACAGATGCATAGTGCAATCTGACACCACCAGTCCCGTACCTGGGATTGCCTTTGGCCTTTGCCACCACCTGCTTCCCTTAACTTCTTCATTACTCCATTCCTTCTTCACCTGATGACCAAGATAGAGAGAAATTCATATGGTGGGTTTGGCACTTGCTTACCACATCATCCTCCTAATTATTCTTGAGGTACTTGTATTAAAATATGTGGAACTCATACCATATCATACATTTCCATTTTTTGCTTATATGGGCACTTTGTTTTTTCTTATTTAGATACCAACAACTTAGAGAGATTTGGCACATAGCAGAACAAGAATTGAAACTTATTCATCATTCTTTGTAATTCGTTTTTGGGCAAGGTAATTTATCTTCACTTGTATTGTATATCAGATCCTGTTTTTAGATGAAATTTAATTAGTTGGGAAAAAAAGACTAAAAAAATTGGGGAAAAATATTTTCAATTAACCCCTCATAAGTTTTGTGTATTATCATCTTAATATATTATTGATTGAGAAACTTGATTGATCACAGGATGTTTTGTCTTACCTTGTTTGGTTCTGCCTAAACTTTTGAACGAATAAAAATGGAGATTAATTTTTTTTATTTTGCTCCAAATAAGGTCTTCTGTCTATGTCAACTTGCATAAAGGGAGCTCCATTTTTGCTTGTAATTTGTCACTCCAAATAGAGAAATTGGTATTGTTACCCAGGCAGAGTTGCCTATTGTGATGCTTTTGTAATCTGACTGTCTTCTTCTTAATCTATTTGCCAGGGTTTCATAAACTATGATATGGATGTTCATTACCAGCTAGAACGCACATGGAGACTTTTATCCTAGGTGATACTGCAGAAGAAATTGGCTGATGCAATTTGCCAAGTGCCAACAGGCAACAGCCTTATGAGATATTCAATAATTTAAGATAGGTACAGATAAGTTTGCTCGCTATTATAGTTTGGGTTTACTTTGGTAAATTTATATAATCTGAAATTTATCGTTAAATATGTAAATGCAGGGCTCGCCAGCCAGGAGGGTGGAAATTTTGCCACAATCGTGACAGCTTCATATGGGAGTTGCTACATCAAAGATTGCCCAATATTATCATTACTGTATATTAAACAGAATTGATGGAGAGGTGTATCTTGTAAATGCCATATGCCAAACTGAAATGAGCTTACTATTACAAATCATTTTGGTTATCGTTAAATAAAAAATTGGATTGAAGCAAAAATCTATCAATCATTAGGGTCGAACTAATGAAATAAATTGAATTAAGACGAACTCTTCCATTTTGTTTCAAAAAAAGCTTAATATCTTAATTACTTATCAGTTTACCACCTCTTCGATATATCTTACATCCCTTTAAACTCTTTATATTCTTCATTTACGGCCATAAAGAAGCAAGACGTCTATTTCAATACGTCAATATATGATTAATACTCTGAATCTCTGATCGGAATGAAATTATGGTGAGAATTGATTTCATTTTATTGGAATAGAATAGAGAAGAAATGATTTGGAATTGAAATTTTACGATTGGATGTCATCTTTGTTTCACATGAATTCATTCTTTCAAACTATCAAACAATCCACAAAATTACAATTTCAGCTTGACTTCCTAGCACGATTTGGAGGCTGGGATCTCTCGTCAATTCGATTCTTCTCTTTTTTTTCTTCTGTTCCGATGATGTGAGGCATGAGAATTCTCATTCCATTTCTAGTTTGGCAAGGATAGATTTCATTCCGATCATGGTATAGCTTGCTCAATTCATCTCTCACGTAACGCTATAGCTTGCTCACAAAGACAATCAGATGTGGCCTATTTTTGAAGCATTCGTCTTACACGGTTATACTCGCAAGTCGCAACAATGAGCTGATTCCTTGAATAATAGCAACGAGCTTAACATTTTTCAATTTACTGGTGAGGTTACAATAAGACTAAACTATTTTTAATCAGCTTCACTATCGTCACAATTTCATTAACAACATTAATAATCTCTTTTCTTTAAAAAAATCCACAATCACACTTAAATTTAAAACATAATCCATACCAACCTATTCAAATCCAAATCCAAATCCATCCTTTCATTTTTCAAGTCAGGCAGGTCGGGTTCAACAGATTGGAATTACACTTCCATCTAGCACAACGTTCAATGATATGAAATTATGAACTCTTAACAAAAATAATCATACTACATTTGCACCACAAAGCATTAGCATTTTTTACTATGCTAATCGTGTCACAGAAGCACCCGTGATAAGCCAGCCAGCTATGGCATTATCATTTACACTTACCAGCCCAATAAAATAGACCACCATTGGTGCATTTAATTTTTAGTTGATACTCACAAATGAACACAGGATGACAAAAGATTACTTTCATACCAGTAAGCATTGTTCAACTTTAATTTAACACAAACAAGAACTCTTACATTAAACTAAGCATCACCAAGTTTTAAAAAACCAGTTCAACTGCAACGAAAGGGGCACAAACTAATGGGAAAAAGAAACAACACAAAATTGATGCGCACAGCTACAAACAGAGCAGCAAGGTCTACTTGGATCGCTGCCTCATCTTTCGGCGCTTCCTCTTCAACCTCCTCATTCTCTTCTTCTTCCACTGCAATAACATCCAAACCACACAAATGACATACATATTAGATGCATACTGATTTTACAAGAGACTTGATAACAAAGCATAGTTTAAAAAGGGTGGGTCTTTATTATCAGGTTATATGAATAAATTATGGTCAGATCTAATTAAACAATATGATTATGTCAACCAAAGCTGCAACAAACCTAAACCAACATTATAATTTTGCTAATTCTGGCAATTCTTCAATTTAATCTGACTTCCATTTCAATTCCTAATTGCAACAGGCTGAACCCCATCAAACAGATTATTAATCTCATTCAACAATACAACTCTACAGAAAGCACTAATGGCATTTGTAGATCAGAATAAAACCCAGTACTTCAATCAATCCTGATAACATGTATCGGAGAATACTAAACCAAATACTTAGCAAGGTTACGATCAATCAATCCATCCATCTATACGGGTATACAAACAGTTGAACAGCCAATTGACATTACTGATACACAAAACCAAAACATATAAAGAACTCGAGCGTGAGAAGAAGGAAGGCAAACCTTGGCCCTCATGGTTGCGCAAAGGGATCGAGAAACTTCCTCCTCCTTGTTGTCGTCGCTGTCTCAATCGCGCGGCGCGAAAAAAACAAAACGGAGAGGAGAAAGTATTGTGGGGATGCTTATATATAGTAGGGTTGAGTTTTCTACTGCTAGGGTTTTGGATAAACGGGGCTTCAAATCAACGGCCTGAATTCAATCCTGGAATAATGAACGGCTCAGAAATGGAACTCCCTTATCAGGCCAAAGCCCGTTTGTTGAGCCCAAAGTCCAAACTTTCTTAGTAAATCCGGCCCAAAATAAAAGGCCCATTAGTCTTAGCCCGTCTTAGCAAGAACATAACAAATGTGTGGATAAGGCGCTTTCTTTCCATTTCCCTTGTTACCTTTGTTCTTCCACTCTGTCGTCTGATATTCTCACAATCAAATGAAATCCCCTTTGAAATTAGGATTAGCACCATCAATCAATTGTCCTTCCTTCTCCAATTTGCCTCTCTTAATCATAATCAGTTGCTATTGCTGATGCTGATAGAATCCATGCCCACGCTGCTCCACTCAGTCTGTCCTTTCCCAGGCACTGGTAAACCAGTTCCTGAGCCCAGTCGTGCTGCCAGTGAAAAGGTATGCTTCTTCTCTTGCCTCACCAAGAACCCAGCTTTGTCCCTGACCCTGAAGCAAGCATCATGTGCAGCTTCCGCAAATACCCAAGAAGCGATTTCGGGGAGTACCAACTTTACCCAACCCAATTTGAATTACAAAAAGATCACCAAGAAGAAGCTTCTTGATGCCTATCATCTATTTGTTGAAATGGCTGAGAAGGGCCATAGACCAGTGCCGTCCATCGGCAAGACCTTAATTTACAACCTTTACTCACTTGGTATGTTCAGAAAAGCCGTGCGGATTGCGGAGATCATTCTCCGAAATGGAATTATTCTTAGCAAGTCGGTTTGCAATTCCGTTATAGAAAACCTGATTAATATAGGAGTGTACGAGTATGCCATCCAATTGCTAACTGAAATGGAGCAAAGAGGCTGCATTCTTGATCCAGATGTATACGACACCTTGACCGTACCATTGTTGCAGCAAGCACCCACATGCAGGGTATGGCACTGTTTGGATAGGCTAATTCAGAAAGGTTATATGCCAAGTAACTCATATATTCTTTCAAACATGTTAGATGCTGCTCGCCTCCATGGAGGTGCCGACTCTGCTATTTATGTATTATATCAAATCCTTTTAAGAGGTGGTGAACCAAATATGGTTTGTTACAACAATATTCTAACAGCGTTAAAGAAAGAGAACCGGGCTGAAGAGGCCTTGGAGCTATTTTCAGTATTGCCCACTCACATGACATCTAACCTAGTGACCTATAACATTTTATTAAGTGCATTGGGTGTCCAAGGCCGGTGGAGAGAGGCTGAATCCCTCTTTGATACCATGATAGAGAAAGGAATCATGCCTGATATTGTCACTTACAGGGGATTGATATTAGTTATAGCAAACAATGGGTATGCCGAGGAAGCAATGGAAATTGCTGAAGAACTTGCCCAGAATGGGTTCAAAATTAATGACTGGTGTTTCAATCCGATAATTGCTCAATTTTGTTCAGAATGCCGGCTGGACATGGTGCACAAGTGCTTAGAAACAATGAAACGATGGAACTGTCCTTTTAACTCAGGCACATATAGAGCTATCAGTGTTCTTTGCAAGAAAGGGATGTTGGATGAGGCATTCGATATTTTGGAATCATTGCGCCAAAAGAAGGGTATAGGGCTTCAATTGTTCTATGGGAAGGTTGTCTTGCCGTACCTGTGCCATAAAGGTAGCACCTTTGAGGCATTGCAAATACTTTCCAAGCTAGTGCAGCTAGAGTATACACCCAATACTCAAACAGTCTCATTTTTTGTAAAGGGTTTGTGTATGGAAGGCTTGCACGAGGAGGCGTTAGAGTTGTTTGAAATGTTATACAAATATAATTTCAAATTAAACAAAAGTAGCTACAATACGCTTGTTCAAGAATTGTGCAAAAATGGGAGACTTGATCTGGCAACAATGGCTCTTGAAAAAATGGTGATTAAGGGTTATGAGCCTAATGAGAGCACATATGTGGACATTATAGAAGGGATTGGATGTCTGGGAAAGAAAGATATAGTAGAGGAGTTATTGATGGAGTTGAATGCAAGAGAGAAAGTTAGCCAAAGAAGTATGGAGATAATTAGCTTGAAGTTTTTCTTGGATAATGTCGGATTTTAGTTCGGTAGAAGTTTTTCATGTTGTCTTTTGGTTTGTCAAATTCTTCGAGGTAAATTGTAAATTGAGTTAAGGGCATGACCATCTTGTATTTCTTTTTACTTTTTGAGGTAAATTGTAGCATTTAACTCTCTTTCCCCTATTTGAGGAAGAGTTATCGTAAAATTCCAGCTAAATTATTGACTTATTTGTTGAGACGGTTATGTATCTAAGAATTCTTTGAAAAAGAAAGTAAAGAAGAGTGTCGTTCACATTATAGCCCTGAAACTCTGGTATTTCACATTATGTCTGAAATCAATATGATCTCAGTGAAGGGTGTCTGAATTGGTACTGCTCTACTATCTTTCTATATCTTAACTCAGCTGAAAATGAAGTGGACTTGTAGAGTTGTAGTTGTATCTTTGTGCCAAAACATAATAATTGACTACAGTAATCACTGAAAATTTTAATATTAATTAAATAAAAAATCAAAATTAAATAAAAAGGCTCTCGGTATCCGAAATTTGGGATTTAGGCTGGTCCGTGAATGAAACGCCGGCCCCAAACACGGTATTCGAGAAAGTCACGTGATTTTAAAAAGAAAAAAATTTTTTTGGGGCCGGCATTTCATTCACGGACCCGAGCTTGAGGCCGGTGAATGGTACGCGGACCCCAATTATTACAATTACTCTCCCACCGACCATTTTAAGGTTATGTACAATGCAAAACCTCATCTCTGGGGTACCAATCTTTGCTTAATTGGTATACCATTCTAACAAACTAGCAGCTTGGTATTTACGACAATGATTGAGAAATTAGAAGAGGATTTTATGGTAATGGAGGGCTGCTAGAATCGAGTAGGTGTTGTTCATCTCCAACGTAAATCTGAAATTCTCATTTCCTATGCTCGGTAATAGTGTTTTTTAAACAGTGTTTTTGAGTTTGTCTCACCCGTCGGATCATCATCTGGTGGCTGTGTTCTTTTTGGATGACGTCTTCTGCTGACGCATCAAGTGGGTGTAGGCTGTTGGTTTATTGTTGCTGGTGTGGGCCGATGCTTCTTTTTGTGTATTGGTGTTTGCAGGTTTACAGACTGTGCTTTTCCTGTGGAACCTTTTTTTTTTTTCTATGGTCCTGGTTTTATGCTGTTTGTGTGTGCTATTTCTTTGTCTTTCTGTGTTGTGGGGCCGGTTCGTGTGTGTGGTTCTTTTATTATTGGTGTGGAGTGTTTATGTCTGGTATTGGCGGAGTTACTGGGGTGTACTTTGGGGTTTTCGGTTTCTGTGTCTTTGTTGTTGAGTTTTCGTCAGTCAACATTGTTCTCTGATATCTGGGAGGCGGTTCACACTTCAAATCATCTGCGTTATGTTGGGTTTCGTTGCTCTATCTTGGGTGGTTATTTTGCTTGGAGATCTGCGCATCTATATTTCGAGGGGTCCTGATGCTGTTTGAGGTTGTGTGTTGTTCATGCAGTAGTACGCGATGGGAGTCGGTTCTTACCTCTATTTCTCCGTCTGCTTTATTTATCCTGTATTCTGTGTTTGGCTATGTAATTTTTTTAGGACCGTTCATTTAGCTTTTCGATTAGTGCGTCTGTATCTTCAAGTTAATGTGTCCTCTGCGATAGGAGCTTCCTTTATGGTGCTTACTTCGTGCGCAGTAGAGGGTCTGCATGCTTTTTCGTCCGTATGTCTTTCCCAGGATTTACGGCTTTCCTGTTGTCCTTTTTTGGCCTCTCACTTCGTTTTGCACCACAATGGGTTTCCCCTACAATACACACCCAAATGACCAATACAGCACAATATTAAACAAATTAAGGAAAAAAAAAATTCCAACAATCAGTGACTCAATGTATATGTATACAATACCTCCCAAAAAAAGATCGTACACAAATATTGCACTAACAATAACAGTCAAAACATAATGTCCACTTACAACAACAGAAGGGGTTTGCCGCAACCAAAAAATCTAGTTCTCTCTTAAGTTGTGATTTGTGAATGAGGACTCAAAGTTTGGATAAAAACGAAAGCAGTGAAGGAAAGTGCAGTTTTAAGAGATGAAGTACAAGTGAATCTGAACCACTTATTAAATTGAACGGTGGGATTGAGAAAAACAGGAAACAGGACCCTGTTTTTCTGTTAAGAATAACAATAGATACGGATCCAGAAATGGGAGAGGAAGAAATGGGGTAGTGGGAGCTCTCCATTTTATAAAAGAGGAGGGATCCATTGACAATGTGTAATTTGGCAATCTTGACAATGGTTGTCTTTAAAAATTTGTAGAAAATCATTAAAAATCTTTAAAATGAAAAAAATTTTATGGATGCATTATTTAACTTATAGATTGATAGTGTTTCAAATTTCAATCCCTTTGAACATCATTTGATGCCTTATCAAAATTTTGTAAATTTTTTAACGGTTGTAATTAAAAGATCTTTAAAGAGCTATCAAATATCACTTAAATTGAATATAATCGGAAAAATAATCAATCTATAAGTTAAGCATAACTTTCATAAGTTTTTTTCTATTTTTTAGATTTTTTATGAATTTTTTATAAATTTTTGAAAGTTACAATTGTCAAAATTATCAAAATAGATATTGTCAATTGATCCCTCCTCTTTATAAAATGCTCTTAACCATTTTATATCCCTCTCTCCAATCCGAGTGGGGTGCTGATGGGGGAGAAATGGGAGAGGAATGGGAGAGGAAGAGAGAGAAGAGAGAGCGGGTGGGTGGGTGGGGTAGTGATTTAAAAACGGTCCGGGTAGATCGGGGTCGGCCAAATCCGCTCCGATCCACGGGTTCCCCTGTCCATGGGTTTCTCTGGTCTACGAGTTTTCCCGGTTCGGGAAACCTCGAAAAAATTTTGGAGGAAAGAAGATTGGATCTAGCTTAGGACCGTCCCTCCCGGGTTGCCCGGTCCCGGAGTTATATCTCAAAAAAAAAACAAAGAAAAGAAAACAAAAAAATATATAAAAAATATAATACACCTATTTTATACTACAAAAATCGGAAAATGTACTTATAAAAACGAAAAATAATTAAAACTAAAATTATTTGTTTTAATCATATATATATATATATATGAGTAAATCTAGCGTACTCTTAGACTCAAAAATTATACTAAACCATCATTAAATTTTGATTTATCATTCTCATTAAATTTTTTATATCAAAATCTCTTAGGATACAAAAATTTTCCATTTTTTAAGTTTCTTAAGTATATGTTTTGGAATTTTTTAGAATGACCTCAAAATAATAATAAAATAATATATAAAACTATGTCATCTTTAAAAAATACAAAACAAATACTTAAAAATCTCAAAAAATGGAAAATTTTTGTATCCTATGATATTTTGATATATAGAATTTAATGAGACCCATAAATCAAAATTTTGGGATGGTTTAGTATGATTTTTTAGTTAGGAACACGGGAGGCCTCCGTGCTCCTAGGAGCACCATAGTTTTACTCTATATATATTATTAAAAGTTAGGAAAATAGTATTCTTATATTAAAAATGGATCCCGGGTTGCCTCGGTACCCCCGGTCGGGTCGGGTCGGGTCCCAGGTTGCCCCAGTACCCCGAGACGGGTCGGGTCGGGTCCCGGGTTTGCTCGGGACGGGTTTCCACGGGAATTTTTCTGGGAACATGGATACCTACCCTTGCGAGGACCGTCCCTCCCGGTCCTCTCAGTTGCCCCGGTCAGACGCCCGGGTCGGGTCGGTCGGTCCATTTTTCCCGGGTTTCTCAGGTCGGGTCCGGACCTCTCGGGTTTTTTTTTAAAACACTAGGTGGGGGTGTAATAATTGGGGCCTGCGTACCATTCACCGGCCTCAAGCTCGGGTCCATGAACGAAGTGCCGGCCCCAAAAAACTGGTGGCCTAATAAGTAAAATAGGACCCAGAGTTCGGGTTCGTGAACGAAGTGCCGGCCCCAAAAAAAGTTACTTTTTTTTAAAATCCCGTAACTTCTCATATACCGTGTTTGGGGCCAGCGTTTCATTCACGGAACAGCCTAAATCCCGAATTTCGGGTACCGAGAGCCTTTTTATTTAATTTTGATTTTTTATTTAATTAATATTAAAATTTTCGGCAGTAATCATGACCATTTTACCTTTCGCAGACTATATGAAGAACACACACAGCATATAAATTTTAAACTGATTTTACAAATATTATGCAAGCAATATTCATTGAATTTGCATTGGAATTAAGAAGGGATTTATTTCTTTAAAAATCATAGTGGTACGACTGTATATTATTTTGCATTTGCATTTATTTTCCATCAAAAAAATATTATTTTGCATTTAGAGGTTTATCCAGGTTGATCCTGACATCACTAATCTTTTGTAGATGCATTTTTTTTTTTTTTCTACTATCAACATTCTTAGTTGAAATAACACATTAACCGGCCAAGGGTGATCCAATTGAATAAAATGTAATGCATAATTATGTAATCCTAAAACAAATGTCCCAAAATATTTCAACCCCACAGAATCATAAAACCATAAAGATTTATAGACGCAAGTAACAGCAACAAAAGAATTCAAATTCAAAAGGGCAAACTAATGACTATAGCAGAATTATAGCATGCTCAAGTTGTCAATTGTTGGCCTGTTGCAAATTCTTTCTCAGGTTTATATCGAAAACAAACAATTTAAAATAGAACCCTTAAAAACTATCGAAACTTGAATATCAAATAAGATAATATGAACATTGCCGTGAGTATACAGTATACACCATAACAATTGGAACATATTTTCCTTGTCCATTTATTTCTCGACGCAGTATGTATAATTTTGCGATTTTCCAACAATCTGGAAGATATGATTGATTGAAGGCTTAAAAGTGAAAACTGTCTAATAAGATGCTAAAAAGGAGACATGCTTTTTGCTTATGGGGTAGTTGACGATGTAACCTCGAACCCTAATGTGCATGACTAATCAATGAGTAATGACCTAAATGAAGTGTCGTCGTAATTATACAATAATTCAATTTATGCCCTCTACTTGCCCATATACTAATTTTAACTAAATAAAGTTGTTAGGTCTCTAATTACTCCAAATTGGGCTTAAATTAATTCAAAATGCATTCAACAGCCAATGTTTCTGTATTGTCCAATTTAATTGTGCTCATTTCTCCAATTCTCCTATTGATATGAACAATTAAAAGCACATCATAATATTTCAAATAATTAAAATCCATCAGTGTAGCATGTTTTGTTTTTTGAGAGGGATCATTTCACAAAGCTTGTTCTGCAATTAATTTTCACAATATGATTCCAAAAATATTAGGATAAAAAAATAATTCTTGAATACAGTGATGAAATGTAGACTATGTTTTTTGGATTTTAGGTAAATGTGAGATAGAGATATCAATCAACAGTATATCTAATTATAGTGTGTGTTAAGCTGCTATCCGTGCTGATGAATTGCTGTCCGTCCATTAAAGTACATTCCTTTCAATTTATTCCCAAGCAAAAAGTACATTTTCGTTCATATTTCAACTTCAGCACAATTCATATCATGTGGATTCCCACTGTGTCCTTTTATAATAATTAATTAATTAATAAACTATCTATATGCTTATATATAATAAGAGCACAAAAATATACATATAATTAAGCTAAACCAAGACACAATCATAAATTAAACGAACATGTAACCTCATAAGAAAAGGAAAAAGAAAAAACGAATTTCGAACTATATCACCAAATATAAAGTAGAAGCAATATTCGTTTTTAAAAAAAATTAATAAAAATAGAACCACTATTCAGGCAATCGACAAATTATATATTTGGGATGAATTTCTTAAATGGCCCAAGGCCCATACTTATCTTCACCAATGGCCTTGGGCCAAACATATTTTCACAGATGGCCTTGCCAAGGGCGCAACTTCAAGTTGCGCCCTTCAAGCCCCAAATTCGACTGCCCCCTCCTGCCCGAAACCTATTGGACCCACCATGCAGTGTCACATAGGAAACTCTGGCAAGCAAGGGCGCAACATGAAGTTGCGCCTTCTATTGCCTTGAGTTTTAATTCTGGCCCCACCCGTCAGCTTCACATAATAATCAAGGGCGCAACTTGAAGTTGCGCCCTTGCATGCCAGGGTTAATAACCCGTGATCCCTTCCCTTCTTCTCTCTTCCTTCTCCCTTCCTTCTCCCTTCTCCCTTCTCCCTTCTCCCTTCTCCCTTTCTTTCTTTCCTCCGCCCAACCCGCGGCTCCACTCAAAACCCATCCAATCCATCCCCCGAAACCCCTCAAAATCCTCCCCAAATCCACCATTTCGTCACTCTCAACTACTACAAACTATTCCCACTTCCCATATTCCCACCGATCTCCCACATTCACCATCCCTCTTTCTTCCTTTCTCTCCCTCATCCTCACTTTGAGTTTTGAGAAGAAATCAAGTCCAAGGCCGAAATTTGAGGCTAGACTTCAACGAGAGTTGATTTAAGGTTTGTATTATTGTTAATAAATTGGTTTTCTTCATTATTTTGGTCATGGAAAATGTTTAGAAATTGTACCGAAATTGGGGGTTATGGAATGGATGATTAGTAGATAATAGGCCGAAATTGTTGTTGTTTTTTATTTGTAAATGGAAATGTTAGTAAATTATTGTGGAGTATGTTGATTTTGTATTATGGAATAGATGATTATTGTCACAAGTAGTGTTTTATGGTTTTTTTGTATTAGAGAATGGAATTTGCATTATAAATTGTTATATTATTGTTTGTTAATGTAAATTTAGTAATTGTAAAGATATTGTTAATACGCATGTATATGGTAATTGTAAAGATATTGTTAATTTGCATTATAATTGTTGGTTCATTATGGTGATATTATTATGGTGATATTATTATGGTGATATTATTTGGTGTATGATTAATGAGTTTTGATACTATTGTTATAGAACTTTCTAATGGCTCGGGGTGAACGTGGTGGGGGCCGTACTAGGAGCCATGCCGGTGGTCGAGGTCGGGGTCGTGGGGGAGCCGTGGGTGGTGGGCCTGTTTATGGGAGCCAACCTCCAGATTTTAGAGCTGAGGTGTACGGTGGGTCGCTACTAACACGTAATGAAACTCACAACTCGCTTCGTGCATATCATAATGTAAGTTTAGCTCTGAATCCTTTGTTAAAATTATGAACTAATTTTTTTTTTAAACAACATAACTTTGAGGAAATAACAAAATGTTTTGATTTTAAATAAATCCAAAACAGCCTATATTGACTATGTCTACGAGAGCTAGGAGTATGCGATTCACTCTGGATGACCGGATTATGCCAATACTTGAAAGGTTTCGACTTGACCATTTGGCGAGGCTCGGGTCCATACAAATTGATCGGGACCTAATTACTGCGATGTGCGAGAGGTGGAGACGTGAGACTCACTCGTTCCATCTCCCCGTGGGCGAGTTGACTCCCACGTTGGAGGATGTGAGCTGCCTCTGGGGTTTACCGATTGATGGGTTGCCCGTAATTGGATTTGCGGATGACAATTGGGATGCGGATGTCGAGAGACTATTTGGTCGTCTCGATTGGGCTTCATTTCGGCGCCCCCCCGGCACATTTCACATTAGCCGGAATTGGTTGTGCGAGCCATGGTTGCCTGCTGCGGCCAATGAAGATGAGCGCCAACGCCACCGAGCTAGACTCCCTGCCGATGCCGGCCCCGAGGAGATCAGATACTATGCTAGAGCATTTATGTTGGATCTACTTTCATCAGTTATGTTCCCTGATCACTCTGGATACATTCAAAGTATGTTCCTACAATTTTTAGACGATCTAGACAGTCCCCCCCAGTACAGTTGGGCCACAGCCGTACTCGCACATTTGTATCGAGGCCTTGATGTTGCATCCGAGAATGATACGACCGAGATCTCTGCGCCACTTGTCTTTCTACAGATATGGATCTGGACTCGTTGTCCTTTGGGTAGACCCCTTCCACACTACCGTCTAGGAGGTCTACAAGGTGAGGCATTTGGATGGAGATGGCGTACGCCTCATGTCTATGAAGACGAGCCCGCATCAGGTGTTGGATATTACAGGTACAATTATTATTTATATTTCATTGGTGCAAAATTTTTTACAAAGACGAGTCGCACTCATATTATGTTTTATAGGTGGCATATTGAAACACTGACCGAGGATGACATGAATTGGTGGCCCTACCAGCCCGTGATGAATGAGCTCCCGGCCATATGTCGTGATCGGACAGAGATGGAGTTATGGTTCTACAGAGGACCGCTTATTTTTTTCTGGATAGTGGAGTTCTATACACCTGAGAGGGTTATGCGGCAGTTGGGTCGCATTCAGGCTGTCCCGCCCCCAAGGATCGAACATGACGAATGGCATGACATTAGGCACGAGCCGCATACCACGGTATCCTGGGATAGGAAGCATGATGAGCATGTTATATTCTGGGCTCGACGACGCCAGTATATTGTTCCGCATCGAGAGGAGTGGAATATCCGGACCTTGGGAAGGTACATGGCTTGGTTCAACCGGGAGGGTATGCGGACTGTATACTGGCGCGGACCAACGGCCGCGAATGTCAATGATGAACCACCCTCACCGTCAGCGACCAGCAGGATACACCAAACATACTCAATGCCAAGCGATAGAGTTCAGCGGACGGTGATAAATTTTGGGCTTAATTGATTTTTTTTTTTTTGACTACTGAGTATATCATGAATTTTTAAGCAGAGATACAATATATGTTGTACTAACTTTTTTAATTAACAGGTGATCCGCAATTTAGTTGTAGCAAGGGACGCTGTTGGAGCCTTGGCTAACCAAGCCCTTAATGCATTTGCCCGCCGTGTTTTACGCATGTGCAGGGGCAATCTGGCCGATATCAATCAAGGAGCGATATTCAACCAATTCATGCAACAGCACAATCTCCGCGATGACCAGATTGACCCAGTGATGACAGAGCGCATGCGAGTCCAGCCTGCTGATTATGCTTGGATGAACGATCTACTAGGAGGAGACTATGCTAGCTCAATGTCCAAGCCGCCCTTGTTCCGCCCTTCTTCAGGCCGGTTGTCATATGATGGGGTATGGGAGCATGGAGAGTCTTCAAGCGCCGCTGCAGCTCGAGCATCATCTAGTCAAGACCCTCCGGTTTCTCAAGTCATAAATCCGACACCTGTGATGCCTACCCCGGCAATGGACCGTCCCCGTAGGGTGACAAGGCCTCCCGAACCATATACCCCTACACAAGCCTTGGAGAGAATGAGACGTGCGCGTCGTCGTGGGAGAGGCAGGAACGGTGGCCGTGGCGGCGGTGATCAATGAGTTTAAGGGATTGCACGAGTAGTGTTTTAATTAAATTTAGGATGAACTCTTAAATTGGATGTTAATTAGGAATGAACCTTTAGTTAATTTAGGGATTGCATGACTTGTTAAATTTGATGTTAATTAGAATTGAACTTTTAATTAATTTAGGGATTGCATGACTTGTTAAATTGGATGTTAATTAGAAATGAACTTTTAGTTAATTTAGGGATTGCATGACTTGTTAAATTGGATGTTAATTTTTATGATGAACTAATTTAAAAATAACAGAAGCAACATCAAATTGGATGTTAATTTTTATGATGAAGTAAATTAAAAATAACATAAGCAACATAAAGGGCGCAGCTTGAAAAAATAACATAAGCAACATAAAGGGCGCAACTCCAAGCTGCGCCCTTGCGTGCTGAGGCCGACAGGTGGGCCCAGTGGCAAGGGCGCAGCTTGGTGTTGCGCCCTTGCAGCTGTTTTCAGCTCTGGTGCGGATCCAGAAATGAAAAATGTTTGAAAGAGCTTCAAGGGCGCAACTCCAAGCTGCGCCCTTGCGTGCTGAGGCCGACAGGTGGGCCCAGCGGCAAGGGCGCAGCTTGGTGTTGCGCCCTTGCAGCTGTTTTCAGCTCTGGTGCGGATCCAGAAATGAAAAATGTTTGAAAGAGCTTCAAGGGCGCAACTCCAAGCTGCGCCCTTGCGTGCTGAGGCCGACAGGTGGGCCCAGCGGCAAGGGCGCCGCTTGGTGTTGCGCCCTTGCAGCTGTTTTCAGCTCTGGTGCGGATCCAGAAATGAAAAATGTTTGAAAGAGCTTCAAGGGCGCAACTCCAAGCTGCGCCCTTGCGTGCTGAGGCCGACAGGTGGGCCCAGCGGCAAGGGCGCCGCTTGGTGCTGATACGAAGCGAGTCTGATAGTAAGGCAGACTTCAAGGGCGCCACTCCATATTGCGCCCTCTATAGATTTCTGACATTGTGGGATCCAGTGTTCAGGGAGAGAATCTACGAAAAACTGAAAGGCGCGACTTCGTGCTGCGCCCTTTAGAGCTAACTTTCTGGCTCAATATCACTCCAACCACCACATTTATTCTCTCTTCCCTCTTCTCCACCACATTAACCCTACAACTCATCCGCCGTTTTCACCTCCATAAACTCATACATTTCCCACAAAGCAACGTGTTATTGATGATTTGAAGTGCAAGATCAACTCTCCTTAAGTTGTCTCAAGGTTAGTTTGCAATTTGCATCATATCCCTCCTTAATTTCGGTTTTTTTTTTTTTTTTTTTTGGTAAAAACACCATGATAGCTAAAATTTGAACTCAAGTTCTTTTCCTTGCACAATTTTATAGATTGGAGATGTTCTTCATCAATATATTCACTGGAGGAAATGTATTGTATGGGCAATGCGGGGTGTACTACTCGCAAGGACCGATGGTAAATTTTAATGTTCAAAACGAAATCACACTCGAGGAGTTGAGGAATGAGGTATATCGATATTTGGGTATTTCTCATGTGGAGTTTGATTTAAGAATTAGAGCAAAAATAAATACCTCACCACCACCAATAGTGTTCTTTACCGAGCTTGAATTGTTAAGTAACGAAACTTGGAGATTTGTTGTTGAAAATATGGGTAATTGGAAGGTGCTCGATTTGTTTGTTGATACGGTATCCAATTTGGCTTCTCAAACCATGCCTAATTACCAAGCCATGCCTAATCAAGCATATGCCAGTAGTAGTCGACCCGTAGAGGTCGAAAGAACCAACCCACCTATTCAATCTTCTTTTCCAACTGAGGACCCTCAAGAACCACCATACCGGACCCGAGGTACAACAAACAGAAACCTATCCCCCGATCGGGATGGTGACCAGAGTAGTGTCGCGGAAGATTTTGAGTTCGAAATCGGACTCGACGACATACTTTCGAATGAACGTGTCAGTCACACGGTTTTTTCGGATACGACCCCAATAGGAAACACCTCCTCTGATGATCATCACAATGCTGAAACCTTTGATGATGTACCAGATAATGATTGCAACAGTGAGGGTAGAGATGATGAATCCGATGATGATGATAGTGAGGCGGGGTTTGTTGGTTGGCCACTAAAGGATCGCTCTGATTCACACCCTGTTGCATCTTTCAATACGGTAGAAGAGATTTTAGAAATAGTTGGTGATTGTGACTATTTTGATGAAGCGGGGTATGCAACAGATGATAAGCTTGTCAAGGGGCAGGTGTTCCGCTCCAAAGATCATTTGAAATGGATAGTGCACGATTTTCATATCAGAGCAAATCGAACGTTCTATGTAGTGAAGGGGAACAAACGGGTTTATACAATTGCGTGCACGAATCAAAATTGCCCATGGAGACTATATGCAACCCGTCGTTCCTATGACGATGCATTTGAAATAAGAACAAAAAAGGGCCCGCACAAATGTGTAATTTCGTGTGATAGACTGTCGCATCCACACCTAACCGCGCCTTTCATTGCATCATTGATAAGGGAGCACGTTAAAACCAATGTCAAGTATCTTATCAAAGATATTAAGGTGGATGTCGAGCAAAGATATCAATTCAGGCCTACATACATGAAGTGTTGGCGTGCGAAGGAAATAGCAATTGCCCAGTTATTTGGAGGATGGAGACAAGCGTACAACTTAATTCGACCACTGTTAGAAGCTATGCAGCGGAACAACCCAGGTACTGTGATCGAATGGTTCACAAGACCAACTAATAATCAAAATTTTGAGTACTTTCAAGGGGTTTGTTGGGCATTTGGACCGGCTATTCAAGCTTTTGGTCATTGTAGACCGCTTATTGGTATTGATGCTACATTTCTCTCGGGTAGATACAAGGGAAAGCTCATGACTGCATGTGGTTATGATGCCGAGGATCAACTTGTCCCTATAGCATTTGGTTTATTTGACACTGAGTCGAATCTGGCGTGGGAGAGATTTATGAAATTTGTTCGCCGTGTAGTAGTTGGCTTGAGATTTGTAACCATGATCTCGGATAGGCATCAGTCCATTTTGAGAGTATTTAAGGAACCTGACTTAGGTTGGAATGTACAAACACAACAAGCAGCACACCGGTATTGTTCTAGACACATTTGTCAGAATTTTCAACGAGCCTTTAAGGACAAAAAACTTACTATGAGGGTTAGGGCACTCATCAGACAAAACCAGCCACGCAAGTTCCATGCGCGAATGACAGCCTTAGGGGCCAAAAAGCCTGAAGCTGTTGAATGGTTAGAAGGTATCGGGAAAGAAAGAGAGGAAGACGACCCCCGTTTTGACCTATGGACATATGCTTATGATGAGGGTGGGTGTCGTTGGGGTATGATGACAACAAACGGACCCGAATCATTGAATAATGTTTTCAAAGAGGCAAGAGAGTTACCGGTGACGTCTGTTGTTGAGATCACCTTTTATAAGTCCGTAAAATATTTTGCGGAGAGGAGGACTCAGGCCACACAAATTATTGGTCAAAATTTGGTGTTTGCGAAAAAAGTCGAGGACCTATTGGAAAGGAGGCGCTTAAAGGGAAATACACATACCGTCACAGCGTACCGAGATGAAAGAAAATACGAAGTAGTGACCAAAGAATACATGCAAGGCAACAAAATTAAAGGAGGGAAGAGACACTGGGTTCGCTTGGAGGCCCCGGGGGGGGTGTGCACATGTCAGAAGCCTCAATTGACAGGTATACCTTGCTCTCATGTGTTGGCCACCTGCGCAACGGCTGCAATTGATAGCAACCAGCACGTTGCACATTTTTACCGTGCAAGTGAATTGTTTGCAACCTGGGAATTCGAATTTTGTTATTTTGGAAATTCAGAAACATGGCCGGAAGATGTAAGACCCACACTTGTGCCAGACCCTTCCATGTATAGAGTGCAAAAAGGTCGTCGTCAGCATGTTCGAATACGCAACGAAATGGATGACATGAACCAACCGAAGCACACTTACACATGTGGACGTTGTGGTCAACAAGGGCATAGTAAAAGAGGTTGTAGGACTAATCTCAATAATCAAGGTATTAACAATAATCTCATTTAATTATTATTACGCTAACAGTACATTTTTACTTACATTTTCTTTTCTTTTTTGTAGGATCGTGATAAAGTGATGTCATGTAGGCAAGGGGTGATGCCGAGCAAGTTTAACTCTCTCATTGTTATGTTAGAAATTTAGACAAAAGACACTTAATTGCTAAATTATTTATTTAGATGTTTTGGTACTCTTATTACATTGCTATATTATGATGTATGTACTGCAAGTTTAATCATATTTTTATAGTTCAATTGATTATGTTACAAAGCAAATGTTGGAAGTGTTATATTTTAAAGTAAAAATTTTAAAAAAAATTTCCAAAAAAGGACGCAAGTTGGTGTTGCGCCTTTCAGGCTCACCATCTATGACATGTGGGACCATGTGGCGCAACACCAAAGGGCGCAGCTTGGTATTGCGCCCTTGGAGGTTTTTCCAGCTCTGATAGCGAGTCAGAACAGAAAAAACCTCCAAGGGCGCAACACCATGTTGCGCCTTACATTTTCCTTCACTGACTAGTGGGTCATAGAGTACCAGTTAATTATAAAATTACAATGAGAAGGAAGGTGAGTTTAAACTAAAGGGCGTGACTTCAAGTTGCGCCCTTTGTTTAAGAATTTTTTGGGTCCCATTCTTTAACGGTCTACTTAAAATTGGGCAGTTGGGCAGATAGAAGGGCGGGTAGTCGAATTTGGGGCTTGAAGGGCGCGACTTGAACTTGCGCCCTTGGCAAGGCCATCTGTGAAAATATGTTTGGCCCAAGGCCATTGGTGAAGATAAGTATGGGCCTTGGGCCATTTAAGAAATTCATCCTATATTTGAAGCTAACAATCTTACGTTTGATATTTGGCACTGAATGATTCTAAGCCCAAATGAATTTGAACGGAACGGACTAACCAAAATGTCCAAATCTTATTATTCCAAAGCAAGACAGATGGACTTATTAAAAACAGTTGGGTCCAAGAAGGTGGCCCCTTTGCCTTGTCTTATACCAAAAAACTAGTAAAACTTTCTTGTATTGTCTCAATTTGCACCTAATTAATTAAGCCTGTCTTTCCTTTAATTACAATCATGTTCATGTTCATGTGTAGGACCTTTTTGCTATATAAATCTCGCTTTCTCTCTTTAATTTCAAACCACAATAGTCTTTAACTTTGTGCTTAATTTTTGCAGCTCGATCTAGGTGTCCGGATTTGTCTCTGTTTCACCTACAAACACCATGTATGTGCATATATTCCTTGTGCCATAAGATCACTCTCACAGTATCAGGTTGATAACGAAATTTAAAGCAGTCCCTAAATACGAAGAAAAATGGAAATCAGATGGCAATCATTAATTAATTTTGGTTAAATAATTCTGATTCAATTTTGAGAAAAAATAAATATATATTTTTTTAAGATAAAGATTAGGGTCAGCTGGTTAAGCCACTCAAACTTAGATGTCTATAAAAGACCCCAACCTTTTTTTTATTTCAAACTGGCAACCTCCTAGATGGAGGACATCATCCTTAATCACTAGATAAAAGGCTAGTTCTTAGAAATCAAATCAATAACTGTATTTCAAATATGAATTACTTCCTTGTCTTAGATAGATTTAGCCCGCAATATGGAGGGTCAATTAGAAATATACGTTGTGAGTATAAAAATAGTATAAGAAATATGAATCTTGATACAGTGCACCATAAAATTAATGAACGGTCAGAGACTCTTTGATCCAATGGCTGAAATTTATTGTCACGAGGTATAATTTGTTTCACTGACTCAATTGCCCCTATTAATTATCTTTTTTCTTAAATCACGTCCTCAATTTAAATTTTAATGCTTCTCTTATTTTGATGACAAGCATGCATAAGGGACTTTTGACTGCTGCTTATTCTCAAAGACTCCTGCTTATACCAATAGCTTTATGGAATTATGGATGCTCTTTATTATTTCGTGTGACTGAACTGCTTGTATGCCAATTAAATGTAGGCATCAGAAAATATAAGGAAAGTAAAGAGTAACTAGGCGGCTCAAAAAAAAAAAAGAATTATTTAATAATTTACTTTTGTAACTTTTTTTCAAAAAAAAAAAAATTATCAAAAGCATTTTTACGTTGTTTAAATATGTAGTATATAATGTACATAATTTATAGAGAAAAGTCCAATTTTGATCCCTGAACTATTATATTTGATTCAAATTGGTTCTTAAATTATCTTTTTGTTAACTATTGTGTTTGGTTCAAGTTTGTCCTTGTAAACTATTTTTTTTTGTTCAATTTGGTCCTTAAACTATATGGTTTGTTTCGTATTACTTACCACTTTACTTTCATTTATGCTAATTAATATAGTTTAGGAACTAATTTTGGTATCAATTAGTAGGGGTGTACAACAGGCGGGTTAACACTTTTTTTATCAATATTTGAACCCAACCCGGTTATACCGGGTTATAAAATATTGTTACTCAACCCACCCGTAACCCAATCCAACCCGACTATTTTTTTATGTATGGGTTTTTGCGGGTTGTACGGGTCACGCGGGTTAAACGGGTTATAGTTTCGGTTAAATTATTAATCATATAATTTTTACTTTTTGTATAATACTAAACATGTTAATGGTGATTTATAACTTGATGAAACGGGTTGTATAATTGTTACGGGTCGGCCGGGTTGCGGGTTTTTTTGTACACCCCTATCAATTAGTACAAATGAAACTACTTTGGAGGGGCTATATGAACCAAACTTATTAATTTAAGGATCAATTTGAACCAAAAAATAGTTCAATGACCAATTTGAACCAAATACAATAGTTTGGAGACCAATTTGAACAAAAAAATAGTTTAGAGACCGATTTAAACAAAATACACTAGCTCAGGACCAAAATAAGACTTTCCTCTAATTTATAGCGAAATATCAAATACGGTCTAGTGACGAAATACAATACGCTCATTGTTAGAGGTCACAAATATTTGAAATCCGATTATCTTTTATAGACAATTGAATTTAAGTGGCCTGAATCTCTTCTATATATATATGATTTTTTTTGTGAAGAACCTAATATTTTTGCATGTATCATGTAAACACTATCAGAAGTTCAGAACTAAGAACGACAATATATTTAATTTTTTTTAGCATAATTTTCTAGCAATCACCATTAGCAAACTAGTATTAATTTCATGTAAAGAAATTACATTCAGAATTAATTAAATTTATCACAACATCGTAGACTTATTGTTAGGCAAATTTGTGGCATATTAAAAATTTAGAATGTACGAATGAATGGATTTTTTTTGGAGTGGCGTTTTTTTTGGAGTGTTTTTTTTTTTTTGTCCAGAATAATTTTTTTTTCAAATGATGTTATCTTGTCAATTGAATGAGGGCATACCAATATAAAAATTTGAGGAAATTTGGATATTAGACAATCATTAGATAAATTTTAATATATCGAATGTAAATTTATATTTGAATATTCACTAAAAAAGCTGCCACAATTTGACTAATTTAAAATTTGAGGAAATTGGATAATTTCATGTTGCCATTTCTAATGATTTTCAAGAAAAATATATATTTAAATATTTGAAAAAACATAATTAGCCTGCATAGCATATTTGCATTAGGAATAATTTGATGTGATGTTAAATGATGTATATACATATCAGGAGTAATCTATTGTATATGCATATAATAACTGATTGTGCTATAACATTTTTTTGTCGTCTGACCACCTTTAAGATTTGTGCTAATAAATAAATTTTCTATTAGAATATCTTGTTTCTTGTATTTTCATCATCCAACAACATGTACAAGCACAATTTCAAAAGCTGATCAGACGACTCAAACTATTTTAGTAAAAATCTGGCGATCTACGTTCAAGTGACAAACATATTCTTGAACTTATTGATTGCTCATGTTGTGCGATTTTAGTGTTATTTTATATTCCATCAAATGTTATCTAATTTTACTAGACATTTGAAATTGTTCAAATTTGATGAAGTTTGATGGAGCATCAAATGACACTCAAATCATACAAAATTTGAAACATGTCCAATCTATATACTTAAGAATATGTTTGCAAAAACTATTTCCAATTTAGAGATTTTTTTATTATTTCTTTGAGAGCCAATTGCCGTTGTTGTCACATTTTGGATCATAAGGTGAACGTTTACATAAAAACCATATAATATATCATATTATATACATATAAAATAGTTATCCATATTATATGTATATCAAATGCAAATATTTTTTGTATATGAATTCATATTATATAAATACGAGTTACAAATGTCATATGCCTACATACATTAATAAATTCCTATTTTTTGTTTCCAATACGCTGGAGAAGGGGGAAAAAAACTGAAGATGTAATCAAAACAATTAATAGGGTTATAACTACCCTAATCAATATTATGTGTTTATGTGTTGGCCATTAAATTCCTAGTTTTCCTTTCCAAGGCGCCGGAGAAAAAGAGAAAAAAATTGAGTGATCAAAACAATTAATGGAATTCTATCTACCCTAATTAATGTGTCAGCCAATAATTTTTTAATTCCAAAATACCCTTTCTACATCCAACGGTTCACATTAGTTTAAGGCTTTTATGGAATAAAAACATGGTGCACTGTATCTGCACTCAAGAAATATAGGAGAGGAATAAAGCAACTTTTTTTTTTTTTTTTCTAGATGATCCAACCATAGAAAATAGGGGGTTTCATTTTCTGATATAAGTTACTATGGTTTTGTAATTTATACATAATATAATTTTGAAGTTATGAAAGAGTAAATACGATATTTTACCAAAGTTCAAAAGTGAACAGGATATTAATTAACAAGATAAACAATAATCCTGAAAAAGACATATCATGAATTATTCTGCAAAAAGTTTGAACATGACAAATAAAGGAAGCGACGACCGTCAGATCATGGGACCATCAGAAATTCAGAACCACCATTAGCGGTTTAGCTTTTGTTTGGCAAATTTAAAAACGATCACGGAGGTAACAGTAGAAAGACACTACAATCTGCTGGCAAAGAAAACAAAACTTGAACAATAATTGCTGATCCGAAATAATTAAATAAGTAGATAAAATAAGCCAAGATCAATAACTACATGATATATATCCACCAGCTCTGAATATACCGTGGTATTACTTTCTTGGAGTTTAGAATTTGGATGCATGGCTAAATTTGAATCTTAATTATTGATTTAATTCATACTCGAGGGGTGAGCTTCCAAGCTTTATAGCTATGCCACATCATCACTACTCTCAACCATTGAATTTTATTTCTCTCTCTTCATTTATCTAAATCAAATGGCTTAATTTGGTTTTTCTTTTTTATTAAAATAATAATATGATGTGCCTAAAAAAATAATTGAAGACTCAAAATATTTACAACTTTTTATATTTTTTATATGAATTGAGATGCAGCTAAAAATATATTGCACAGAAAATATATTAAGTTCAATATTTATTTAATAATATATGTTTAATTATGAAAAAAATATTTTTTTTCAATATCTATTAATTTATATTAATTTATGTAATATTATTTTTATAGGGGCGAAGCCCCGACTCACAGCTCTAGTTTGATTTAATTCCTCTTTTAATGTAAATTCCAAGATTAAATCCCCCATGTACAGACGCAACACTAGTCTTTCCTTCCTGTCGTCCACAAAGTGTTGCATTTTAAATTAAGAAATGGTAGCTTTCCTCAAAAAAAAAAAAAAAATTAAGAAATGATAGCAAGAAATCAACAGGGAAAAGTCCGATTTTGGTTTCTGAAATATTGCATTTGGTTCAAATTGGTCCCTAAACTATTTTTTTTAATTCAAATTGATCTCTAAACTATATGGTTTTGTTCTTAAGAGCCTATACATAAGAATATAATGGGAGTATTAATTAAGTCAGTCTTAGTTAAGCCTTAATTCAACAAAGAAAGTAAAAAGTCTATCCTCCATTCAAGTTTAAAATCTTGATTCTATGGTTAAGACTTAAGACTTAAGATTGACATCAAATGCATTTTGTCAGCTAGCCGTCCCGAGAACGAGTAGATATTGACGAAGCTTATCAATCCAGCTGCATGCTGGCAGGATTAATCAGCTGCAAACTAAATTCTTATGAGATGCATCTTTCTTTCCCCTGGTTTGCTGTCTGAATGCAAGTGCTTTTACACTTCAATTTGAGTGCGTTCTAACCACAGGAACTGGAACAGCAGCACATGCGCGCAAAAGCTAGCGCATGTTGTTTGTAAGATGGGTGCATGGAACAGAATATTATAAAGTATAATACTATGTTAAAGCAAGCTAATTATTGGGGGCTTTCCTTTCCTTAACCTGTCCGTCTAAGTCTAAACAACTTTTTACACTTTAATCATTCGCTGGTCCAGAGAAATTTGACGGGAAAATAAAACTGTCGGAGTCCCAACAATGGGCACATATTTGTAGCTAGAAAGATGACGATTTTTAATTAATTAACTTTCAGTGCATAATTAATTACCATAGACATTTTAATTAGCGAATACAAATGGCACATTAATTAGCTCATGTACGTAGTAGCTACGTAAAATGATTCGAAAAAATCATAGATTAACCCTCTATAAATATATTATTTATTTATTTGTTATTATTATTAGTTTTTTTTGAGGAGATAGTCATAGCTAGACTCGTATCTTTATATTCTAATTAAAATAGTCACACACACACACATATGCGATCCGTAATACAGTAATATCATTTATATCAAACAGGGTATTGAAAGCGAATAATGCAACTATATATTTCGAACAATAAATGGCTATACTCTAATAGTAATTGCCACACGGGAAGTTCTTATAATCATCTCATCTATATATTATATTATATTAGATTAGATTATATTATATTAGATTAGATTATATTAGATTATATTATATTATATTAGATTAGATTATATTATATTATATTAGATTGGATTAGATTAGATTAGATTAGATTAGATTAGATTAGATTAGATTGGATTATATTATATTATATTATATTATATTATATTATATTATATTATATTATATTATATTATATTATATTATATTATATTATATTATATTATATTATATTATATTATATTATATTATATTATATTATATTATATTATATTATATTATATGCACTTCGATTGTGCAGCTGGTCTTTTGAATAGCTGACTTTTTAAAAAATTAACCTTTAAGAAATTAATTATACGGTTAAAATAACTTGTTCTATCAACGATCGATAATCCAAAATAACAGCTGCCGCCTGCCAGTTACATGGCAAGTTCTTGTGGATCAGACACTGCTAACAATTAGAACTCGGGGCGCAGGCGCCATACGTTTTCATTCCTCCTTATTTTGCACTTTTTGATTATTTCTTTTTTCCTTTTTTGTCCTTCCATACACATGTACATTAGTGATTTAAAAATGGTTCGGGTAGGTCTCGGTCGGTCCAAACCCGCCCTGGTCTACGGGTTTTCCAGGTTCGGAAAACCTCGGAAAAATTTTGGGGGGAAGGAGATTGTGGACCTAGTTTAGGACTGTCCCTCCCGGGTTGCCCGGGTTTCCCGGTCCGGGTTGCTCGGGTTGCCCGGTCCCGGAGTTATATGTCAAAAAAAAATAAGAAAACAAAACAAAAAAATATAATACACCTATTTTATATTACAAAAATAGAAAAATATACTTAAAAAACAAAAAATAATTAAAAATTAAATTATTTGTTTTAATCAGATATACATATATTATATTATACTATTAAAAGTTTAAAAAATAGTATTTTTATATTAAAAATGAAAAAAAATTAAAATAATATTATTTAAACCAAAAAAATAATATAGAAAATCAGAAAAAAATTTAATAATTATATTTGTTGTAAAATAAAAATTCTTCTTGAAAAATAAAATTTAAATAATATTATATTAGTTGTTAACATAGGCGGGAAAAGTTGGAACCAAGTCGGGCTACCTCGGGTTATTAACCCGGTACCTCGGGTCGGGTAGGGTCGGGTCCCGGGTTTGCTCGGGTCGGGTTTCCACGGGAATTTTTTTGGGAACATGGATACCTACCTTTGCGAGGACCGTCCCTCCCGGTCCTCTCGGGTTGCCCCGGTCAGACTCCCGGGTCGGGTCGGTCGGTCCATTTTCCCCGGGTTTCTCGAGTCGGGTTCAGACCTCTCGGGTTTTTTTAAAACACTAATGTACATACACTTTTTCTGGTTTTCATGAAAAATTGGTAGACGATTATCTACCTCCTCAAAATAATAATAATAATAATAATAATAATATAATAATAGTAGTAATAGTAATAGTAATAATAATAATAATATTAATAATAATAATAATAATAATAATAATATTATTAATAATAATAATAATAATAATAATAATAATAATAATATTAATAATAATAATATTAATAATATTAATAAAATTAAAATAAAACAGCTGCCACAATTTCGAATTTCTTATTGCAATTTTTTAACTAATCTTTAAGAACAACGTGTGAAGCTTGTACACGCTAGCTAATAATTTAAATTGGGCATATGGACAATCGTGCTACAAATTATTTTATCAATATGGAACTATCAAGTATTGTCTTCAAACTTACTTACGTAATTAAGTGTTATACTATCTAGCTACATGATAGTAAAACAACTAAGTATGGGGTATTAGATTTTCAAAATATGTACCGACCGTTATGTATTTTCAATTTTGATAAATATGAAGAATAGGCCACTAAAATTTGAATATTTATTAAAAAAATCATTCGGATTTCAAATTTGTGACCTTAATTAATGAAGCAAAGAATATTTCTTAGTAATAAATTACACAAACCGGTTATAAACAAAATATATATGGTTTATTCTGTTAATTAATTGAAGCTCCCTCCTAAATCCTAACAAAATATATAGTTAATTAATTAGAAATACATATATACATGTATATTTATCCATAGAATTAAGTAACGTCAACTCACATAACATGTACATAGAAAGGGTCACATTCATCAGTCTCGTAGCCGCTTTCATCGATCAATCTGGAGCCCTCATGCTCAAAAACTTGAACCCCCACACTCGCAACTCTTTTAACAACCTCATCATCATCAGCCTCAAATCCAATACAATCCCTCACAACCAATTCCTGCAGGCACTTGCAGCCACTCAGGATTGCCAGCAGCTCATCCTTCTGCAAATAGGACTTGCTTAGGCACAAAGACTCGATCTTTGGCAGCTTGTTGATGATAGCTGATATGTCGTCCTTTCTGAAGGAGCCAGACACTTTCAGGCTGCTCAGCTTGGGGCTCAGGTTGCTTACCAAATCTTTGAATGAGGATGGTTTGCATTCCATTTCTAGCTGCTCAAGCTCTCGCCATCTACCCACAATTTCTGGCAACTGGCGTTCTTCCTCTGAATGTAAATTTGGAAACGCAACTTTTTTCAATTTTGGGCACCTATTTGTAATTTAAAAAAAAAGTGTAATTAGGAGTATTAGATATACCAATTAATTCCTTATAACTATATTTATGATAATAACAATTAATTAATAATTTAAGTCATATCAGAAAGCAAAAGCTCTTTTTTTTTTTTTTAGAAAACAAAGCAAAAGCTTTTATATTGAAAATAACTTCCAACTAAAAGGAACCATTGAAAAAGAAATTGAGAAGCTTTTTTACCGTTTACCAAGTTTGAAAATCTTAATAAAAAATATGCATTAAAGGTAACAAAGCAAAAGCAACATCTGATTTTTAATTAATACTAGTTCTAGAAAATGTGCAAATTAAGTGAAAAGTAATGATAGATTAAGCAAAAGGAGAGAACAGCTTACCCATGTGAAATGTATGTTAAATCCTCTAATGATGCTCTGAAGATCAGAGGAAGCTCAATTTCAATCGCCTCGCCACGACTTCTCGCAACACAAAACTTGAGAAATCCGGAGACGGAGAAGCGGTTGGACGAGCCATACCGGGAGGAAAACCCTATTGACAAGGTACTCCATGGCATGAAATCCAATCCCCGAAACTTGAGGACTCGCCAACACGTAGGATCGAGCGAGGCCCGGTACCATGAGCGGCATACAAATGGTATCGCCACCGTCAAGTCTTCTAGACCGAGCCGGCCAAATATGTTCACTAAGCAATCTGTATCCATGTCCTCCCATCTCCTTTCTTCTTCCATGTTTAGCTCAATCACCGTTTTTCTCTCAAAGAAGGTGGCTTTGGATTGATTTGTAGTGTATATTATATATGAGAGCGAGGAGAGAGGTGTAGACAGGAAAAGAGGGGATCTTTTCAGTTTTCACAACAAATATATATGCCAGTAATGTACTTGTATGGAGGTTTGGTTAAATAAGAGAAAAAGAAGCCAACATAAATAATGCTGTTATAAATTCATAATAGTAGTAATTTAAAGATATAATAGAGACGTTATATATGAAAGGGAAGCAAAGAAATGGATGCCAACATTCTGTTCATCTTTTCGAGAGCAATGGAGAACATTCAGATATGTTACAAAGAGGGACTAAACTACTAAAGTACTAATTATAAAAGAAGGAGCGGATCTAATGTGGTGCATGAATGATTGATTTTATTATTAGGTACATTTTGTCAGATATATACTTATCCCAGACGGGACATTAAAATTACATCCAGCTGCCAATGCTGATTAATGCACCAGTGGTGTCTATCTAATTAAAAGTGTAGTTAATTAATTAACCCAGACAAATCCAACTTTCTCTATTGCTGATGATTTCAACGCCTCTATATATATGGTGTCTCATATTTTGATGATCGGTCATATTAAATTGTTCATTGTTATGTCATGTAGCTAGCAAGGATGCATATATTAATTTGATGGGTTTGGTGAAAGATGCATGCTCATTCAGAGATAGCGATTTATTTTGAATTGTTATTTTGTGTTTTAGTTAGTAGATATATAGGTTAATAATTAATATAATAGCTTGCTATTAATTTCAAAATCATTAGGTTAAATCGTTAATCCCATTAATTAATCCACATACATTCATGCACCCAATCCAAAATATTAAAGGCTGCGCGCTGTTGTTTGCTATGTATGTTAATTGATATAGTATGAACCCAAATTAAAAAAAAATTGAAATATTCATTGATAGAAAAAAAATTAATTGAATCTATTTTTTTATGGAAATTTGTTTTTTAGTTTAATTGTATCATTAACAAACTTGCACACAATGAAATATATACCAAGCACTTCAAAGTTATGTTGGTGCCATATATAACAATGAAATTTGCATAATGGGATATAAAGTTTGAGCCTCAAAGAATTCGGACGCATGGCGGTTAGGTGTAATAAGAGGCGTGAATATTACTATTGACCAAGGGCAAGGGAGTTGGAGGCTTTATTCTAGAAGCTTTCGATTTCACTCAAGTCCAATCCGGTACTGGTTCTGATTCCTTTGCTGGGTACTGTTTCTCTGCAGGATTCAAATGCTGCCAGGATTCAAATCCATGTCAATTGATTATCTTTTAATAGAGAACCATTTAATTTCAAGTGTCCACATAAATTTTTAGGTTTGGACTTTGAGCTTGCATGTGAATTTAATTTGGAGAACAATTAATGTTTGTGTTATTATTTTAACTAAATTACACAAATGGTCTCCAATAAAGTATTTTCCTTTAATTTTACCAAATAATTGGTCTTTAAAGTTTCAAAAATACAAATTTGGTCTTTAATGTTTTGGCTTGCTACTAATTTGGTCCTAAAGTTTTGAAAGTACATTTAGGTTAATTAATAAATTTGGATAGATTTCATATTAAATGAAAATTGAAATATCTTCAATTCATGTTTTGTGCAAAGATATATCCATAGTACTCTCCATCTAAAATTTGGGAATTTATTTACTAATAATTAATAAAATTATCGAAATAGTCATTAATTTTAAGTGAATCCTACTGTTATTTTATTGTTTAGCTAGAAATATATTATAGAAATATCAAAAGTGATCATACTAAAATTAATATCGGCTGCATTAGTATCCAAATGAAATGAGTGAAATATTGAAATTAATTTAAATAAATACTAAATGAGTTAATATGATATCTATGTATGGGTTCTCGTTTATAGTTTATATATGCCGAAGTGGCGAACCATGCATCCTAGCACTTGGTAATTGGAAGATATAGCTGTGTAAAGTGTAAACAAAGGGATATTGCATATTGGCTGGCGATGTTCTTGCATCAAGTTAATTGCTACAATCGTTGTCTGACCATGCAGTTCACACACACACACACACATATATATGTAGAGGAGGGATCCATTGACAATGTCTACGTTGACAATCTTAACAATGTCAAATTTCAAAATTTGGAAAAAAATAGTTAGAAATTCTCTAAAATAGAAAAAAGTTTACGGAACTATTGTGTAAGTTATGGATTGATTATATTTCCGATTATATTTAATTTAAGTGACGTTTGATAGCTCTTTAAAGATCCTTTAAATTACAACCATTAAAAAATGTATGAAATTTTGATAAGCCATCAAACAATGTCTAAATTGATTGAAATTTGAAAGACTATCAATCTATTGGTTAAATAATACATCCATCAACTTTTTTTTTTCATTTTTAAAAATTAAATAGATTAGATTGTGGATCGATGAGAAAAATTCAAAGGGGGCGCGGAGGAGGCATTCAATTCACGATGCGTTACATAAGTACATGGTCATGGTCATGGTCAATGGTCACTCATCCGTAAACGGTCTCAAACCGGAGCTAAGCATAATTAAGCTAGCAGCAGCCTAGCTAGCAGCCCAATATAATGGAAATGGTATTGCCATGCATCATGCATGCCATCAGTCTGACTCTCCAGTCTCCATTGCGGAGACCGGATCGATCGAGATGGATTCACAACAGGGGATGATGGGTTTGGCCTCAAATTAGGAGGAATCGTGTGTGAATCCCTACTGCCGTACGTTCTTTTTTCTCTTCTTCTTCTTCTTTTTCTTTAACAAAAGAAAAAAAGGAAAAAGAGTAACTGCAAACACTAAATTAACATGTGTTGAATACATGTTAATCATAGACTTAAATTTAGGTTTATAGCTAGCTACATGCCTAAATAATCAGGCAACACAGCACTTTGTTTTACTTTTTCCTCCGCGATTAAGGCGCGCGTAGAATTAATTAAGTTAATGGAATTTGAACTAGCCTAATCTACTTTTGACCTGCACTTTTGCTAAATACACCATACAAATTATTATATATATTTGCCGATTCCAGGTCTATAAATATATATAAGAACTCTTTTTTTATTTTTTGTACTTCGGTTTTAGCTTGTATATATCATTTTTATCATAAATTAAGAATTGACTACGTACAAGACATCGATACGTGGTATATATCTAGTAATTCTCTGTATGTCATGCAATATATTATATTTGTTCCGATGTGTACCGATCGAGAGCTTGACAAAATCAAAACACTGGGTTCATATCTAACAGTAAATTAATTAATTTTATAAATCTCTTTTTGTTCTTTCGTAAAGAAGAAAGATTAAATTTCTTTTTAGGTGTCTGTAAGGTGCCTTACGGGAATATATATGCAGAGAACATTCAAACCTTCAATTTCGAATAATGAGTTTTGACCTAGCTAGCTAGTAAATTTCACTAAACAACAAATTATACATCTCAGGGTTCTAGCGACTTTCATTTAGTATATTTCACTAAACAACAAGGAAATTCTATATATATGGCTATTCATATGTTCAAAGTCGACGAGGCTTAAAAATCAGCCTTTGGTTTAGTGGCTGAGAACAACACTTTCTGTGTTAAGATAGCGGGTTTGAAACTTCGATGGGATCTTTTATAGATATTCAAATTTGAGTAGCTTGACTCTCATCTTTATCTTAAAAAAAAAAAAAAAAAGTTTCGCCTAGGCTTAGAGAAAGATCCAAACACAAAATTAAACTTTCAAATAATTGATATCTGATGAACAAATTTGTGAGTGATATGGTGAAACTGATCGATGTCTGATGAAAAATCAACCAAACCTGTTAAATTGTTTCTAATTCCATCAGAACTCCGATAAATTTCTTGTTTATTCAGATAAAATGTAACTAAATTTCCTCATACTCTTATTCTGTTACGCATATATTGAATTGTCTTAGACATCTATCAAGAAATTTAAAATTAATATTTCGTCCATATGTAAATTAGAATTTGGCATACGAATTGATATATATTTTCATACATTGGAGAGGGGAGAGGAGGGAAACGGTTTTTATTATTATTAATTTATTATTATTATTATTATTATTATTATTATTATTATTATTATTATTTATTATTTTTTTTGTAAGTTTGACAGCGGCTTCCAAGTATATACAAGGAGGGATATGGTTTTGTTAAAGAATAAAGAGAAATAGAGGGATCATAGGTGCTTCGAATGGAGAGGAGTGACAGACGTTTTTATTAACTTAATAACTTGGTATTATTATTATTATTATTATTATTTATTATTTTTTTTGTAAGTTTGACAGCGGCTTCCAAGTATATACAAGGAGGGATATGGTTTTGTTAAAGAATAAAGAGAAATAGAGGGATCATAGGTGCTTCGAATGGAGAGGAGTGACAGACGTTTTTATTAACTTAATAACTTGGTGTTGGTGTTGGAGTTGGACAGACCTTGTTGCATAGAGAAGAAAATTTAATTTCAATTACAAGAAAAATGGGACGTTTAATTAACTTAAGTTGAAAATGACTAAAAATGGAGACAGGCTGAATATTCTAATAATATTTTTTTCTTAATTGTTAGTTTGTTTTTGTCGTCTTAAGTAAATAATTATTGTCAATTCTTACGAGTTCGTCGTTGTCTTTATATATGCACCTAAATCCAAAGTGTTTCACCTTCTCCCCTTAATTTGTCTCCGCTATCACTAATCACGATACTATTCAATCATAAAATCCAAATCGTCTGATTTTAATTAATTTGTCCTCGACCAGTCTACCATCAAGTTTTAAATGGATTAATCCAATATCGTACTTGTTGATTAGTTGCTTATGGATGTGATGAACACTGTTGTGATGTATTCTACCTTTATCATTATTAAATTTGCTTCATAGCTGCTGTTAGATTTTTTTTTTCAAGAAAAAAAACATAGAGAGAGAGAGGAACAATAGGTAATAGCTTAAGCAGTTATTTATCTAACGGTTAAAAGTTGAATACTTGTTCATTAATTAATTATGTTGTATCACTTGGAAACTAATTTTTTTTTAATAAAAAAAATGGTGGTTGGAGAGAGGTGAGAACTGGAGGAAAATGCTTAGATAGGGAAAGAAAATTAGACAAAAGGTAGGAGCATGTAATAGTAAAGTTGACTAAAAAAAAGTTTCTAAACTGTTGTTTAATCAAATTTCATGAGTTTCAATATTTATCCACTGCATTACGGACTTTTTAAGAAAAAAAAAATAGGAGGAGATTATGAGAAAGAGAAGTGAAATAAAAAAAAGTAAAACTACTGTGAGCTTAAGCTTACAGAGTCTATTCAGAAGTGTATCTCCAAAAACATTTCATATCAAATCACTTCCACATTTCAATTTATATGACCCAATAAATTCTTTATATCAAAATCTTATGCATACAAAAATTTTTCATTTTTGAACATTTTGAAGTATTTGTTTGAGATTTTCTAAAAGTGACTATGCAATATTAAAAATAATCAAGTATTCAACTATTATACATCACTTTTAGAAAATCTTAAACAAATACTTAAAAAATTTAAAATGAAAAATTTTGAGTTCCATGAGATAATAATATAAAAAATTTATCGAACCTTATAAACTAAAATTTGAAGGTGATTTGATATTTAAGTATTTGTTTTCTAAGCTCACAATAATTTTACTCAAAAAGTGATATACTATATTGATATTTCGTGGTTAATTAAAGTATTATCGTAAGGGATCATAGTTTTGCAGATTTGAATCAAGAATCGTTTTGTAACCGAATATCTCTTTAGCTTGTATTTTGTTTTGTGTTTTGGTTGTGAATTGTGAACTGATAACCCATGACTCGAGGATGATTATCCTCTGACCGGCTGCAACCGAGCTCGACAGAGAGAAAGAGAGAGTGACTCTCTCGTTCGGTGGGTCCCACCTTGGTTACTCTCTTTTTCTCTCTCTGCCGAGCTCAGTTACAGCAAGTTAGAGGATATGAATTCATGACTCGAGTATCGATCGAGACATGGATGGATGATCTAAATTATTCAAATTGTCTGAATTTTCAAAAATATATCCATTTGTGCATAGAATTTTTGGTATTTGATTGGAAACATGACTCGTATATATATATTCTGAAAATTTGATTTGTGTAAATACACATGTACTAGCCTGAGAAATTATTTTTTTCACCAAAAAAAAAAATAATTTGGATTCGCGTGAGATCTACAAAGATATATATTTAATAGTTTCAAATTTTCAATTGTGGGTCTATAGGTTCTGTACAAATAATTTGGATTTGCATGAGATTTACAAAGATAAATATTTAGCAAGTGATTTTTTTTTTTTTTTTTGGTACAAACTCCATTTTTGTTTGTAACTAAACAGTCTATATAAAGCAGTAAAGTAAACCCTCTAGAAAGAGAGATATATATGTGACCCTGAAGCTACCGATTGGGCTCTTAATTTAGTAGAAGGCCACTTGTTACTTAAAATTGTCAAAACCCGTGACTAGCTAATTGATTGAGTATCTTGTAGAATAAAAAAGTGATTGCGTGATTAATTTATATTTACTCATACCGAATCAAGCAATTATTTAATTATAGCATATGTCATGGATGTAACACCATCCTGATAGATGAAATTATGTAAATTATTATTATTATTATTTTTTATACAGCATGGGAAGCTTAAACCTATAGAGAAGATCGTTGGCGATTGTTATTTTGACAATCTTAACAATTATAATTATAAAAATTATAAAAAAATTAAAATAGATAAAAGAAAGTTTATAGATGTACTCTTGAAGTTATAGATTGGGATCTAGTGTAATTTGAATAGTTCAAATTTTAATGATATGTAAATTACTTCATATTTGAAAATATAACCAATCCCTCCATTACAGTTTTGTAAGTTTCTTTTCATTTTTTTTTTTTATCATTTTTATTTCTTCAAACTTGTTAAAGTATCCATTATCAAGATTATTAACATAAAGATTGTCAAGTATATTTCTCACTTGAAACCTACGCAGGTTATAATAGAAGTATATAGCTAGTAAAATTTTACCTTTTTTTTTTTATTATTTGTTTTCTGTGTTTTAATAGCCGTAAGGCTGCAGGCTGCGGATATGTAGACGCAAATTTTTTATGTAATTTTTAAGACAGTGTATAAGAAGTCATAAATTCGAAACTCTGATAAAGAAACTAATTTACGAATATTTGAAACAAAAGACTTGATTCTATATACATTTCTAGAAGAAAAAAAAACGATGACTTGTATTGTATGTAAGGGCGCCAGAGGAAAAATGATGCGCTAAAGCAGCAGACCCCAGCAGCAGCAGATAGTAGCAAACTGCCAGAGGGCGGTCTGCCCCAGAGTTCCGGCGACCCGCCCCGGAAACACGCAGAATCCAGTTTTAGGTTCTGGATTCTCGGCGGTCCGCCCCCGGGGCCCGGCAGTCCGCCCCCTCTGAAGGATTTCGGCACTGTTTTATGGGCGGTCCACCCTGGATGCTAGGCGATCCGCCCCAAAGACGGCTCAAGTTGCGTCTTTTAGAATTTTCTTGCGTTTTTAGATTGTTTTCTTTGTTTCTTTCTTTGTTTTCTTTAGGAGGGTTATTTTTATTTTCTTATATAAGCAAACTCAAGCCCTTTGGGCAGGACTAGTTGTTATTTTGTATCCAAGTTATCAAAAACCTCGAATTCTATGTGAATTCTCAAATCTCTCGAGTGCTTCCGTGTTCGTTCGATTGTCGTCTCCTACCGTTTGTGCATCAGTTGGTATCAGAGCAACCAGGTTGATGGCGGATGCGAACCGTGGTCGTGGTCGGGGTCATGGCCGTAGTCGGGGTCGTGGAGTTGATCTTGAAGACAAAGAGTCACCTAACCACCATCAAGACCAGAGGGATCTAAAGATTGCAACAATGAGAAGACGGATCCGAGAGTTAGAGCGCCAACTCGCAGAGGCAAGAATGGGCTTTACCAATGGAGAAGAAGAGGAGGAGTCAGATTTCTTCAACTCTTCTGCAGAAGGCGGTGATGATGAGGAATTCAGCCCGTGGGGGATTCCGAATCAAGGACGAAATCACAGGCTTCATCATGAGCCTGATCAGTCCTTTCAAAACCTTGGGATGGAGATTGAACTTCCGGAGTTTGACGGTCATCCTGATGAGTTTACGGTGATTATTCCAACGGAAGAACACCAACAACAACCGAGTGGGTTTGTTAATCTGCTCAATATCGTTGATGAAAGTGAAGGTATCATTTTTTATTCTCCACCAATCTTTGATGACTATCCCGAAGAGATCGAGGATGTCAAAAACTTTGTTGGTGAGTCCCTAACGATAACCAAACCTTTTGAAAACTGTACAGCATTTGGCAAAGATCCATTTCTCAAACTGAGAAAAGAACCAACAATTACAAGTTTCCGGAGTTTGTTTGATCCAAATTTTGAGGAAACAATATTATTTGTTGATATGTTAAGGAGAGTAATGAACGGAAAAGTTATTTGTTTCATAAGCAACATTGGATCTCTTTACAATGTTTTGGTGTTTGTGCTCATGTTGTACAATTTACAAGAAGTCTACAAAGACAAGACTCGAGGACGAGTTTTTTTTTAGAGGGGGAGAATGATGCGCTAAAGCAGCAGACCCCAGCAGCAGCAGATAGTAGCAAACTGCCAGAGGGCGGTCCACCCCAGAGTTCCGGCAACCCGCCCCAGAAACACGCAGAATCCAGTTTTAGGTTCTGGATTCTCGGCGGTCCGCCCTCTCTGAAGGATTTCGGCACTGTTTTATAGGCGGTCCGCCCTAGATGCTAGGCGATCCGCCCCCAGATGGGTCAAGTTGCGTCTTTTGAAATTTTCTTGCGTTTTTAGACTGTTTTCTTTGTTTCTTTCTTTGTTTTCTTTAGGAGGGTTATTTCTATTTTCTTATATAAGCAAACTCAAGCCTTTTAGGTAGGACTAGTTGTTATTTTGTATCCAAGTTATCAAAAACCTAGAATTCTGTGTGAATTCTCAAATCTCTCGAGTGCTTCCATATGCGTTCGATTGTCGTCTCCTACCGTTCGTGCATCAAAAAATATTTGCAAATGGGTGTCAATGGTGCATCAATTGTTATGTCATGATTTTTATTATTTTATATGAAACGTCGTATGAATGATCGATGACACATTAGTGTTAATTAGTCTTCTGTTAGTTGTCTTCTATTCTAACATCAATAGAATATAGTCATTCTATTCTTTGCTTTTTCTACATGTCAACCTTGCTTTCGTGGCCTAAAGAAGATTTGGTTAATTTGCCCGTGATTAATACCAAGATATATATTAGATATTATATGCTGTCTGTATGGGAAAGTTGGTACAGTAGGTACCCAACAAAATTAGTCAAGAATTCAGATCATTTCTTCGATTGTTTTCCTTCACGTTTTGTGTTTTAAAATTACTGGTGACTTCACAACGAAATTATAATAATAATAAAAAATAATACAGGTAACCTTAATTTGACAGTGATATTACTTGATAAAAAAAACTTAATTAATAGGCTGTTTTTTCGGTAGTCGTATATATTAGTCATTTTTTAATTAGCACATGCCAGCATTACAGCCTTATATTTTTTAATAAAACCGTAGTTCTCGTGCACAGATTGTTGTTTCTTTTTTCCCATTCTTATTTCTATTATGGATTTGGATATGGAGATATGGTAGTTGATACCATACTTGATACCGAGATCTTTGATTGGTCAAATATTGTATTGATCAGTCAATAAATAACATGTTTCGTACTAAAACAATAATTAATAACTAAAAAAGTCCAAGAATTCAATATAAGAAAAACAAACAACTTAAAATGTCAACTAAATTCAATTAAACTACAAATAAATTATAACTAAATTCAACTTAACTTCAATTTAATCCATACCAACTTTCTGCAAAACAAAAATGAAGGTTTACAAATTAGGTAATGACATTGAATGTTGCAGTGAATAACTTGAATATTTTGTTGTTCCAATAAAACTTGCATATTAACAAAAAGACTGCAACTAATTATCAGTAAACCCTGATTTGCTGGTTTTCTTTCTAGAATACAGATATCTTGAATGCTACATGATATAACTTTAATACTTTCAAGTAAAACTTGAATACGGACTCCTACTGCACCTAAAACTTGATTTTCTGGTTTTTTTTTTTTTATTTACCGAATATAGATATCTTGAATACTACATGATATAACTTGAATATATTTTCAAGTATAACTTAAATACTGACTCATAATGCATCTAAAACCCTAGGTATCGAATTTGGTATCAAATTGAGTATCGATATAGAATTTTCCTATTATTATTTACTGACGATCTGGTGTTACCTACCTATCGGACATATATCCTATTATAATTGGAAATTAAAATTTCCAGAAGATTTTTTTTAAATATTTGTACCGGCAAAACTTGAAAAGAATTTGTTCAGTTCAATTCATTATCAAATCGAAGTATTTGAATTGGAATAGCTAGGAGTGCTTAAGAAATGAATAGCAAGCAAATTCATAGTGTGTAATGTTAGCCTTGCGCATATCGTTCGTCATCCCATGGCATTTGGGTTGTTCAGGCATTTGTTTATTAAAAACAGACTAAGCAGTGTACCAACCCGTCTCCATATTTCCAAATTCCAAGCTTATGGAATTTGGATGTGTCCACACTCCACACCGGTGCAAAATAGACGAATTGTACAGGTTAACGACTAATACTATTCACTAAATGAACCTGGTAGTTTCTATATCAAAAATCAATTATATAAAGAAGTTACTGGGGATTTCTTAGAACAAAATGAACACGAAATAACTTACAGTGGAAAAAGAAAAAGTCACCTCATGTTACAATCATGGGTGAATTGAGGCGTTCTTTATATATACTTTTTTTTTTTTTCCCTTAAACAAACTAAATTCTTATGTATATATCACAAAAAGATATTCTAAAGGTACATTCAATTAGTATATTATTATATTGTGTTGCGGTAGTTTCAAAAATTAATTTTTCAGTAATAGCAGTTCAAAGTTTAAAAAGGCGGTTTGAATGGAATCTTGTCATAGAAACAATTGACAATTTGGGGCAGACGGAAACATTTTCCATTCCGGGCCTGTGGTTACTGAGTTGAAGAAAGCTAGAGAAAATTTTGATGTAGCAAGAAAGTGAAATATAAGGACATTTAGGAGAAAATAGCATCTCAAATTCTGAATTAGTCAATCCATCTACATAAAGCAATCTTCCGATATGCAGAAGAGATGTGCACGTCTTGTGTTGTGATAATTTGTGCCAAGTAACTTTGGCATTTGGCAACTAACTTAATTGGTGTTAATTTGAGGATTGTAAAGTAAGCCATGGTTGGAGAAGTTAGGCTCAAATAATAATAATGATGATGTATTGATGTGTGAGGATTAAAAAAGGAAAAAGTGGAGAGAACATTGAGGCTCTCTCTTCATTCGGATTGCGACCAATATATGTATATTATCTAATCCGAGAGATTGACAACTCTGTGACTGTGAGCTTAAAAGGATATGAAAGCAATGTATGAAAGTGTAACCAACCACCATTCATTCATCTATCATAGTCGTTGGATTAAAGTTTGGAGATGGTAATGGGCCATTTGAGGTTTCTTATCATTCGAACTATGGATGACTTTGGACTTGCAAATGTTAATGTCCACATCCATGGGCTTTAAGGCCGAAAGAGACGATTATAGACCCAAAACATTTAGAAGGCCGAAATGAATAGCCGAAGAGGGCCAGAGTGTAGAAAGTAACCTTGGTTTGGTGTGGATATCTACGCGAACGCGAGTGAGTTTGAAGAGGTTGGTAGTAAACTGAGTAACGATTACGAATGCGACGCCCGTGGCTCATCTTGAGATTCAGTGCACATGGCAACATGAGTGACATGTTGACATACCCGTTGCTGTTGCCGTACTGTTACTCACTACTTTACTTACTGCTCTCTTCACTCGCTCAGTGATAGCCTGAGTCTCAGTCTCCCCGCCCCAAGTAGCAAAGTAGCAAAACCCTCTCAAAGAAAAGAAAGAGAAAGATTCTCTCGGCTCTCGCCCTCGCACAGCACTCTCTGTGAAATCTGAAATCCCTACCCGACCTCACCTGCATCGCATTGCATTCCCCAGATTGGACTCCACCGACTGCCCTGTAAGTGTTCATTACTAGCCACTCACACTCTCCTCTTTCTTGCTATTTATCAACTCCTCTTCCTTGTTCTACATAGATCCCTAATCTCAGTCCACATGCTTCTTCCCTTGCTTCACTCTTACAGCCTACATTTCTCAATCTCACCAACCTAATACCTATTATCTGGTAAATCAAGGAAATGGGTTCCTCACTGGTTACCGACTTGACTGCTGCGATACTGGTCTCAGTTTGTGCTAATTGATGCAACAAACCGCTTCTTCATTAATGTTTCTGTTATAAAATCAATATTACTCAACACTTTTCTTCATTAATTTTGCTATTAGAAAATCATATTTACTGGATTGTCCAATGTTGAAATTAAAAATTAAAATAATCAGAAGAAAATTGAAAGGCTATTAAGAAAAAGATAAGAAAATTTTAATTTCAGGGCATTAATACAATTTATAATTGAATAGGTACCGACCAAGATGTCGTTCAAGTTGAAGGGAGAGAAGCTGGACCGGTTTGAGAGTGCCACAGAAAACATTATCAATGCAATAGTTGATACAATCTCTGACAAGGTTCCCAGACAGAACTCCTTCAAATTATTTGAGGAAAAGAACTCCACACCCAATTCAGTCTCCGCACAGATGAATAAGGTCTTCAAACGCCAGAAGACCATTCATCAGATCCTCGGCGGAGGCAAATGTAATTCACCTTTCCTACCTTTACTCTCTTTTCTTGTTTTCTAGGAGAACACAGAATACGCAGTATCCATACCAGTAAACTGTTTTCAATTGGGCTATACTGTATTACTGTTACTGTGTTCTATATTTTTGGTGGGGAAAACTTGTATCAGGCTTCATTTGTTTTTCTTCAATTGAATTTAATATGCTATTTGCTTACAATTGGTATAAAATGTGCTTTCTCATCTTTTAATCATCACCAACACCAACCATTATGTGTTTCAACTGCAAAATAAGCCTAATAAAATGCATCCCCTTTTCATTGGAAATTACTATATGTCCTGCAGCTGCTGATGTGCTACTTTGGAGGAATAAGAAAATTTCCTCCAGCGTCCTTGCTGCTGCCACTGCCATGTGGGCGCTGTTTGAGTGGCTAAACTACCATTTCCTCACCCTTCTCTGCCTCTCTCTTGTTTCTTGTATGCTCCTCCAGTTCTTATGGTCAAATGCTGCTAGAACATTCAAAAGGTACATTCTCTTCATGTTTGCAAATCACCCATCAAACTATGCATACTTCTTTACAAATCAATACATGTTCAATGTGGTCTCTAGCAAATAGTATCCATAGTTCTATAACTGGGGCACTTGAGTCCTGCACGGAGTAGTACATGGAACTTGATATTTGTATGGTCATACCAGACTATTAGTTACCTATCACTCGTATCATTTCAGATATTGGATCTGCTGACTAAAACTTGGTATTACGAACATGAAAGAAAGCTAGAACAGCTTCTCATCAGTTTTCTAATGCATAAATGTAAAACAGTGACACAAAGCTTATTTTACAATTAGGTTTTCTTTTCTTATTCTATAGCTCATCTGAAGTGCCTCGTATAAAATTGCCTGACAAGCTGTTTGTGGAGGTAGCAGTTTCAGCTGGTGAACAGCTAAATAATTTCTTGGGGTTTATTCAGGATATTTCTTGTGGAAAAAGCTTGAAGGAATTTCTGATGGTAGCTATTCTCTTATTTTCCTATGTGATTAGTTTCTGCTTAATTTGTGCAAATCAAGTGATCTTACTTGAATATGTCCTACTTATGCTTAATTTGACTTGGTCTGTAGGTATAATTTTAGTTATGCTGTTCTTTTTTCTTTTTTTTGTGCTAAATTGAAACATATTTCACAATTAAGGGCTCCTTTTTTAATAATTGTTACAATTTAGGCTTGGTTCAGTCTTAATTGTACAATATGATGAACTAGCACAGGCATTGATGCTTGATTAGCCCAATTATGATGTCTAGCTGAAATTTCAATGCTGGCGGTTACTTTATTAAAAACTAATACAAAATAATTATTAAAATGAACAGGAATTTTTTTTTTTTTTTTTTAAGGCAGTAAAACTAAATATATGGAATGTTTTACCCAACCCAAGACAGATGAATTTGAAAAAATCAAAACCATATGCAGGTTGTGGTTGGCTTGTGGGTAGCCTCTGTGATTGGAAGCTGGTGTAATTTTCTGACAGTTCTCTATATTGGTACTGTATTTTTTTTAGCAATTATTTACCAGATTATCCTTCTTGCAATCTGTTCTCTACTTGATTTAATTTGCATTTGCATTGTTTTTTTGAAAAAAAATGTTCTAATGTATTGCTACTTGTTACCACAGGTTTTGTTAGTGCTCATGTAGTGCCTGTACTCTATGAAAGATACGAAGATCAAGTGGACTATTCCTTTGGAAATTTAGTCGGCGTGCTTCAGAAACAGTATAACAAACTTGATGATTGTCTTAAGAAGAAAGTAGCAAAAACAGGAAGCTTCAAGTCCAAAAAGGTGGAGTAAAAACACCATTTTGTATGTGTTTTTAGGGAGCTAAATGATTAGGATAATTCTGTGCTCCGAAACTGTAGATGGTATTCTCTGCCATGAATAAAGCTTCCTTGTTTAATCTTCACTATCTTTTTATTCTCATGAATTTTGTTAATGCATCTTCGGGCATGTGCATCAGCACACACAGATAGAGAATGAGAGAATGGAATGGGAGGAGGTATCAGTTTAATTACAATAAAATGAACAGAACATAAAGTGATAAAACTTTAAAACATGTGAAGAAGATCAAACGCTTCAACAACATCTGCATACATAACAACTTTAAACTGGGGCAGATGCAGAAATATAACAAACCGGAGTCACATATTTGATAATTGAGAATCATATGTACCTCAATTTAGTTATGCTATGTATATTACCTAGAAGTCTGTATGTATACGTATTCCATGAAATGAACGTGACAAACCATACAGCAATTGAAATCCTTTACACCTACTTTTCAACCATACTAAACCTCAATTCCACCAGTAACAATCTGAGCTCTCCTTTTAAGTAGACCTCTTCAAATTCCCAACTCACAAACCCATAATCCCAGGTATTGAATAAATCAACCAGATTACACTTTTCATGGATTTCAACTTCATGGTACCGATCCTCCTCGTCCTTCTTTTGTTGAATGGAGCTGATGCTGGTCGACCGGTACCGGTCTCATCGATCTTCTATGCCGCAGCACCTGCACCAGCATCTAAACTCTCATGGAACCCAGAGGCAACCAAATCTGGCAAATGGCTTCCAACTACATTCCCTACTCCATTTTCAACTGCATTTCCTACTTCATTTTTCTATGTACCAGCTGCACCAGTGATTGATGCTCCTGCCTTGCCTTCTTTTGCCTATCTGCTGGAAGGGCTGAAACGAACCGCTAACTGGGTCATGATGGCTTGGCCCAAATTGTCTTTTGGTGTGGCTACCTGGGCTGACACCAATGGAGAAAGAAACGAATAGATAGATATCATTATTATGTCAGTATATGTAGTCATATAGACTTTGTCACTTTGAGCTATTAAGTGGGGTATGTCACTGTATCAGGTTTTACTGCACAATTTATATGGGTGATGAAACCTATCCTGTTTGATTGCATTTATAGCAAGTGAGGGCAGGCGCATTTGTTCCTCCATTCAATTTCATTATTATGGTGTATTTAAGAGTCGTATACAGCTACAGAAGCATTATAAATTTATAATTAACATACCGAGATTCTCAAGAAAAAAATATTTGGACTACTTGATTTTATATCTGTTCACTGATTTAGTGATTTTAACTTTTTAAGGCCTCAACTTGCTTCAAACTTCTCTTACTATTTTGAGGAACACAAATCGATATCGATATTATTTGACGCCTTTTTGAGGAATATATACGATCACCAAAATACGGCCCAAAATACACGTACATTCGTACAACAATATTGTTCAAATACATACTGCTAGCAACTTGGGAAAAGGTGCTACATGCTCATGATTGAATAAAATATATTGAAGATCATGTAAGGCGGTAAATTTTGCAAAAGCTGACAAACATGCACCCTTTTTTTAATTAATCCTGGCATTGATTTCCATGACAAAACTGTGTACTTGTTAAATATCTGCATGCCCCGTTAATTTAATTAGGAGATGGTAAAACACATGCTTGTCTTTTTTGTAGAAGGGTCTGATGTATAATCTAATTTCAGTTACAAGCCCGCAACAATTTTTTTTTTTTTTTTTCTTTTTGAGTGAAGCAACAACGTTCACTGCAGAAATTGGCTTGTCAATTAGTCAACTGGAGACTTGCATACAGAAAACAAACAAGCTACCAAAGCATCAGATATCGGGCAGCTTTTTGAGACTCGAACGCTTGAATTCTAGTGCTAGTGCTACTGTGCTAGTGCATGTCCAATCTCCACTCCACATGCAGCATTTTGGCCCCTCTTGTGACGTAAAGGTGCAGTTCTTTATTTATTTCAATTCCCTTTTTACTGTTTATTTCTTTTCTATTTTAAAAGAAAGTAACCTTTTTTTTTTTTTAATTATTGTCATGAAAAGATGAGTAATGTATTTTCACAGCAAGCGCGTCATGTTTCCTGATAATTAAAACATAGATTACTTTTCTTACGATGAGGATCTTATATATATATGCAATCCAGCGATCCGTTTTTGTTATGTATTACAAATTGATGGAATTTCATCTCTATAACTTACTTTTTAAGAGTTAAGACCATAAATTACAAATTCTTACTGTTCATTTCAAAGATTAGTTACACGACTTCTTTAAAAATGCCATTCCTTTACAATTTATATTAGTCCTTTCAGTCATCAATGTTATATTTTTTTTAATCCCAAATAAAAAAATTATTAATTGTATGCATACAAAAATTGATCTTAAGAGATAATTTCTCCAACACAAAATTTCAGCTCTTTCATTTGAGATAAATGTATTATATAAACATTTAATAAACATGAATATTAAAGTTTCAGCGCTTTTTAAGCGATATCAAATTATTTTAAATCAGAACTATTATTAGTAAATAAAAGACGGTAGGTGACATATTTTCTTTTGGTGCTCTAGTACTCGCAGCTATTATTGGGATAATGTGGGGATGAGAGAATCTAAAGCTATCATGTAATGATAAAAAATCCTTATTCTTATCAGGAGATCAGATTTTTTGATATGAAAGTTCTATCTTCTTCAAAGAAGAAACCTCAGCCGTTGATTCTTTACTTAGATTGATCACTACCGTTAACGTACATTAATGTCCTGCCCCATTAGAACTTAAGACTCATATTAGTTTCCTCACAAAAGATGAGCTTTCGGCCCTTTATTATAAGATATAATAATTTCAGCCCAAAGCAAGGTGTGAGCTCTATACTAGTATATATATATAATTGATGTATGATAAGTTTGGAATATATATATATATATAGTTGGGTTAAGGTGATATGCATAGCAAAACTACGTTTTTGCTATGCGCTCGTATCTCAACAACCGCGGATGGCCGATCCGATTCGACCGGTGCATTCTACATATCGAAAACTCATAAGATACTAATTTTTACTATTTTTGGAAATTCCTAACTATTTTTAACGATTTTTGAAAAAATGACTCTTATTATGTGTTCCAAATATATTATTTTATTATTTTTTTCTTGCCATATTTCAAAAATCGTTAAAATTAGTTAGGAATCTCCAAAAATAGTAAAAATTAGTATCCGATGAGTTTTCGATATGTAGAATGCACCGGTTGAATCGGATCGGCCATCCAAGTTACGGTTGTTGAGATACGCGAGCGCATAGCAAAAACGTAGTTTTGCTATGCATATCACCGTAACCCAACTCTATATATATATATATTCTACTGAGATTTATTAGCTATATCATTTTTTTCTGAAATATTAATTTGATCGATATCTCATACAATTTTATCAAGTAAAGATCGATTAAGATGAGTTTAAAAATATAAAGAAAATGAAAATTGCACAAGATAAATAATAGGCTTAGTTGAAAAGCAATGTAAGTGTAAAGTGATGAAACAGATCTGTATATATAGTATAAAGTTCTTTATGACGGGGCTTGTAAATAAATAGTGCACTAGTCTCTAGTAGCTAGCTAGCTCTTCATTCGTCACCAAGAACTTTGGTTGTACAACTTTCATACCAATGTACCATACATATATATTCCTTAACAGTTAATTACAACTTATACTGTGGTTTACGAGCTACGTACCGATGTGTTTTCAACTAAACTTTGTTTCCCCTTGAAGTTATATAAGTTACCCGGCCTAATATTTTTCCTTGAGTGATATTCCAGAAGTTTCTAGAATTTTCTAGTTTTCTGGAACATTCTAGAATTTTCCGGAAATTTCTGGTATTTTCTTCTACAATGACAAAATGAAGACCAAATGATATATGTTATCTATCTATCCATCACAACCCATCTGGCATATATATATATAAAAATTAATTATTGGGAACACTATTTAAGTACTAATTCTATGCAATCATGCAATCATGCAATCATGCAGTCATGCGATAAGAAGATTAGGTCCACTGCACTGTTTAGTCTGTTACTATTAGTTCCACTTGCTGGGCATCCGGGCCTGTATTTTCATTCAGATCTCAACCAAGAATGAATCTGAGCCGTGCATGGAGAATGAAGATGAGGCCACAAATTAGAACCAAGGGATATTTTTTTGTGGCCACAGATGCTCTTCCAAGGAAAAACGTTAATTATTTAAAAATAATAAATCCGATAATTAATTGAAGGGAAAAATCAGATAACTGCCCAAAAATTAATTATTCTATGCTGGCCAACTGCCATCTCCTTAAACTTACAACTTACAACGGCCTGAAATTTTGCATAAATTTCTGGCAATCTGTAACCTAGAAAAAGGGGTAACTCTTCAAGTACATCAACTATGCCACATCATCAATATTATTAACCATTGATTTTGTTTAAATCTCTTCATCTACTTTGATCCAATGGTTTATATTTATTCTATTTCTCCATTTAATAAGATGATATGATATGTCTAAGAAAAAATTTAATCCTTAAAGTGGTCCAACATTTATGTGCTATTATTTATAAATTATACATCATCATTATTCACATCAAAAATTTTAAAATTATTTTTAATTTTTTTAAAATAACTATTTTTATTTTATAAGCTTTATTATTTTTTTGTTATCATATTTCGGGGTGAAGCCCGAGTTATAGCTCTAGTTTAATTAATTTTCATACAATATCAATTTAGACATGATCGATGTTTTCCCCATTTATCGTATCATTTTGGGGTTCACAATTAGTCATTCTTTGTCAAACACATAATATGGAGTATTAATATTGGTCGAGGTATAATTTATTAAGACATTGACATTTTTACTTGAAAGAAAGAAAATTAATGTTGGTCAATGTAATAGCTTGTGGATGACCAGAGGAACCTTTTTAACTTGTGGATCCAATTACTTGATCAAAGATACGAACAAAATAAATATTATTCTTCAGTCGTTTTCATGAGTTGAAAGCAGTTATCTATTTCTCTTATAATAATAATTATCATATTTTAATTAATGAAAAGTAATGAAATAAAATAACATATCAAGTTCATTGAACCCCAAAGGCAGCAAAAAACAATTAATATTGCAGCAGTGTGAAAGTTCATTTGAACTGAGGAGAGGAATTTACTTAAAGTAGTAAATTCGCAATCACTCAAAAAGTGGAACATTTCAAGGAGCCAAAATAAAAGCATCCTTGTGAGATACGACAATGATATCATTTATGCCCTTACCGCCTTATCCTGTCACCAAATATCTCCAAATATTCCTAACCTCTGCTCTCATTTTGGGACAATCCTGTGTAGCAGTTGCAGTTGCTATAACTTCATGCCTCCATTAATGGACGGTTCATAGAAGTTACATTGTGAGTGTGAGTGTGAGCGTGAGCGTGAGCGTGAGCGTGAGTGTGAGTGTAACTGTTACATTTGGATCTATATAGAGTTTATTTGTCATACTATTTGTTACTTCTATGAACCGTCCATCAGTAGACGGTACGTCTTACTGTATATATACATTACACAGTAGTATTAAGTCTACTGCCACACCAAAGAAAGCGCCTTATCTCCTGGCTTGGCATAGTCTGCACTACGGACCCACTGATATTGCAACTCGTAGAATTTTTTAAAGTTTTTTGTTTTCCAGATATCAGTGGAATTTAATTAATTACCATTTTTTATTTTCACTTCTTCAGAATTCTCAAAAATGAACTAAAGTGGTCCCTTATATAGAAACTAAATAATGGGATTTTCAAATATGAAATTGTAATATTCTATTTATAGCAAATTATATAATAATTAAGGCTGATTTTTTAATATAAAAAATAAAAAAAATCTTATTTTTAATTTTTGAAAAAAAAAATTATTTTCAAAAATAGTAAATCCGTGTTCCCAGAACCTGGCCTTACTGTTGGTAGGCCGGTTTCTAAGAAAACAGCCTACTTTTATGAGGCCGTTTTCCCAGGAACCGGCCTACCGGCCTACTGTTGGTAGGCCGGTTCCTGGGAACCCGGCCTACTAATTTTTTATTTTTTTATTTTTTCAGATAGATCTCGTTATTAGCTTTCCATAGCCGCGAAGTTTGCTCCGATCGGAGTTTTCTATCAAAAGTTATGCCCGTTTGAATGTTGAGTGCTCGAAATATAGGATAAGATTCAGTATAAAATTCATAACGGAATTCAGAAATGTTTCCAATGAATAATATTATAAATAAATATTAAGTATCACAAATAATATTAGAAAAAGATATAAAGAAATAATTTAAATTTATTGCATGATAATTATGGCCATTTGAATATTGAGTACCCAAATTTTAAGATACGACTTAGTATAAAATTCAGTATGAAATTTAGTACATGACTGTTATTTACACAATAAACTTTTAATAAATCCTAGAACTTTTTGCTCATTTCAAATAAAATAAAATTATTTCTTTATATCCTGATATATATGTCCAAAAAGAAGTCACGTTGCGTTCAATGTCGAACCCATTTTTCCAATTTAAAATTAATTAATAAATAATAAATACAGGGCCGATTTGATAAATTCACAAAAAGAATAATAATAAAAAAATAGAGTAAATTGTAAACAAAATTTAACGAATATGAAATAGAATATTTCAGGAACATGAGATGGAACAAATTGCAGAGGGGATTCCACTCTATCTTCTCCCAAGTCGATGCTACTGTGGTTAAAACTGGCGGTTCTTGTCAATTCTTTCCAGCGCTACCAATTTTGTCCAATCAGTGAGTGAGTGAGTGAGTGAGTCTTCTTCTGTTCTTGCAGCTTCAAGTCTTCAGAGAAAGAGTGAGAGAACACATAAAAGATAGCAAACTATTCAACTTTGGTAGGGTTTCAGCTCACCACTCAAATCCAGCCAGGTAGAGTAGAGGTAGACTTTCCTTTTTTTCTTTTCTCCCTTTTTTTGTTTGGTTATTTTGCTCTCCATGATAAATTTGATTAAAGTGATTGGTTCTCTTTTGCTGGATTTAATTTGCTTGGTCCTGTATTGATCATGAATTGCAAGCTTGTATCTTTCAAGCTGCTTTTTAAAAAAAAAAAAGAAAAAAAATCCCATTTTTCTCACAATGAAATTAAGTTTGATGAACTTTGAAGATTTGATGTTCAATTGCTTCTTTTGGGCTTCTTTGGCACCCAGTATATCTACTTAAATGTTAGTTTGTCAATCATTGGTCTTTCTTTTATGTATCCTTTTTCTGAAGTAAACAAGCCTCAAAGTCTTAAACTGTTTCTATTGATTATGATAGCTAGGCCCAAATGACTGTCTAGTGGATGCAACATGATTTTCAATCAATTTGTTCTACTGTTTCTTTTTCTCTTTTGATCCTAATATCTTTTCGTTATTGTAATTAATCTGTTCTGCTCTGCTTTCAGGTTATGCTGAAGGAAATACTTGAGCTTGAGCCGGCAACTTAAGAAGAAGGGCAATGAACCATTTTGTCCCCAATTGGGATTTGAACACCTCCACCTCCGGCCAAAAAACGCCGATAAGGTCAGTATTTTCATTTTTATTTACAAATAGTTTCCCTGATTTTTTTTCTTTTTATTGCATATGGATTCCTAATATTGTTCATGACATAAATTTCTTCACTTTTGTTGTTCAATAGTGGTGATAACGAGCTTCTAGAGCTTCTATGGCAAAACGGGCATGTGGTGATGCAAAGCCAGACGAACAGGAAGCCGCCGGTGCCTCCTAGTGAGCCGAGACAATTCGCAAATAAGCTCGATGTCACCCAAAAATCAACAAATTCGGTAATTCAAGACGATGAGTCCGCGTCGTGGTTTCAGTACCCAATTGATGAATCATTCGAGAAGGATTTCTTCTCTGAATTCTTCAGCGAAATACCGACAAACGCGTGCAATTCGACTTGCACACCCGACAAATTGAACAAGGATGTATTGATGCCTCCTCCTAAATCGAGTCATGGAACCACGCCAATTGCGAAGCAGCCGAGGGTGGATCCGATGGACAGAGGGGATGGTTCGTACGCAACTATCGGTTCCAGCTTCTGCGGAAGTAATGTCGCCGTGAAGGGGGAGGAGAAATTGCATGCCAGCGGACTTGATGCAACTGTTAGTTACAACTCGTCGGGGTGCAGTTACGGCAGAACAGCACAGGAAAGCACAGGAACTCACAGTAACAAGAGAAAAGAGAGGGACTTGGATGAGTCTGCTAGTCTTCATAATGAGGTAAATTAAACACAGCTTGAATTTTTGTTTTGCTTTAAATCTGTTTTTCCCTTTTTTTCATCCTAATTTCATTTAATTACACACTGCTCCATCTTTCATTATATAAATCACTCAACTGTACAGAGTCGGGCATGTCAGGGCATAGTTAATTTGCAAAATAGGGTCGAGCATGATATAATTATAATCGCCTGATATATAGTTTATAATGTAACTTGTTATAAATAGGCGCATGATATGGACAATGAGTCTATTGGGGCAAGCAAACCGGGTCAGCGGCCTGCGCCAACTCGTCGAAGTCGGGCAGCAGAAGTTCATAATCTCTCCGAGAGGGTAAGGAGTACTTAATTAGTTATTGTTAAATTTTATCTAGTACAAATTAATCATGTTTGCTAATTTTTATATGATTTTTTTTTCCCTTCCTGTTGTGTAGAGAAGAAGAGATAGGATCAATGAGAAAATGAAAGCATTGCAAGAGCTCATACCCCATTGCAACAAGGTTAGTCAATCCTTTAAAAATGAACTTACAATGTATATTCGCCCAAAAAGGCGATATCTTGTGTACCGTTACGTTATAATATATGAAATACAATTAAGTTTAAGCACACTTTAATCCATTTACTAGTCTTTAGAATTGACAAAATAAAAACAATTTAATTTATATAGTTAGTCCTTGAGATACAGGGCATTTTACAATGAAATGGGTGTCGCTATATTCATTAAGTATATGTCCATATTCCCCCCTTTATGTCATTGTTATTATTAAGTTGTAGATTAATAATAGGTGGAATATGTATATATGTTTGATTCCAGACGGATAAAGCATCTATGTTGGATGAGGCGATAGAGTACTTGAAGTCGCTTCAACTTCAAGTCCAGGTTCTTCTTCTTTTTGTACCATATCTCATTGTTTGCTTATCATTGTCAACTATAAAGCAAAAGGAACTCATCACTATTCAGATAAAGATAGAACGCATATATTATTTAAAGTCATATATATAGCTTAATTAATATGTCGATTTAGAGACAACTAGCGGGCATGACCCTCATCTTTTTCTCAAAAAAAAAAAAAAAAAGAGACAACTAGCTTTTTGGTTTAGTGGGGAAGTAAAATGGGTCTTTTAGAAAAATGTAAATTTGAGTGATTTAAGTGTCATATTTAAAAAATACATATAAACATATAAGCCAAGCTGGTTATAGAATTTATGTTAAACATTTTTTTTTTTAATTTTCAGATGATGTGGATGGGTGGCGGGATGGGGCCGATGATGTTTCCGACGATACACCACTACATGTCCCGAATGGGATTAGGCATGACTTCAACAATGCCGCCCGTACCACCGGTACACGGCTCCTTACCAATGCCTAGACTCCCTTTCCTGAACCAATCCGTTGCCTCCGTTTCTCCGGCAGTGAACCAAGCACCCCTCTACGCATCGCCGACTCTTGCACCGCCAGGCTTCGCAAATCAGATGCCGAGTATGCTAGGAATCAATCCGATGCAACTTCCCCATTCTCAGGTCAACTTTGAACTTTCCCTCTAATTGCATAAGCATCAAGATTCAACCAATTACAACCGGTACCAAAGCGCCAATGTGGTACCAAATGTTGGGTATTTCAAATTGCATCTGCTGTTGCATATGCACTTGATTGTAAATCATGTCGGCATAGGCATAAGGAGCCATTTAAATAGTACCAAATTAACTGTAAGAAGCTTGTATTGAAAGTACTCTAGTGGTCCCATGGGAAACAAAATCAGAGAGAAACGGATTAAAAAAAAAATAATAAGATATCTGCATACATTGGAAATTTGGAATAGATAGTAGATAGTACATACCACCACATTAATTAGCTCGGAAAACAAATAAAATATGCTACTTAAAAAAAATAACTGGGTATTGAATTTGAAGTGAAAGTATAAATATTTTGTGTGCAGGGAATGAGTTTTTATCCATATGGAGCACAGATGTTGCACCCCAGTCATACGACTATGCAACCGAGTGGTACAGTACCAGTACCACCGCCTAGTAGTGTACTTCCTAATTCCGAGAGTCAACAAAATAACAAATGATCAGGTATATATGTTTATGTTCTGGTTTTTATTGTTTGGCTATTTACCCAGATAAAATAAGTACAATTCTAATTAAAAAAGATGTTGAGTGTAAATTAGAATTCATACTCCTGGAATATAATTAATGCATTTATATATAGAATATTCCATAAAGTCAGAATCTAGCTATTGTGATATATTACGGGGTTATCATTTGATGACCATTCCTTTCTGGTATTCCAAAATTCCATATAATTGTTGTATCACTTGTATCACCAGATCTGTCATATTCATGATAATCCCTCATGTTTCAGCATCATATACTTACTGATAACGTTCATTATTATCCGTTATTCCAGAATCATCGCATATATATATCTATAATGTTTGTTTTCTAATGCTCATTTTATTTTATTTTTTTTTGGGTGATTTTTTAATGCTCATCCTGTGCCTATCTCTATGATTTGGACAGGTTAACCAAGGAAAGTGATGTAGTTCTGCATTAGAGCTCAAGGGGCATTAAAAATTTTGGAGTGTTCGAAGTTCATATATACTGGTAGTGTTTTATGTTTTTTTGTTTTTTTAGTTCCATAAAAGAAACTACTGTGTTAGCATCTGCAACCAGGATTCCAGTGTCCTTTCACCTCTTCCCTTCCCTTCCCTTCTTATTTATTTTTTTATTATTTTGGTTTCACTTGGATCGATCAGAGGTTTAACAAGCTTAATGTGGTGTGGCCTTGTTAATATAATCTAGCTAGTGAAAATATAGTACGTACCTCTTCGAAATTCATCTTAATTAATTATTGTTTATGATCTGTAATATAGTAATTAATTTGTACTTCCATGACATCTTCATCTTGAATTAACTAATATATACAAATAATCAATTTTTGTAAATAATTGCTCTTCAAAATATTGATGATCAGTATCATGACGTCACCTATATATATAGACCTCCCCTAGATTGGTTCTATCTTTAATTTCTACATCGATCTAGTGTTCTTAATTTATTGTTTTTGTGCATGCTATTTAAAGGAAGGGATACCAAACGGTAACAACATATGAAGGCACAAGTGCACAACTAGTCATCATTATTAGCATCCTGTGATTTGTTTTGGAGTGTCTGCAGTTGGGTGACAATGCATGCGAGCAGAAGACACAATCGAGACATCGTTTCCATTAATTTTTCTCCTTTTTTTTCTCATATATATGTTACTATAAGAAGAAAAAAGAAAACTAGGTCCCATGCACGAGGATTTGAATACTGAGACTTCGTTTACCTCTTCTAGTTCTTGTTCTTGGCTACGTAAATGATAAAATATTTAGTGGACTCCGCAAAATTCTCTAATAATATTGTTGATTCCTAAATTAAGTAATAAATTGGTTTAATTCCTAGATTTGTGGGATGGATCCGTGTGATCTTAATCTTTGGTTTTATGGGGTGCATAAATTATTTGAACATCAAATTTCATGTTCGTCTGTATCGATTTTACTGCGTAATAGCATTTTTTTTTCTTTTCTGCTATTCAAGTTATATAACGATCCTGGTCATCGCCATCAAAATTTTATTAATTCTCAGTACATAGAAGAAATCAAACAAACTTTTTTAATATAAATATTTTAAAAATTATCATACTCATTTTTTTGTACTTTGTAAGTTGAGAGCATATATATATAAAGAAAGAAAATTTCACCAGCAATTATATTGAAACTGAAATATATTTCTATATATTTATAGATATAAATTTTTTCATATATAAAAGCATATTGGAAAAAATGACACGAAAGGTCTATCTTCCCCAAATAAGAATCCTGAGCCGTTGATCATTTTCTTGGATAGATCAGAACCGTTGACGTACGTTAATGCCTGTTAACGTTCGCAGCCCATTAAAATTAAGAACCCATATAAATTATCTCAATTTAATGCCCATTAGCAAGGCGTCGCTCACTCACCTGCGCAAGTTCCTCCGACCACAGCGGCGGCCTCCATCTCGCAAGCACAAGACAATCGCTCCCCTCGCCGGCGCTTCAGCAAACCCTAACCCTAGCATCGATGAATCAGGCAGCCATCGCAGCAGAGACGCGGGAGAGCAATCGAGGATAAGAGCAGGCGATTCGACTGGGAACTTGAAACCAAAATGGAGAAGAGCAATTGAGGAGAGGAGTATTAAAGCTTAGAGCAGTCAGAGGGGAGGCCGGAGTGTTAAAGCTTAGAGCAGTCAGAGAAGAGCACCAAGACCGAGGCATGATTATTTGGCGATTGAAGAAAGAGTAACATTGAGAGAGATTTTCGCAAAGAAAGTTCCGATTTAATGATCTATTGTGCTGCCATGAGTGAGGATATGCTCAACCTTCTCCAATTGATGGAGAAATCAATCTCTGAACTGTTGATCTTGGTGAAATCGACAATAGTTGCTACAAAGGTCCAAATGCCGCGACGAGTCTCAAATCAATTTAGATGGAGACTATTTGATCTGAAGTTGCAAGAAGGAGAATCTGATCCGGTGCGAGAGAGGTTAGAGGAGTTTAAGTGTGCCTCATCCCCTTCTAGTCCGGTGTGCTTTCGATGTGGAGGAAGAGGTCACTTGGCGCGCCACTGTACAAACTCACCTATGTGCTTCATTTGCAACAGATTGGGGCACCGCTCATTTCAGTATAAAGCTCATACATTGGTAGATCCTCATCATACTAGTAGTTGAACGGTGAAACTGGATGGGAATAAATCAACATCTGAGGCATTGAATAGTCTAGATACATAGGTTCAAAAAGGTATGCCTGTAGGAGACCTAAATAGCAATAATACCAGCAACACTGATGGTACAGACAGAACTGTTACAGCTAGTACTTGCAATTCTGATATAGATACACAAACTGAACCGGAGTTTGGTACCAATACAGTCCATGAGGTGTTAGATAATGTTGATTTGGCAATGGAGAAGATTGTGTTGAATCAAACAGGTGTAGTTATAGACAAGAGTATACAAGGTAGGGGATTAGATGGAGGGGTTGTCGTTGGATCATCTCAACAATACAAGGTGGGGTCAATCACTAACATTGGAAGGAGTAAAGACGTGTCATGAGGTTGCAAAAGATGTGGAGGATAGAGAGGATAGTGTTCAAAAACACAATACTGAAATGGATACTTGTAAAGAGCTGGTTGAGGATTCATGTGTCATGAAAATTTTGAGGATTGAACCATCTCAAAAAACTGCTGAAGATAATCCTCAAAAGTTTGGTACTGCTATTGAATTTGAAGGTGCAAAAAGGGATAATAAAGTGATTAAAGGTTCAGTTGCGAAAGGTGGTTCTCTGAAACCAAGGAGGAGTCTGCGAATCAAACTCAAATGTTTGGTTGGAGATCCAAGTGGTGTGACCAAGGTGTAAACTAATTAGAGAGGATCCATAAGAGAGATAGGATATAGAACTGTAGATACTGGTGTATATGGGTATGACTAAAAAAGATTAGATATTCGTGCTTGCTTTTAGTATAATAATAACTTTGTTGTGGTATATAGGTTATTTTGTAGGTAATAAGCAGTTTGTGTTGCTGCTTTAGATATTTTGTGTAGTTTTTGTTAGTTGCAGTGTTAAGAATAGATGTCTTGTAATAATGTAAGGTTTTCATTGAATTCAATGAAAATGGGCATATATGCCTTTCTATCAAAAAAAAAAAAAAAAAAAAAAAAAAAAAAAAACAACTGTGTCATACTCATACACCGCGATTTGTTACAGAAGAAACACGTGTCTAGCTATCACATTATGTGACTTGCGTGCATGTTACATATATGACATGCCGATATATCGCGTCCGCATCTTCTGCCTTAAGGCATTTTGCCTTGGTTAAAATCTCAACCGTTTCACAGAAATGAACGCTTTAGATTCGTCTTAATATCTATTCCCTCAGATTCTGACTTGGCTCACCTAAACCTGTTCGCACACAGGATGACAGGAACCGACGCGCCCCTCTTTTCCTCTTCGCACACCTCCTCCTGCTCCCTTGTCTCCCTCCGCTACTCCTCCATTTCGCACCTCGATTTCACCGGCCGGCCGGGTCTTATCGATGCTCATCGGTCTATCGCACTGGTCAACAAAGGACTCACTAGGCGATTGCAATCCATGGCTGGTTTCGACCCCAACCTCCCCGAGCAACGTCAGGAGGAAGCCAAGCTTGTGGTGTCTCGATGCCTCCAGATTGGTGTCGACGCCAACAATTAGTTTGAAATCTGATCTCGTCGGCGACCCTAGGAGTTGAGTGCGACCTTTGCCGGCGACCCCGGCCACCGACCCCAGCCACTGACCCCGACCAACACGACTCCAACCACCGCGACCTAGCCAATGCGACCCCAGCTACCGGAGCGCAGCCCTAGCCACCGGAGCGCGACTCCAACCTCACGAATTGCGGGAAACAATTTTCAGGAGAGAAACCAGGAGAAGAAAGACTATGCTAAGCTGTTGACCAAGTTAAATCTTCAATCTTGCAAAATGGATCAGAATAGATCTCAGATGTCCATTTCTGTGGACGGTTGGGATTTTAACTAAGGCAAAATGCCTTAAGGCAGAAGATGTGAATCCCGATATATCATATATGTGTCACATTATGAATATAAAAATAAATATATATTTAATACGCATTTACTAGAAAAATCTTCTTCTTTGTTTTCAATTAATTTTTACCAAACTTAATTAATCGCATTGAAATATTTTTGAACACAAAACATGTCAAAATATAGCGGCTTAATTAACCCCTAGCATTCTTTCTAGATGGTAAGCAAATGCATGCAGACAATAATTTTAATTGTTTTTGGAATAAAGAAAAGCCAATAAACTTTCCACTAGAAAAGCTTCAACCCTGGCATAGCCGCATATACATATATATATATATATATATATATATATATGCTTAAGTGAGACATATATGCATGTCATATATAGTGCGTGGCATTTTCGATCGCTTCATCATTTTTTCTTGACTTATTGTCACATATATACACAAGTTTTTTAAGATTGGGGTTGACACAGATCTTAAAGAATATCGTATGGATCTCCAAGAATTTCGGCTATTAATTAGTTTCTCCCTAGTACTGGTTATTTAAATTATGAGCTCTAATTAATAAGGTCTTGATCAAACTGACGCGATATATATGAACTTTGCCTTCAATACTATAACACAAGAACAAACATATATTGAACTGACTTTTACCGAAACGAAGTTAATTTCAAAGAAAAAGTTGCAAACATATTATCAGTTCTTTTTTCTTAAATTAAATTTTATCAAAATATATATAGCTAGGCGAAGTCTACTTTATCAAAAAAAAAAAAAAAAAAAAAAACAGAGAGAGATTTTTTTTAATTTTGTGACCATGCATCCGGAATGTATATTCAGATAATCTATCCTCCTAATTTTTTGTAACCATCTAGAATGTAATTTTTATCTTCGCGGTAACTCTTTTTATAATTTGATTTAAAAATATGAGTAAAATTACCCCAAGCTTAAGCTTACGGAGTGATTCCGTGAGCGCACCTCCAAAAATATATCACTTTCAATTTTCGATTTATATGGTTCAATAGATTCTTTACATCAATATTTTACAAAATAAAAAAAAAATATTATTTTCAAAATTTTCTAAGTATTTGTTTGTTTGTGATTTTCTAAAAGTGACTATACAATATTAATAAAATAATCAATGATTTATGTGTCACTATTAAAATCTCAAAAATTTTGTATCAAATAAGATTTTGATATAAAGAACTTACATAGCCATCTAAATCGAATTTTGGAGACTATTTGATATGTTTTTGGAGATGTGCTCATTGAATAGCTCCGTAAGCTTAAGCTCACGTTTGCTTTACTCTAAAAATATAAATATAGAGGAGTAATAAATCTACAGTACTGCTCCCAAGAGTACGGAGGCCTCCCCGTACTCCTAACTCAAAAATCATATTTGTTAACTCGAAATTTTGATTTATGGTTTTCATTCAATTCTTTATATCAAAATTTTCTAACATACAAAAATTCCCATTTGTTTAGTTTTTTAAGTATATGTTTTGGAAACATGACTAGAAAAAATAACAATTAAATAAACATTTTGGCAAGTCATACATGTGCAAAAAAAATTTTGTGCCCTTCACCCAACAAATAATGACTGGGGCTCCCACACAAAAGCGAGCCTCACACGTCATAATGGTGCATGAAATGAGGGGGACAAGTTAAGTCAAAAGACCATATATTTTTGCCCATAATTTAACACGAACACGCCACATTTAAGTGTAATATAAGTGTACAGGAAGCTGACGGATTATTAATCAAAATCAAATCATTCCTTAATTAGAAGTACATATATATATAATTAATCTTTCGTTGCGTTGTACGTTCAAGGACACGAATCTGATTAATCCTGTTATTAATTATTAAACGTTATCCTAACCCGCACGCACTACTTTGTAAAAAAGAATTAATGTAAAATCAATTTAAACGCGTGTCAAAGTAGGTAACGTTTGAGCCTCAAGGCTCCATCAGATATTATTAATTTTTTTATGTTGAACTGACTTAAAAAGCTACTTAATTAATTAATTATTCACTTGATAATAATTAATAATTTACAGTCAAATCGTTATCTTGATCTGAGTGGTCTGGTGCCATATCAATCGCCATCAAGGTGGAATGTTGGTTTTTTTTTTTTTTTTTGGTGTGAGAAAATTGAGAATATATATATATATATATGAGATTACTGGGCCATCTCCAACTCCAAGCTGTGTGTTTGTGTGGCTGGAAATTGGCTAGGATTTTTATATATACCCTCTACCGTCTTAATTATACACGCGCCTAGCTAGGTTTCAACTTCAACTACAGAAATTTTTATTTGTTTCGGTGAAGCAAAAGTTGGATATTATAAATCATTATTCCAAAACGAATTTAGAAAAGAGGGATCGACAATAAAACCTTTAATAAGTTTGTCAAAAAAATTTTAAAATTCTTTTTTTTTTTAGTAAAAATAAAGGGTCTAGCCCTTATTTTCGCAAATTTTATTAATAATAAAAAAATTTACAGAGTCATTCCCAAATTTTAAAATTCTTAAAAATAAAAAAAAGTTTTATAGAAGTATTGTTTAACCTTTTTTTTTTTTTTTTTTTGACAAAAGTGACATAGTCACCTGTTTCATTAAAGAAACAAAAGGTTTTTTGTCTGATCCACACCTCGGATCAGTAGGGTTACCAATATCATTTTACTAATATCCATAGATTTTAAAGATCAAACTAACATCAACATAGCCAACAACAAAACAACACAGTCAACCAAAATCATAAAAGCAGTTCAAATCTGTATCAACCTTCTCCTTTCCTAAATTTATGCTATAATCCTTTGATTCTCCTAGACTGCCCTCTCTGAATTAGTATCTGATGAAGACCTGTTATAAAAGAGAGACAAAAGAACCTAAAACCAACACTAACTATAACGTAAATCATAAAACTAGATCATTATATTTTCATTTATTTGTCTTAAGCTGTGTTTGTTGGAGGATTAACAAGGGCGCCTCCAAACCATGCTCCTCTTTCTACCTTCATATTGTTTCTCAAACTTTAAGGTTCTAACAGCTGCATTGGTAAGCAATTAACATCAAATGGAAGTATATAATGAATATTATTCTCAAAATCATTATTCTTTAATTTAGCCCATAATTTAACTAAAGTTATAACAGAAGATCCTAAGAGTCTGAAATTTTTACAATTACCACCTTTAAAAATTAATCTATTCCTTTCATTCCAAATGGTCCATAAGACTGCACCTCTAATTAATTCTACCAAGTTGGTATCCTTATATGGTATAAAAGCCTCTATTTTCCATAACTGTTCAATGTTATAACATAAACAATTAAAATCAAAGTTATTATAACTTGCAATCCAATTCCAAATAGTTCTAGCTACTATACATTCTACTAACAAATGATTAACAGATTCATTATGCTCACAGAAAACACATTTTACCTCACCTAAACATCCTATCTTAAAGAGATTATCTTTAGTTTGAATTTTATTTGGCCTAACCTTCCATAGAAAAATTTTGATTTTTAAGGGTAAAGGGGCATTCCATGTACATGAAAACTGAAACATTCTCACTCCACCAAAATTAATCCACTCATAACAAGACTTTGTACTAAAAATACCATTTGGGGTCCATTTTCAAATAATTTGATCTTCATTATTACTAAGTTGTATTGACCCCAATTTGTGTAATAATTCAATATATTGATCTCTAATAACCCCTGATAATTGCCTATTAAAATGTAAATAAAATCTATTATATCCTATAACACTAGAAACTAAACAATTTTGATCAGTAGCAAGTTCATATAATAAAGGATATTCTATTTGTAATGAGCATTATGATAACCATTGATCTTTCCAAAAAAGTGTTGACTGTCCATTTTCTAAAATTTTAGATGTACCTATATCTATAATTTGACTCTCTTTACAAACATCTACCCAAAATGGTGACATATTCCTTAACAGTGTGCTCCAATTGGGGTGAAGATGAGGGGGAGGGAGGGGAGAGGAGGTGAACTCAAATGAGTTACTTGCTCCACGAACTTTTTTTAAGAGAAGGGAAAGGAAAGATTTCACCTCTTCTACCTCTTAAATGAACTAATTTTGTACCCTCCAAATTGCGGTGTAGAGGAGGTGAACTCCTCCCTCCCTTTCCATACCCTTCCTTCCCTTTCCATACCTTTCCTTCCCTTCCCTCTCTAAATAATTTGTGAAGCACAGTGTAAGGTTCTTCTATTAGAATACCTTGCCCTAATAATTTGTTTCCACAGACCTTTGATTTGAGGGTTTCTATATCTCCATAGCCATTTTGCTAATAATGATTTGTTCATAATCTTAAGATAGATTATGTTTTCAACTATATTAAACTTAAACGATGTTTGATAGCTCTTCAAAAACTCGTTAAATTATAACTGTTAAAAAGTGTATAAGATTTTGATAAGCCATTAAACAATGTCCGAATTGATTGAAATTTGAAACACTATCAATCTAATTGATAAGTTAAACAATGCATTCATAATTTTTCTATTTTATAGATTTTTAAAGAACTCTATTCAAATTTATCAAAGTCTCATTGTCAAGATAAGTATCGACCACTCCTCTTTAAAAAAAATATTTTAAGAATATATAAGATAATATTAAGTGGTATATGGAACTTTAACAGCCAATTTAAAAAGTAAAGAAGTTCACAGATATATTTTGAAACTTCTAAATCAATTAATTGCATTTCAAACATAATAAAATTTAATAAATGTCATTTAACTATCTATAATAAACCATTATAGAGAAATTATCTTTGCCCCCCTTAACTTTCCCCCTTATCCATCCCCCAACTAAATTGGTAATATTTTTTTCTTTGTTTCTCATACTCTCATAAATTTTAAGTGAATTTTTTTTTATTCTTGATCTTTCTATTGTATATATATGTTTTCTTTGATTGAGGATGTGAATTGCAACCGGTAAAAATGATTTGTTGTATTTGAAAAAGAATTTTTAACTAAAAATGTATTGGGGTGCGGTTAAGGGGGATTTTTAAGAGGTGCAATTATCAACTCCCTAAAATTACATACAAAGAAATATATATTTTGATTCAACATTCTAAATTGAATCAATGACTTTTGATGAACTATCATATAAGACTAAAAAATGCTATCCTACACTAAATATTTTTAAGATATTTTTAAAACATTATAAAGATTCAAGAATCAATCTTTGATCTAGTGGCTAATTGGTTAAGGCAACACTTTCCGCATGGGAGGTCGCAGGTTCAAAATATGGAAGTTAGGTCTTTATAAATATTTTAAATTTTAAATTTAAGTAGCTTGACACTCATCTTTATCTCAAAAGAAATATATATTTTGAAGATTCACCGGTAAAATTGTCAAAGTATATATTAGTTGTAAGCTGTTGGAGCTCTTAGCATAAGATGATAATTAATGTTTTTTGTTCTCTTACTCTTCAATCATTGCCAAGTATATTATGGAAAGAACATGATAAGCATTGTCAATTGTTCCCTTCCCAAAATGGTATAATAAAATAATTTGTTTGTTTGTTTGTAAATGAAGGCTCTGAATAAAATATATACAGAACTATATATATATTAAAAGTCAGATTCAGGAAGCTGAGGTTTAAACTGGTGTAGGTAGGTGATAAGGTGGAAGAAGGAAAGAAAGAAAGAGGGGGTGTTGGAAAAGGGAAAAGAACTAAAGAAGTGTAATTAATTCATGGATCTGGTATACAGCATTACAGCTCTGTTGTTATCTTCTCTCTATGCAAATGCAAATGCAAATGCAAATGCAATATGCAATGCTTGATGTGGAAAGCACATGATGCACTCGAACAAACAGAATAGGTCCCATTTGTAACATGGCTTCTGACATTGGATCATTTCACCTGTTGCTGCATGCACTAGGATATGATCCTCCGTGCATGACAAGATTAGATATATTGACTACCATAATACGTGTCCACAGCGTTCATATATATTTCATATATAAATTATATTACTGAGATATATATGACTTGTAAATTTGATGCATATATTACTGAATTTGTATATGTATAGATATATGGACGGTTTTTTTATAGATGTATGGATGGTTTTTTTATAGACGCCAGATTTTTTTCTTACCAAAACTATTGCTTGGTTTTTATCTCACTTTGTCTGATCGATTTATGTAGTACCAGTCTACATGCTCAATATTGACGTATGATCTTTTTTTTTAGAATAACAAAAAACTCTTCCCTTCAAGTCAATAATTTCTCCTCCTCGCCTTAAATGACCCGAGTACTGTTTTTGCATGTTGCTTACTGTTACAGAGACAACAACTCAAAGCAGGAAGAAACTATAAAAAAATACATAAAGAAAAAGAAAAATCGATCCGACAATTATATGACAAGACCCGCTAAAGAGAGGTCACATAAATAAATTAATTATTAGGAGTCTTACTAGTATACAACTCCATCTGTTGACATCTTTATTTATTAATTAATTAAATTGCTTTATGATCTGACAAGTGACAACTAATAAAGTATACGATTTATGCATTTGTATTTAAATTTTGCTAGCTAGCAGTTATGTAGTAATGGCATGCAGTTTGTAAATATTTAATTAAAAAAGGATGAACAACTTCGATCCGAAGCAATATGCGTGGAAATTGATTAATTAAGTTCCATCAATCCCATCTATATATCTTTATGTTTATTATTGTATACCACCAAGGGCGCAACAACTTGGCGCCGAAATTCGCTGAGATCCACATCGAATCTCAGGGTCCTGAGATTCCGATTCGACGGTTCTCAGGACCCGTATCTCCTGAGTCCGAATCTCGGAGTCCCTGAGAACCGTCGGATCGGAATCTCAGGACCCTGAGATCCGATTTGGATCTCAGCCGATACCGACGCCAACAACTTGGGCCATGCACATGTATATTATTTTCAATGATAAACAGAAAATAATTTTATTGTTATTATCGTAATATAGTTACAATAAATATAATTCACATAACTTGATATATATCATGCATATAATTATTGTTTTCCGCTCTCCACTCCCTGGCCGTTAAACTTGTCTTTAATTGGTGCTTTTAATTCTCCCTGCATTTGGCCATTCATAACCATAAATGGCTAAGCATTGTTGCAAAGAGTTGTAAATAAACAGGGGATATATGACTCAAGAAATAACAGAACGTGCCGGATTAAAACGAAACGACATTGATTCACCTAATTAATTGAACATTACATTTTAATTTGTATTATTTGCATTTGCTTGACATGTACTTATAGTGTGTTTCCAAGAACAACTTCTCAACATTTAAGTAATTAATTTTCAGGATTCAAATTTCATGTGCTGATTGGATTCTTTTAGTATAATAAAAATTGTTGAAGTTGTTACCCTATGACTGTAACATTTTAACAATATAAGTTCACGGAGTCATCCTGTGAGCGCAACTCCAAAGCATATCAAATCATTTGCGTGAGCTTAAACTCCCGGTAGTTTTACTCTAATAGTTATATATCGATTAAGCATATAACCAATGCATATAATATTGCTAAGTTCAAACTTTATAATAAAACGTATTATCAAAATTCTCCGATTAATAACTATTATGGAGTGATTTCTATTATCTCATGGTTTCCCTTATTATTTGGCAGAGTTGTGATCCTTGTAATAGAGGGATTTCAGCAATCTACAATTTTAATAATGAGATGAGTCGACTCAGAGGGACATGATTAGATCGATGAAGATATGACTGCCTGGAAAAGAGGATGCTTGCCCAAATTTGGGTGTATACAATGCATCACATGATCCCTTTTCTACTACAATACTGGGAGACTGCATAACCCTAATAAAGGTCCCAACTTTGAAATAAAATAAAACAAATATGTCAAGTCTCAAGCATAATAGAGGGGACCTCATAATCCCCAAGCCATATGAATTCTCCCTATCCTTGGATCATGGGCAACAATAATGTACGTACTTTCACATCCTAGACATGATAAACAACAATTAATTAGTATATATTGTAGTATATATATTCAATTTATTTTCTTATAATAATGTCAAGTAATTCGTTTGAACGTCATTTCTTTTGTTTGAAATAGTAATATAGGTGGCTATTGTCGTATCTCTTTAAGTAGTTGTTATAGGCATATATGAGTATCCCCGTTGGGTACATATATACCTTGAATAATTTTCTTACATCTTTTTTTATAACAAGAGGCAAACACTCGATCTCTAGAGCAATATATACAAAACAAAAAGGTGTTTAAGACCAATAAAAAATGGCTATATACACAAACTTATCCTAAATGCAGATTCATAGTGGTACAACTCCAAATTTTAAGGTTTTATGCGAGTAAACAGAGTTAACAGGCATTACAAATGAGTGTAATTTTAATAAGACCCTATATATTTGTGAAGCAGTAGCATATATAAATAATTGAATTTGCTGGTTATGTACTATTGCAAAATTGAAGGATGTCTGGTTTTGTCTTGTAGGTGGAGAGCAGAGATGTGAATGCACGCCATCTCAGCTGCTATTAGATTTGCATGGATGGCATCACATAATTGATCATGGCTCATTGGAACATGCTGATGCTGATAACCAATCTGAAAGCAATAAATATATAGAGATGGCATGCAAACAAATTCATTGATTAATTGATCAAGTCATGATCAGTTGGGATTGGGTGTGAATCTGGCAATTGGGCAAGTCCAGATTTTTTTATACAACTGTATTGTACAAATGTACAGCTAGGTTAGTTAACTTACTGGCAAATGGCTAAATACAAATAAATTCATTTCTTAATTATTAGCACTGTCAAACAAATATACATGTAGTTGTGGAAATTAAAGTATGCCTATATATATCTCAATGCCCATTTCGTTTTTCTTTTTCCTTTTAATTAAGTGAAGTTCATTAATCCCTACATTTTTTTTGTTTTTAAAGTCATATTTTTGTTTATGTAACATTAACTAATAATATCAGTAGCAGGACACGTTCAATTTTCTTTGTTGTGTTTTATAGGAAAATTCACCAGTGATAACAATTTCGCTCCGGCCCAGTGAATCTAAGGTTCGGCCCAAAAAATGTCTATAGAAAAAAAAGCTATACCAATCTACAATTAGCATGCTTAAAAACATGATACAGTTTTTGTGCTGTTTTTCGTGCCATCTAACCTTAATTTTAACAACTTTTTTGATGATTTCTTATGGAGTAAATTAATATAAGTATTGAATTATTCATCTATTTAAAATTGCAGACTGAACCTAATATTGAATATCCTAGGATTCAAAGTTTCAGACCCAAGAACCATTCTGTTGAGATTGAGAAACAAACGACTTTAGACCAGAAAACCAAAAGAATATCCAGGCAACAGTATCTGCTTTTATAGTTATGTTCCTTTCTAGTGGCAAAATATATGGTCTTTTATTTCCGCAATTATAACAAAGATTCAGGAAAGAAGAAATAGCAGCTCCAGGGATGCATCAATTCATTGGAGAGAATGTGAACTATGGTATAGCATTTAGAAACAGGAATTTAGCAATTGTACCTGGGTTGAATTCAGACTTCTGGGCCTCAAATTTGTAGGTAGCATGTCTTCTAAAACAGGCCTATTGAGCTCATTTTTTTGGGCATCTTCCATTGCTCGTGTTAGCACTCATAGTTAAGTTTCCCTCTCTCTTTTTTTTCCCCTTTGCTTATTTCCTCTATTTCTCTTCTTTCAGTGCTCACCAAATTCTACCTGCCAATTTGTACACCTCTTAAGAAGGATGATGGGGTTCTGTATTTAGTTTTGCATGATCTGCTCTGTAACCAGAGCCGTTTTAATTTGTCGGTGGATGCCAACATTTTTATCTATTATTAGCATTAGAGAAAATGAAGCCTTGTCAAAGGAAAGAGGAAAGGATTGAAAAGAAAGAAAAGACGTTTGTTTGTTTGTTGGGTTCATAGATCAACAAAATAGTTCTGAAATCAATAACAGCATTATAATTGTTTTTCTTTTCTAAAATGATATCAAGGCAACAGCGATCAACATATTGTAGATCATCTTGAATATGAAAACGCATAATAAAGGTCGTGGTTTTTGAAATACAACAATTGTATAATAACCATTAAAATGAGCCAATGTAACCATTACTCACTCCGCTTTTGAACTCCAATGGAAGAATTTGATTTCACTGTTTCAGACTTGGCATCTCTCTGTTTGGCCCAATTAATACTCTTTTGCTGAGTCCTTGTTTTTCCAACAATTTTAGGCTTTTGGCCCATTTAAATGCTCTTATGCTGGGTGCTTGTTTTTCTAACGATTTTAGGCTTCTGGCCCAACAAAATGTTCTTTTACCGATCCAAGGGCTCACTTCTCACTTTAGTGAAAAAGGTTAGTTTAGACTTTAGAGGTCATGTCACCTAGATTTTCGGTAGTGAGCAATTGAGCAAATTGAGCACTGTGTATTTGTAACATAAAATTCTGTACTTAACTGTCTATTTATGGTTTGTTTTCCCTTTTCCGTTGTATGTCCTTCGTCTTGTAGTGAGGCATGGATACTTCTATGCACAAGTACTAGAGACTTCACCCTTTATTTTTAAATTAATCTTATTCATTTTGGCCTTGGTTTAATATACAGAGCATCACCTGTGTGTAGAATGTAGATATATCAAAAGATGAAGCATTTTTTTTTTTTTAGTGCGGGTACCCAATTTTACCAAGGAAACACAAACTTGTGGTTGGACTGTGCTGTCTGCACCGGCCTCTCATGGAAAAATGAGCTTCTGCAGGTGCATGGTCTGTCTGGTGGGGTGGTGCCTCATCTGATCTCTAGGTCAGAGGTTTTCTTCTTATTTCACTTTTTATTATTCGTTACATCTTTTTTATTCAAGGTATTATTACAGTGCCAAGAAAGATGTAGCTAGTCTGGATCTTCTATAACAACTTAAGAAGACAACAAGTGAATTGGGCACAAAGAAAATTTTTAAACTTGTATCTTGAATATTTGCGATTAGTTTTAGAAGGAAGGTGAGTCTTTTTATTAGAAAAAAGTATTATAGCAAGAACACCAATTTTGAGATAAAATTGAGAATGTAAGTTATCAAAGTCTTAAATATTCATAAAGAACTTTCATCCGGGTTACAAACATGTGATCTCCTACGTATATTGTATTATCTTTGCCACTAGACCAAAGACTAATTCTTAGCATCCCAAACCTTTTTATGTGGCACGCAGTTGATACTTAATTTTTATACTGCTATCAAGTGATATCAATATATGGATATGATGGATATGACTTATTGTAAAGAGCTACATAACAAGTACATACGGTGTAGTTTGAATATGCAGAGCTATTTGATGGTTAAATGAGATGAAACCTTATTGATACTAGGGTAGAAATCCGTTCGCAACTAACATTTGACAAATTTGTGATGTCTTGCTGATGAATCATCAAATATATAGGAAAATAAAATTAGTGAGAGATGTAAGGCCATAAAAAAATAGAGGTAACATTACTCTCATAATAAATACCTTTTGTCTCAAAAAAGTTACTTAATACTACAAAAACAAAAAAATCTATTTTAATGTATAATGACAATTTTTTCATAATATGGTAGATAGAAGGTTATACATAAATGAAAAGTCCAATTATATTTGGCTCATTTAAAAAAATATATATTTGAGAGATGTAGTAAACATTTGTTGTTCATTTTAAAAGATAAATTACGTAATTTATTTCACAAGTGCATAAAAAATTATTGTTTTGTTTTTTAAAACACGATTAAATTATCAAAAACCATGCCTAACGTAGTTGTCTAGATTGTTAATTGTGTTATGTGTACAAATGTTTTAATTACAAACCTAACTATAATATATTGAAATTCAGCGAGAGAGCCCTTTATAAAAATAAAAATAAACATATAAAAATAAATAAAAATCTCTTTGTAAAATTTGTTTATGGAACGAAGCACCTAAACAAAAGCTTGAATAATATCCTATGAAAGTACTCACAACAGATGGGTGAACGATGATGATCCACAACAGAAAAAATTAAAGAACACAACTATGATCTTGCCTTCTGGCTAGATGCCGGAGGAATAGAAGTGCTGACACTACCACAGAGAAAAGAATCAACAGCGGTTATTTATGACAATTCCCAACGGTTCAGCGGGGGTTGGGAATACGAGGGTTGCTAATGCTTACTAAAGAACCGCTGTTGATGCCGTTAATCATCAACGGTTAAAAGAGAATAACAATTGCTGTTCCTACGCAATCAACAACGGTTATTCATAAAAAACCGTTGGCAAATGACATTATCTGTGTTATGAAATATTTAAATAATATATCTTTTCCAACGGTTCACAAGAAGAAACCGTTGTTGATGACGGTAATTCCCAACGGTTTATAAGAAATAACCGTTGGCAAAGAAGCTAATCCACAACTGTTCTCTCCAAGAACCGTTGGCAATGAGACGAATCAACAACGGTTATTATAGAGAAACCGTTGGAAAATGACGTTATCAATGATCTAAATTATTTAAATAAAATATATTTTCCAACGGTTTACAATAAGAAACCGTTGTTGGTGATGTCAATCAACAACAGTTCCTAAGTAAATAACCGTTGGAAACGACTTTAATCAACAACGGTTTTTATAGTCAATTGTTGGCAATTATATGAATCAACAACGGTTTTTTGGTAGGAACCGTTGTTGATTTCATCATTTGACAACGGTTTTTTTTTAAACTGTTGTTGATTATTTACATTTGTTTTATTACACAACGTTATTACCAACGGTTTTTTTTTTACAATTAAATAACCGTTGTTAAGTTTTGTCGAACTGGGCATGTTGTTTCTGTTTCATTCAGAGAACCATACACATTCACATATATTCTGTTTTCTGTTTCATTCAGAAATTAACCAATCTAAATTAATATAAATCACATAATTAACACATCTAAATTAATTAACCAATCTATATACATACAAAATCAATTAATTGTACCTATTTTACAATTCGAAACCTACACATCCTCCTAATAATATCTACTACAAAAATCCGATCGAGATCACAATTCGTAACGCAAAAATTCGCAACAAAATTCTATTACCTCGTCGAGTTGATGTCGTTCGTACCTTTCGGATGCAATAGCCTGTAAATTTAAGAGGTTGCATATATTTGAATTAGTTTGATATATAATATGAAACAAAACATATATACTTGATAAACGAAATAGGTATATATACCGAAGGTAACTTCTCCTCATAGCACGTATTTATTAGGTCATGCATCGTCCGCATGACGTAATATCCGCACTCGGAGCCGCCCGGTTGCCTTGGGCCCTACAATAATCAAAATAGATCAAGAATCAATATGGATTTCGTACATTTTTCTTTTTTTCTTTTTTTGAATATTTACAAGCCTAATTGTATATATAAGTTACGTGTATACGTATATACCTTGATCAACTTATACGTGAGCTTGCCTCCGTTCTTCTTGATCACTCCTCTTTTGGTCCAATAATTTCAGAAGGCCCTACAATTAATATAAATTAGTGCGATGATTCATATTTTGTTTTTTAATAAAAGGAGAACGAAATTTAGTTGATTATTAAGCTTACGTATTCAAATAGCCCATAATCGTTAACTTCGGCACCTCGGTGGGACACAAGGAATCCACGACGTAGCACCGAGACTCGGCTAGATGCACGATGAGAAGCCGCAAGTGAGACCTACAATATTAATTATTTCAATTTATTTGCCATCCAAACCAACGAGAACGAAAGGTAAGAATTTATATATTTTTTTTGTTAAAGTAGAGTTGAGTACTTTCGAACCCTTCGTGATACGGGAGGAAGACGATCGAGTCGAGCTCCATCGGCTCAATGAAGTCGGTGAGGTAAGTAGCACCCTCTCTCGCAATGTTGTCGGCCGCACATCGGTAGGGGTCCAGAAAACGGAAGCGGCCGAACAACAGCATCTTGCACCGACGTGCGCTTGTACTACATTGGAAAACCAATTATCATATTTACGCTAACTATAGATTAATATTTCATGAAAGAAATATCAAAGTCAAATAATCGATCTTACATGCTAAACATTTGAAGTATTGTTACTTCGAGCCAATCATTCTTTAGCATGTCGGTGATCGCGGTGGTGGTGAGCACCGTTGTACCCCCGATCCCTAGATCCTCCACACCGTAGTCGACCTCGAAAGTGTCAACCTCTGACGGTTGGCTCATCAGCAACTGGTAGAGCGCGAGGCCATGCTCCTGAAGTCGGTACACCTGAGAATCCTCAAGTAGTGGCACCCGACTCGCAGCTTGTGACGACCTCGGGGGCGGTGTACTCGAGCTCTGTGCCGATGCTCTCCGGGCCTACGATTAATGAAACCTATGCAATCAGGACCGAATTGGTATCAAAATAGTTTTTTATTTTTTTAAAAAAATATATACCAGACCGATCGACTCGGTCTCTATCAAGTGCACCGGCCACAGAACAAAACTCCCGACTGCTTCATGGATTTCCACAAGATCCGCCACCGGAGTCGGGAATTTGTGTGACCGATTCGCCTCGACGCAAAAATCTATCTGCACCTTTCTTTGATCGGGCGGGATCGGTTGACCGTGGCATGTGGCGCCCGGAACGGGTAGAAACATCCTTCCGATCGCCACCTCGATCTGAGTATCCGCCGCCTCAACATAGAGTTTGCAATTGCGTGACCTCTGGAATGTAAATATTATTGTTAGAAGCTTTGAATTAACTCAACCACATTTTTTAATTCGTCGAGTAGTGTTGGACTACAAATAAAACAGAAAAAAAAAAACATCTGCCCATATTCTGTGTGAATTCGTATCAAATCTTTCGAGTTCGTTCTTGTTCGTCGATTGTCGTCTCCTACGTTCGTGCATCACTTCGGACCGAAATTGTGTCTGACACTTATTTCAACAAGTAGAAAGGTAAATTACCTTGTTCTCGGGGGCGGGCGGTCCCTGCGATGCCGGCGCCGCAGACGAAGAGGTACCTACCTGCTGGAGCTCACCTCCGAGCAGTACCTGTTGGAAGTTACCCGGGACGCAGACGGAGGCCATTAGGTCCTGGATCCTTGCGTTCATCTCCTTCGTCATTTCCGCCGTCATCTCCTCCCGTTGCTTCCTCAGCTTCTCTTCGAACTCCTCTGTCATCCCGTCAACCTCCGATTGGGAGTAGTAACCGGAGTGAGAAGTCGCGCCCCGTCTCCTCTTTTGCTTCCCGAAGACGTCTTTCTGACGTGTGTACTCGGAGCTATGGGCCCGCGTTCTCCCGGGATGTTCCGGTGTCCCTAGAGCGACAGTGAGGGCATCATTTGCGCCGTCGGGGACGAATGATCCCTCACTCGCTTCTCTTATTTTTTCTTCCTGCAGTGATCAATTGAGTAAAATTAACGTACAGGATATATGTTAAGTTAATTTAAAATCAATTGAGTAAAAATTTTTCTAATTATCGAACAACTCGAAAGCATGTGCAATTAATTTAAAATGTTAAGTTAAGAATATATACCACTCTCTTCTGGACCTCCCGAATAGCCGGATCGTCGATAACGGCAACTCCATCGACGATGCTCTTCGACCTTGCCAACATCCAGTCGCGGCTCCGTTCGTCCAGATCGGCACTGATAGGAGTGCCCGATGGTTCCGTCGGTGCAATTACGACATTGCGAGTCCACTTCTTCCTCCTTGCACTCGCGTAACTGCCCGAGCCGAGCCTGTGAGGGTACACGTTCTTCTTGGACGCCTCTCGCCCTTGCGCACTCTTTTTCTATCAATTTATGAAACAGCGGTGTCAGTACAAATTAAGTAATTAGTAGTGCAGATTTTTAAATAACAGTGATTTAATTAATGAACCTTAAACTCGTCAGTGTTGCAGTTCCTGACAAACTCTTCCCACACATGTTGCGGGATGTTATGCTTTGCGCAAGGGTCCTCCTCACTCTCCTGAAGAATGTAGGTTCGGTTCAAGTGCGATTTGAACTCCTTCCAACGGACTCCCACCTTTATCAAGACCTTCCTCTTCTCCCTGTCGTCCGGGAGATGCCAGAAATCCTGCAGGACATATAAAGTAATTATTCAGTTAATCAACGAATTCGGTTAATTGTACAATCAATTATGCAATTTCTATTTTGAATAAAGTTCGAGATTAAATTTTGCAATTTCTATTAATTATACAAAATCAAATGAAGGTAACTCAATTAATAATATAATCTGAGATTAAAGTTCAAGAAAACACCTTTATTTTGTTCCAGCAATTCGTCTTGTAATCCAACGGGACCTTCTTCCAGTCCGAGAAATTGATGGGCACATGATCTCTCGCGGTTTGGCCCACATAATTCGCGAACGACCCCGTGGCGGCCCCTGTGGTGTTGCCATCTGTCCCGAACTCTATCTTCCTTTCGGGATCTTTTACCTTCTTGCGGTAAGTCTCCCCGGTGGTTGGCCCTCGTCGCCTCCGGGGTTCTTGTTCAGGTTCGGATTGTTGTTCGGGTTGTTCTTCGGGTTGTTCGGTGGTTTCGGGGTTTTCGGGGTCCATGGCTGCGGAGCAGAGGAGAGGCAGAGAGGGAGGAGAGGAGAGGCAAGGCAGGGAGAGGAGAGGAGAGGAGAGGCGAGGCAAGGCAGGGAGAGGGGGCGGCAGCAGAGAAGGAGGAGAGGAGAGGCAGGGCAGAGAGAGGAGAGGTGGCAGGGAGAGGAGAGGAGATCGAGGCAAGGCAGAGGAGGTCGGAGACAGAGAGGAGAGGCAGGGAGAGGAGAGAGAAGAGGAGCTTACAGAGAGGAGGGAGAGGAGAGGCAGCGGCGGTGGCAGCGAGGGCTTGATCGCCTGAACACGTGCGAGAGAGGGTTTTAGAGAGGTTTTGGGACTTAGAAATTTTACAGTGAAATTTGAAATGAAAGAGATGAGTTCAAACGATTAAAAACTGTGAAAGCATCAACAACGGTTATTTAAGAGAAACCGTTGTTGTCACACTCAACAACGGTTTTTACTAAATAACCGTTGTTGATGATAACCATCAACAACGGTTCTACACATAAATACCCGTTGTTGATACTTTCCATCTCAAAATTCTTAAAAATAATTTTGCTTGTCATTAACAACGGTTCCTCAGTGAAAAACCGTTGTTGATGGTTATCATCAACAACGGTTTCTTCAATAAATAACCGTTGTTGATTCTTTCCAGTTTTCAATATAAAAAAATAATTTTCCTTGTCACTAACAACGGTTTCTTTGTTAATAACCTTTGTTAATGAAATCAATCAACAACGGTTTTCAGTATAAAAAACCGTTGTTGATTTATTCAAAGGTTTTAATTTAACAAAATTATTTTGTTGTCATCAACAACTGTTTTTCTGGAGTAACCGTTGTTGATGACTGCAATCAACAACGGTGCTGTAATTAAAAACCGTTGTTGATTGTTTCGCGCCTTAATAAATATGAATCGCGGGGTTTCCAGAGACTTCAGATGCGCATTGGCACCAATCTCGAGACCCAGTTAATGCGGTTGCCAAGAGTACTTTTAATCTAATCAACAACGGTGGTTTATGTAATAACCGTTGTTGATTATCTCCAGCTTTTAAATCTGAAAAATTACTTTTGTAACCATCAACAGCGGTTTCTCAGTTGGAAACTGTTGCTGATTCCTTTCAGCTTTTAATTTAAAAAATTACCTTCTTGTTATCAACAACGGTTCCTAAGTAATAACCGTTGTTGATTATTTTATTGTGGGATTTTCTGAGACCCAAATAATGAATGAAATTATGTTTCAGCCTATCTGATAGAGGTAAATTATGGTGACACAATACAAATAAAAATCTTAAGTGCCTTGCATGATCAAATTGTCGTCCATTTCAGCCAACTTAGCTGCTTTAGCTGGCAGGAAGAGAAGAGTTGCAAGGTGTGTAAAAAATGGCAAGACCATTTTTACTGGAGCCACAGGGGTCCTACAGGTTTGTAAAAAATGGTAAGACCATTTTTACTGGAGCCACAGGGGTCCTACAGGTGTGTGAAAAATGGTCTTGCCATTTTTACCTAGCCCATGTCTCATGACCGGCGTGCGCGCAGCTCCAATTAGCAGCAAATTAATAAGTGCAACAGTAATTAAGGAATAAAACAAGGATGGAAAAATGCGAGGAGCTGGTGCATCGTCTGAGTCTATTCTCTGACGGTTTGCGTCAGATGGAGACCCAACTCAAGTGCCCTGCTTGGTAACTAACTAACAGATTGCTATGGAAAAATCGCGGGGTTTGCTCATCCAAGGCACTTATCAGATTGCCTTTTCTTCTGAGGTGCTGCAGCTGGTCCTGCCGGCTAAAGCAACTAAGTTGGCTGAAATGGACGACAATTTGCTCATGCAAGGCACTTATTTGTTATGTGTGTTCTGGTATACTACCTCTATCAGCTAGGCTGAAACAGGAATTCATTCATTATTTGGGTCTCAGGAAATCCCGCTATGAAACAATCAACAACGGTTTTTTAATAAATAACCGTTGTTAATTTTGCCATCCACAACGGTTTTTTAATAAATAACCGTTGTTGATTCTTTCGCAGGTTTTAGTTTAAAAAGTTATTTTGTTGTCATCAACAACAGTCCTCAGTCAGTAACCGTTGTTGATACCTCTATCAACAACTGTTGTTCACTGAACATGATCTTAGTACGAGCAAATTATTTTGCTGCTTATAATAAATCTACTTTGAAATATCTAATTAATTACAAATAGCAAATTATCTAAACGTACATTAATTACAAATAGCAACACACACAAACAAAACAAAAGGTTCACTAAACATGAAGATCTTAATACGAGCAAATTATTTTGTTGCTTATAATAAATCTATTTTGAAATATCTAATTAATTACAAATAGCAAATTATCTAAACGTATATTAATTAAAAATAGCAACACACACAAACAAAACAAAAGAAATATTAGAACTCAACAGGCGCAAGATCCCAAGCTTGTCATCTATCCGATACATTCGCTGAACATGCACCTGCATTAATGAATTAATTTAGTTAATATATCTATATATCTAATTAATTTCAAGTATACCTAATTACTTTAAGTAATTATTCTATTTAGTTAATTAAAAAAATGTATCATTTACCTTCTATGCGGTTTTCTTTCTTTTCTTTGATCCCTTCGATTTCTTCTTTTTTCGTCTCTTCAGCCACGTTCCTTCGTCATGGTCTGTACGGATGTAGATTGTCTCTGGCGCATCATCAACTGGCTGGATGGCGGTACCATTACAAAATGGTCCAGTTTCGTCAAACTTAACGTAGTCGTCCTCATCGACAACGTCTCCGATCCCTACAATGTGCCGTTTACCGGCAAGAACAACATGCCTCTTTTTGTCGGCCGGGTCAACAACATAAAACACCTGCTTTGCTTGCTTAGCCAGTATGAAAGGATCGTCATGGTATCCCAACCGACTGAAATCAACGGCGACAAATCCATCCTCATCCCGTTGGACTCCGCGTCCGTTATCGATCCACTTACAGTAAAATAGGGGAATCTTAAATTTAACGTAATCTACTTCCCATATTTCTTCAATCCAACCGTAAAATGGCTGGGGCATATCTCCAGAAGCCGCTAGAGCTACTAACGTCACACCACTGTTTTGCACGATGCTCTTGCTGTCTTGGGTCCGAGTGTACCAAGTAAAGTCATTCATGTCGAAACCTTGGTAGGTGTGCACTGTTGACCCGGGTCCGAACGCTAACCACCTGACAGTCTCACTTACGTCTTCATCGGATGGTCTGGAATGTACACTGTCTTCGAACCATCTTATGAATGTTCGATTATGCTCATTGGTGACCCAACTTTCACTTCTCGAAGGATTTTTCTCACGTAGCTCTGTCAGGTGCCGGACGACGTACGGACTTACATCAGCAAGGTGCTGAAGAATTTTGAGATGTGCCGTCCGGATCAAATCGTGATCCGGCCTCACCAATTTGTACCCAATAGTACCTACACCTTGGAGTCTCCCCTCATGCCGAGGCTTGGGAAGGCCGATCGGGTCAATGTCGGCCACGTAATCGGTATAGAAACCGATGATCTCTTCAGCATCATACCCTTCAACCATACTTCCTTCGGGCCTCGATCGACTACGGACCAGCCCTTTCAACTGACCCATGGCTCTCTCAAAAGGGTACATTTGTCGCAGGAATGGGGGGCCACAGAGTTTTATTTCTCTAACGAGATGGACTGTTAAATGCACCATGATATCAAAAAATGAGGGTGGATGATACATTTCCAATTCACACAGGGTCGTCACGACATCGGACTGTAAGAAGTCCAGCCCTTCGGGATCGATCACCTTCGAATTAACTTTGTTGAAGAAGGAACAGAACCTGGTGATCGACTTCCTAACATGCGGGGGGAGGATACCTCGAATGGCAACCGGGAGCAGCTGAGTCAGCAGGACATGATAATCATGTGATTTCATCCCGATCAGTTTCATATCTTTCATGGACACCCTTCTGGAAATATTTGAAGCATAACCGGATGGCACACGAATTGATTGCAGGCATTCTAAAAAACTGATTTTCTCTTTTCTCGATAGAGTGTAGCAGGCCGCCGGTAAGAAGGTACGCTCTCCCTTTTCTTGGGGTGCTAGCTCTGGGCGAATGCCCATTTCAACCATGTCCTTTCTAACGTTGATGCCATCCTTTGTTTTCCCTGCGGTGTTCAACAACAAGCCCACTATGCTCTCAGCGACGTTCTTTACATTGTGCATCAAATCCAAACAATGCCTAACATCCATGTGCGGCCAATAAGGAAGATCCCAAAATATGGACCTCTTCTTCCATAAGTCGTCCGGATTATCGTGAGCAACAACATCCTTCCCAAATTGGACTCTTATGTGCTTCACTTTTGTGTAAACTTCTTTGCCGGTTAACGGGACCGGAGCTTTTCTCCTCTCAGACTTGCCATTGAATTCTTTCTTCTTCCCTCGATATGCGTGGCCAACCCGAAGGAATCGACGATGCCCCATGTACACAATCTTCTTACAATGCTTTAGTCGTATGGAACAAGTTTGTTCTCTGCAAACAGGACACGCCTTGTATCCTTTTGTTCTGCATCCCGACAAGTTACCTAACGCGGGAAAATCGTTGACCATGCAGAAGATCATAACACGGATGGTACACCATTCTTTCTTATATGCATCGTACACTCGTATTCCCTCTTTCCATAACTTCTCCAGTTCCTCAATCAGAGGAGCTAGGAACACATCTATGTCATTACCCGGTTTTTTAGGACCCGATATCAGTAGTGGCATCATTAGGTACTTCCTTTTCATGCACAACCAAGGAGGAAGGTTATAAATGCACAAGAATACCGGCCAGGTACTGTGCCGGCTGCTCATGTTACCGTAAGGATTCATTCCGTCGGTACATAGCCCTATCCTTAAGTTTCTAGGTTCGCCACCGAAATCAGGGAATGTCATGTCAATCTTTCTCCATTCAGAAGAATCGGCGGGATGTCTAAGCATTCCATCGTCTTTTCTACACGTGCCAGCCCACTGTAACAACTCAGCGTCTCTTGGATTTGCAAAAAGACGCCGCAATCTCGATTCTACTGGCAGATAATACAAGATTTTTGCCGCAGGTTTTTTACCTTTCTTTGATGGGTTAGTTCCCGGTTTGTACCTTGAAAGCCCACACTTTGGACATTTATCAAGATTGACATGCTCTTTTCGATATAGTACACAGTCTTTCGGGCATGTAGGAATCCTATCAATTGTTAAACTCAACGGACACAAAATTTTTTTCGCTTGGTAGGTTGTATCCGGCAACTCGTTATCTTCTGGGAGCATATCCCCTAAGAGTTTTAACAGATCTATGAAACTTTTATCGCTCCAATTATTTTTTGCTTTCAGGCTAAATAATTTGAAAACCGTTGATAATTTTGAAAATTTCGTACAACTGGGAAATAATTCTACATTAGCATCTTTGCTCAGATTAATTTCAGAAAATTCTGGTATGTCCACAAAATCGTCGGGAATGTCGTGCATCATTTCATCTACTTGATCATAGTCCGTACAATTAGTGCTATCTATATTTTCTATATTTTCAACCCCAATTTCCTCCCGTACATCATTTTCCCGATCTAAAGAGGTCTCGGACACATTGGAAGCCTTGCTTGACTCCGCATTTGCCGATTCTTCGAAGCACTCGCCATGCCACATCCAACGAGTGTACCGCTCCTTAAATCCACGACGGATCAGATGGCCCCTCACTTCTCTGACATCCCTAAATCTCCGCAAGTTCTCACAATCGGAACAAGGGCATAAAAATAGTTTCATCACCCCTACGCCTCATATGTTCCTTCGCACAATTAATGAATTCTTCGACTCCTAACAAGTAAGCACTTGTATCACGCCTCCCATACATTCAACTCTTACGATCCATCTGTAAGAGATAATTAAATATAATTTTTATTATGCATGCAATATTAGTACTAGGTCCCTGCTGGTTCTACAATTAATAGGTTCCGGGCCGGCCAACTATCCTAACCCACTCTTTGAATACCTTGTCTCATTAGCGAACATGCGTTGGGCAATTTGTTGTTCGAGAAAAATTCGGCAGCATTTCCCATTAGCTCCCCCGAGTACGCCATTGCACGTACCCGTGAGAAAAATGGAGAAATGATCTACCGAATTTTTCTCGAACAACAAATTGCCCAACGCATGTTCACTAATCCTAAATGAGACAAGGTATTCAAAGAGCAGTCCCAAACGGGGACTATTCGAGATTAACCCCTATTGGATTAATCTCGAACGGGTAACGACCTAAAGTTATTCAAGTTCCGGTAGTTTGGTTCTAATGCATGACAATACCCACATATAAAAAATGCTAACATGCATGCAATTATATGCTAATTAATTATATAATAACTACTAATTATTCAATCAAGTAGATAAATAGAATTAACCTCAATATCTCGAAACGAAAATGGTAGTCGGAGGGGGGAGTGGTATGCCTTCCAATCAACTTCCTCTTGAGCTAGATTGAAATTAAAGGAGGAGGGGGAGGGGGCGCTGCTGCCTGCTGGTCTGCTGGAGAAGGAGGGAGGAAAAGAAGAAGGTATATATGCCTTATGATTAATTTGCTAGCTGCTGGGTGAGGAAGAAGTGGAGTTGTTGCTTAGAGAGAATCAACAACGGTTCCAAATGAATAACAGTTGTTAAATGGGCCACAGGCGGGAAATTATCCCGCCACAAGAAGGAATCAGCAACGGTTCCCAACAAAAAACAGTTGTTAATTCTTACACAAGAATACTTTATGTTACCCAAGAATCAACAACTGTTTTTTCTTTAGAAACAGTTGGGAATGATAACGGGTTAGCAACGGTTTCTTATAGAGAACCGTTGTTGATTCTTGCACATGAATATTTTATGTTACCAAGAATCAACAACGGTTTGTATTTTATAAACCGTTGGGAATGCTCCACCTTTTCCAACGGTTTTATGTAGAGGACCGTTGTTAACTCTTGCACATGAATCGACAACTGTTTCTTCTTAAGGAACAGTTGTGAATGATATGCCTTTCCCAACTGTATTTTAAAGGAACAGTTGTTGATTCTTTCTCAGATTTCGGGGTAGTCTTTACCAACTGTTCCTTCTGATAAACCGTTGCTGATATGTTTAATTAAATTTCCAAAATGCCACTGCCACTTTTCACCAACGGTTTTCCTGAAAACAGTTGCTAAGTTGGGATTGCTAATGCCCATCTCTGTGGTAGTGTGAGCGTTAATAATTTACAAATAAGTAAATAACTCTCCGTATGAATATGAATATGATCATATGCCACATGAAGGGTTTTAGACTTTAAGCACAAGTGCACAACTACCTAGCTAGTTTATTTATTCTCTTCCCACCTACTTAGGTTTTGGATTTCTTCATCTGCAGGGAAATGGTGCAGAACTGCATGCCAAATTCGCCATAAATATATTCATATTCATACCAACCAACCTCCCCAAAAGTCAAACCTACAGATAACCAACTTATTGTTTGGGGGATAAATTAACAATCAAATTATACTTTGGAAGTTACTCTACTTCAAGCCAACATATATAAATAAAATAACATCATCTCACATGCTTCTTTTCTGGATATGGATCGATCTTGTTGTCACAATATATATCGTGCATGATGCCGACTTGTTGGACAACCAATGTCGACCCTTACCAAAAAATAAATAAATAAAGTAAAAAATAAATGCATGTCGCAAACAATTAGGACGTGAAATAATAACATGTAGGTAACTTTAATTTTTCTCCGACAATATTATTAGGAGAGCTAATCAAATAATATTGAAATAGACCAATCGATCATTCCTTCACAAGGACGTCTTTTACAACAACCATCTATATATATTTGTGTGCACAATCACTATTAGTATTTCATTCAAAATTAATATTTTCATTTATCATAAAATACTTTTCAACATTACAAATAATTATGATAATATAGTAGTAGAAAACAGAAATAATGTACAAGCAAATATATTTTTTCATCTATACTATATTATAAAGCACGTAACTATCACACCCTCCATTTGTTTTTCCAGTGTTTTCATACTTTTTTTAATTCCTATCTTACTCTTTTTATTAATCCAAAGACTAAAATTGAGTCCAGTTGTACCGTTTCCTTTCCATTACAGTCGCTCATAAAGGAAGTTATTTAAGTTGATTGATAACTAATGCACCTGAATTTTAAAATTATAATACATTATATAGAAAGACAACAACTGGCATTATCTAACTTGGGATAAGTCATTAAGTTGATTAAGTGTTAATATGGAATGTAAAAACAAATAATCTACCAAATAAGGTAAGCACATTTTTATTTTTATTTTTATTTTAAAATATGTAAGTTCATACAAGGTAATTGATCTGTCAAGTTACTACACGAAGAGATTAATTGTTAATCATGGTCTCATAACAAACTATTTTTTATCAATTGGTATATGTTTATTGAAGTTCAGTACTACACATATGAAGTGTACATTTTCATTGATACTGATACACGTGACACTGGACATAGTTGTAATAATGTAACTCTTTATTCTAATTATACCTTTTTATTTAAACCAATATATTCTAATTCCATTATGATATTGGTTTATTATTTTATTTCATTCTTTATGTTTTATTAAAAAATATATGCCTCTTATATGATATATTCCATTGCAAATTTTAATTTTTTAAACCACCCATATATTTAATAAATTTTAATTTTAGAAATCACATGTAGCAATGCATGGGCATTCTTACCATTTTTTCTTTTTTGCTTGCAATGATCAAACTTAAAATGGCCTGCACAACGGGCGGGTATTTTGCTAGTGATAATAAATGTTTATTGAACAAAGTTTAGCATTGATCGATTCGATATATAGTGATAGTACAGAGTGCAGACTGTATTCTGTCTTTCGGTACTTCGAAAGTACCTGAAAATCACATATGCTCGCTTCATACATAAAATATGCAAATATTGAACATGTTGTATACATGTAATGATGTAATGTAAGGCATACCAAAAACAAACCAAATCGTACAAATTTGAATTCAGTCCATTTATATAACGGCTCAAAACAAAGACCATTTTTTTATGTTCTGACCAAATATATCATAATCAATTAATTAGTACAAGACAATATCCAGCTGTGACAACTTAAAAATTGCAAGTACGAAAGAAACCAATAAAGAAAAACGAGTTATTTAATTATCTCACTAATGACTAATCAGAGAGCCAGATTAAGCAGGGGAAATTAATTAATAAAAGCCAATTAGGAATCCATGTTCCCGGAATCAGAAACAGGCGCACAAACAACGCTGCAGATGAAGAAAATAATTAAAACGAAATTAATTAAAGAATTTAATTTAATTTAATTGACGCACCAAGAACAACAAAAGCTGGGAATATGAATCCGTTTTTCAGGCGTGTGAAGATTTTTCTGTTCTGGTTTGATTCCTGGGCGAGTGAGTGAGTTGACAGTTGACACACCAAGGTGACAAGGTGTTCAGTGTTGATCAGTATAACAAATAATAATTTTTTTTTTGATAGGACGGACCCACTGTACAGATCCTTCCACTATCTCATCTCATCTCAGTCTAAGTCTAAGTCTATCGGACCAGAAAAGAGAAAAGAGAAAAGAGAAAAAAAGAGATGGATGGAAATGGAATAGTGTTCTGGCTGGACTCTTTATCATGTATATGGCCCCAGCTGGTACCGTACCAGATCTGGGAAACCAAACCACAACTAAATTGATTCGACGCACACACCTGCACGGCTGCACTCGCTCCCACTCCCACTGTTTCATTTTCTTTTACCAAGTACCAACAACCTTTTCCGTATTTTAATTTCATCATTCATTCACTCATTCACTCACTCTTCTTCTGTTGTCAGTCGGCATGTAACATCTTGCTTTGTTAAAGCAAAGAAAGAAAGAAAGAAAGAAAGAACCCACAAAACCAGAAAGATCAAAAAGTAATTTTACCAGAGGACTTTAATTAATCTTGTCGGTTGTACTTGTTCATCTGTGTACTGTATCATAAATTTTGTTTTATGAATAAGTTTGTGTCATTTGCCATCTTGAGCACGAAAATATAATGAGCGTCGCAATTTGGAATATAATTTAGGAATGTAAAAACAGTTTGGTTATTTGGGAAACGTATTACAAATAAGTAAATTAAGATAAACATTACAAAATCTGAAAATCATCAATTATTATGGTGGGTCAAAGCAGACAGTAATTCTTATAAGTGCCCGGGTAGGCTGATAATACGGCCAACGGACTGCACTGCACATATTGATCAGCCTTGAAGGCTACCATAGTACCACTTATCTGTGCCTATCAATCTGACTTTGCCTTCTAGCTAGCAACTCATACATTGTGACCATGGCATTGTTAGCATATGTGCAGCGGCCACTTTGTAAGGAGGAGGGATAACTTACTTGACAATGAATTTATATCACTTATTACCCGAATTTCAGATAATAATAAGGGTTTGTTATTTTAATCTGGATCATCAGATCAAAACGGAGAAAAAACAGGTTTGTCCGGAAGAATTCTCTCCCTTTAAAATTTTTACTTTGAAGTCGATCTGAGCTGTTTGATTTGATCCGACAATTGCCGAATGGGAGTCATATATGTTGAGAATCAACGCTAAGGCCCAAGCCCATCAAGCCCAAGATCAAGAATTATCTAAAGTAATGTGGTGTTTAGATATTTATTAGGAATAATCTAGAACATTATGGATATAAGAAAAATATCTTAGGTCTAGAATTATCTATAGAAATATCTAGGTTCTAGAATCCTCTATAGAACTAGTATAAATAGGGGTATGGAGTTGGATGTAGGAACCAAGCAAACTAAGCAAGAGATCAAGCAAGAGATAGTAGTAGATTGGAGGTTAGGATTGTAGTAAGAAGCTAGAGGTATATGGAGGTGTAGTATTTGAGTAGTAGTAGTTGTAACAATATTTTGAGATATAATAGAAAATATTGTTATAGCTAGTGCCTCCATACTCAACAATCTGGTATCAGAGCCGGTGTTGTCGGAGCTTGTTCAAAGTCGGTGGTAGGGGTCAAGCATATAGCCGGAGTTCTGTCGGTATTCCGCCAGTCAGTACAGTGGTATCGACAAGTTGTCGAAGGAGTCGCAGCTTGACAGCAATCCAGGACTGCGAAGTGCGGAGGAGGAGAAATCTTCAAGAAGGCTTACTAGACGCCGGGCGACCTAGTTGAAGCCATGGATTTCTCAGGTATGATTGGTGGAATTAAGAAATTGAATACTAGTAATTATATATATTGGAAGGCATGTATAGAGTCCTATCTCCAAGGGCAGGACCTATGGGAGGTAGTAGGCGGGTCTGAGACGACCCTGCCGAAGTTGATACCGTAGAAAAGACGGTATTGGAACAGGTTGCTGACTCCAAAACGAAAAAGAAGAAGGCTTCAGAGAAGCCAGCCGAAACTCTGTCCGCGGAGAAGCAAGGCGAAGCTCTGAGGAAATGGCGAATCAAGGCCGGAAAGGCGATGTTTATACTTAGAACAGCCGTTGAAGACGAGCTACTAGAGTACATAAGAGAAACGCCAACGCCGAAGGTAGCCTGGGACACCCTAGCCACACTGTTCTCGACGAAGAACGATGCACGCCTCCAACTACTTGAGAAGGAGCTCATGACAATCTCACAAGGTAACATGATGATTAACCAATACTTTACAAAGGTGAAATCTCTTTGTACTGAGATTGCTCATATAGACCCTGAAGAGAAGATTAGCGAGCAAAGGACGAGAAGGATTCTCATCAATGGGCTAAGACCCGAGTATAGCGGGTTCATAGCAGCCATCCGAGGTTGGCCAACGCAGCCAACATTATTGGAGCTAGAGAATATGCTCGCAAACCAAGAGGCTCTAGCGAAGCAAATGGCTGGAGTCTCGTTGAAGCAAGAAGAAGAGGCCTTGTTTAGCAGCCGGAAGAAGGGTCGACCTGACCGAAAGTCAAGAGGTAGACCCGAAGGAAGGTATAGCCAGCAACGAAGGTCCAAAGAGAAGACTAACTCTTCAGGGGGAGCTCGAGACTCATCTGATGACGATGACGATCGGTGTTATAATTGTGGCAAAAGAGGGCATTAAGCACGAGATTGCTGGCGGAAGAAGAAGAAAGGCCATGGCAATGTGGCGACCTCAAGAAGCCAAGACATAGTCCATGAGAGCAGTAGTTGTGAAGAAGAGTGGGATGCAGAAGTAGCACTCACGGCTGCAATCGTGGATGATGAAGAAAGCCTCGCGGTGACCACAGTGGAGATGGTGTCGGAGGAGGTCCCATATGAAGAAGATTGGGACGCGGTGACGACTGTTGGAATACAGTCGGTAGTTGGCATAGAGGTTGCTGAGGTTGCTGAGTCAGAGGAAGAGGAGTTCGACATGGAGTCGTGGCCGATCAAAGATGAAAAAGATGCCATAAAAGATGAAGAAGAGATCGACATCGAGGCTTGGTCCATCAACAATATACAAGACATTGTAGAAGTTGATGAGCTTGAGGAAGACAACATCGAATCGCGGTCCTTCATCAATGGCATAGATGTCGAGGAGGCCAGTGATCTCGAGGAGGAAGAGATCAATTCCGAGTCATCGTTCTTCACGGAAGACATTGAAGATGTCAAAGAGGTAAGTAAACATGAAAATAAAATTGACCTTTGAGTCATTGTCCTTTAATGAATCAGTTAAGGAATTGGTCGATGAGGAGGCCAAAGTCGTGAAGAACACTAGAGCTGTAAATTGCGTCGTGGCTGATAAGGAGAAGCTACAGAAGAGCGTTGAGGAGGAAGTCGTGACCGAAAAGGAAGATGATGATGACAAAGGCAAGATGACACATATGAGTGTCGCTATTGCCAAAGGACGGGTGGTCATGCGAGGAGAAGCAACCCATCAGGTGATTCGTCGAGAAGTCGTAGCTCGACGAAGACTAGTGCCGGGACCACTAGTAGAGCGGGTTCAAGAAGTCCATCGGGAAGTTCGATCACAAATAACTGAGGAGTGCCAAGTTCAACGAGCACAAAGGCGAGGTTGCAAGTATGATGATCCGGATGGACGCAGAGTACCAAAATCGGAAAAGTACAAAGTCAGCGTTGAGGGGGAGTGTTGAGAATCAACGTTGAGGCCCAAGCCCATCAAGCCCAAGATCAAGAATTATCTAGAGTAATGTGGTGTTTAGATATTAATTAGGAATAATCTAGAACATTATGGATATAAGAAAAATATCTTAGGTCTAGAATTATCTATATAAATATCTATGAAAAAATATCTAGGTTCTAGAATCCTCCATAGAACTAGTATAAATAGGGGTATGGAGTTGGATGTAGGAACCAAGCAAACCAAGCAAGAGATAGTAGTAGATTGGAGGTTAGGATTGTAGTAAGAAGCTAGGGGTATATGGAGGTGTAATATTTGAGTAGTAGTAGTTGTAACAATATTTTGAGATATAATAGAAAATATTATTATAGCTAGTGACTCCATACTCAACAATATATGTTGTGTCGAAGAAGAGCAACAGATTCAGAGGCCTTGACAATGCTTATCTTGACAATAGAAATTTAATAAATTAGAACATCAATTTAAATATTGTTTGCTAGCTCTTTAAAATTTTATGAGTTTTTCAACACTTGTAATATTAAAGTGAATATAATTGAATACATAATCAATCTATTATTTTTTTTTTCGTTTTTAAGATTTATAAAGATCTTTTCAAATTGATTGAAGTATCATTATCAATATACGCAATAACGCAGTGTTGATGGATCCTTTCCCCTTTGTTAGTGAGTCACTTTAATTTCAAAAATGTAAAATAAATTAAAATTGACAATACATATATTTGATAATCATATACATTGTTTGACAATTGTCCTGCGGACCAAAATAATATGTTAGTGAAATTTTACAAACCTATATTATACATTTGAAAGTTCGGATAGGAACCAAAATTAACTTCAAAAATTGGTGTTTTTGAAGTTTTAGAGACCAATTTAGTAAAATAGTAATACTTTTGTAACCATTTGTACACTTTACTCTAAATCAAATGATCATTGATTCTAGACAGCTTTAAGTTTTAATAAAAGTACTATTTTTTTTCTTAATGACAAATATCATGGTTTGCCTATAATATTGGATGAACAGAAGGATATTGATATAAAGAGAACTGGTCCAGTCCAGGATTTGTTACAACTTACAACAATAAAGAACCGAAGTTTGGAAGTTTTTAATTTCCCTGGAAATATTAAATTGGGTTGTGCCGTAGCTTATAGGTACATATGTGATTTACACAGATCGATCCATCAAATCAAATCTCAACAACAACTCCAGTGAAGGCTGTTCCCAGTAATGATTGAATAATAAGTTAATTTAGTTACCAACATAAAAGTTAAAGGAGATATTCGCATTAAAACAGCTTGGGGTAGGAAATCAAATAAAATAATGTAAGGTGAGGAGCTACTGCTACAGGGTAACATGGAAACGTGGCAGAGCACATGTTGCAAAAGTTGGTATAGCCTGCCAGGCCGAACAAACGAACACAAGGTCATTGATTGATTGATTACCGACTGTCGTTAAAGCACTGCATCTACAGAGTACAGACTACAGTTCCACACAAAAGAAGGGCATCTAGCTGTGCCGATAGTAACCTAGATCCCACAGGCAAGGCAGCCCATGTTAGCACAACCGAGAGAGAATTCAGGATCAGAGATACAGAGACACAGAGACACAGAGACACAGTGACACAGTGACGCAGACAGACAGGAGTCCCCAAGAAAATCCATCAGTCCGATACCAACACTTTTTTAAATTCAAATTATGTACAATATTATCTGAAACAAAGCACTCCACTACTCCAGCAAACAAAATATTAAGAAAAAGGCAAAATGAAACAATCCAAAAGTTCCAATTTCCAAACCTAAACACATATTATTATTCTGTTTGGTTGGCTAATTCAAAGATATTGGTTCCATGTACCTGGAATTATATCGAAATCCATGATAGGAAACTATAACTATATATGAAATCTCGATATGTTTTCTCCCTTTTTATGTTTTTGTTTCTTTGCAAGAGAGCGTCTTGCAAATTTTCAATTAGGACAGATTCCCACGCAGGCAGATGAGATGCTCAAGAGGCAAGAGAATTAACAATTTTTGGTTTTTTCCTTTTTACCCAAAATACATGAAGTAATTAATGTCAACTACTACCTCTATCCCATTTTAAATGGATTTTTTGTAGTTCAAATAAACTACAAAAAATCCATCTATTTTGGGACAGAGGTAGTACATTGCTACTCACCCTCACTCTTCACCTTGCTGGAACTGGTAGCACTAGCAGCAATAGCAGCAGCAGCAGTGGTAGTAGAAAAACAAGCATTTGCTCCTGCTCTAGCACCGGCGGGCGGAATGGAGCTACCTCTCTCCCTCCTATCCCCCTTAAAGATCCTCTCGAACCCGAACACCGACACCGACTTCCTCGATCCGCGGAGCGAACACACGGGCACATTCAGCACGGGGGCGATCCGCACCCCATTGACATTGGCCGAGTATGACCTCTCGATGCCCCGGTACTTCACGCGCGGCCCCCCATTGAAACTCCCGGGGCTACTGGAGCTCCTCTCAAACACCACCCTACCGGCCGCATTCAGCCTGGGACTGTCAACCGACGGACCGGTTCGCGGCGGTTGAGCCGGCGGCTGAGCGGGAGCGGCGTGCGTAGCAACCCGGGCCGGTCTGATCGGGTCCGAGTCCGGATTGGGCTGATCTTCGACCGGAACGGGACGGACTAAGCGAATCTTTGGAGGGTGCGATTCAGAGGATTCGGATTTTTCGTCCTGGTTGGAACCGGAGGGGAGGAGAGGAGAGCTCATCGACTGCTCGGATGCCACCTTCGGGGTTGTGTTCTTCTTCAGGAGGAATCTGAGTGCCCGCGGATTGGGGTTTTGGTTAGCACCGGTTTTCTTAGAGGGAATCGGAATTCCTTTTGCTCTCTTCAGCCTCAGCAGATCTTTCCAACGGCTAGCACACATTGGCGGCCTAGGCGACGGCGCGAGCATGTCAGATGAGCCGTCAGCAGTGTTAGCTTGATCCTGTTCGTGATCATGATCCTGATCTGGATCTGAGAGAGGGCTCTCCTGATCAGACGGAGGCGGAGCGGAAGAGCTAGGCTGGAGAGGAACGAGCTTGCCATTAGAGAAGAGCTCGTCGGCAGGGATGATGGAAGCAGCGGCGTCATGGAGATGGAACTCGAAGTCGGACGCGGGTTTGGGGGAGGTAGAAGGATCGGGGCGAAGGAGGAGATCAGAGTCGGGCTGGTCGGGGAGGTCACGGCTGAAGGAGAGGCGGGGGCTGGGCCAGAGCAGGGCGTCGGGGGAGCTTGTGGCGGCGTTAATGGCGCATGCGGAGGCCATGGTGTCGCATGAAGGGTTGGTTGGGGGAAGAGAGAGTCAAATCTCGAAAGTGAGAAGTGGAAAGAGTGATGAAAGTGAGGACGGTGAATGAATGGTTTGCTATCTCGAGGCGAGAGAGGGGGGAGAGGTATCTTTTGGTTTTACAATTGAGAGAAAATCTTTTCTTCAGTGAAGAGTAATGATTTGAGCGAGTCCCTATCGGCTATGATGGATATTAGACTGGAGGAGCCTCCAATTGATCCAACGACTGTAAGTTTTTAGGAGGGTTTTTTGGAATAATGTAAACTGTCCGATTGGATTGGAGAGTACTCCGATTCAAATGGGATCGTAGCTGACTTTAAAGCTGATTTGAGCAGGGTTCTTTTTACAATTTTGAATAGGTGTGGGTCCCGCTAACAGTGACACGGTTCTTACGCAAAGCAATGGACATGGTTCAGCAAGTTCTATGCGAAGATAACCGCGTGCCGTTACGAGGGAGTAATGGGTAGGAGTTGGTGGGCTGGTCCTGGACCATAGTTTATTCAAACACCCATCCGCCGACTAGAGGAATCTGCTTGTAGAGGTTTTGTGGAAGGTTTGTGGTAGGAGAGTGGCGAGGGATTCTGAAACGGACAAACGGGAATCTGTCTGGCGGGGTTTTGGGAGTCTCTGGTCCTCGGGGACCATTTGTCAGTACCCAGCAGCGCGAAACAAATGATTGAGTCAACTTAAATCATATCTGTGTGGATAAGCAAACCTTAATGGCCTATCTGGCAGTTTGGGGTTTTACTTGCGCTGTCTTTATCATGATTATGATTATGTGTATTGTTGTTTATCTGGGACATGTACTTCCGTTCCGTGGCTTTTTTTTGGGGGATTAACCTAAAACATGTTCTTATTTGATTTTTTTTTTTTTTTTTTTTTTAGTAGGATGTATTTCTTCATTAGAGAAGTATATTCTTTTTTCTTTCTTTCTTTTTTTTTTTTGGTTAATTGAATTTGTGTTATTAAAGTGATGTTGTCTTTGTTTTTCTTGATATAAGACACAGTGGCTACCTAGCAATTAATCAATAATCTTGGTGCTTGCCGAAAAGGTACAAAACATATTTTTGACGCCCTTCGTTTTGTACGTACCAACCTGACCTATACGCATGAGTGCATCGTTGACCAGGCAACGACAGAGTTCGCGTACAAATATTTGTCAATGTATTATACTTGTACAAAACTTTTTTTGTGAATTTTAGGTATAAAATCAAATAAAATAGCACAATATATTAAATTTTAAAAAAAAATCCTTGCTAAAACTTTTTTTCTAACCAACTGAGCTACTACATGTTTCCCATCCTAAAAGTGTTATACACAATTTTAACACTAATAACTAAGAACGTTTGCTGTCCTATATATTGATCTCGTTAATATATTTTCGTATTAATTAAATCAATTAATGAACTTGCTACCGTACCAAATATACCAATTTAGTTATAATTATAATTCACTAGGCTTTCTAAAAGAAATATCTTACCTTCAAAATTAAAATACTAATAAGCAAGAGTAACCGGTGGTTTTGTAATGAAGCTTGTCAATCAAATTGTGTTTAATTTACGGTGTCACCTCATCCTCATGTGCGAATGGTAACTTCATCTAAATTGTCCCTTTTTGTCCTTCTGTACAGTAGTACTCTCTTAATATTATCTTTCTCTTGTGTTGCCATAGATCAGTATCCCCTCCCCCATGAGGCCATGAGCCACCTATCCTCAGTCCTTACCTACCCCTACTCGTACTAATAAAGACAAGAATTAATACGGTAATAATGGATGAAGATATAGACAATTCATTAGACACTGTACAAGTCTACTATTGAGTATTGAGTTCATACGTGCATCGTTCGCTGAATGAATCTGATAACTAATTTTTTTTCACTGAATCTGATAACTAATTCACTCTATTTATATCAGTTAAAGCGGTGAAAATCAACTCGACGTCTATTTCTCGGTAGTATGTACAAACTTGGAACGGATCGGATGACATGTATGTATTTAGTTCAAGTAGACAAATAATTTAACCCATATTTAATATCTAATCCGGTCGCGTTCAACAAAATTTTTATGTTTTTGTATTTAATTATTTTTTTAAGAAAAGAATGAGAGCGTTGCTCCTAGATTTTAAATGATATATTACCCACAATATAAGTGCTTGAAATCATTATCTGCTGGCCTCCTGGGCTCCCATTTTGAGCTATATAAAATTAGTTACACTTACACCCGCAATAATAAAAAAATAATAATGCCAATTAGATCTGGATCATATCAAGCAATCAATCAATACACTAATGTGTCAAAAATTCAAGTACAACGTGTTGTTATTTCATGGTCTTTTTAATTTTTAATATTACATCATTCAATTTTGAGAAGACAACATTACGGATATATCAGAGACGTTGTCGGATTCGTTGTCAATCTATTAATTCTGAAAATAAACTTGGCATATATATGCATTGTGACTTTCATAATTAACGCAGGTATTAATTAAGTAATGATTTTATTTAATTTGCACCTTTCGTTTTTGTGTTGTTGAAGTACACACCGTTTTGGACGCCAGGTAATAAACTCGGCCTTTTAGTACACTTCTACATTAACTTTATGTCATGTCATGTGGTCCGAAACTTTAGTTTTTTCATGTGAAAAATGTCAATTTAAAATTTGATACTTAATTAGTATATTTATTTATGATAAAATGATTTGGATTTGAAAATTCTTTTTTCATGTTATATAATGGATTTCGAGTACGGGTACGGTGCTTTCATAAGCATTTCGGACCGAAACGCTTACGGTCTAATTTTGAAAATCTGTCGTCCGAAATTTCAATCCAAATAGCTCATAATAATCTTGACATAATTAAGTTGGATGATGCCAATTTTTACCATTTTAGGAATTCTATTACTAATTTTTATGATTTTTTGAAATATGGCTCTTAAAATAATTGAAAATAAAACAATTTTGTATGTCAATCTTTAAAAAATCATTAAAAATAGCTAAAATTTTCATAAAATGAAAAATTTTGGGATTGTATAAGTTAATTATGTCAAGATTATTATGAGCTATTTGGATCAAAAATTTTGGACGACGGATTTTTTATTTTGGACCGTAAGCATTTCAGTCCGAAATGCTTATGGAAGCACCGTAGCCGGACTCGTGGATTTCTTTCGGATGGTGAACTGCATATATTTTAAAAGTATATCGATTTTGTTATAATTAATTAATCATGAGGCATGACGTACATTACTTCTAACATTTTTTGCGGGACTTGTTCCGAGGTCTCTATAATAGAATTGCCGGCTGCGAGACCTTCAATTTGTACATTGCCTGAGTTTTTCTTTTTTCTTTTGTTTTTGTTTTTTTTTTTAATTTTTTCTTAAGAATATATTTTTCATGTTGAATGTGATATGAGATATTTGTACATAATCATTATACTTAAATATATCTTTCTAATATATTTTTTGAAGGAAAGCGACTTGATAGACGCAGCATTGAAGTAAAATGAAATATCTAATAGCATTTGTCATATCTGGTTTTAACTTGCAGCTCATAGTCAAATGGATCGATGGTGAGTTGCCCTTGGGCATTTTATTTTACCTAGTAAAACATGTAAATAATATAATATTTTTTTTCTATTACGAAAACTGGCATTTAGCTACCAGTCTCATCAATGGAATTGGAAGGCGTTTGATGGTCAATTGATAGAAAAAGAAAATGAATAAAGTGATGTGATGTGATGTGATGTGATGTGATGTGACAAGACGGGGATTTCGTAACGGTACTTGGCTCATGTCATGTGGCTGCATCATTGGTTGGGTCCCCTCCCCTCCCTTGGCACCAGGCAGCCTTATCTTAGTTATCTATCGTGCCAGCTCTGAGAAAAGCTGCTTAAGCACACTGACATCTTTGGAGCCTTTCCCCTGCACTGCTTTTGGCCATGCAAGCAGCGTGGACACCATCTCGTCCGTCCGATCTTCGTGGCTCTACTTCTATCCAACGCCTCTTATTCAGCTCAGTGCGGAGGCAGTAGAGACAAACTATAATCGATTATAAATTCAATTTTAGTGAACGTACCTACGTACGTAGATTCAATGAACGAACAGCTTACAGGTACATGTCGTCGACAATACTATTAATAGTGAAAAGGAGATCTCAGCCAAAGCAAAAATGAAAAATCAATTTATGAAAAATTGAAAATTCGATCGTCTATTTATCACAATTTTCTTAACTATACATTTCAAGAAAAAAAAAAAAACTAAAATCAGTGGAAGGCAAAACTAACCAAAAAACTAAAAGCCCATAAGGCCCAAGATCCGTTAAACTCGGCCCAAAACTCACATAATCTGCAATGCAAGTTCACTGCGTCCGCTGCAGAACCTGCCTGCGACTGCGAGCTGCAATGGAGTCGGCTGCGGGGGCGATGCGGAGGTCGTACTCGTGCGGCTTGGCGGCCGAAACCCTGGAATGGATGAATGCCATCGCCTCCTTCCTCCTCCCCTTCAGACCCCTGCTCGATTCTCACGTCGTCAATTTCTTCAGGGACGGTCTGTGGCACATGGTGGACGAGGACTGGATCCATTGCCTCTGCAAGGAGCCACTGCAGAATCTGCTTTCCTTACCCTCCGGAACTGTTCAGGTACATTCGCTAAATCAATCACATTCCTTTTCTATTATGCAAGCACGTTGGTTGTGTTCCTTTGAATGAAAAATACATGAACTGAATGCTGCAGGATCACTGGCCCAGTTCTCTCAAGGAATTTGTCACCAATTTGAGGAGTTTGTCTATTTCCAGAGATCAGAATTTGGCACATCCGGTATGTTTAGATTTATACTTCTATAATTGTTGTTTATAACAAGCTTTAAACTTTCATGCAATGATTCATGAACCACTTCTATCTTATGATTGCATTTCAGATGCTCCAAAATATGGATGTGGTGCCGCTTGGTACTGTTCTCTCTCAGGGCATGATTGCAAAGAAGAAACACGAAGTATGTAATGTAAACCTTGCTGGAATCAACTTCATTATAAATAACTGAACACATCTAGACATCTATAGTTTAAGTTTGCTAAAATGCTAATTGTAAACAGGTCGAAATCCTGGCTGCAGTAGTTAATAAGATCGCTCGAGCTTGTGGTGCAGAAGTAGTTGTTGATGTTGGATCTGGCCAGGTATATCACATACTTAGGAACATCTTTTCTATGCTTCAAGAAACAAAGTTCGATGGACTTTCTAGTATGCATTTTTTTTATTTAATTGTAATAGTTCTTAATGCTAGTCTGTCTTCCAGAAGAAACGTACCTTTGTGAAGCACATTGCAACAGCCTTGATACGTTGTACTAAAATCATGAAACAAAATTTATTTTAGTGCATTACACATGTTCGATTTAGCATTCTTCTCAATCTCTTTCTAGATCCAGATAAAAGAATAATATAGAAACAAAGTAAAATGTTCTCAAGCTGAGTTGAACTTTATCCCCACAACAATTAGTGGTCTTTTTTACTTATCTCAGATTTGCTTGAAAAACAGGGATATCTTGCACAAGTGCTCTCTTTTGAGTTTCAGCTATCAGTTATTGCACTAGATGCTTCTGCTCACCATGCAAATGTCACAAAAGCACGCTCGGAGAGAATAGCCAAGCACTATAAAAACAAATGGTACATGCGTTTGGTGTCCTTATCTTCTAATTTTGTATCTCCAAGTATTGAAAATGTCTCGTATCCCTATGTGGCTCGTGGAACATAAAATAGTTTAGAACCCCGTTAATTGGTTAGTAACTTTGAGCCAAAAAGGCCTGTCACCTTTCTTTACTATAGATTAGTCATGCTTGACTAATTAACAGTTTCTATTTGTACATAATAAAGCATGTCTGAAATGATTCCCACATCTTTTCTCTATAATCTTATCTCGGATATATTTTCTCTATAATCTTATTTTGGTTGTAGTTTCTCTACAAAGGAAATATGAGCCGTCAACAAGGTGCAGAATTGACTTAAGTTACCCCCTGAATACAACAAAGGAAGGAATACTGTCAAGTTGTTAATCCTGGCTGAATTGTTAACCACTTTTTATTGCACCAGAAGTTGTTGTAGTAGGAACTTCCATCTCATTTTATTCTGAGACTACAGCTTTATTGCTGAGCTGATATTGTCAAAAGCTCTTCTTTTTATTATGATTTTGAAGTTTTTTAATTTCTTTGTTGCTAGAAGTGCAACAGACCAGCAGCTAAAAGTGCCTCAAACAGTCACATGCCGAGTTCTGTCTAGCAACGCACTAACAGATCTAACTAATGCATTGTATCTAGAGAGACATGTGGCCAGGATTAAACAAGAACTCAATACAGAAGAGGTTATGAATGAACACTACGAGGCACATCCTGTAGTTCTGGCTGGGCTTCATGCTTGTGGGGACCTTTCTGTAAATATGCTAAGGTTTTTAATTCTTTTTTGTCAGTTTAAGTGCAATTCTTCTGAACGAATTTCCTTAAAACCAATCCTTATGCATGAACTCATTCATATTGAATAAGGACATTTGTCGGATGTGGAAGGGCGAAGGCTCTAGTGAGCTTGGGGTGTTGTTACAACTTGATATCTGAGGCAGATGTAGATCCCACTTCTTGTTCGGAATTTGAGGATAATTGCTGTATGTCTGTTGGCTTTCCTATGAGCCAGGGAGCAAAGCTTTCCCCCTTTTATTTAGGGAAAAGTGCACGTGACCTTGCTTGTCAGGTAAATTGTACATCTGTACTAATGATTATTCATCTATGCACTTACTCATGGCTCAACTGAAAAAAGAGGTAGATTATGTCAAATGAAGTTTGGTTAATGTCAGGCCTCTACAGCATTTGTGAGTTCCAAGTTTTGATGATGGTCTTTTCTTATACATTATGGGTCCTCTGCAGCATATAACTCTGTTTTTTTATCAGTTCAGCAAGGATATCAGCTTATTAGATATTGGCAACCATTTCTGCATGACTACCGTGACAATTGGCAAAATATTTTCATAATAGAAGGAAGAAAATTGTAAAAGTGTTATATGTAGGTAATCATACTTAAAGCAATCTGGATAAGGATTGTTCACCGATCTAGTGCCAAAAGAAATTGAGCCTTTTAGTTTTGACATCATGCAATAAATGATCACTTTTGGTTATAAGTTTCTTGTCAATTCTTTACCCCTAAGCCAGGCCACAAGAATTTCAGCTAGATCGCAAATTAGTGATGCTGGTTCATGGCTCTCGTGAAAGTCAATTGATGATTCTTGTCTGGTGGTATTGGGCATTCATTTTAGGCAATAGTTTACTAGATGTAGTCAATTGGGATAATTTGAGACTGAGAAACACCTGAAATTATAAAATGTAATCTGCTGACAAGGTTAAACTTATTTGCATATTCGGGTTCATGTGCTTAACTGTTTATTTTATAGAGTGCAGAAAGATGGAGAAGTCTTACTACAGAAATTGCTCATCAAAATTTTGATGTTCATGCATATCGTGCTGCCTTCCAACTGGTAAGTACTTTAGCATCCTTGGATTTGTTAATTATACTATTTATAAGTCTTTTCAAAAGAATCCTTTTTTATATATATATTTTGTTTCTCTTGGCTCTGTTTTTTATTACTATTAGGTGCTTGCGAAGTATTTTCCAGAATTAGCAAAGTCAAGCCCATCAATCGGTCGGCAGGGGAAGGCACTACGCCGGCGGAGACTTGGTAAGCTGCTAGAATCGCAATTAGAGGAAAGGCATTCTGAACCTATGGAGTCTAATGAAATTGCCGCTAAAGTAGCATCTCATGATTGTCCAGGTATGTTTGATTTAATGATTGCCAGCGTTGTCCAGACTTAATATTAACATTATTCTGTGACTGTAATTAGGTTATATCTGGCCTTCCCTACTTGTTTCAGATTAGAGGCTTTGTTGATTTGTTGTTATATCTGCCTATGCCTTACGGCATAATGATACACTATTTTAAATTATTAACCAAAATGGTCAAAAGATACATTATATATGAATATACACAAGTGCGAATTACACAAAAGCAGTCTTGCCAAATCTTTTTTTTTGTTTCAAAGTGTGTATTTATGGTTGTTTGTTCCTTGTGGGACTTCAGCCTTAGGAGTGCAGGCTTGGACATATTTCTCAATTTTTCTTTCTATTTATATTCTTCGGATAGGAGCATGAGGAAAATAAGTGATCCACATGCCAGAACCTGACTTTCTATTGCTACTACTTTTATGACTGCTTTATTATTAGGTGGTACAACAACAACAGCCAAGCCTTTAGTCCCAAACAAACAAGTATAGGTAGGCTAGTTTATTTTTTATTTATTATTACTATCTATTTTGGTTATTGTGACTCTAGTTGAGCTTCATCTCTAGTCTATCCAACTTGTTGGGATTAAAGGCTTTGTTGTTGTTTTATTTCTTTTTCTATGTGTTATTTGCACTATAAGTTCTAGCAATTTTCTGTTACCCTTGTAAAATTAGAGTTCAGTTGACTAGACCTGTTATTTGGTTATTTGGTCTAAATTATGGTTATAAATTGGATTCCCTACTATTGAATTGGAGAATTCATTTATTTCACTATTTAACCTGCCTATAAACTTAACACCTTTGTTGACCTCTTACGTGAAATAAATATGCTGTCCAGATCCTGTGGAGCCCTTTTGGAAGAAGAAATATGCTCATTTTAAAGAGTTCTGCGATATTGGGCTTCTCCGATTGGGCTGTCAGGACCAGTTACAAGAGAGTGAGCTTCTTAAAGTATGGAGAGAGGTGCAGCCTTTCACTGTAAGTGCATTTTGAGCTCTTTTTGTAATTATATCGTGTTGGTAGTAACATCAGTTTGTTTCTGGTTTCTTTGAGAACAAAATTCTCTCGGCTGTTCTGACCATTACAATCTGCTTCATGTTTTTTTTTGTATGGTTGATGCTTTATTTTCTCTGAGACCAATCAGTTTGTTTCTGGTTTCTTTGAGAACAAATTTCTATCGGCTGTTCTGACCATTACAATCTGCTTCATGTTTTTTGTGTATGGTTGATGACTTTATTTTATCTCTGAGACCAAATAATCCAATGCAAAAATTCAAAATTACCCCTAAATGGTAGTATCAAATACTATGTTTGGTCAAATTTTGGCTAACCTATTAAATTCAAAAGGTTTTGTTCAAATTTAACTTGCGATCTCTGATTGCAGGAAATGATAGGCCCATTTTGGTCCCTTCGCGTGGCTTTGGGACAGGTGATAGAGACCTACATATTATTAGATAGGTTATTGTATCTCCAGGAACAGGACGATTCAATCAAAGCCTTTTTGCTTCCTCTTTTCGACCCTGCTCTCTCCCCTAGAAATGTGGCTGTCATTGCCGTTAAGGGTGGTTCTGACATACCTAAGTCGAAAATTACCATTTAAAAACCCAACGTATCCCTCAATCCCTCCATCTATTTATCCAAGAATAAGTGGAACAACGTGGACGAGTTCTTTTATCATTTTTCTGATAAGAATACAGAATAGAGGAGACAGGGCTTTCATTTTCTGAGATTATGCTGATTACATCTGTGAAGGCAGTGTGCAGATTGCTTGCTGAGTTTTAACTTTATGTTAAAGTAGAAGATGTAGCCATAATAAGGAAACTTCGTATTTCCAGAAAAGTTCTACGAATGCTACATCAAGGGTTGGTGGGCGGAATATGATTTTTTCTGATTTGAGGGACATAATGAACAATGTTTTCTGTATGGGATCACTGGTCAGATGAAGTGCTTTCCGGTTGTAGTAGCTACTTCAAAGATTTTGAGTTTTAAAAATAGGGAAACTTATTTACTCTTTGCTTAAATTAAGGACAAAAACTGTACATGAGATGATACAATTTTCTCGATTTCAGCTGTAAGAAAGTTCCACTATTTCAATTAAGGTTACTGGTAATCTGATATGATGAGCCTAGGGTGCATGGTTTATCAAAAGAAGTTATGCTTGGTTTTTTGGCATATACAGGGTATAATAGATAAGAACTGTGGCAAAAACTGCATTACAATTATAAGTATTTCAAGTTTCAAATTATATAAAAAGAGTCAGTCCGGTATGTATCAATGTTAGTTGAATTGATTTGGTGTACATGTGTGTCAAAAAAGATGATTACAGTGCGATCAAATCTAACTTAATCATGAAGAAAGTCAAATCTCTTGCTTGTTATGATATTGACAATACACGACGTTTTAAGATGACCACTGTGGAATGACATAATCAACTACCCAGTTGCATATTGGCACTTGGTAATGAGAAAGAATTAGGAGCTGAATAATTATTCTTCTTATATACTCTTCTTATATATATTGAAGCTAGAATTCAATACAAGCAGGGTATGAGGGATTTGGTCAAAATTTATTGATGGTGTCTCAACGGATTGACACTTTGACAGTTTAACAATTTTTGATGGAATAACTGTGGTCAAATTGCTTGGAATTTGAAAACATAATCAATTTCTCAACATTTCTATTATCTTCTTAATCCATCATTTTTACATCTTTTTAAATATCTTTTTTCTACTGTTTTCTAAATCTATTCTCAAGATAATTATTGTCAAATTGATCTCTCCTCTTTACTTGATAAGTTGGTTAACCAGAGAATTTTCAATACCCATACCACTCCATGCTAAGCTAACAAATAAGTAAAAATCATCTGTATCCACCAGCACCATATCGATTAAGATAGAAATAGAACAAATGAATTAAAGGAAGGAATATGCTGATGCGTCGATGAAGGCCTTTCAAGATATTTTCACTTTTATGTATACTATAGTGCTCTATCATTCGACAGTAAAACATTTTAACCTATTTCAATGGCAGCCACGTGTACTGAAAAGTCAAAAGTTGATAATACTTATTTTATAAGTAATTTCTTTTTTCTATTGGATCTTATCAGTAAATGTCTGAATGACGACATACAACTTGTCGTTACTACGTTCTCATAACACGTCATGATAGTTATCAGTAATTAATTTGATTCAAAACGACTTCATAATGATTGCAGCTGAGAGTTTTACCAGAAAAATGCAACAGCAAAAATTACTCATGGTAAATTAAATATAAGGATGTATTTATCACTGGCTCACTGTCAATATATTGTAAAAATATTTTGTATGCAAATAGGCACATAGTTTTTTTATTTTACTTCTTTTTTGGGGTAGAAATAAAATTGTTGGCAGGCTATATGGTTAATGCTTACTGAATATATACTGATATATACTTAAACTAAGAGGTCAGTCAATAAATAAAAAAATTTTCATTTGTTTCACTTTCGCATGTGCTCAGTTTCTCCAAACTAAAAAAATGATGTGTCCCAATCAAGGCAAGCTGGAAGTACACGTATATATATATATATATATACATGCAACCTATTTATTTATGGAATATTATTGTTGCACTATATATATATAAATATGGATTATTACGTATGAAACAGTTAGTCATGCCTAATTAAGTGGTAGAAAAGATAACCAAGTACCACCACTAAAAGAGGAAAACTTACACAGGTAATGGTGAAAATGATGCCTAGTTTTAGAGTCATTCATCCAATCGCCATTACAATAATAATACAAAATTAATTGTAGCCAACTGTTACAACCTTTTCCCTTAAAAAACCATAAATTAAATTAACCCAAGTGTTCTGTCACTTCTGAAAGGTTTGGAAACCTGCACCGGTACCCACCATCCTGCTACATAATTTTTTTTGTCCATCTTTTTCTTTTTCTATTTTGTTGACATTTTCTTCATCCTGACTTGTGTTGACATCTTTCCCATCCTTTTAAGAAAAATATTTATATTTCATACTGAACACAAATAAATATTTTTTCCTATGTTTTCAAACACTTTTTCTTAGAAAAAAAAAGGTCATCTAAAAATAAGTAGAAACTAGAATCGAAATTAAAATGGAATTTATGATCCGGAACAATTTTTGCGGACCGCATTATTTACTTCTAGACGTTTCCACGAACGTGTCACCACTTCAAAAAATGTTTCTAGACATTTTTTGGTACGTTCTACTTTCTAGATATTTCATGTGATTAATTTGCAGCTCAAAGAGATTAAAATTAACTTGCGTACAATAAATTCAGATCGACTTCCAATCATATACGATACTTCGAGCTTTAGTTTTTATTGTATACTCATAATCTGTATGTTATCAATTATTATACTAAAAGGAAATAATTTTTAATTGAATAAATAAAAAAATTTGAAAAAAATCTGTAGTGGAAAATAAAATCACGACTTGGCAAAACTTATAAATTTGCATACAACGTTATGGACAATGTGCAAATGGCCTAGTAGCTTAAGTAGTAGCTAACTATGATGACTTTAAGAGGTTATGAGTCCAATCCTCAATGGGCACAAAATAAAAAGTTTCAATAAAATCGGTGGAGTATTCCACTTTCTTCAAAATAATAATAATAATAATAATAATAATAATAATAATAATAATAATAATAATAATAATAATAATAAGAAATAAGAAATTCTTGGTTATAAAACTTGTAATTCTGATTTCTATTCCTCTATTTTTTTTTTTCTATTTTTGAATTAATTGTCATAATAAAGAGAAGCAAAGAAGAAAAAAATGATATATTAGGTGTTTACTGGGCAGTTGACATTTGATACCTACCTTTGACTAACAGGATCATAACTGATATATATATATATTATGATGTTTTTGGGGTCGGGGCATAAAAATCTCTTTGCAATAATAATACCAGCATAATTATAGCAGTGCAAAGTAAATGTTACAGATGCGTGGGGTATCCTCTACCCCTAAAAAAGGATTTATCCCATATATTTACCAGTTACAAATGGTACAATAAGAGAGCTTGTGTTGTCAATTCTGAGGATCTGCGGCACTCACTTTATGGTGATTAAGGCAGCTCCTGATCAATTGATCTCTCCTTTAATTTTTTTTAATTTTGGGTGTGTTTAATTTGACCTTTGGCAACTGTTGTTTGTCTTAAAGCACCATTTGCTGGCTCAATTAGCACCAATCACTTAAAACTCTCTTTCTAACTTTGGACTTATCCTGGGAATTAAGTGGAACTGTTAATTGCGAGTGGGTTCTTCCCTTGTTCTTCGACCTTGGACAGTTTTGATCAGTTTTGTTTCGACACGTACCTCCCTAAAATCGATTTCCATGTACGTGTGTGTGTGTGTTCCTTGAAATAGCAATCTTGTCCATCCCTATCTCGGATAATTGCATGCTCTAATTATGAATCATCTAATCTCTAAAGGGCTCTCTGACAATATGGTTAATTTGACTGTTAAAATAATTATTCAGATACTACAAAAGAAAAGAAGGAGCATGCGAGTATAATTTAAAATTGTGTCTTAACTATTATGCAATTTAATTGTTACTAATTTAATTAATTGCATTTAACTTGGAACATAATCAATCAATTTGTTCTAAAATGAGTAAATTTACTAGTGAGTTTAATTTAAAAATATATCTAGTCACAACTATATTTTTGTTTATATGACTAAATGGATTATTTATATCAAATCTTCTAGGACAATAATCTTTTTCGGAATTTTAAGTACTTGTTTTGTCTTTTTTTAGAAGTAATACGTGAAACATTACTTATTTTATAAATATTGTTTAGTTACTATTAAATAATTTAATAAATACTTAAATATTTTTGTATCCTATAAGATTTCGATATAAAAAATTTATTGGGCCATATAAATAACAAATTGGAGGTAATTAATATTTTTTTGACTTAAACTAACAAAGACATCAGTGAGCTTTAGTGAGCTTAAACTTACTGTATATATACTCCTAAGATATTATATGAATAACCTTTGTTTTTCTGATTTTTAAGACCTTTTTAATTTATTTAAGATTTTAGATAGTTTTCCGATATATTATTATAATTCGTATTTGTATTATTTTTGGGATAAAGAATTTGTCAATTGTCATGTTGGGTGAGTCTTCGTTTAAAGAGTTCTAATTCATACCCTAGAAAGAGGGTTAAGCTTCCAAGCTTTTTAGCCATGCCACATCATCATTAATCTCAACCATTGATTTTGTTTCTCTCTCTTCATTTATCTTAATCAAATGGCTCAATTTTTTTTTCATTAAAGAGATAATATGATGTACCTAAAGAACAATTTAAGACTCAAAATATTTGCAACTCTTTATATTCTTTTACATAAATTAAGATGTAGCTAAAAATATATTATATAGAAAATATATTAAGTCTAATATTTACCTAATAAAATATATTTATAAAAAATGTATATTTATTTTCAATATCTATTAAATTATGTAATATTATTTTTTCGGGGCGAAGCCCGATTCACAGCTCTAGTTCCTAGAGTTAGCAAGGAGGAGTTAATATTCACTTTTGTTTGTTACTAATGATTCTAATCGTCATTAATCACTCTTTTACTTTATTAGTTTATATTACTAGTAAAGAGCTCACGTCTTACTTTGGGCTAAAATTATTATATCTTATAATAAAGAATCGAAAGCTCATCCCTTATAAGAAAACTGATAAAGACCTTAAATTTTAATAGGCCGGGACAGTAATGTACGTCAACGGTGGTGATCAATCTAAGTAAACAACCAACGATTGAGGTTTCTTCTTTAGGGAAGATAGAAATTTCATGTCAAAACAATCCAATCTCCTTTTAGGGGTGTAAACGGGTCGGGTTGGTCGGATATCGCATAGATTGACAATCCAAATTATCTAGTCGGGTTGCATAAATTTCAATAAATAACTAACCAACAAATAATAAAAACCATTTAATTCGGATTTCAACTTTGGCGGTCGGGTTCCGTAGGTTTCGCGGGTTTCAATTAAATATATCAATTGTCAAAAAAAAAAAAAAGTGAAACTAAGTTACATGAAAAAAATACAACAAAAAAAATTCAATATACACTAATTAAAAGTAAAATAAAATAAGTTTTAATTAAAAATTTTAAGTATAACAAAAAGTCATTCTATAACAATATTGTGACTTTATTTAGAACTAGAAATGTGAGCGCGCTCCGCTCAATGAATATAAAAACACCCTTATTAATTTGTGTTATAATTGCAAAAGTAAGATTATCATGAGCTCAAACTCACATAGTCCTTGTGCAAACGTAACTTTAAAAACATATAAAATTACCTTTAAATTTTTATTTATATGGCTTAATAAGTTTTTTATATCAAAAGTTCAAAACTTATAGGATATACAAAATTTCTATTTTTGAGAATTTTTTAGTATTTGTTTGAGATTTTCTTAGAAGCGACTATACAATATAATAACATAATCATTACTTTATGTATAACTCTTACAAAACACAAAAAAAAACTAAAAATTAAAAAAAATAGAAAATTTTCTGTAAATTTTTTATATAAAAAAATTATTGAGCCTAACTCATGATAGCTTTACGTCATTTCCTAAATACATGGAATAACACCACCTATGAGCTTAGTTGTAAATATATTAAAACATAAAACAAAATACTTACAGCACTATAAAATAGAAAGATTGGAACCATTGCATTTTTTTAAGAATCGAAAACTTAACAATAAAAATATTAACACTAACATTGAAATTATTGTAATCAGTGAAACCAAAAAAAATAATAATAATAAATTAAACAAATAATAATAATAATAATAAACCCCCCAAAAAAATTAGCAAAAACCCCACCCAAAAAAAAAAAAAAGAATAAACCAAACCAAAAAAAAAAATACTATTCTTTTGGTACTGTAGATCTACAGTGCCGCGGCATGTTGAACCTTTAACGTATCTAATAATATAAATTCTTTTAATAAATCTAAACAAGTTGATCGGATCGGGTTTTATCCAACATATTTTACGAAATTCATAACCAAACTTTAATTATCGGATTACTCAAAATTCAATCCATACCTAACCAACTATAATCAAAATCCATAAACTTTCGGGTCGGGTTGATCGGGTTTCGCGGGTTGAACAGATTGGACTTACACCTCCACTCCTTTTATTAGGAGTAAAGATTAATTAGCGTGGATGCTGGATACATAGACAAAATTCCACTAAAAAATTGAAAGAAAAAAGAAAAGAAACATTACCAAGGAACTGAGGGCATACTACCCAATTCAGGAACTTTCGTTGGTTGATTCACAAATATGTGCCACATGAATGAGTGGTGGATAAGCTGAGGCTGAGCTGTTGGGTACTGTTTGGTGAAATCGACTTGAAAAGTTGAAAACGAAGGTGGCGGCGGAATTATTTTTTTTGATTCAAAAGATGGAGGTCTTAGCCCCCAAATAGCGGCGGAATTATATATACCCCGTTTCTTCCTATAAACTCAACTAAACAGAAATTTGTTATCAGGATGACGACAAAACCGGCTTTTGGTCTAGTGGCTAAGCGCAACACTCTTTGTGTAGGAGGTTGCGATTGGAAACCCGGATAGGATCTTTTATAGACATTTAATGACCCTCATCTTTATGTCCTTTATCTTTTTTTTGAGGTGGCAGGCGATTGCCTTGCCAATTTTTCATTTAACAAAGAAAAAGGTTATTTACAATGATAAGTTAGAACAAAGATAATTCAGAAAAGAAAAGAGAAAAAAAATAAGAAGAAAAGACATTGAAAAATAAGCTAAACTCCTATACAAAAATGAGGATTTATGGGGTAAAACAAGCTAAATTCCTTTATGTCCTTTATCAATTTGGGTTTGCTGTTTGCAAGCAGTACTCATCTGTTTTTCAAGATTTCTAGTCAAAAGATGAACTGGTAGTTAATCAGGCATGAATTTCGTTTGCATAGGTACGTGCTTGCAATTTAGTCTTTAGTCAATAATTTTTTTTTTTTTTTTTAATTGCATAGGTGTATGCTTGCCCTGCCGCCAGTAGTTGACAAATATACTTAATTAATAAAGATTGCATCATCATCATTATCATCAATCCATCATTTGGCATGTAATAAGCTAATTGGAATATTAATCCGTAGTCTCAATTGAATCTGCTCTGCTTGACCAGTTCAACTTGGACCCAGTTGTCAGTTCTGTGCAACATACAGAATTTAATCGGTTTTAATTAGTTGCAAAATAAAATAGCCTTTTTTTTTTAAGATTAATCTAAGGCTAAAATATAAAAAATGGCATCCTCACTAACAGTATATAGGGGTATAAAACATAAAAAAAATCTCACCCATTTGGTGTTTAATAATATATTCAGTTCAACTTCCTCAGAGTTTTATTAACAACTTCCAACTACTCTTTCTTCACACTCACACATATATAGGAACCGATGTTGCAAGTCATAACATAGGTTAATATATAGATGAGTTGTTCTACTGTGAACCAGCTAAACAACTTTTTATTTTGAGCCAAACAGTTGTTATCAAACATTTCTCTTTGATTGTATCTAGAAGACATATCGTAACTATTTGATTATGAAAAATTAATGACCCATCGATTCATAGCAGAACTAATTAGCCAATATAGATTCTTTTGCTCCATCCTAACTTTCCTTTCCTTTTTTTTTTTTTTTTCTAAATTTCACTAATATCTTAATTTTTAAATATACGATATATGTTGGGACTGGATTTAGAAACAAATAATAATATCTAGCTAGAAACATCAATTAAATTCAGTTAGTGCAGCACAGAATTTGAATTTATTCATGCAAAATATCCTCACTGGCATAGTGCCATAGTGACATTAATTAGTGTGTCCATACATATAATATAAGAAGAACCATCTTGTGTCTATTGAAAAAACTGTCCATACGTGTATATATAGACATACAAAAATGTAATAGATATATCCGATTTTCTAACATATGTTACAAATTTGTAACCCATAGACGTTATATATTATGCAGGCGCTGTGCTGCACGTATACATTATGTATATAGTTGATAGAGTCGCTACAGAATATACCAGACAGCAGTGGAAACAAGAAACTAAGATATCCAATCATGACCACCCAGTGACTAGAAAGAAGCTAAGCCCATAACTAAACTAAGTGATCATTATTTGATTCTCTGAGAACTAGCTACTCTATCTCTATCTCTATCGGTACAAACAAGTTACCAACATAATAAGAGAAGTATTAACAGCAGAATTAAGAAAAACAACATTTTATGACTTTATGTCATTGACAAAATTACAGAAATAATAATAAGAGAAACTCTTGGGTCTCGTGAGCATAATTTCTCTCCCAAATAATTAAATCCATTATATATAGGGGTTCCTTAGTCCTCAGTCCTGACAAGTCTAGTCTGTAAACTTAAAAAAGAAGAGTTAGTTATTGTACCCCCAACCTCTTCATATGAGTTGACCTAAGACCAGTATACATATCATTGTAATTAGCCTTACATATATATTCATATATATAACTAGTCACATATATATATATCACTTGTGTATATATATGTAATCAACCCTCCACTCTCTTAATTTAATTGCCCTACATCTCCACACAAAGTTCCCAACTTTACACTCCAACAAGTCTCCAACCCCCTCCTCCTCCTCCTCCCCTCCTTCCAAGATACATACATACATAAGCTAGATCGAACTCGCCCAGCGCGGGTGTTAGACACGCACACGGAATTGATCAAGATGAGTGTCCTGAGCATGGTGGAGGCGAAACTGCCGCCGGGTTTCCGGTTCCACCCGAGAGACGACGAGCTGGTGTGCGACTATCTGGCACCAAAGGTCGGGAAGAAGGACGTCGGGAGATCGCTGCTGCTTCTGCCGGGGCTATCGGAGGCCATGGTGGATGTCGATCTCAACAAGTGTGAGCCCTGGGATCTCCCAGGTCAGTTCATAATTAATTACTATTACCAGATTTCCTGCTTTTGCAATGATTTTTTCTATCAATAAATTTAAAAAAAATATATATTAATTAAGGTTGCCCAATTTTTCAAAATAATGATGTCATGCATGAGTTTATTGCATAACTAAACACTAGTAGTAATTAAAGCTTTAAGCTTTTGCAGTTTCCTCCATTTTTTTAGCCTTATTTTCTCCTCCTCATGGCAGATCATACGCACCAAATGATATATATAATTAATTATTGGGTACCTTTAATTCCTAGAAAAATAAATAAAAGACTTGTATTTTGTGCTGTATGCCACACCAACATGGGCCTGTTTTTTTAATTATTGATCACTTGTTATTTAGTTAGATATATATGTGTGTGTTTATTATTTAGTTTTAAACACGAATTAATTATTTCATCACCAAAAATTAATTAATGACGACGACGATGATAATTTGATCCTAGTTGATTAAGACCCGCATTTTGGTTCGCACAAGATTTTAATATTTAAGTCTGAGTCGCGTTTGTTCAAATGTCTTAATCAAAATTTTTAAATTTAATCACATTAGTAACCTTTCAAGATTAAAACTGGGTATATATATATATATAATTCACATCAAGTATTATATATTTGTTCATGCCTAGCTCTTGATATGATATCATAAAATGCACTAGTCTTTGACACGCCCAATTTAAGATAAAACGATTCAATCAGTTAGCATCGATATTTATTTATTTATTTATTTTGAATTTCCTTTTGTAATCAATATAGAATATAGAATAAATCTTTAGAAACTCAAAAATTAAATGTGATTGAGACACAAAAAGTATGATTCCTCTATCTAATAGACCTGCCAGATGAAGGAAGTCTTAAAGGTTTAAAACAAACAAACGGAGCTAGAGATCGATCGAGACCTTGTCCAATTAATGATGGCCAAGATCTATAAACTAGAAAGAGGGGTAACCCTCCAAGCACCTCAATTATGCCACATCATCAATATTATTAACTATTGATTTTGTTTAAATCTCTTCATCTACTTTGATCCAATGATTTATATTTATTTTCTCTCCCCATTTAATAAGATGATATGATATGTTTAAAACAAAATTTAATCCTTAAAGTGGTTGCTATTATTTATAAATTAATACATCATCATCATCATCATCATTATTCACATCAAAAATTTTAAAATTATGTTTAATTTTTTTAAAATAAATATTTTTAATTTATAAGTTCTATTATTTATTTGTTATCATATTCGGGGCGAAGCCCGAGTTACAGCTCTAGTAGAAATAAATAGTGGGCAGTCCTTTTCTCAATCCATCATTCCATCTTCCCCTCTCCGGTTCGGTTCGGTTCATCAGTACCGGCTATGTATTATAGATGACAATTTAGGTGATGCATGTGTCAATATTATTAATTGGTACATACACAGGCACAGCACAGGTACCCCTTTGTCAGTTTGCTGGATATTATTTCTTGGCTTCAATAATATCTCATATTATATATATTCAGTAAATTTATATATTAGCAACTGTTGTCAACAAATTATCGTAAGCAACAAAAAGCATGCATATTATTATATGAAAGAGTACTTTGTTAATTGTTAATGGATTATATTACTCCACAAGTCCACAACAATAACAAGTTAACAACAGAAGATTTTTTTTTTTTTTTAATGTTAAATACAAGAAAGAAGAAACAACTACGTACATAAACTGATTTAAATTATGTTTTTATATTCATGAATTGGCTGGCATACCCACACCACACGGAGGGTATGACCGTATGAGTGACATAAAGACAAGACTCCTCCTTCGCAGAACAAAAAAGAAGAGAAGAAGAGAAGAGAAAAGAAGCTATCTTTAAGACAGACAAAGTGTATCCGCTTTATTTTTATTATAATCTCCTCATCTCATGCCTTTTGTTCCTCTCCATGACGTACCACGCTTTCTTTATTTTCATCTTAATTGGAAGCACATTTTTTGTGCTCCTTAGCTTGCCTCCAATTAGATTCATTATTAGATATTTGTTTTGTTTTGTTTTTGGAATATCCTTCTTAATTTGCAGTTTGCAGTACTTGTGCCCATCATTTGGAAATTCCCTGAAGTTGTGAATTCCATATTCCCATTTGAGTATCTAATACTTGCAAAAAGAAAAAGTGAAAGTAGAAGGTAGAGAGGCACATATTCTGTGCTTTGATGCTTGAATAATGGATACATATATATACCTGCAGTTGCAGAAATAAATTAATCATACAACCCATAAGAGAAATTCTAATCAGATATATATATATGGACTTTCAAATAACAGAAAGAAAATAAAAGAAAAAAATATATATAAAAGGCAAAACAGAAATTCAGTTGAAAGTGGATCATAATGATTGAAAACCAAAAACAAAAAAACAAAAAGAAAAAGTTTGGCGTCGCCCGGACTCGAACCGGAGACCTTCAGTGTGTTAGACTGACGTGATAACCAACTACACCACGACACCTTTATGTCCACATGAATTGAATTGAACTGAACTCATATATTGAATATAAATGAGGACATGGAAATATAAGATTTTTTTAATGGCACTATATATATGTTTTTTTTTTATTTGAACAGGTTAACTGTTTTTAATTTCTGAAATATGAATGATACCTTCAGAAAAAGACAAATCAGTAAGGCATATAAAGTATAGGACAAAAGGATTTCTCACGTATTATCAGAAAAAGGACAGATAAACAACTTAAGCAGTGTAAAATAAACAATATTGTAGTTGGTTTACACCTTATATTTTTATAATCATAAAACACACCAAATCTTATGGTTTTATTAAAAATTAGTTTTAAACTTTGAGTTATCTGATATATAAAAAGTAGAGGCATGACGGAGGTACAAAAATGAAGGCATCGGACCCTCCTCTCTACAAAACACTCATGTCATATGAATTTTAATTGCCTTCGCACTATATTCTTTTTGTAAATTTTCTTACATACATATTGATGTCAAATTCAGAAGCAGACCACCTTCACCATGAGCGATACATGCGACTGATCATCTCTTCTATTGAAGTTCTTGATAGTTAATACGTATATTAATAAGTAGAAAAAGAGAGAAAAAAATATGAAAAATCAAACGATCTTTCATTCACTTGAAAATTTATTAATTTGTTTATAGAATTCTTAACAAGCCAGCTGCATCTTTGACGCATGTTATGTCCAAAATTGTTTTCTGTCAATTGTCTATTTTTGGTGAGTTTTGACTCGTGACCACAAATTAAGATGTCTAAGTCTTAATAAAGCATATATAATAATTCTGTAGATTCTAATTAAGCCCCAACAAAATAATGGGAATTATTATCCATAAGAGGAGGGATCGATGGAGAAGCAAATAAAAAGGGAGCTTGAAAATGAAATGGATGTTATGTTTTGTCCATGTTGTCACTCCTGACGCCAGGCTGCATGGGACGTGCACTCACTCACTCACTCACTCACTCTCACACACAGCTAGCTAGCGTGGCTGACGTAGACATGCAACTCATCTGTTCGTCGACAGCACCACATCCACATCCCATCGATCTCCATCTGTCATTTCATCACTGGACAATGCATGCAGACAAGACAGCAAACCTGTCCTTGTCCACTTCATTGTTCTTCTATCTATCTATGCCGACCTCTTCTCAGTCTTCTGTTCTGCTATTATGAATCATATCATATTCATATCATATACCTACTCTTCATTTTATCTACTCTTCTGTTCTGCTATTTGGTTCAAATAGTTGCCTAATTCATCCAACAAAATAGCTACCTAGCTAATGGCCTATTTTGGTTTGTATCCAAGTGAAGTGATCGATTGTGCTTTTTATGGGAGGGGAAGATGGATTATTTTATTTGTCGGGTAGTCAGATCATAACTCATCAATTTGATTTTTTAAATCATCATCATTAATCAATCAATTAATAGTAACATCTATTGGTCCTATTCATGTTCGGATTTCAACTTATATATTTTGTGGTAGCTAGCGTTTTATGGGCTGCATGGTAGGTTTCGATTGGAAGAAATTTATTATACCAAAAAAAAAAAAAAAAAGTAAGCGACACTTAATTGATACCCCTAATGCCAACATGATTATTTTAAACAACAAACTAATTAAGTCATAATGAAACATCAACTTGCACCGACCAAAAATAGAATAATCTAAGATTAAAACTTTTAAATGATCAAAATATTTGTATTATTTCTAGTTAGAATAAAACGGTTAATTAGAAAAGCAGGAAGCCTTAAAACAGAACAAAACTATATATTTTCATATGGAATATTCATTATGAATTGCTTATTTGTTCAAATTAAATAAAATTGTTTTCATATGTGTAATAATCTGGGAATTAATTAAGTGTTGATTTGGTTAATTGATCTCAGCAGAGGCCGCATGCGTTGGGGGAAAGGAGTGGTACTTCTTCAGCATCAAGGACCGGAAGTATGCAACGGGACAGAGAACCAACAGAGCCACCGAGTCAGGCTACTGGAAGGCAACGGGCAAGGTACTTAATTAATTAATCAATTCATCAACCTTAATTACCAAATTAATACGAACACGAGTCTATATATATATATATATATAATTCTTGGTTTTAACAGGATCGACGGATTAGTAGAAAAGGAAAACTGGTAGGGATGAGGAAGACACTTGTGTTCTACAGAGGGAGGGCTCCCAAAGGGAAGAAGACGGAGTGGGTCATGCATGAGTACCGCATTCAGTCCAAAGACGACTCCTCTCAGCTCACTACCAAGGTATATACATATTCTTCTTTCATTTTCTAAAGAAGTTTTTCAGCTGGTTAATTAATTATCACTTTTGAGTATTACAATTGACGAATTAATCTATATATGGCAGTTTTGTTTGAAAATAAATAAAGAATACATGAAAATACTGTACGTACAATTTGATGAACTTAATTAATTAGCCCCCCAATAACTTTCTTTCAATGTATAAGAAAACAATTCTAAACACTTCTTTGTATAACAAAATATCATCATCCAACAAAACAACTGGACATATATATATGTTGCTATCTTGATTAAACAACCAAGGTTATTAATTACATGGAGCTCCTAATTTCATTTGTCTTTCAATTCACTTTTTGGTGGGAAGATAACAACTCGCCAACCAATAAACACTGTTCTCACTTCTTCTTCTTCTTCTTCTTCTTTTTTTCTTTTTTCTCTTTTTCTTGCTGTACCCTCACTGGCATATCTCATTCATATCATATCTTTCTAAAGATTTATGAATGAGGTTTTCCTGATTTTTCTTTTAATCGCTACGTCACTGTACACGCGCACTATGTAACAATATTTCAAGATCTAAAAATATTATTATGCATGTTGTCACTATATCAATCATTATTGATTGAGAACTAAACATATTGAAAGCCAATCTAATTATTCGATTATAAAATTAACGATAGGATGTTGATTTAATTAATATTTCTAAAACGATGTATGTATATATAACCTTAATTAATTATTCTAGTACACTTGCATGTATATAAATACAATGCTAATATAAAAGCATGGATTCCAGCTATTTGATGTTGAAGTCGTTCATTATTTATTAAGGGCATCACATCAGTTGAACGTCATCGAGACAATTTGTACTTTGTATTTGTGATAAACAGACACGAATAATATCAAGATATATCATCATCGTACAAGAAAAAAAAATAATTATAGAACTTGTCATTTTATAAAAGAAGGCAGCTGTCAATATTTTAATTGTTTTCCCTACATATATTAATTTTAAGAGCACTGGAATTAATTCTACCATTTATTACATAATTTATCTAATCATCTATTTATCATCATTTCTCACAAAATTGAATAAAAAATTATAAACTGAATAATAATTATAAACTATAATTAATTTTTTTTTTTCAAGCAGGAAGATTGGGTTCTCTGTAGAGTCTTCTCCAAAGAAAAGGGCGGCGGCGCGAACCCGAAGCCGAAGGCGCTCGCGAACTACCCCGGCGCCAACAGAGACACTGCCTACGCCGCGACATACCTCCCGCCGCTCACTGACAGCCACATTGCGTCATCCGGGAACCAGTTCGTCATCCCGGAGGCCTCAACCATGGATAATAATCTCGGTTTCGGTTTGATTGAGCAAGTGCCCTGCTTCTCCAGCTTCAACAACAACAACAACTCCGGCTCCTCCTCGGCGTCGACTCTTTCTGCTTCCAACTGCACTCCAGCAACAGTGATGATCAACAACACCATGGGTCAATGGTTGGATCATCCGGCACAGTATGAGAGTAGCTTTCTCAAGGTTTTGGGTCAACTGAGCAAACCCAATTTGAGTGAAGGATATGAGAACCACATCAATGGTTGGAACCCTTTCTGATCGAGGATTGCGCGCCAATTATTTATTCATATTTGAGTATAAAATTAATGGATCGATCTATTTATATATATGTGTATCTATATATTGTTTTCAGGCATGAATTATATATACATGCAGGAAATATGTTACAATCATGATATATATTTTATACAATATATATTGTAAGTTAGAATGTGATGAAGAGATGTGTGAATTAATTAGTGTGCATCAATTTTAATATCGCTTGGATATTATTTGGTCACAAATTTTAATTAATTGGGCTGAATTATTATTATTATATATTTTTTGTTTTCATTTTATAACTCGAAATCTTTTTAGCTTTACAAAAATCGCCTTGATATTGAATTAATTAATTTAGAGCGATATGGACAGGGGGAAGACTTGCTGTCCCATGCATGCATCATCTCCCAATGATGGTGAACTAAATAATAGTAACATATAATAATGATTTATGACTAATTAAGCTACTAATTTAAGTAAGCTAGTTGTGAGTCATGGCCACGTTAATCATGATCAAGATACCAACTAAGGACAGTAAGTCAATGACAGAGATAGTTTTCACTCAAAAAAAAAAAAAAACAGAGATAGTTAATTATTTAGATAAATAGTTTTTATTGAATCAAGTTGGGTTTTAGCTTCATATTTTTACCCTCTTATTATTATTTTTTTTCCTACAAGTGGGATTTGGGCTTTAGATACATATATTTGTGGGTGTAATGAGTTGACTTTGTCCCATGGGCAGAGACAAAGGTTTCAAAATTTTTTCATGAAATATATTTTTGTAATTATTATAGAAATTGGGTATATATATATATATATATATATATTTGTCAATTTTAGCAGCAAAAGTATAGATAAACGAAGCACTTTTGAGTTTGGTCCCATTATCATAATTATGTTAGAAATGAAACAAATTTTTTATAGTTTTTCCGTAAAAAAATATATATATTCCTAAGGATATATTTTTGAAAGTTTTTTCAGGGGGGTTTATGTTCCTACTACATCCTTACCTTCTTATCAATCGAGGTGAAGATTTGTTGTGACGGATATAACTTTTACGAACAATAATTTTATCCAAATTGTCGTATTATAATTCAAAAATTTTAAACAATATGATGCAAATTTCCCTGCTATTTGAAATATTCATGCAGAAAAACTGCGAATTAAGCAACACTTGTATATTCATTTACTGGATTTATTTCCATTTAGGATTTATCATTTAAAGTCGTCTTATAAATTTTAATTTGACATTATCCTTTTATTGGAATTTCAGTTCATCTGTATTTATTATTATTTTTTTTTAAGAAGGAGTTCATCTGTATTTAGTTAATTATTAACTCTTATTCTATTAGGTTAGCACTTAGCACTATCAAGTGAAGCGAGCTAAATACAAGTATTCTTGTGTGCCGACAAGAACTGAAAACTACATATTACTTTTGTTTTAAACAAATTCTTCCAAACTTGAAAAGAAATAAATCTTGCATTGCTTATATCACAAGGACAATCAGAAGATATATTTGCTGACAACAGATCACAATATCAGTAGAAACCAAACAAAGTTCGTTCCCTTGTTACCCATTAGGTTGACCCCTATAATAATGCCGATCAGATGCAAACATGTTGCTTTGATTTTGGTAACGTCATTAGTTGGCACTTGGTACTTAACTCAATTATATGGTCTTAATTATCTCTGTCACATTTGATTACGTTAATGAAACTGTTGTTAGTTAGTAGAGATAAAACTTGAAAGCAACGCATTGCCAACTTGATTAACCTTACACACGGTATTACGGTAATGCATCATCACGCCCATAGACATAAATTAAACTGGGTAACACTGATTACTGATACAGATTACACAAGCTGTTCCTTAATTTGTTCCTTGTGTTATAATCCACTAAATTTGGTTCTTTTGACATATTAAGATCTTAAAAGTGTTATAATTGTGTTATAGTCCACTAAAATTTTCTCCCCAAAAAAAAATTAGTATTATTTGAAGAATTAATAGAAGTAAAATATTAAGTATCTATAGCACTGGCTTCACTCGCAGTTGATTAGTTAGTTCTTACTCATAATTCCTATTTTATCGAAAATAAAATAAAGAGTAAGTTAATTAAGAATCAATCTATAATCTAACGGCAAATGCAATGCTCTACGTGTGAGATGTCGCAAGTTCGAAATTTGAATAGAATCTTTTATATGGATATTAAAAGTTTGATAGTTAAGACTCCCAATTTATCTCAAAAAAATATAAAAAAATAAAAATTAATTTGCTACAAAGTCACATTTATCGTATTATCTGACATGTTATTTGGGACACATAACACACTTTTTCGACATTTTTTTCCTCTGTTCCTTTCACTGCTCAATAAACTTTTATTTACAGAACAGCTGAAGATAAAGATATATTTTTTAGAGTGAGGCTATTATACTATTAATAGTACGGATTGCTCCGTACTATTGACTCATAACTCTAATTTCAAACTATTAATAGTCAATCCAAACCGTTCATTATGATCTTCATATATAATTTTACTTGTAAACCATATTTTATATTTTTTGAAATTTGTTTAGTATTTTTTAGATATTTTAAAATGTCACCTATTTGAATGGCTCATAATGTTTTAATCAAGTGATTTTTGAAAATATCTTAAAAATAGTAAAAAGTTACTAAAAATTTTAAAATTTGGTTCACAAGTTAAATTGGATATAAAGATCGTAATAAACGGTTCAGATCAACTATTAATATTTTGAAATTGGAAGTACGACCAATAGTAGTACAGGGCAAATTGTACTATTCATAGTACAATAACCTCACTCATCTATTATTTTGTCCCACAATTTCAGGCCGCCAGAATAAAAAAATAGCAACTGGAACCTAATTAAAGTAAATTAATCACCAATGTAACAGTAGTGAATAATCATTGTGAAAATCATGCAATGTATCTGGATCAGAGGCTTCAAATTCGAGTCAAATTCAACAAGTTAAACTTTATATTTGCAATTCTCAATTTTCGGTTTTCCTCCTCTTTAGTCTTTACATAAGAACCGAACTCGAACCAATTTTGTGTACCTTTCCTCTTAAATTTTTATGATCGGATCGGATTGAATATTCGGTATCTAATTCCAGCATGTATTTATTTGTTAATTAATCTTTGGTTATCGATCCGATGTCGAGGTTTTGTTGTTATTGTTTACTAATTTGATGTCTTTTTTTTTTTTCAAAAAAATAGCAGCTATCAACAAATATGTAAAATTAAAATACAAAGCAGCAACAACATAAAACCACTAAAGCAAAACAGAGAACTAAAACATTGTTAATTTGATCTCTGTGCATCCATTCTACCCAACATTAACCAACCAAACAGTGGATATGATATGAACATTAAAATTAGGCCTCGCCAGGCAATAAATCCATGTTCTTGCACTTGCTCCACCTACAGTGTTACCTCATTTTTATTTTCAGTGGAACGTCCAAGTTGTGCAAGAGACAAATTGCCTTGCCCCGTATCTTATAATGGATATTGTAAACAATGGAAAACATAACATAACATAGCTATATATTATATATATTTCCTTCATCAAGTACAAGCGTACAACAGTAACTGTTTACTATATTGACGCCAATCTAACCAACTAGCTCAATCAATCAATTAAAACCAGTAGCCAACAAAACACAATCATCATAAATGACAAAATACAACTTAATTCTTTATTTATAAATTATAATTGTGTTTATGCAAAAAAAAACAGGAAAGAAAACATGATCAAATTGAACTCTAGCCCATGAGAAGCCCAACTCAGTTCTGCAAATTAGGAAAATTAAATTAACACCCAATTGTTTCCATTGTTTGAATTCCCCCAGTGCACATGAATAATCATAAATGGAGCTACATGTTACATGACAATGACTACACACTCACCGACTCTGGGCGTTGGCTTCTCATCTGCACACTCCTGTGGAGAGCGACAAGAGATAGCATGTTCATCAGCAGCAGGTCGACTGCTCCGACAAACGACGCGATCAACGCCATGCCGCCGTGCAAGCAAAACGCACCGAACTTGTCGCATATCGGGTTCCACCTTGCGTGCACGTTCCCGTCTTTACCCAGCTCCGCCATCGACGTCGCGGCTGCTGCACTTGTCGCTACTATGACCATGATCGCCTGGGTGATTGTTTGTTGAAAAAAATGAATTGTTAACAATATTTCAATGCATACAAGCTAATTAGTTATTTTTAGTCACAATTTGATTATGAAGTAATTAACAATTTGATTATGAAGAAAAAGAGGAACTTGTCTTTGTTAGAAATACACCAATATTTTTTCGGCCACTTTCTTTTTCTAGTCAAACAAAAGTCCTTATTCAATTAATAGATTCCTTGATTGGATATTTGATATGGACAATATAAATTGCTTAATCATCATATGTAATCCCTGTCTCTAGATCTAATACTGTTCTTAATTTCTTTTTGTGATAATAGAACATATACTGTTCATCATCAACCAGTGGCTGCCTTTCCAGAAAATAGATAAACATCATGTGGCATAAATAATTGGTATCCAGATCCAGTGTATAGTCTATTATATAAGTCCTTATAAATCCAATCATGGTAGAATAAAAGTAGCATAATACTGAATTCTTGAATATAGTAATGTTATATATTTATCATCTTTTACCAGATCAAGTATGTGAATCCACAGCTTGTTCTCCTTTCCTTTGAAACAAGGCCTCAGCAGCACAAACAGGATGCTGTAGAGGCTCGCCAAGGCATTGCCTGCCACAAAGTACCTGAAACCATTTTAAGTTTGTAACAATATCAGTTTATCTGGTAAGAGAACTTTCAGTATATCACACAAAATACACACTGGTACATTGCTACTGATCTACAGGGTACTTACTGTCCCAGAGTTGCATAATGAAACTTGACTGTTTTTTGGGATAAATTAAAGAATGTTAGAAAAGGCATTATATTATACAGGCCTACTATTGGTTTTTGTTAATTAAGGCCCGTGATGAACAGTCTCCAACAAAAGCAATATGTGCCAAATATTTGGAACAAAAGCAATGGCTTAATATCATAGATTATATTAAGCCTAAGCAATTACCATATTTTAGTTTTATTCTTGTCTTCTCGACAATCACCGTTACACTAATCAATCATGGACAATTCTAATTACATAAACATGAAATTAAGAATAATGAGAATATGCAATTACTCACACGAATGCGGGCGTCTGCTGGAATTTGGCAGTGAAGGTCTGTGAAATAGGCTTTGTCCCGACGACCGCCACGACTGCAGTCCTACTCTGCTTGTTTAACCCCATGCCGATGGCCGCGGTTGTTGTTGCGATCAGTGCAAGCCATCTCAGTGTTAGTGGCAGCTGATTCACTAATTTGGATTTGATATGCCCAAATTTTGAATCCAACACTAACTCAGAAGGCTTGGTGCCATTCTCAAGTGCCATCTTTGATCTGGATTATGTATGTATGGAGCAAACAAAAGAAAGAAACTGGTATGATGGATGGTACTAATTCATGTTTTGAGATTATATAGATGTTAATGTTGTTGTGCATTAGTTGTTGTTAAAATACTTCTTCAGATGTTACATAGCTTTCCAATAAAGAGGTGAGGTTTCTTTCTGTGCTACATCTGTTTTTCTTGTGAGCATCATCGGAGATCAATTTGAAGAATTTGGGTTTTGTTTTCTTGTTTTCGTACCAAGATGTATTTGTTCCAGAAAAGTAAAGTGCTTTTTAATTGTCAGAGGAGGGAAGTTCTATATTGCAAGAAATTAAGAAAAGCTTGTGACTTGTGAGGAGAGAATAAGAGATGAAGGTACTCAGCTTTGAGCTAACAACTATATATTGTGACACTCCTAAAAGTTCATTCCATTGATTTGTTATAAAACATGCATTTAGTGACATCAATTTTGGATCCTATCAAATATTATTTTTCTGGGTCTGCCCTTATGTCTAATATAGTTTACAACGAAATCCCTAGTGGAATAACTTTTATAAATTGTCCTAAACAGTGAACGATGTATATATATTGGTCACAATTTTTTCTGAACGATATCGTGCGGATTGCAAAATTTGTTATATCTATGTTTTTTTTTAAGCAATGTCGTTGTTTGGATAGACCAATGAACAACATTGTTCTCTTTTTTAAGCATAGACATAAAAAGTATATTTAGAGGGGTATAGTTGTGTGTTTTTAAAAAAAAAAATTAAAAGAGCAAAAGAAAGGTTAAATTTAACGTTTATAGGTGAAAAGCAAATCCGATTTTTTTTATATCATCTTGAATTATGAAGCATTTGTATAAATTTGTAAAATTTGAAGCAAAATTTACTGGGAAAAATTCTTGTGCCTGCATGATTATATAAATTTGTCTGTACTAGAGTTGTAACTCGGGCTTCGCACCGAAAAGATATCAAATAAATAATCAAAAAAATTTATAAAATTTAATATTAAACAAACTTTTGAACATACTCTTTAAATCTTTTGATATAAATAATAATAATGTAATAATTTATAAATAAGAATGCACAAATGTTGAATCATTTTTAAGGATTAAATTTTATTTTAAACATATCATATTCATGTTATTTAATGTGAAGAAAAAAAACATGTAAGTCGCTGGATCAAAGTATATAAAGAGTTATAAATAAAATCAATAGTGAATAACATTGATGATGTGACATTGCTGAGGTACTTAAAAATCTATTATAAGAAGAGTATAAATTATTTAAGGGATATCATTTTATTTAGTTCGCCATCCGAATTAGTCTTCGTAAAAACTTTTTTTATAAAAATGTTTTCTGGCATTCATCCATAATTTTCGGGCCTGGACTCATCTTAGACCCAACCAGACCCCGAAAAATCTCTGTTTCGGTTGGGCATTTTGTCGATATAGTTTGTTTTTTAGCGCCAGCAGTTGGAACAAGATTATAAGATGAATAAAATGCATTTTCTTGGTTAGTTGGAACTACCAAGACCACAGACCAATATTAGGGAATGAATTATTATCTTCATCCGAGTAAGATATCATCGTCTGGTAGATTATGACGATCTTAATCTTGTACAAAACCTTACAGTGAGATAACAAAGACTTACGCATGGTCCATTCATGAGATCTGTGTTTGTGAATTTTGAATACTTTTGTAAATGTCACTTTATGCATTGTTGTCATAAGATAATTGATAAAGATTTACGCATGGTCTTCAAAATGCGACATGATCTCTCAACTATTAATTTGTTATCTCATACATTACATAAAAAATCATTGAATGCGTATAGGATAATATTTGTAATATATTTATAATTTTTCTTTGTTTGGACAAATTATTTATTTATTTATTTATTTTGATGAAGCATCTGGACAAATAATTAACTGCTTTATAAATTATAAACACTATTAACATAAAATGACTCGATCCGCTTATATTTCAAGTGTCAAAAGCAATAAATAGAAATTGGTAGAATTACATAGGTCATAAAAAGAAATAATTACTATTCTTTAACATGAAAAAACAGTCAAAAATTCAAAAACAAGAAAGAAGAAAAAAAATCCTGAATCGAAATCTCCAATACAAAAAATGAACAGAGGCCAGCCAGAGAGGCAAAAACCAACAACCCACAATCATCGGAAAATTTTCATGCGTATCCAAACTATTGATCTTATCTCCGCTACTGTCTAAACAGTCAAATTATTTTCACCAATACCCAAATTTAAGGGTGTAAGTTCAACTTGCGCCCTATAACTTCTTCATGTGTTATCTAACAGCCAAGTTACACAGGCAATGGATAGAGGGTGTGCATGTTGATATGAGTCTAAATGGCGCAAGTTGAACTCACACCTTTAAGTGTGTGCTCCAAAAGGGGGGAGAGGAAGGAAGGGGAGAGTTGATCAAGTTTGGAGTTACCTGTCTAAAGTCATGTTACTTGCTCCACAACTACAATTACTAGAGAGAAGATGAGAGTAACAAGATACAAATTGTAATTATGGAGCAACTAACATGATCTTGGGCAGGTAACTCCAAATTTGATCAGTCCTCCCCTCCTCTCCCCCCTTCTGGAGCACACCCTAAATTTGGGCATTGGTGAGAATAACTTGACTGTTTAGGTAGTTATGGTAGAGATAAGTGGGTATCTATGAAATTTTTCTCAATCATCAAAAAGAAAAGAAAAGCGTACCAGAGAAGCAACACTGTTCAGCTATGTAGCACTGACACGGTCCAAAATCTGCTGCACCAGAGTGTGACGCGTGTCGGACTGACACTCGTGCGACACGATGTGACACGGCACTGACATGGTCAATAAGGACTCGAGACACGGTCAATGCCGTGTCGACACGGCATCGACACGGTTGGACACGTTTGAGGACACTACCGCTTAATATTTTTATATGAAAGCAATTCGTCTCTTTATCTTTTCATACCGTTGAACCCAAAACTGGTAAACACAAAAAATATCTCCTTAACCTAGTAGGAAAAAGAGGAATTCATTGGAAACCTAAACTAAAATAAAAAGAAACAAAGAGAAAATATGAAGAAATCTAGAAAAAAGAAGATTAGCCAAGTTCAAACTCTAAGGAAGTTGGTGTGCCGGCGGTTTTTTATGTTCCTGTCCATCGCAACTTCCATCCCTCAAGGTTAATTTGTGAAGGTAAATGTTATAAACTCTTACCACTTCCATTCCCATATTGCTGCTTTATTATATCTCTTGTCCGATTGAGTGGCCGAATATTTTGATTAACTTAATTCTTTTTTTTTTGGTGAACCCGATGCTTCATGCGCCAAAATTAGTTTGTGCATTACATAATTTTATAGCATATATAACCGACCATAAATTATTTTAATTAACTTGCTTGTAGGCTATAATTTTGACCACAGGAGATACAACTACACCCAATTCTGATGCTTCTAACGCAGTACAAGAGGATGATCCTCACAAACCACTTTGGAGAGTTGTGATTAAAAAGGAAAAAGTGGGATCTAGTGGAGGTAATGGTCATTCCAGTGTTGTTACTATATAGAAGTATTTACGGGTTCCTATTCTAGAGTTAAGGGTCACCTATTGCATAAATCTGGACAAGGGATTAAAGCACTCACGGAGGGAAGCAGGGGTTTGGGGGGGTCATGTACCCCCTTGAATTTGAGAAACTGAATACATTTTCAACAGAAAACCTTATTTGTCCCCCTCTTAATTAATCTTATACACAATTAATTAGTTGGTTAATATATTGATATTACTTTTTATAGTTGTAAAGACTAATTAATTGTAAAAAGTGTTTATAGAAACAAATTAGTATAATGATTTGTTTCTTGTCTTATATAAAATTTCTATTAACAACTCGTGTTTTCATAAAATTATTTCTTCTCTATAATGATATACAAAATACGAATTATACAAAGCTTTTTTTTTTTTTTGATAAGATGATTTATACAAAACATTAGCATATGTATCTTTTATTATTGACAAAACATGGCAATGTAGAGATATACTTGCAAAGTTGCAATGTATTATTTTATATTTTAGTTAATTTTACATTGTTTTTGTTGTTACAAACATACAACAATTTAGGAACATGAAATAACTTTGTATTTCAACGTTGTACTGATTTTTTTGAATTTAATTTAATTTAATTTTTATTGGCTTAATAAAATTTGTCCCCTGCTATAAGTTGGCTCTGGCTTCGTCACTGGATTAAAGGTTGCAAGAAAATCATTCTGGATCAATTGACTTCTATAAAAAAAATTCATATAGAAGCTAAGAATAGAATGAAGATTGAAGTATCGAAAGATGTTCCCTTGCCATGTGAAAGTATGTCTTTTAGAGAGGGGTTTGAGCCAAAGAAAAAGAGTTATCGGTGGCGGTAGTTTGGAGAGGGTACTTAACAATAGTCAAAAAAAAATACTTGATCAGATTATAGTAAGGATGAAAAATGTTCTACACAACATGTTTGCCTTTCAATTTAGCTAGAAATCCTTACTATGTCAAAAAGAGCTACTTGAAAGTAGAATGAATGAAAGTATTAATAAATCTATCTATTATGTTAAAAGCAGTATGTCAAATTGTGAATTGTGATGCATATATTTTTATGAACAATATCCTTCATATATTTTTATTTTGATAATAAAAATATTTTGTATCCGTGTCCAATACCGTATTGCGTGCTTGTATTATGGAAATTGCCGTGTCGTATGTCGTGTCGGACCCGTATCAGTGCCGCATAGCTGTTCAGCTCCCTCCCTTCCGCAGTTGCACTTCCCCAAGTGCAATCAACTGTTTACACCGCCACGGCCCTTCGCCCCTCTGTCCTCCCACTCTCACTCTCACTCACTCACCAGGGTTTTGTCATCTCGCACCATGGCCTCCCTTCCTCCGCTAAAACCCCCCGCGCAGCTCCCGGCTTCTCGCCTCATCCCCTTCTCCTCCAAAACCCCTCTCCTCCCTCTCCCTCTCCCTCTCCTTCCCTCCCTCCACCTCCACCTCTCCCCCAACCGCAATGCCCTGCGCCCGCTCACGTGGCGCTGCCAGGTCGATGTCAAGGGCAACGGTTCTCTCTCCAGCGACTCCCCCGACTCCCGCCACCTAGACAAGGTTTGCTATTTGCTTCTCTATGTTTCTCGACTGTTCAATTCCACTCCTCTTTGATCATCCTCAACCGATTTGCTTGCTTGCGTTCTTCTTTGCCGCATTTCGTCGTACATGTTATGTGCGTCTAACTGACTATGCAAACTTCTGGCCCCTGCATTATCCTAATTCCTAAATAGATACCCTTATATACTTTCTGGTCTGTTTACCGAAGACACGCATTGTTAAGCACCTTAATACAATACATTATTCACTTCTTCCGGGGCATTTTACTGTTTGTATGGCACGGCATTTCTCTCCCTTTTATAATTAGTTGCAGTAACGCAGCAGTTGATGAAATTGGGGAATTCCAACTGAACTGGGTTCAACTGAGGTCTTAATTTTTTTTAACCTTGTTAGCAAAAGGCACTAGAAGCCGCGATGAATGACATAAACAGCTCGTTTGGGAAAGGTAGTGTCACGAGGTTAGGCACTGCAGGAGGCGCTCTTGTGTATGCTTCTTTTACTCACTATTTCTTTTGTCATACAGACTGATTTATATTTTTAGTGTTTAAATAATTTAAAGTTCATTAACATTGTTTTATTTCACAGAGAGACCTTTCCAAGTGGTTGCTTGACCTTGGATTTTGCTCTGGGAGGTGGTCTCCCTAAAGGAAGAATTGTTGAGGTAATTTCAAGAATTAAGTAATCCATATGAATAGAAATATCATAGCGTCATCTGAAAATTCTCTACCTGTTGTATGACAAAGCATGCTTGTTTGGCAATGTCTTTATGAAATTCTAGTTGTTCATAATATGGATTTTGAATGTGGCAGATATATGGTCCAGAGAGCAGTGGAAAGACAACTTTAGCTCTTCATGCAATTGCTGAAATTCAGGTCTGAATCAATCATGTATGGAATACTGTACTGGCAATTATAAAGCGTCCCTCATTGTTGTTATGTTGTTGCCTGTTGTGCAGAAGCTAGGAGGTAATGCTATGCTGGTTGATGCAGAACATGCATTCGATCCGTCTTACTCTAAGGCACTAGGAGTGGACATTGAAAATTTAATTGTATGTCAACCTGACAATGGAGAAATGGCTCTTGAGAGTAATGTTCCTCAACTCACTTGTAAAGAGTATACAAAGTGTCTGTGATTTTATTTGAAACCCTGTTTCCTTGCGTCTTTAATTTTTTTGAGTAGCGAAGTAGCAGTTCATGAGTCGAAAAGCCAACAGGTCCTGTATATAATATTTTAAAATTGCACATTGTATGTCTGTGAAGAGACTGACACCTGCCTACCGTATGCATGTGGATTGGAATAAGAGCTTTCTGAAGGATTTTGTCAACCTGTATTTTTAATGCTATAGACATGCTCAGATGGCCTTCATTTTGGTATATAGTATATACCAATCCTGGCACTGAAAGTTATGTAATGCCTTTTTAATGTAAATAGTGAATTTGCTGGTTTGGTTCACTTAGTGCTATTTAATGTTTTATCATATGTTACGCTAACAAAATTTGATAGGTTCATGTCGTCGTTCTTTTATATATTTCAGTTGCAGATAGAATGTGTAGATCAGGAGCAGTAGATCTCATCTGCATTGATTCAGTCTCAGCTCTTACACCACGTGCAGAAGTTGAGGTTATTGCTTAAATTTACTCTCTTTTTTTTTTTTCTCATATGTTAATTACATCATTAGTTTCTAAAAATGTAATGCTGTTCTTCTGTTATATTTTGTACTTTTAGGGGGAGATAGGGATGCAACAGATAGGTCTACAGGCCAGACTGATGAGCCAAGCATTGAGGAAGATGTCAGGAAATGCATCTAAGGCTGGTTGTACCTTAATATTCATAAATCAGATAAGATACAAGGTCTTGATATTTTTTAATCTGTTATTCCTATTTAAACACACACGGGTCCTGAAAAATATCGGCATATAGAATAATTTGTGAGATACTAGAAGTGTCATGCATATCCCATTAAATACAGGCAATAATATATGCCTTGCAGAGAGAACATCTTTTAAGCCTGGACTGCCTATATACTTATTTAGTGATTTCTTTTTCTTGGCATAGTTAGGAAATGATGGGTATAGGATGAATGCGATAGTTCTCATTGTTTTTTGCTTTCAATTTTAATTTTGAATATCTGGTAAAATTTGGTTTGAGTTATTTTTCTTTTGGTTGTTTGTATAAAGATTGGTGTGTTTTATGGAAATCCTGAAGTGACTAGCGGAGGCATAGCATTGAAATTCTTTGCATCTGTTCGCCTAGAGATACGTTCTATTGGCAAGATTAAGTCGGTGAGCACGTGCTAACCTTCTCTGTCCTTCTTAGTGAAATGTTCAGCCTTGTTGGCTGGGTACTCAGTACTCAGCATGGTATGCATGCATTATTGCATTTAGGTGTACTTTTGTGGTTTCTGTTGACTTAGAAGAATATAATTTTCTTTCTTCACACCAATTATTGGAAAAATAGTTGCTTTCTTGTAATTTTTAGAATAAAATGATAGGAAAATAGTTATTTTTTCTTATATATTTCCATTTAGCAAAAAAGTTTGGCCACACACCAAAATAAACTAATAGAAATGATATTGGTTTTTTTTTGTTATTTTTTTTAAGCAAAAGAAGAGTCCATCAGGTTCTTAACAGTCCAGATCCATTTCAACTTGATCGAAATATAAAGCACACAAAGTTGGTACATATGTTTTCTTAAAATAAGTAAATTCTTTTCAAAACATCTTTTGGTGCAGCCAACGAAAGGCGAAGATGATATTGGCATCCAGGTCCGTGTGAGAGTGCAAAAAAGCAAAGTATGTAAGATATTTGTTTTCCCTTAAATAACAAAAGTTCTATTTAGTCCTTAGTTCATCAGTGCGTGCCTGCATGGTGCATGTTTGGTGTGGACCAATTCCTTATTAAATCTTGTTTTACTTTTTTCTTTTTAAACACTAATTTGCAAATTGAGGGTGAATTGAGGACAAATTGAAAATTTGAAGTTGAAATTGAAATTGAGCTTTGTTGACAAGATGTGAGGCAGATTGATGAAAATTTGTTTAAATTTGGCAGCTACCGCACAGTTGGCTGTTACTTAAAGTCTTGATTGTGAACTAGGAACTGACCGATACCAGTCAAGTCCTGTACCTGTATTAAATATTGTTTTAAGTTATTAGATTGAAATTGTTTTGTATGTTGTGCAAGGAAGTTCAAGAAGAGAGTCCATCAGGAATGCTTGTTTCTACCTTGTAGTGGGTGTTTGGTTGAGTATCTGGTGACATATTTAATTTATTTTTTGGCACTTACGTAGGTCTCCAGACCGTACAAGCAAGCTGAGTTTGAAATTATATTTGGAGAAGGCGTCAGCAAACTTGTAAGTTTAATGTATTAACATGCTTTTATCTTACAAAGCTAACATGCTTCTTTTTTGTGACTACTGGTCCAATTATATGTATTTTAAATTTTAGTATAAAATTTTTATGAATTTTTTTTTGAGATGTATAGGGATGTATTCTGGATTGTGCTGAAATGATGGACGTGTTGGTAAAAAAGGGATCATGGTATTACTATGGAGACCAAAGGTTCGCCTTTTCTTTTTCACCTCTATCAGCATTTGTTGTTAAGGAGCATATCAAGATTTGAACTCAGATGGGAGGAGAAACAGGTTCATTTGATGTGCCTTTCAACAACAACTGAGCCTCTAGTCCCATTTGACATGCCATTCGACAATAACAGCAAACCTTTAGTCCAATTTGATGTGCCATTGTTTGGATAAAGTTACCCATATGTACTACCATGTCACTTATATATCATGACCATCACAGTTGTACTCAACTATCGGGCTATCCCTACCTGACTACTGGTAGTTCTCATTGCCTGAGCATTTGTTTGATGGTACCATACCACTACTACTGGTGTCTGCTATGGAGAACCGTTAGAGTTCTAGCACCACTTTGGTTTACTGGAAACCATTTGTTCCAATTCTACATGCTTAATCATTTTTCAACTATGAAATATATTTAATACAGGCTAGGTCAGGGCAGAGAAAGGGCATTGCAATATTTGCGGGAGAACCCTCTTATTTGTAGTGAAGTAGAAAAGGTTTGCATCAAGGCTCTTGTTTTCCTTTTAGCTATGTTCCTTCACATTCTTGATATTTGAATTGCTTAATTCTTAGTGCATCTCTTTGTCCTTCAAATTCCTGTTGTACCAGCCTTGCCAATGTATGTTAGTTGAGTTCCAGCACCATACAATGAATACAAATAATCACACAAACATTATTGCCGTTTCACATGCATTTGCCCGGGTATACAAGAAATTGTACTTTACTGGACTCATGTGAAATATTGAGGTTTTTTCACAAAATACCTAGTTTACTTTATTTTACTGAATGATAACTTCCTATATATAGGCGGTAAGAGCAATGATTCCGGATGGGACTCGCCACATGAGCCTGCTTGCTTTTGGCCAACAATCAGCAACAGAAGATGAAGAAATAGTTGATGAAGTATTATGATCCACTCTTTTTTTTTTTTTTATGCCAAGATGACTGCAATTAAGGGTAGATGCAGTATTGATGCTGGTTGTGCGTCTTGTTGCAGATGTTGTAAAATTAGGATTGCTACCTATTGGGGGAGCAACCAATTTTGGGTTTAGAGATGGAGGGGATGGGGGTTGTTGTGGGTTATAGGGGCCATTCCTAATTCTTGGCATGTGAGAGGGCTTTTGATCCCTTTATGCCGAGCCAGCCTTTTTGTAATTTAAATTAGGCTTAGTTATAACTTATAAATAGAATTAGTTCAATTGCTCATCTGCTTCTGTTTGATTTTGGTGTGCAATAGTCTAATATCATTAAGCCAAAGCCGAGAAATTTTTACATGATTCAGCTCGTGCATGGGTTTATCTGGACTATATACTGGAGGTCTCTCATCGCTTAGTTGCTAGTCAAAGACTTTCATTATTGTAACCGTAGTTTCGTGGCATTGGAGTCCCCAAGTTGAGCCCTACGTGAGCTCGGTTTATCTGCTTTTGTTCTATATATTTTTGGAAACATATCGTTTAACTTGCATAATATGGCTTATATGGTCTGTACTAAAGCAGGGTAACCAACAGATACGTCACATTTTCATTCTCTGGTGTTTGTCATAGAGTGACGAGTTGTTTTAGTTGTAAACATACCTTGCCAAAATGTTTCTTACTTTTCTGTGACCTGCATTTGTGACGTGTGAAGTCGAACTTGCCAAAAATGCTTTGGACCAGCATTATTGACATGTGATAAAGTGAAGTTCTATCAGATTATGGTTTTTGCCCGAAGAGCACGTTGCATCAGGGGTTTCCAATAAAAATGAAAAAGGATCCAAACAAGTTGGTAGTTGGTTAGAAATGAAACCCAATCAGACTGAAAGAAAAACAAGGGTAGGTGATAAATAACGTATAGTCAATTGCCAAAAATATATGCATAATAACATCACGTCTCACAATCCTTACTCCTAATAAAAGGTTATTAGGAGATTGAATTTTTTGACATAAAAGTTCTATTCTCTCCAAAGAAGAAATCTCAGACATCGATTATTTACTTAGATTAATTACCACAATTGACGTACATTAATATCCCAGCCTATTAAAATTTAAGGCCATATCAGTTTTCTACTTTTCTCACAAGGGATGAATTTTCGGCCCTTTATTGCAAGATATAATAATTTCAACCCAAAGCAAGACGTGAGCTCATGTCAAAATGCACAATCACATCGGAGAAAAATAAGCAATTAATCACACACAAGGAATTAACTTATCTTTAAATAATTTCCTGAAGTCCAATTCATATATAGATTATCAAATTGAAATGAAATTTTGTTCTAGACTTGATACATAATAATAGCTATTATATCACTGCAGTAACATACAATCCTTTATACATACATATATGTTTAGCTGTTTGTTTGAGAGTCTTAGATCCGATGCAAAGAAGCCAGCCTCTTCTCCAGGTCGTCAATCTCTGAAGACTCTGGGGCCACCATTGCAGCAGGAGCGACATTCCTAATAGAAATAGAGATTTCTTCATCAACAATTCTGTTGACCCATTAACCTTTTAAATATACTGCAAAATCTGCATTTTCTTTAAAATATAAAACTTCTCATACCGGGGACTAGGAGCAGTAACAGTTTCTGCCTTCCTGTTAGTTGAAGCTATACGTCCCTTAGGAGCTGAAGATAGCTGAGAAAGTTGAACACGATGACAGAAGTGAGCAAAGAAAAATTATGCAATAATGAAGTTATAGAAGGAAATAGATATGCTGTGTGTTTCACCTGAGAAGCAACACCAACACCGATCTCATCCAACACCTGGCAAGTAATAATTAAGGAAGAAACAAAGATGACAGTAAATATATTGTTACAATAAAATCGTGCAGATTCTTGGATTCAGCTACAATTGAAGCAGTTAATTTTGGCCAGTACATGCTGAAAATAACCCCGTGTGTGTGTGTGTTGGTTGGGTGGGCGGGGGCAAGCAACATGAAGCAAATATCACAAATATCAATCTCAATTATGTCCCAAAATAGCATACAACTGTACAATTCAGCCACCAAACAAGGCTTTAATTGAGCAAATATACCGGAGCCCTTCTGTGAGCGCACCTCCAAGAACCTATCAAATTACCTCCAAATTTCGATTTATATGGCTCAATAGATTCTTTATACCAAAATCTTACAGGATACAAAAATTTTCCATTTTTGAAAATTAGTAAGTATTTGTTTGCGATTTTTGAAAAATGACTATACAATATTATTAAAATAATCAAGTTTTATGTATCACTTTTCAAAAATCCCAAACAAATACTTAAAAATTTTCAAAAATGGAAAATTTTTGTATCCCATAAGATTTTGATATAAAGAATCTATTGGGCCATATAAATCGAAATTTGGAGGTGATTTGATATGTTTACGGAGGTTAAGCTCACGGAAGGCTCCGTGAGTTAAGCTCACGGTATATTTGCTCGCTTTAGCTTATCCCTCTTTTGGGTTTGTTAACCTTATTTGTTTCAAAATGCTCAAAGAGAGGCTTTAATTCATTTTGCGCCAAACCTCAATCAAATCACATTTTTCTTCAAGTGAAGATTACAGAGCATAAGTTCAATAAACATGGATTTTCAGTACCTCTCATGTTGTTCTGAACCCAAAATAAGTAAACTTTTGGAAAGTTGGTATGGTGTAAGATTAAAACCTGGTTTGTCAGATCCTCCGTTTCTTCCTCAGCATTATCTTTATCGAGAGTTTCATCTATAGTCTCTGACATCATCTCAATCTGGAAAAAAAACATTAAAAATACAAAAGAATTACTACTTGCCCAGTTGCCCTATAGTTTAGTATAAGACTGAAAAAAACAATGAAAAAATGATACCAGTTTACAGTATCTACATTTAATACTATATCATCAGGGTGAACATGTAGTAAACTATATGCAACACCTCTGACATTTTATACAACTTACTAAACAGATTCCACTGAATCTATAAGCTCTAAACTTTCTACAGTAAGCACTGTTAACACGATAGATGTTATTTGACATATTTAACAAGTAATCGAGTGCAAATTACAACCTTGACAAATGTGCATGCATTTTTATAATCCATATCATGAGACATACTGAAGGAACCATATACGCACATGTGCATGCATTCAACAAAAAATGAATGTATAGATGAAACGGAAAAACAAGGTCAAACAATAACAGCTCAGCGCATTATGTTTAACACTGTCATTCAGAAACATCCAAACTATAACCTTTATGTCCCTTGGTTCTATTTAAAAATAGTTTAAACATTTTTAGTGCTCTGAAGGTGCATTTTACCATGATATAATTTGTTTTTCAATAAATTTAATGCATTTCTTGTTCATCACGATCACCTATGTCCCTCGGTTCTGTTTAAAAATAGTTTGAACATTTTTAGCGCTCTGAAGATTCCTTTTACCATGATATCATTTGTTTTACAATAAATTTAATACATTTCTTGTTCATCAGGATCAACATAGAAAAATAATATTTCAGCGGGGGCAACGATGTGGATTATGAAAAGAGAATAAAATAAATCAAGGAGACTTAATGTACCGTCATATCAAGCTGCGTTGACTGCTTCTGAAACTCCTTCATGATCTTCATTTGCTTTGCAGGCTCCATTTGCTGGAATTGTATGAGTTCAAGTTGCAAAATGAGAATTAGCTAAACTGAAGCAAGCATTTGAAACTTACTTCAAAAGTTCAAATACATTGGTGATTCAATAAACCTCAATCTCAATGATCCATTTAGACCCAACTAAACATACAGCCAACCAAGTTTGGTGCTGTACCAAAGTCTGATTTGATCTTCAACTTAAACTCAATCTATCTAAATTTTACCTAAATTCATTTATGCAATCCAGGATACCCTAATTTTGGTCACCAAACCACATTAGTTCTAGCCAAATCAAGGCTTGGTTTACACAGAGCCATCCAATTAAGCATCACTAATAAAAGACTAGAGCTCAACTGAAGATGTCATACAAGGACTCAAAATGCTAAAGTAAAGCAAGGTCTGTCTCAGTTTCACCATAGTTAATGTGGTTTATCAGCTTTGTTTACCTTGTTCATAGCAGCCATAGCTTTGTTTGCACCTTTCATACCAGTCGAAATTGAAGTTGTTGCGTACATAGCCTGAGAAATTAAGTTATATAAAATTAGCATTATAGTTCTAAATGTCAAAAGCACATGCAATTAAGTATTGACAGGCACCGTGCTGTTACTAATAGTCCTTCTGTTTACATATACAGAGGATGCCATGGCAGTATCAGTAGTACTAAGTATGGTACCATAGATCTCAAAACATGAAAATATGTATATTCCGAACCTGTGTATGTGTGGCAACACCTCTAATTTGTGCACGAGTTCCTTGCAAATTTGTAATCTGTTGTCTAAGTCGTACTAGTTGTCTTGCCAATATACGAGTAGCAGCCTACAAATTTCAGAAATAAGTATTTCACTAAGGCACCTAAAATTTCAAATGAAATCATATTGATGGGTTAATAAATATTTGATACCCATTCTGTAACAGGCACTTTTACAAAATGTACAATCGAGTGGCATCAAATTACATATATATAAATTGGTAGTTGGAAATAAAACATTCATTATCTTGCCTCATTGCCAGTTTGTGCAGTCTTCTTTATCTCAGCCACAAGCCTTTTCTCCTGAATACAATGATTAAAGTAAGAAAACTGAAAAAAAAAAACAAAAATAAAGAAAAATAAAGATGAAACAAGCAAATTGTGAACCTCCAGCTGTAGTGACCCAATTTCTCTCTCAACATCTGAATATGCAAGGAACATGGTTAGCACGCACACGCACACACACAAAAAGTCTTAAATTGTCGAATAGGTAATAGTATTTTTTTAACACAAGTGTAAAATAGGACTGATTGCACAAATGATACTATGTTCAAATAAACATGAGGTCTTTGACTCCAATTTTATACTATGACTGAAATCAGTCAAGAATAAACCTAAAGTAGAAATGCTCGAAAGTGGTTACTGGTAATTACAAGTATATTTCCAATTAATGAAAATATGAAATTGCTAATTTTTCTATTTTGACATAAGAAGGAATCGGGCGCTTACTTCTCGTGGCAACACCCATCTCTCTTTTGCTGCTCCTCAGAGCTTCTGAAAAATGTAAAGGAAATTAATTACATTAACAGCTAAAGATAAATCCTGAAGTACCAAACCCAAAAAAAAGAAATGATAAACCCTAAACCTAAAAGCTAAAAAACCCTAACCCACCCACCAAAATTACCAATGTCTACAAAAGGAGTTCAACATTTTGGCCTCGGAGCAGAATAGAAGGTACCCAAAAGAGGAAAACCCATCTAGAGCCACTAAATCGGCAAGAAACCGCCGTACCTTTGGCCGAAACCTTCTTCTTGAAGATATTCATGGCTCCTCTTCTTCCGATCTGATCTGATCTGATCTTCTCTCTCGCTTGCAGATCCGGAAGGATTACAATGTTGTTCCCCAAACACGACAATGCGGCTGCTGCTGCTCCGCTCTCGAGCAAAAGAGAGTGAAATTAAATTAAATTAAATTGCTTTCTTTCTTTTCTCTTTTCTCTTTCCAGCTCTTTTCTTAACAACACGAATAGCAGGAGAGGATTCCATATCCTCTGTAGCGCTGCATGCATTGTGTAGCGCAAGATGTGAACCATTAGATTTTCTCGTGATCTGTGCTGGCTTGAATCTCAAGATGATCCAACGGTTCATCTCCTGCGCTATACATTGCAGCGCTACAGAGGATGAGCACTCGAAAGAGAAGGGGTGGTGGGGTACTGCGGCGTGATAACTAGCCGTTAATGAGTCCGGATTTCCTGGGACTATGCTTATGTGGTTAGTTGTATGTGTACAATCAGCTACCAGATTATTAGTAGTTAGTAGTTACTGCACAGTGCATATAGTTACTAGTTATATACAAGAGAATGAGGATTTGCTAACAACGGAGTTTATTATTATGCATGGGATCCAAGAATTACAATTAGAAATCGGGACTCCTAAATTAAATTAGTCACTCACTCCTAATGTTCCCAATTATAAAGTTAGTTATTTTATTATTTAGGGAGGGACTAGGCTGGCAAAAAAAGTTTGTACCTAGTAACTCGCTCTGAGCTCAATTCGATTTTTTGTCGGCTTGAGTTCAATTTAGCTCGGCTCGATTTGTTCTTGATTTGATTTGAATTCAATTCGTAATAACTTGATATATAGCAATTTGCATATTTTTTGAACTATTTTGTCAAAATCGTTTGTAATAATATACTTATTTTATTATTTAATTAAAAATATATTTATTTTATTGTTAAATTAATAAAATATATTTTTTTTGAATTATAATTTATTATAAAATTAGTAAAAACAGAGATAATTTATTTATTTTATCAAAAAAAATAAAATAATATACTTATTTTAGCTCTGGTTTGGGACTAAAGGCTGGGTTGTTGTTGTACTTATTTTAGCTCTAATTATCTACGGTAATATGAAAAATAAATATAAAAATATAATAATTGAGCTTGTATGGAGCTAGGAGTTCGATTCGAGTTCGATTCGAGTTCGAGCGAGTTTGATTTGGTTTAGCTCGGTTCAATTTCAGCTCGAGTTCAGTTTAGCTCCAGTTCGATACGGTTCAAGTTCGATTTATATCAAATTTGATTCGATTCGATATGTTATATAAATGACTTGGAACTAGTAGTTATAAAGATAAAATACTGTAGAAACAGAGAAACTTTTATATAAATGACTTGGAACTAGTAGTTATATTGTGCTTTAAATTTCAAACAACTTAAATCATGTTTCATAGTTTATTAAAGATTGTTGAAATTAGAACTATTGAAAATTACACAAAACCTTGATTTGCTAGGAAATAATATCTAAGTACGATATTTTTAAAAACTATCAGTATGTCAAGCCATCTCCAGTTGAAAGAAAAATTGTGTGTTTTTTTAAAAAAAAAAATTAAATTGTATGTTAAAAAATGACATAAAATTTTCCTTCAACACAGACTTCAACACGGCCTGCTGCCATCGCAATTCACAGCTATAGCTTATTTCAAAAAAAAAAAAAAAATTCACACTGTAGCAGATGCGAATCCATCTTTCTTTTATTGGGATTAATTTACTCCGTTTGTATTAAAATCACATTATTTTCATATTTTGCGCTTCTAATTTCATTTTTTCTCCAATTCTGTAATTGGAAGCTTCACAAATTGAACAACCTTTGTGGGGTTTAAACTTTTTAAAGTTTAAGGCACACAACGATATATTGATGGCCCAACTCAATTACATTTCTCAACTAATACATGGCCCAAGTCCCCTTATTTATTATTACTCCCTCTTCCATTTACACACGGCCCAAAAAGAAAAGCCCAAAAAGGCCCAACCCAAATCAAAGCCCAACTTGCTTCTCTTCCCTTCCATTCATTCATTCGTTCATCCATCAATTCGTCTCTTCAGGAATCTTCGAAACCAAAAACCCTCGCGAATTCGCGATCCTTCTTCGATCGACGGCAGCCAGCCATGGCGGACGGCGACGACTACGAGGGCATGGACAGGTTCGAGCACGACTACGAGGGCGGCCGATGGATCGACGGCGAGTTCTACTACGCCCGCAAGAAGGAGCGGGCCGTGCAGTCCAAGGACGACTCTCTGTACGGGGTGTTCGCGGCCGGAGGCTCCAGCGACTCCGACGACTCCGACAACGGGGGGCGCCGCGGGCGGAAGCGCCGCAGAGGAGGCGATGTGGTAGGGTCCAAGGGCGATTTGACCAAGCCGGTCCAGTTCGTGTCGACCGGGACCGTGATGCCGAGTGAGGATATCGAGGAGAATGATGAGGAAGTGAGGAGTAAGGAGGAACGGGAGGAGGGGAGTGCGGGACGGGGGCTAGGGTTTGGATTGGGGTTTGCTGCGGGTGATAAGAGTGGAGAAAAAGAGGGGCAAGATGATATGGTACAAGGTATGAAGTTTACATTACAGATTCAATTTCTAGTCAGTTTACTGATAAATTGATAGGACATCATTAGAACTTGTAATTTTTAGTGGAGTAACTGCAGCTCCTGTAAGTTGCTTGGTGACTGTAGCTTAAACTTAGTATTGGTTTGGTTTACCTACGGTGAGCATTTCATAAGACCCAAAAATGTATCAATGATCAAGCATTGATGTAAACCTGATGTAGTTTTCAAGCCTTCGATAAAATCAAGTCTAATTAATTTCAGTTTCTCATCAAGTAGCACTTATTTTTACTACCATACAGTTTTATATTCAGTTAGTTATTCACTCTAACTGAGGTCTTACCCATTTTTGCTCAAATTCTGCTTTTGCAACCGTATTAGTGATTGCCATTAGTTTCTAATTTTGTATATTAAATTTGATGTTTGCATTGTTTCTAAATTGGATCTGACTAGAGACTCTGAATATTTGACAGATGATGAGGCATCATTTTTACCAACAGCATTTGGCCGAAAGATAATGGAAGGAGCAGCACAGAAGAAGAAAGAGAGGGCTGAACAGAAAAAGGAAGAGAGAGAGCGGACCAAGTCATCGAAGCATTCCACATCTAGGCGAGATGTAACAGGGACATCTGATATCGGAAGGTTCGAGGCTCATACCAAGGGTATTGGTCTTAAACTTCTGGAGAAGATGGGTTATGTAGCGGGACGTGGCTTAGGCAAAAACGAACAGGGAATTGTGACACCTGTGGAGGCCAAGCTTAGACCTAAGAACATGGGTATGGGTTTCAATGACTACAAAGAGCCCAAGTTGGTAGATGAGGCTGTATCAGTGCTTGAAAAGAAGGCTGCAGTTGTGCTTCCTTCGGTTGAGCAAAAGGAGAAACTTTGGTCAAAAAGGAGACAGGGACGAAAGAGGACTGAGATATTAACCAAGGATGATTTGTTGGCCAAGAAGGAAGATGAAGGCACAGAGGTTCTTCTTCAGCAAAAAGTGATAGATATGCGTGGTCCACAGGTCAGGGTGCTTACAAATCTCGACAACTTAAATTTCAATGAAAACAAAGAGCAGACTGATGATGTACCAATGAGAGAGCTTCAGTACAACATCCGTGTTGAAATCGAGTCAACAGAGGCTGACATACAGATGAAAGACAGACAATTGAGAAGAGAGAGAGAGAAAGTTGAAAGCCTGCTTGAGGAGAAAAAAACTAGAGAGAAAGAGGAAGCTAGACAGAGAAGACAGCTGCAAACCATAGAGGTGATAGTAGGTGTCCTTGACCAGATCCAAGAAGATAATGGTTCAGGTTTGCTAACCCTCGACTCCCTCCTGAAAACCTTCTTAGATCTGAAAAATAAGTATGGAGATGACTACAAGCTGTGCAACCTGTCAGTAGTGGCATGTGCCTATGCTCTTCCGCTATTATCACAGGCTTTTCGTGGTTGGGACCCACTGCAAAACCCATCACATGGCCTTAAAGTTATGTCGTCCTTGCGGGACTTGGTTCAAGGGGACCAACCATATGACTATGCAGACAGTACCTACACTGGCACTGTCTCACCATATACCCAGCTGGTTACCGAGGTGATATTGCCCTTAGTAAGGCTAACGGCTGAAAACTCATGGCAGGTGAGAGACCCGGAACCGATGCTCCACTTTCTTGAAACCTGGGAGCGTCTCCTGCCACCTTTTGTTTTGCAATCCATCTTGGAACACGTGGTCATGCCAAAATTGACAGCTGGTGTCGAATCGTGGAATCCATGTTCAGAGACAGTATCTATACATGTGTGGGTTCACCCATGGCTGCCATTGTTGGGGCAAAGGCTTGAATCCCTATATCGTACAATTCAGTACAAGCTTGGTCAAGTGCTGCATGCTTGGCGTCCTCATGATGCATCAGTATACATGCTTTTGTCCCCATGGAAGGATGTTTTCCCCGCTGTTATCTGGGAGCAGCTAATGGTGACCTATATTGTCCCAAAGTTGCGGGATGCATTGATGGGGTTTGAAGTTGATCCTTCTAACCAGGTACTGGATGCGTTCAACTGGGTCATGATGTGGGCCAATGCGTTACCAGCTCACCACATGGTGCACCTGCTAGAGTTTGGCTTCTTTAACAAGTGGCATCAGGTCCTATACAACTGGCTTTGTAGCAATCCTGATTATAATGAGGTCTGGAAGTGGTATATGGGATGGAAAAGTTTGTTCCCTGAAGAGTTGTTAGCCAATGAAAGAATCAGGGTATTGATGAGTACTGGTCTGGACATGATGAACCAAGCTGTCGATGGAAATGAGCTGGTACAGCCTATTGCAAGAGAGAATGTGAGCAAGCTGCAGTCCGCTGAGAGAAGGCAAATGGAAGCAATGCAGCAAGCAGCAGCTGCTGCTGCTTCTAACATACCAGATCTGAGCTTTAAAGAGGCAATACAGGCGTATGCATCAGAGCAGGGCATACCATTCATGCCAAGGGTTGGTAAATTCTATAATGGGTATCAGGTGTATGATTTTGGTACAGTTGGCATTTATATGGACTCGAGTAGGAGGCTTCTATATGCCCAGGTAAAAGATGGAATATGGAGTGCAGTTTCGCTTGCACAATTGATGGATATGAATAGAACATCACGGAGACGGTAGCTGTTTTAGGATTATTAAGCAACCTTGCAAAACCTCGATAGATCATGTATTGCCTGGCAGTTCAAATTTATTGTAGTATTAATATAATTTTATTGGGGTAGAACTGTCCAATACTTGGGGCTGTGCCTCTCAGGTTTGTAGGGAAGGGGGAAATCTGGTTGTCAAAGAATCAAAGCTCCACATTGAAGTGAATAATATTCAGGGAACTCTATGTATCCAGTTTCGTATTATAACCTACACCTTATAAATTTCAATTGAGGATGAGGATGTAGCTAACATGAATCATCATTCTCCTCTCACAATTTCAATTGAGGTTGAGGATGTAGCTAACATGAATCATCATCTCCTCTTCCGCATTCATTTACTCCTTGGCTAAATCCAGAACACAGCCAGCCTTATACAAAAGGGCTTTAGTGAGATACAGTGATGGTTCTGTAGAGTTATTTATGGCTTGTCGTATCTTGGTAGGAACCATAGGATACAGGTGATGTTTTTTTAGGCTTTTTTTTAGTAGCTTTTTATTCTTTTGGTTTAATTTGTTTGAGCAATTTTGTACGAAATAATTGTACTATGTAAAATTTCAAAGTATTTGTGGGCATAGCGAGCTTAATTGTTAAGATGATTGAAGTCACTTGTTTTAAGCAGAGTTATTAATTTTTTTCCTCAAATAAAGTAAATTTAGCGTATAGATTGAACATTGTTATTATGGAGTGCTCGTCCTCTGACCTGGGGTACGGTGACCTAGGTCACGTGATCCGTTGGATCTCTTCAGTATTCGGACAAACCCGAATCCCGAGGAGATCCAATGGATCACGTGACCCTGGGTACGGTGACCCGTACCCCGGGTCAGACGATATGAATTCGTTATTATGGAGGTTTTCTATTTTTTCCAACAAAGAAAGATTCTAGAGTTACCCAATGGACGTCACCTCTGGTGATCGTCAAACAAATTTCTTGGAATCAAACAACAAACAATCAGTCAGTCGAGCAGCTAATTTCAAAGCCAACAAACTAGATTTGGACGAATTGATTTGTGAAAGCGAGATACATAAATTGACCAAACAGAACGAATTAAATTCCACATTCATTCAGCTATCCTATCTAAAATTCTAAATGGTGAGCATGCGACAATTACAGGTGCCTCCTGAATTCAAAGGTAACGACTGTCATCAAGTGGAGAACAGAACATGGCTCCTGCTGCTCAGTATTTTTGAATTGGGTGCCTGAATTTTGAGGTCCATGATATCAGATATGATACCTGGTTTCGTTATATCCCCATCGACACCCATCTGCCCTGTCAACATTTTGACAACCTTGGACATGGCAGGTCTGGTTTTGGGTTTGTCTTGGGTGCACAGGAGACCCACTTTTATGAACCGGACTGCCTCATCAGGATCGAATGCGTTGTTTAGTGATGGATCCACTAGGCTTGTCAGATCGTTTTGTTCATATAGCATCCATGCCTGTGTAATATGTTAAGGATACAAAAATATGAATCAGTAAATAAGATCCATGTGTAATGTTATACTCTTTTCTGTAAGTTCCTTAAAATTTGATTCCTTGGTCTGAAGCAAACGATTAGCATTGCACTGGAAGTCGAAATTTAACAAAATTTATCCAACTTTAAAGAAAGATTCATACCCTTTCAAGGAGAGAGATCTCGTCGTAACAAATGTCTATGGTATTGCACTGACCGCTGATGATTTCTAGAATAAGCACGCCAAAACTGTACGTATCAGCTTTCTTTGTCAGATGGCCGTGGATTGCATATTCTGGTGCCAAATATCCCCTACAAGATACAATTAATTTTGTAAATCAGAACACTGAATGGTAGAATTGCATGAAGTGAATCAAGTAAAAAATTATCTTTTTTTCCCCGGTTTTGTCTTTTATTCTCTAGATGTTGCATAGTTCTAATGAACAAGGCAATATGGACTGAAACAAATATGCATATATTATCTGTTTCTTAACTGCTTCAACACGGTATGATTTCAAGTGTTAAACTGTTCAACTAAATTTTGACAACTGATCTAGAGACTAATCGTAATCGACTAATCAGTATATGGCGCCCCACCTTTCTGCTACAGAAACTATAACGAAGATGTGCATATAAATGTAAAGAAGTTGAACTTACAGTGTACCAGCCACTCTGGTGCTGATGTGCGTCAGATTCGCAGGGAATAGCTTGGCTAAACCAAAATCAGATATTTTCGGATTTAAGTTACTATCCAGTAGTATGTTACTCGCCTTAATATCCCTATGTATAATTACTGGTTTTGTTCTCTCGTGAAGGAATACAAGCCCTTGTGCTACTCCGATGCAAATCTTCAATCTTACTTGCCAGTTAAACTCTATGTCACACTGTGAACCAGCTGTCATATGTTGGAAATAGAATAACAAGTTAGTAAATTACAAGATCAAAGAAAATTGGGTAATATTCTGAAAAATACATTGAAGTTGTTATTGTACAAGAAAAATTGAAGGAAAAAAAAGGCTTACATAGAAGGGTTTGTGCTAGACTATTGTTGGGAAGATAACCAAGTACCAAAATCCTGTGGCCTGCATCGACACAGCATCCATCCAGTCTGACAAGATTTTCATGTGCAACTTTTGAAATCACGCCGAGCTCATTCAAAAACTGTCTTATGCCTTGTTTCGACTCAGACGAGAGCACCTTTATTGCCACCACTGAACCATCTCTCAGCTTTCCCTATTTGATATCCATACAAGGTGTTACTATTTGTAACTTTTTACTTGTATTTAAGGTTGTCATTGGCTGTTAACTACTAGTGTTTTGAATGCTAAATTGGTGTAACTGAATACACAAAGGAAGCTAAAATTCACCTTATAAACAGAACCAAACCCTCCTTGTCCAATTTTATTGGAACTGTTGAAGTTATCAGTGGCAGCTCTCAGCTCGTTGTATGAATAGATCTTCACCTCGTTAAATTCAGGCATATCTAATGACCCAAAACCCCAAAAGCAATGTTCAGCAACCAAATAATTAATTTATGTACTTCAAAAAAGCTCAATCAAGTATACCAATAAACTCATAGTAATAGTGGACTTACCTCCACTGATCTGTGAAGTTTTGCATATGAACTTCTTTCTCCTCTTCACAAAACAAGCAAAACAAGCCATAAAAATTGCTTCTGGGACGACTCGAACGCGCACTGAAGAAATAATTAGAAGCTAATTAAGTTTGCCTATAAAAACAAAATGGCAACAGTACTGTTTTCTTATCAACAGAAGGTATTCTATTCTATTATTTGCTTTATTATTCTCTTCTACTGTTGTTGCTCGACAGATGGTTGATCGGGAAACAAGAGAGAGGCTTCGATATGTTTATAGACGAGAGAAGGAACGTCGTACATAAAAGTTGTTCAAAGAAAAAGACTGCTCTGAACTTGACCAGAAGAGGAACTGAACTAATAAATGATTGAACTTTTCAAGGTCAACCCAGAATAATAACATTGTTAAAGAACTGAAACAAAGCACAGAGAAGAGAAGAGAACATCAACACCCCATTCTTGACTGTTTACGATGTCAACAAACTTCAGAAAGGAAAATCCAATTTATGAATGTTAGAAAGGTCAACTCAACTCAATCATATCTAGGGCAGGGCAGTCACTGGATTAATTGGCTCATATCCAAGTAATCATCTAGCTTCTCTTGCTCTAAAGAAGCATGTCAGTTATACTTAGACCCCATGTTAAAGTAAGTTAATTTATCAAATACAGATGTTAGTTAAGTTGAATCAATAATTTATATATATATTTATATTTTTTTTAGAACAGTAATATTTGCTATTATAAATATTTCATTCTTACTTCACAAAGGAATATCAAACACCATTGCATTGCAATGATAGGAATTAAACAACGCAATAATGGTGTTGGGTCCCGATTTAATTTAATTTAATGGCAAATAATGTACCAAAAAGTGGTTGTGCAATTTTCAATTCTCCATTAAATAGGAAGTCATATTTCCTCCAAAAAAAAAAAAAAAAAAAAAAAAAAAAAGAAGAAGTGATAGACTAGAAGGTCATAGCATAGAAATTGAGAGTCCGGCGAATGAGCAGCAGCAGCAGCAGCTAAGCCGCCAGCCGTCGTAATATCAGTCTTATTATTATATTGAATCATGTTCTTTCTTCTTCAGTGGTTGACTTCTTGCCTCCTAATTGGCATATCAATATTGAAATTCAAATTATCATATCAGCAACCCAGGAATAAAATATGACGAATCTTATAACTTGTACCAAGTCGTTAGGTTTGCAGCATCTTTCATATTAAGTACAAAATTATTTTATTTTATTTTATTTGTATTGCAAGTTTGCAACTTGTCAGCAACTAGCAACCAAGGTTAATCACATAGTCATAGAACTCGCATTTTTGGGCCAACTTCATGTAGAGTTTATATCTGTTCTACATATGGGCTTTATTAGGCTTAAGGTTTTTATTATTAGAATTGGGCCATATGAACATTTTTTTTTTTCACAAGTTTTATGTTATGTGGGTGTGGAAAGAGTCAGGCTCAATGTGACCAAGCTTGTGAATATAGGAAGGCCGGAATGTGATCAATGAACGTAGAGTGCTGGCTCAACCAGATAAACCTGGAGAGAACAGGAATCAAGTAAAATAAAAACAAAAGATTAAGGTGCATGTTGTCATTTGTTCAAAAGCATTATTGCAAAATGTTAATTTCAGAGATATACATTGAAAGAGCAAAAGAACAAAAAAAAAAAAAGAAGGAAATATTGGAACTCGATTTAAGGGTTCTTTGTGTGTGTTTTTTTTTTTTTTTTTTCCCTAATGGAGAGTAGAATTTCACCTTGCCTCGACAAATAATATTAAGCAAAAACATGTGCAGATTAAACTAGTATATATTTTAGGAAGAATTAATAAATGATCCATGACTTGGCTATTTGCAAATTATTTCAGACATTGGACAAATCTGTTCATCAACTTTTACGTACAATCAATTCAATCAGTAAAATTAGGCCAACAACTTCTGATGTTCCTCTCAAATCGTCAACATAACATCTCAATTTTCAAACCATAAAATAATTGAAAGCCGCTTGTTGCTCACACAAAATTTAAAAAAGTTATGTTTGCTGTGCTTGCAAGATTTCAAAATTCGTTCAAAAAAAGAAGAAGAAAATAAGATTGAATGCAATATACAATGCATGCACTGATTCTGTCCCCCCACCTTTTTTTAGGAACATCCGTGCAATGATAAACTTGTACTGTACTAAATTGCCATGCATGCAATTATGCAAAAGGTTTTCAAATTTTCAAAATTAAAATCCGACCCCGCCAATCCATTGCCTTTATATAAATTTATAAATGGAGAAACATTATAGGCCCGGTGGAATTTTAAAGTGGAGAAACAGGTAGTGATTTCACATCCAACAAACCAGTACTAGCGGGCCGAAATTCCTGCCCAAATTTGATGAATTTGTGCTTCTTTTTTTCTTTTGGAACTTCATTCATCGCAAATGCTAACGCCAGCATTGCCAGTACACCATTTTTAAATGAGGTTTTCACAGAATAAGGATGCAAAAGGCAATTCGAAAATGTTCTTTTTGTGGGTGGCACCAAATAACACAAGAATTGATGTTGCTTGCTTTTTTTCTAAAAAAATATATGTTGTATATATATAGAGTCTCAATTTTTTATCAGTGTTTATTTGCGATAAAAAAAAAACAGAGATTACGATATCAATCAAGGCTAATTCTGCTATAGATCAGATGAAATATGGGTCATTCAATTTTTATAACTAGATGGTCACGATATGTTTTTTACGATATGTCTTTTAAAATCAATTAAAGAGACATGTTTAATAAGAACCACTCGATTTAGAATGAAAGGTTGCTTAGCTGATCCATGGCATAATCACTCATTAATCAAACCATTGACCAGCTCAAGTAAAGAGAGCAATAGCTTTTCAAATATTGTATCATTAGCACAGACAATTTATGGTAGAAAAATAAGTATATGCAGAACTATTATGTAAAAGTTTGCATTTCGCTTCGAAATGAAAACAGTCCAAACTATAATTTGTTATGCCCAAAATTTTTATTTATGGTTCCCATAAAATTCATCATATTAAAATACTAGGGGATACAAAAATTTTTCATTTTTAGAGTTTTTTAAGTATTTATTTCGGATTTTTTAAAACTCATGTACAAACAAACACTATTTTATTAATATTTTAGAGCCATTTTGAAAAATCCAAAACAAATACTTCAAAAACTCCAAAAATGGTAAATTTTTATATCCCCTAATATTTTCATATGATGAATTTAATGGGAATAATAAATCAAAATTTCGGACATGCAAAGTATAATTTAGACCGTTAGCATTTTGGAGCGAAATGTAAACGTTTTCATATTAATCTAGCTCCTCAGCAACTTGTTAATTATCCTAAACATCAGAAAAGAACAATCTATACATACACCAACAGTACATACAAAAAGAATGTTGTACATAATAGAGACGCTTATAATTATTAATTAGTTTGAGAAGTGTACCAAATTGTCTTTTTTTTTTTTTTTTTTTTTTTTTTTTGCCGTCATGTTTTCAAGGACAAGGTTGGTAGGTACATCATCATGCAAAGGGGCTATTTTTCTCTTTTCTTAGCAGGGTCCAAAAAATAATTTCATGAAAATTTGGGACCTTCCTTTGCTGTAGGCTTTTCTTTTATCTCCTTATGATTGATACTCTTATATATTATTATAACTATAACTATAATAATATATGATCAGCTATTACTTTTAATTCCTTTGTTTGAAAGCTGGCCCCATTAATTAGCTATATATATATTTTTTAATAACCCCACAGTACCTTGCAGGGACCAGCATATCAATAAATTGGTAAATTAAAACTTTAATGAGCCCCCTCAATTAATGGCTAGGATTTCCCATTTCAAGTGCCAATTAATCCACAGTGACCACCCTCAATTGATCACTACAATTTCCATCATGGCCCTTTTTATGAAACTGCAAGCTTATTCAATAATATGTTCTGTTCATTGGCTTACAAGTTACTGTATTGAAAACTCCACATGAAAGCCTGCAATGTAGCTAGCTAGTAATATACATTACATTTCATATATATTTATGTCAAAATATAGAGTGAGGGTCCTATTAATAGGACATAGTGTTCCATACTATAGCTCCATATTATTATTTTTGAAGTTCAAATGATCAATCCAAACTGCTCATTGTGACCGTTGTATGTTAATGTTGTTATAGACCAAATTTTATATTTTTTAGAATTTTAAAATATTTATTTAGATAGATAAAAACTACATTTTTAAATGGTTCATAATTAAATCAAGTCATTTTCTAATTATCTAAAGAAATAGTAAAAGTATACCAAAAATACAAAATTTTGTCTACAATGATATTTGTATATAGAGATCACGTTGAGCAGTTTGAATTGACCATTTGGACATTAAAAACTATAATATGAGAACCATAGTACAGCTCATTTGTACTATTAATAGTACCAAAGCCTTACTCCAAAATATATACCTTCAAAAACCAAATAAACAAGCAAAAAGAAAAATAAAGTACAACATGTATATTAAATAACGAAAGAGATAACTTAGAAAATTGTCATAGCATAAATTATAATTAAACCAAATTTCAATTCTTCTTTTATTTAACTAATATAATATCGAGTCTAAAACTGAAAAAAAAAAAAAAAAGGCAGCAGTGAAAATGATGATGAACTGACCATCAACGGGGACCAACTCTCCCAGCATTAAATGTTCGACCCCCCATTTAATGGGCCATTTTTGTTTAGTGGGCTTCAATTTACAAATACAAAAAAGATGTATGTATAAATTGGGACCCAAGTGTATTTTTTTTTCCATGTACGGACAGATCTACAAGTATCTTTTCGTATGATACTAGTGGTTTTTCTACTTTGTAAGCATGACTCTCTTTTTTTGTTTGTCTTTTTAAGATATCGACAAAGGAGACAAAGGTGGGAGGGGAAAAAACTTTAACAAAGTGTCACAAATTGTTTGACTATGTAAAAAAGTTTCTACCTCCATTAATTCATTATTTCATATATATGCTTAATAGTTAATTGACTAGTTAGAAATGGTTTCTGAGGGACGCTAGAACTAGAACTAGAAGTACATTTTAGCGTGCATATATGTATAATGTAAGAATCAGCCTTTGGTCTAGTGGCTAAGGACAACGCTCTTTGTGTGAGAGGTCACAAATTCGAAATTAAGATGAGAGTCTTTCATAGACATTTAAATTTGAGTGGCTTCACCTCATTTTTATGTCAAAAAAAAAAAAAACTATATATAATGTATAAGCAAGAGAAATACATTAACAAAATATAAGCCCCTACTATCAGTAGGGTAATCAATTTGCTAACACTTGTGGTTAGTGATGCGTCTTAATGTTTGTAATAATTACCTATCATCATCATCCATGCTTACGATGCTTTTATATATAAAACTCGCACTACCAAACATTTTCCGATGATAAGCAAATAAAAAATCTGAACCATTAATTGGGTTTGCTCAATTGCACGTGTCATTTATTGGAATGCCGAAATTTTCTTATTCCAAAAACCTAGCTAGCTAATTAGCTTGTGAGAATCTAAAGAGTGAAGACAGTATTTTTTTTTTTTTTTTTGAGGAATAAAATAAAAAAAAAAACAGTAGTTGAGAGGATGAAGCTTCCTCCACATGAGCATTCTCTCTCACGTACTAATTAATTAATTAATAAGTAACCCTCGTGTGAGGCTTCAAATAATTGGACCATAAAAAAAACCAATAATTTATTAGGGGTTTTATTTGCAAACTCATTAATTGTAGCATATAATATATATATATATACCTCTGATGAGATGAGTTCGTGCACAACAGTGGTTTGTTTAATTTTGTTCCTCAATAATTTTACTAGTTATCGTACTACCTTACACTTCAATTAATCAAGCTAGCTAGCTAGTGAGACAAAGTGCACAGCTCACGCTATATTGAGGCTGGGAATTAAATATTTAAGTGATCCAATTATTTATTCATTCCACAATTTAATTAGATGCATGTTGACTAGTAAGTAGTAAGTAGTAATTAACTAGTTTAACTACCAGTTCTATATCTTCGGGTAGGTAGAACAGTAGTAGATGACTTGTATGCACAAATTTTACAGGAATATAGACCTCCTTGAAAGTCTTACAACAATAAGAACCAGCCTTTGATCTGGTGCTAAGGACAACGCTCTCTGTGTCGGAGGTCGTGAGTTCAAAACCTGGATATGAGACATTTATAATTATTTAAATTTGAGTGGCTTGACCCTCATATTTATCTCAAAAAAAGAATCTTACAATAATAACAGTGGAGTGAAAGGTCTTGCATTCTCTTGTATGAGATGCATAGATCGATCTCAACATATAAATTAATCAACTTGACTTCAGCAGCATATATGCATGAAGGTGATCTCGAACATATCGAAATATTTGCATTTAATTAAGAAGCAAATCCCGGCCACTATAGATTTTTTATATATTGCAGATGTGTTTCAGCCGTGCACACAATTAATTAATTAATCTTCTCATCATATTAAGTACATATACAACGTCTTCTCACATTATTCTCAAAAGTGTTTGTATAACAATTACAATTGTATAATATCTGAATTAATATTTTACATATCTTGATGCATGCTGTTAGAGATGCCAAATTTTAAGAGCGTTAATTGACACTTACTTAAAAACTCAAATTTCCATAAAAAATCGCAGTAAAAGCAATTCGACAAACCCCTATAATTTCCAAACGAAGTCCGGACAAAAAGTTTTTTTTTAAAAAAAAGAAAAGAAAAACTAGCTTGTTCAGACAAAAAGTTAGCAGCCAAAACTTTCCCAAAAATCTAACCCATTTTATAATCAAATAAATCGAGACCTCAACGATTCTGATCCGGCCATCTAAAGGATCCTCTACAAAGGTCCACCGATTACATATAAGATCAAACGGTCTTGATTCTTTCAAAAACCATCATCTAATATTCTACAATTCATATTTCATATTACCTCCTCATGCATGCATCTACTTGTATATTGTCATTGCAGAGGATGAGAAGCAGACAAGCAGACAGCCCAGCAGAAACGGAACGGCGCCCCAACTTACCCCATTATTTGCCTCCATTGTTTTACCTTTTTTTAAGCCTATGGCAAAAAAAAAAAAAACAATTGTTTTACCTTTCTACCGTAAATCACGTCTTAATTGTTATAGGAGGGTCCCATCCCATCCCATGACAATTAAAAAATAAAAAACTGTTGTAGGTCTCACAGACAGAGAGAGAACTAGAGAAGGCGAAATGAATGAGCTGTGAGTCTGTGACTTTGAGTTGTGACTTGGCTTTTGTCAATTCCACAAAAATCGAAGCTCACACATTATTAAATTTACACATACGGTCTGGTCAAAAAAACCAATCAATCTTTCTTCTTCTTTAATAAACCTCGACTCCTCTCCAGTCAAGTTTCAGCCTTTCTTCTGCTATGCTATACTGCTAGACGATTGATTGTGTTAAGTGTAGAGGGTACTTGTTCTTAGTGATCAAAATGATTATGTTGTTTTGTGATTGGATAAACAATATAGCTTTGATCAGGGAGCAAAGAAACGAATTTAAAATTTGTATAGGGGGTTAAGAGTATGACAACTATTTCAATTCTAATGTTAATTTTAAGAAATAGAAATTATTGTGAACATTGTTTGATAAGCAGGGCGGAACGAGGGGGGACAAAGGGGGGCTGAGCACCCCCCAAGATTTTAGAAATTGTGTACTGAGAGCATTAATTTGATTGCATTTTATAGAAAATAGTTGATTTGGCACCCCAAAAACTCTGCTCTTATGTCTATGTCTTAATGATTAAAATTTATAATTGTAAATGTAAAATACATAGAAAGAAGTAATTCAATTTAGAAGGCTGAAGGCCCACTGGCCATCAATTAATAGTAGATTATTTATTTTGAAAATTGCGATGGTCTCCATTCTAAAATTTTGCTGGTTTCTTTATTAGCCGATTAATTCGCCTTTTGTTTTTGGTTTTGCCCCTTTCTTTTCTACTCTCTGTGACCTCTCTCAAATATCAAAATTAAGAGATTCTATAATTTTGAATCTATTTAATTAGTCTTTTTTTTTTTTTAAGATGTTTACTGTTATTTAAAAAATTGTTACTTTTAATTATATTTATGTAGAGTTGGGTTAGGGTGTTATACATAACAAAATGACGTTGATGTTATATACTCATATCTCAACATTTAACAACCATAACTTCGATGGCCGATCCAATTTGTCCGATGCATTCTACATATTGAAATCTTATTGGATACAAAATTTTTCTATTTTTAGAGATTTTTCAAAATTTTTAAAGATTTTTGCAAAAAAAAAAAAAAACTGAATTTAATTCTAAATGGATTATTTTATTATATTTTTTTGCCATCTTTCAAAAATAGTTAGCAATCTCAATAAATAAAAAAACAGTTTATATCCTATGAGATTTCAATATGTGAAATACACAGGTTGAATCGGATCGACCATTTATGGTTGTTGAGATATAAGCGCATAACACCAACGTCATTTTGTTATGCATAACACCGTAACTCAACTCTTTTTATGTATGTGGTTGTTTTTTTTGTCCCTCAGCGTCTAGGCACCCCCCAACTTCAAATCCTGGTCCGCCCCTGTTGATAAGTATCATTGTAGTCAATTTTAAATTTTATTCATATTTTTGTAAAAAATTAGGAAAAAGATAATGAAAGTTCGTCTTTTTTTTTGAAGAAAAAAAAAAGATGAGTTATGTAATTTTTATTCTCATGGAACAAATCCATTTGAGTGGCCTCCCAAGACCAGTGTGCTTGTCACTGAGAATTTATATTGTGAAAGCTCATACATTATTGATTTTTCTAATTTTTCATGATTTAATTAATGGTCATGTTTGACTAAAAATATATTTGAATGGAGATGTCCGAGTACCAGCGATACGGAAGAGCATCGAAATTCCTGTTATTAGTGCGTCAAATTTGCTGCCCTGACCCAATTGTTGCAGTTAAAGTAAAACCACTAGCAACTTTTGCTCACAAATCCCTTACAATCTTGAATCTTCCGATTCATACACCCACAACTCGATATAAAAACATATGAAAATTCTGAGGGATGCAGAGTACGTATTTGACATCTTAAACGGGTATTTATGTGAAATAGACGAAAGGATTGGAATTTGGAAGGTGATTTCTATGAATTGCTGCCTGCATGGGAGAATGGAACATGATTTGCAGTGGAAGCCTTGGATCTATGTTCGTGGATTCACTCGCGATGCAGCCTTGGTTCCTGTTTTCCTGTCCCCTCTTAACATTTTTTTCCTTTTCCTAATTCTTGTAACCGGCTTCTTCACGAGATTCTAGCTTTATCTGGTACGCCAGCCGAGATTTTGTTTACAGCGATCGAGGGCTTCATCACCACAAGTTAATTTCCGCGTGCAGTTATTGGTTAGGATATTTGGGTTGAAGTAAATTCAGATACATTGGGAATTAAGGTTGGTTATAATATTTGCAATCAGCTGTAAACAAAAAACAAAATATTTAGTTGCAATGTAGGATGTGAATGATGTTGATAACTTGATATGTGATACTTGCTTAGTTGCTTGACAGCAAAATGTAATTTTACAGAAATTAGCTAAAATAGGGACAAAAAAAAATACATGACAAGCTAAAAATCTTACTGAATTTTGACGTCAGAAGATCATCATCATTACATTAAAATCTTAGTAAATAAGCCCACCTAAAGCACTCATATACAGAAAAGGAAAAAAAATCCAAGCCCACAAGCCCATAAACCAACAAAAATGTAAAAAGAGTCATAAATTAAATCCAGTCAAAACCATTTACAGAAAATCTCCTACTGCTAAATTCCAACTCAACACCTACGAGCTAACTTTTCATCAATCTCTCACCGACAAATTGTCCAAAAAAACATGAGTGAGATTTCTTTTTGCAATTTAGCCCACCGGTAATATATATTTACTTTGTCACATTTGCCGGCCAATCTCACAGTATCGACGTGATCACTCTCCCGACCAATGCCGAGTGCGATTTCACCGGTACGATAGGTATTACCGCATCCTTAAAAGAGGGTACGCTCTGGATGGTCCCGATGGATTGCCTGGGAACAACGACTTTCACTTCCTTGATCGCCTGTACCGGCATGAATGCCTCGCTGCCACTATCATCGGAACTGGCATTGGTACGCCGGCGATCGTGCTCTTTCATCAGCTCATGGGCAAAGTAGTCCAATTTCTCAGCATTGGTCTTCTCTGAGATCCTTTTACCCCTGAACAGAACAGACTCCACATTTCTTTGTGAGAGCATCTTTTCAGTTAGACCCAACACTGCTCTTCTCTGGTTGTCCGTACGGTCCGTGGCATATCCGCTGGCCTGGGAAATGACAAATAAGGAAACAGCTGGCTGTGTTAATTACAGTTTTTACTCCAAGAAATATCAGATCAGAATCAGAGCAAGTAAATAAATGGTCTTTATTTAGGTAAAAATTTTACCTGGATGCGAATGTAATTCGTGGCTCTGCTGTGCCCGAATGCCAGTGCCACTGCTTGGTCCACCTGACATGTTAGACAGGAGGTGAACAAATCAAAATACATTCATTGCATTTCCTTGGAATTACTTCAAAATACATTCATTGAATTTTGTTGTGTATTTCCTGACTAAGTAAGTGGGCGTCATTAATAAGTCTCGACAAAAATTGAGCTGTAAGCCTTAATTTGGGAACGCTGTGACTGACATCCATCATACATGCGCATGTAGTTTTTATACAGGTATATAATGTCCGAGGGGGACCCGAATTAGATACTTACAACCATAATTTCCTCACCAAACTGCCAATTTCTTACTGATTTTGTTACAGAAAACATCATTTTTTTTCCTTCCTCCCTTTAGGCACAACAACTAATGTTGACTAGAAACCCACTTCGTTCAGAAAATTTTGGTTACCAATATAAAAAAGGTTTGACATAACTCATAACAGGTACGAAAAGGACACCCTTTTGGCAAGATAAACCGCGTAGAGAATTCAAGTGTGGAACCCCGAATTATTAGCAACTTCTTCCTATAACAGTTACTACTATCTATCTAACTAAACCGTGGGAAATTAATCCCCCCAACCGGAAAACCGGGAAAAGTGGCTCTGGTAATAATCTGGTACTCGACAGTACATACAGAGTACAGACAGACACAGAGAGAAGAGTCGAACACAGCTGGCGGGAAATTAAAGCCACTGCATGCATTCAGCCATTCACTCATCCTCTCTATCCCTCGGATTTTCTGTACCCTTTTCAATCCCTCCGCATTCTGTAGCACCTTACTGTTAGTTAATCTGTTATTCACAATGTACATGACAAGTATAGCTCGCTACATACTGGACACTGTGAAACGAGCCATAGAGAATCAGTTGGAAGTTATTGTAAGTTTTGTAACCGTACCATGTCAGCGATGCCTTCCGACGCGATCCTCGCGACCTCCGCCTGGGACGGCGGAGCCGCCAGCTTCTCCCTGCCGTGCTCCGTCTCGCCGCTGCCCAGAGACACCACCAGCAAGTCCTCCACTCCCGTGGCCAACGGGAACTCCTTCTTGTTGTTCAGAACATGCGTAATCGCCGCGGCCGTGGGGTTCCCCATTGCGATCCCTCCCCCGACGGCGAGGATCTTCCTCCTCCCGTCCACCGACCTCACCTCCGCGCTCTCCTCGCACGTCGCCTCGCAGACGTCCCGCAGCTTGAAATCGAACCCGGGGTTGTCCGTCGCGTCGGCCCGGGAGAAGAGGAATGGCGCGCCGGTTGTGACGTCGTAGCACGGCACCAGCAGGGGTTTGACGGCGTCCTTGAGAGTCAATTCGCCGAACAATTTCTTGAACATTTTGCTCTTGCCGGACCTGTTGAAGATGGAGCGGAACAAGCCCTTGTGACGGGTAATCTCCCTGGAGAGAATTGTGAATGCCTCTCCGGCGGAGAAGAGAGACTTCCCGGTCGGGCCGCGGGCGAACAGCATCGCGGCAAGCACACCTCCGGCGCCTGATCCAGCAGCACAATCAAAGAAATCAGAAATCCTCGCAATTGAGTCACCGGTACGCTCGCGCAACGTGGTCTCGAGCCTCGCCAACGCAGACGCCGCGAGGAGAGCGTCGGAGAACCTGCCCCCACCATCAATGGAGAGAATCCTGACACGGAATGCGGGCGACTGACCAGAGGAGCGGGTGGGAGTGCTGGGCAGGGAGCCGGGGAGGAAGAGCTTGGTGTCGTCGTAGCCGAAGAGGAACTTGCTTTCCAGAATGGAGAAGATCTCGTAGCTGAGCTTGTCGACATCGAAGGCCTGCTCGATGGCGGGAGAGGCGGCCATGGGTGGAACTTGGAGGGGGGGTCAGACTCTCAGACTCAGAGCGAGGGAGAGAAAACAGAAAGAGTTATGTAATGGAGAAAAGAAGTGGCAGCCTGAGTCGATCGTGCGAGGGAGTATGTGTATGTGTTATTGTGTATGTGGGTTTTAAATAGACGCACTGATAATATTGAGTCAGCCAGCGTCACCGTGGGGGGAAGTCATATCCCCTGCTGTACTGTTGTCTCGAGATATGTGCTAACGTGAATCTCGAGACGATGCAACGGCTGACGCTGTGAACTGCACAATGCAGTAAGTCAAGGGATGAACGCTCCAGCGTGGGAGAACGAACGGATGGATCATGGATGGATGGGATTGGTAATACGGTAATAAGAATGATAATAATAAAGCTTGGACGCTGGTGAATTCTAGCGCGCGCCGCTAGTTGTTGTTTGTTAATGTGGATCTTGGGATTTGGCGGGGAGGGCGGAGGAGTGGTCCGGGAGGGGAGACCGGGGAACACCAACTGGGATCACGACGTGTCTACAGCTTGTGCTTCCGTTTTCACTCCACATCACGCGTATGTAATGTAATTACCCATTTAGCTGCTGATAATATTGTTACGTTACCGAAACCAAAAGAATTTACCTTACTACCTGTTAACAAAAACAATACCAAAATCGCTGTAATATGAATTATTCAAATTTGATAACTTCATTGTGTTACTTATTATTACAAAGTGGATTTTGTATATTATATAAATAACTTGATTAAGAAATACGTTAATATGAATATCGACTTATTTAAAGTGAATATTAACATCGTTGGTATTGATTTTGGTATTTTTTTTTATCAATATATCAGTTGAGTTCCCGTTATAATAACTTTAAAAATCCTGACATAAAATGTTTTATTGACAATTATTGTAGTCGTCAAATGCAATGGAAGTGAAAGAAAATATATTGACATGTGAAATTAATTAATTATAATGGTGAACATGTTATATATTTTGGTATTAAATGGAGAGCAGTACCTAGATTTACTGATGTGAGAGAGCCAGGGGGAGTCCTGAATTGTCTCCAGAATGCAGGGACGCAAGAATAAATTCTGGATGTTTATGTATGGCATGAAGCATTAAAGCTCATGACCGTCACATGAAAAGTCGCACTAGTTTAGTTGCTTTGATTGTCTCCAGATTTTTGGATATTCCATTTGACGAAATTGTGAAATATTAAACTCGGCATCCTTTTTAATTTTTCTCCTTCTTTCACGGTTATATAATTCGGCCACTCTTCGAAAATTAATAGATATTGATTTTTTTTTTTTTTTGACAGTTAGTTGGGTCATGAGATTTTGATAGGCAACCAAACTCGTTCACAAGTAATTAATTAATTTCACTACTTTTAATAGAGTAAATAAACTTATTTTTTAAATAAATTTGACAAGTAAAAAGTTTTCAACATATTATGCAGACGAAAAAAAAAATGGATTCTGCATAATTAATGTTTGACATGCATCAAATCTAAAAACCATAGCAATCCATTTATAATATTTTGTGATAAAGTATAAAATGGTTTTTATTTTTGAGAAAAGTATAAAATGATATTGAAATCACATGACATTTATGCACAAAAAATGTCTAAGAAATATGGGGCCACCAATTTTTTTATTTTTCAGAAACTATCTTGATTTGATTTGAGATAACATTGAAATGAAAGTAACACAATTCCTTGTCAATGGACATTCAATCCAGCTGGCTACCCATCCCTTCAAAAGAACTTGTCAAACTCCTTAAATTTCTTTTCTTTTTTTTTTTTGGTGTCTTGCATCCATGAAAAAAATTATATGTGTGCCTTTTCTCGTAAGTAATATATTTTTATGAAAAGATACTTTGAAATTATTTTCCTTAATTTCATGTATAAGATCAGGCAATAGTCGAATAGTCTTGCTGCTGGACATATGGAAAAAAAATGATATATATGAAACAAAAAGTATTTAAATAAAAAGTCAGGTGACATGGACAGGATATTAGTTAAATTTGAGAATTGAACAAGCAATTTTGTATAAAATAACAGATGATACTTTGTTCAGAGAGAAAAGGATACATACACAACTTCGATCAATTCAACTTCTAACAAAAATAATATATCTTGATTTTTGATTTGATATTTTGATGAACAAAACACGCTGTGAAAAACACGGATATCTACCCGGGGCAATTTAATTATTATTCTGTCTTTTTCTCCGTATAAAATTGTCTTTGAGTTTTGACCAAAGTGTAGAAATTGGGACGTCGTAATTGCAGCATATATATATTGTGCACACTCTGCAGATATACAGATTTCTTGCTACATCGTCTATTTTTTTCTTTTTCCTTTTTGTGTAAAAATTGGCTTCTAGTTTGGTTTCTTTTGGCCGACTAAAATTTTGCACTGATGATGGGTTCGACGTATAATATTTAATAAATTTTTTTAATAAAAAAAAGATTGTACAGAATATAATCCGGGCAATATTTTCTTCATATAAATCATTGATGTTGTACGAATTACTTGTAATAAAAATGACGCATGCAGCTGCAAAGCTCTCACCTGTACACCAACGTACGAACGGGTCTTTATCCGAACTGATCCTAACCGTCAGATCCATGAAGCTCTCGGAGCAAAGGATTTGGTGACGGTATCATTGAATGGTTGGTAGCAAACTATATGTATGCAAAAGGTAAAGGCCGTTCGGTTCTTTGTTAGCATACATGCATAGCCTAACTTGTCACTTAACGCTGACAGGTATGAGAATTCAACACACAACAAGAAAAGGAATAAAAAGAAGAAAACGGATGCGGTGCTACATGTTTAATAGTTGTTTTTACTAAGAAAAATACGTAGAGTTCACCCCTATAAAGTAGGTCACGTGCACTTATGTACTTATTACAGTCGTATAAATGTTTACTGGAATATGATATCTATTGATCGGAAAGATATAAATGTTTACTGAAAAATGATATTTGTTCACTGAAAATACGGTGGATCGGTGGATAAGTTAAAATGGTGGACACTAGCTCTTACTCTTTTACTAAGATGTGTGTTTTAAATAGTCCAGTCAGTTTTTATTTTTTATTAGTATATTGCCCACGCTTTGCTGTGGATGATATTATATATATATAGAGTTAGGTTACCGTGTTTTGCATAACAAACTGACTTCCGTGTTATGCGCTCGTATCTCAGCAACCATAACTCTCGATCGCCGATCCGATTCGACCGGTGCATTTTACGTATCGAAAACTCATAAGAAACTAATTTTTACTATTTTTGGAGATTCCTAACTATTTTTAACGATTTTTGAAAAACGACCCTGAATGTGAGTCCCAAATAGATTATTATATTATTATTTTTTGGCAATTAAATAGTCAGTATAATATAGCTCAAAATCAAAATTGCAGTTTGCAGGTGAATGGATATATGGGGGCAACAAAAGAGGAGTATCAAAGAATTGCATAAGCCCAATTGAATAAATGTATACAGATCCAATTTCTTCCAATTAATATCTCTACTGCGCCGTAAGTTTACTTCGTGAGTAGGGATCCATTGACAATGCTTATTTTGACAATCTTGACAATGGGAATAGTTAAAAATTCTAAAAAAATAGAAAAAGGTTATTATTTAACTTATAGATTGATTATGTTTCAAATTATATTCAATTTAAGTGACGTTTGATAGCTCTTTAAATCTCGTTAAATTTCAACCGTTAAAAAATGTATAAAATTTTGATAATCCATCAACGATGTTCAAATTGATTTAAATTTAAGACACTGTTAATCTATAAGTTAAAGAATGCATCATAAAAAAAAATTCATTTTTAAGATTTTTTATGAATTATTATAATTTTTTTAAAATCTCCATTGTCAAAATTGTCATTACAAACATTGTCAATGGGTCCCTACTCTTACTTCGTAGTACTTCAATCGTTGGATCTGCTTTGAGATTCGTTCTATTCAATCTCAAAAACCTACTCTGTAATCCACATCGTTGATCCACAGCGCAGTACAATACTGCGCAGCAGAGGATAAGCACGCTCTTCTCCCAATTCATACATGTGACGCGTTTTGAGGCAAAACAAAACCCCCCCAATTATCAACAAAATGACAAAATTGCCACCCAGGCACATATTGAGTTGTTCGATACAATGGCAATCTCTGTAATTTCTTTTAACTTGAAAGGTTTTTGTAAAGAAAAAAAATGTAAAGAGAAATGTAAAAAGAGGATCCATGAATTAATAAGCTATAGACAGTTGAGATCATCTGATCTGACGGTCAAGAATAAGTCTGGACAAAGACTCCTTTTAGTTCTAAAAAAAGTCCTCCTTTTATTATTAGTAGGAATGTGCCAATACATTAATTTGGCTAGATGACTCATCAAAATTCTATACATTTTTGTATAATTGAAAAATATAATTGATGTACAAGTTAAACAATATTTTTGTAAATTTCTTTTTTATTTATAAAATTATTTAATTATTTATTTTTATTAGAAGATTGTCAAAGTAAGCATCTCGATGGATCCCAACCGCCTGTACAAATATCTTCCAGTCTACATGGAACCTGAATTTGCTTAGCTGGATGAGAAATCTGTGTCCGGTCCGTTTATGTGGAGAGCATGAGTGCATCACCGACAAATCAGACGACTATTCCAAGTCCAACAAATTAATCCCTACACCAAGTGAAGTCCCCATACTTGGGAATCAGGATCGTCATCTGCCAGGCTGCATAATCGATCCCACTGTCAGTGTGCACAAGCTGGAACTTAGTTCCACACCTTGTTCACGATGGAACTGGACTAGCTAGATTTGTCGTTTATTTGTAGGGATGACATCTGATCTGATCTGATTCTGAGCGGTGGGGCACGGCGATCCTGCGGTGGAGATTAAGAATCAGACAAGTGTCGGAGGACGACGGACACTAATTGGGCTTCTGCCAAAGTGATGCAGTTACAGTATTACTTACACTGACTACTGAACTGAACCTCTGAACCCGACTTGAATGGAGGGATTGGATGCATGAACATTTGCCCGTAGCAGCGCCAATGCGCCATGTTGTTGCTGTTGTACCTGTACCAGTAGTCCAGTACCACTATATGTACCTGCACGTACGGTAACTTTTTTTTTTTTTTTTTTTATCTTTTGTCAAATGAACTGTTTTAAAATTATCACAGAAACTTGTAAGTAATCTGACGGACTGGACTGCTAGTTAAAATTGTTTGTGAATTCTCCAGAAAAAAAGTTTTATGATTAAAATATTTGTTTTATAGATAGAGAATTTTATTATAGTAAGCTTTTCAAGCTTTCCGCGAGAAAATGCAACACGCTATGGGGAGGTAATATTGGGCTCTTAACTCTTTGTATTAACAATAAAATAATTATAGTTCTTATAATATATGAAATTATATTGGATCAATTAAAGGAATCACAATATTAAATGTGATTTTGTAATGATTCGTAATACAGTATATTGAAAAACCCCAAAAATCAAAATATTCATCGAATTACTTAAGTGTCCATGGATGCTTATTTGTTTAAAAAATGTTAAAATTAATATATACTCAAGTACTTTGGATACTTCAACAAAATTGAGTATAAGGTAAGAAATTGCATATTCTGAAAAATTATTTAAACCTGATGTCTCTTTAATATATTTTCCTCAGAATTTCTAGAAAATGACAACACAAAAAAAAATAAAAAAACTTTTTACAAGAAAACCAAAAATCAAAGGGACCACATGTATGAGCTAAGAGCCAAGTCAAATAATATTCACGTAGAAAAACAAAACAGTCAAATGGTGCAGGGTGGCACTTTGGCACCATTATACCTATATTATTATTATATTTATTTTTGATAAAATCAAGTGTCAAAAATTAATTATCCTCACTAACAATTGTAATTACTTCCTTGGCATTACTCATGTGACATGAGTTAGGTACACTCATTATAACTAATCATATATGCTTTTGGAACTATGTTTTGGAAGGTTGTTACATATACTATATATATGTACGGAACAATTTAATTAGTACTCTTAGAAAAAAAAAAGAAAGAAAGAAATTTGGGAACACGTAGTACATCATCGGAATTAATTAAAAGTGCATCTGTAACCACCATGGAGTAATAAACTTATCTTGGCTTATTATGTTAGTATTTTAATTAGGGTTAAGGCGACGCGTGGCAAGATAATTACCATCATTACCTTCTTAATTTCTCTGTTATTTTCTCTCTCAGCATCATGTTCTTCAATGGTATATATAGTTAGAATGTTAGATTAATTAAGTTAAGGTAAATTAATATACATGCACTAAATTATGGTATACATTGTTGATCGATGTGGTCCATATCTCACTTTTAAATAGAAAAATAAGCATTTTACATATTTATACAACAAACGAATAAGTACATTTAAATCTATCAAACTCGCTGGCACTCAAATAAACCGGTCGTGTGTTTTTCTTATATATTTCTTTCCTCTATCTGTTGTCTGATTTAGATATGTATAAATAGAAATTAAATGATGAAGAAGTTAATCATTCATTCATGTACAATCATTGGGGTTCATAGTATTAATTTAACCATCCATCACGATATATATAGGATTTCATGATGTTCCACTAGAGTTAGAAATGATGGCATGTTTAAAAAAAAAATAGTACCAACCACACACATTACAAGTGTATGTAACTTGGGCAGCCACACTTTTACGCTAAGGTTGTTTGATTATTATAAATTTTGTATGGCAATGGCAATCCTTGTCTTTATGATTATGTTAGTAATTATGATGGCTAATTTGAAAGTGAATTGATTCACTAATTAATTTTTTTTAAAATATCACTATCGGTTTCATCGAATATTTGAACCTCAACTTGATTACTAGATGTGTCAATTGTACGAGGATGGTGAGATGGATAGCTTCAACCAACGGGTATAAATTAAATTCAAGAAAGCTTTGTTAAAAGCAAATCGCAATCAAGAAAAAATTGTTTTAGTTCAGGAATACTTTGTAATAAACTATGAAGCACGATGTAGCACTAATTCCAAATTGTCATATTATATATGTTAATTATAACTTATAATAGTTTGTAAATAACTAAATATTATACTATAATTATAGAGTATATTTTATTTTTCTTATTGATTATTAATATTAATTAATTATTTAAACATGTTCTTCATTGGAGGGTTTATAGTCCTGGATTGAAATTAAGTTCAAAAATGACATTTCTTCAATTGAGAACTTAATTTAGAAACTATCTGTCACAATTACACATTTGAGTAAGCAGATCGAATTTCTTTTTCCATTACAGTGAAGTATAAGTTAGCATCCGTAATCTTATTTTCTTACTTTTAGTCTTTTTTTAACTGTAGAAACTTAATTAGTAGATAACCATTCCGCACGCTTCATATCAATTTATCATATTTTTTTTTCTTCTATTCTCTTCGATTATTTTAGTGGTGGGCACATCAATTATTGCAAACTTGGTGTATCAAAAAGATAGTTAATGAGTTTTAACACAATCATTATCGCACTAATATATATATTTCCGCGTGGCTAGTTCTCATATGCTATTACTTATTAGATTTAGATAGGATATGCAAACAAAAAGTACTTTGTTTTGGGGTTGCAAATTCAAATATTAAAAATATCAAATGCATTGAGATTTCTTATATAACAAGCTACTGATCATGGATATCATCAAGAAAATAAATCATCACACATGCATTAGAAGCTAACAGGTGAGAATCAATACATAATTGATTGTTTTGGAGATTTTCATACTACAATTAATAAACAAATATAACTATTACTCAGAAATTTGTGATGCATTTATCACCCCTTTTATTCGTATATCTTATTCGCAAGTACTCTTTACACCGAATTTCAAAAACAACAAGGTAATGGTATGGAACGAAAGAGAAGGGTAGCGGAGCGAGGGGTTCATTGCTCCCCAAATCGGGGTGTAGGCGTCGGAGGAGAACTATTCACAAAATTTTTCTGTAATTCCATTGTCTCCAGTACCATTTCATTCGTTATCCCCTTCTCTAAAGCAAGTATATTACTCCCCAATCTGTCCAGCGGTCACCTCCTGCTCCCTTTCCATCCCCATGCTACCCTGTTCTGGAGCACACCTTAATTTATTAGCAAGCTCGATAGCGTGATCGATGGTTTGATAAATTATGTATATTACTTCAAGTAAAATTAGTATGCGCTTCGAGCTTATCAAGTTTCTCACTAAGTTTAACTGAAAAAATATGTATTATCATAGTCAATTTTGATTTATGTTACTCAATTGGATTTTTAAATATTTTAATATGACTATAAATAAAAATAAATGACAAATATTTATACATACGTATATACCAAAAAACGTAAGTTTTCTCTTAAGAAAATTCGAAACAATTGTTAAAAATATAGTTAAAAATATGTAAGTGCTTAATTAGTGCTCTTCTTTAGTTAAACATTCGATTACCCCGAAGGCCAATGGCAATTCCTCGAAAAATGATGTTATAAAATAAGAAATGCGGTAAACTACTTGCATAACCTTGATGTGGAGATGATGCAGACAACCTTGGCTTGATTGAGACTAGCTATTTTGTCGATATGATCATCTTTTTTTGTTTTTTTGGTTATAGTGTTGGTGAATATCAACAACAGTTCTATCATTTTTGACAAGTGACAGCAACGTCGTTGTTTGATAGCTTTCGATGGTGAAATTGAGTGGGATGATTGAAGAAATTGATAGTTTGGTACTAGACAAATTAATGATCAGTTGTTCAGTATGGATGGATCTTAATTGGAATAAAAAGTCTTCCAAAAGTTTAATTAAAACTTGCATGTTCTCCTACAGGTTTTTGAAAAGCACGATAACAGCGTCAATTCAAATAGTATAAAAAAGTTTAAAAAAATGAGTGAATTGTGCTTTTTCGGTATGAATTAATTTATATATTTTTACCTTTTGCACTATATATGGAACACTCAATAATTAGTAAAATTATTGGATGGTACACTATTAGTCTGAATATATTATTATCCAGTGAAAACTGTAAAATATCCTAAATTTTTATATATTGGTACGAATTATCAGCATGTTTGGAGAAATACGTACGTACCTCCAAGTGTCTCTACTAAGCTCCTCCCCTGCTTCGAAGGAGAATGGGAGTTCGATTCCCAGTGAAATTCGGTTTAGGGATAGGTGGACTATGTACGTTCAACCTAGCTAGCTAGGTAGTGTTCACCTTTTTCTGTTTGTCAATCTTACCGCATCCGTTCATCTATCTATTAATAGTGAGGAGGGTTCTAATGTCTCCATTTTTTGTGCCTCCATCATGCCTTCACTTTTTAAATTTTAAATAACTCAAAATTTAAAACTCATTTTTCAAAACAAAACCGTTATATTTAATCTATATCCTTTCATTTATGTATATGTAAAAAATCATCAAATTTGATTATTATTTTGTTTCACATCAAGGGCTTCAAAAAATGTACTAATTTGAGCAATTTCTAGACGTTGATTTTTATAACTCATTGATTTATATAAAATAAAACAAAAAATTAAAAAAATTTGTTATATGCACGTAGAGAATATCATATTGATCAAATCTAATGGTTTTGTTTTGAAAAATGAGTTTTAAATTGAGTTTTTTGAAATTTAAAAAGTGGAGGCATGATGGAGGCACAACAAATAGAGGCATTGGAACCCTCCTCATTAATAATTAACTAGAAGCACATAATTGTTAACTAAAAAGATTTACGTATTTTTTTGCAGTATTTTACACATATATATACAAAATTGTAACTCATTTTTAGTAAACACAAGTGCTAGCTGTGTGTTTGAATTTGATCGTAACATAATTGTAGCTAACACATTATAGAGTGAACGTTACGAGTTTTCTGATGAAAATTGTCATGATAATTACAATAATTGATTAATCTTTATCCTCAAAAATATAAAAATAAAAAAAAAAATGAAAAAGAAAGAAAAAGAAAGAGCTTATAATTTATCTTCAACAGCAAAGTAAACGGAACAAAAGGGAAAACTAATACAGCAGGAAGCAAATTACTCCCTATATAATTACTTCCCCTGCGTAAAATAACAAAGATAAAGTGTTAGAATGAGGCCACCAATTAAAGGTCCAAAGCCCGGTTGGTTGGTTGATTTCCTGCCCCACTGCAAATCTGTAGTGAGCCCATATATGATATATCTACTTACTGTATAATTCTCTTGCCAGTACAACAACAACAATTTCCTAAATTAAATACTTCCTTGGTCCACAATTAAATGAATTTAAACCCTTTACAACTTGTTCACAATTAAATAAATTTATACCCTTTGTTTGAATCCACTTTCTTCCTCAAAAAAAAAAAAAAAAAATATATATATATATATATATATATATTACGAAATTCTCAAAATGCCCCCCGTCTCCTTCCAAGAATGGTCACTTTTCTACTAATTGAGGGCATAAAAGTAACTTCACTATTCCACTATTTTCTTTAACTTTTGCTACAAATTCATTCTTTTGTGGACAGAGGAAGTATCTTCTATTTCCAAACCAAAAAAAAAAAAAAAAGAAAAGGTTAAAAAAAATGTATAGTCAAATATCGAAGGCACCAACTAATAATTAAGTGTACTAGATTTCATAGAAGTGAATCAAACTTGCCAAATTTATGGTTAATTGGGCTTAATCAAACCCCCTCTGTTAATTAATTAATGCACGTCGAACTTTAATTAGTTGTTCAAGTTAATTGTCAATTACAGTACGTACCTAGCGAATTAATTAGAGCGACTAGGCCCAATACAAATTTATATAATTTCAGGCTTAATTAATTATCCCTTTCGATAAAAGTTTGATTTAATTGGGACCATTTAATTTGTTGGCAATGCAAGGACCATGTACGTGGTACGACCCATATATATTTATTGGGAGGAGGTACATTAATATACTATACACGCTTATGAATATTTACCCCCACCCAGCACGGATGCAGTACAGAAACTGTACTCCTATTATCCATTTATATATAATAATCTCTATTATAATTACTTATATGTTGGTAATTAATATATAGCTACTATATTGCTCATGTTTTGTCTTGTCATCATGGTACAACTGGTTTGTAGAAATTAAAAGATATATCTTTTCATTCTATTTTATTCAATTAATTTTTCAACGATATTGTATATATAGTCTGCTTGAAAATGCGGTTGACAACACAAATACATTTATTGAATGCAGTACATATATATTCGAAAATAATAACATATATTGTTATTGTAAAATTAATGTGGAGCCTGCGGTGTTCTTTCAAGTTGGTCACTATATATCGATGTGCCGACACCTAAAACATATATATTAATAACCTAATAATTTAATTAGTAACGATAGCTATTTAGCTAGCTAGCTAGCAATCAGCAATCATGATACTAATAAGCCAAATCATATTGTGTACTGCTATATATATAATAATTAATTTGTTATAAAAAGTAATTCACAAAATTTAGATATGCATGGCATATACATACATACATCATCCAACATATATTGATTTCACTGCCATTCTAGAATTATATGAAAGCAATTAATTCACACGAGTTAATCAGCTCACTAGCTATCAACAAGTATATATCAACCACACGTCACACGTGCATAAAGATTCTCTTTACATTTGTATATCGATCTTCAAACGTCATGTGCCAGGATTTATTTACAAATCTCACTGTATCGATCGATCTTTAATTGTTTCCAGTTTTCCACCATTGTTAAACAGTCCCACGTGCGAAATCATCCGCCCCTTGTCGTGCTTGTTGGCTTGTTGCAATGTTGCTCGATCAAGATCTGATTTCCAGGAACTTTCTTTCTGATCCAACCCCAAATAATTAACTAGCTAGCTATATATTGATTGGCATCGATCACACAGCTTCAGAATTAATATATAGCTCATCCAGTTTATTGGGACCTAGCTAGCTTGCTATATCTAATTGCATTTGTATTATATACAATTAGGTTTTGGTTTTATATACCGAACAGGCCATCCAGCTAGCCTATACGTACGGCTATACATATCCAAAGGACCAAAAATTTGTCAGAATTACCAGTGAGCTGTACATATTTAATTAATGTACTAGCTAGTTTTGACAGCGAAACCAGTACTTTTATATTGATTAGTACAGTATGTTTATTGGCCGGTAATTTTAAAAAGAGTTTGGAACTCTGGATAGTGATACCAATTTAATTAAACAGATACCACAGTTATAATAAAAAATATATATATATATCCGAATAATGCTAACAAGTTATTTTGAAACATTAACAAGTTGTTAACCTGAAACACTATAGTATTAAGTTGAATAACACAAACAATAAAATCAAATCATTTACTTGCATCAAAATCATTTAAAGTAATAAAGTTGTGAAGAGAACATGTGAGAGCAATGAGGAAAAGAGCAGCAAAAGAGAAATTGATGTCATTTTTGTATTTCATTTTAATTTCATAATGTTTCAAACTAATTTTATGGTATTTCATTTTGATCACATCATGTTGCAGATAAACTTGATATATGGTATTGGTATATATGCCGGTATACATTTTGATATCTCGTAAACATTTTCCTTTTAGATAAAAAATCTCCTCATTTCCTCATCATCATCATTACTAACTAATGGGTTCAAAGGACAACATTTTTTTCATAGAAGAGGTGTTCGCCAGGGAGATCCCTTATCTCCACTACTATTCATATTAGCAACTGACGTTCTCCAATCTCTCTTCCTCAATTCAAATCATCTATTCCACCACATACCAAACTTAAAAACTCAAATTCTCCAATTCTCTGATGGCACCCTCATTATCACACCCGCTCATGCTAATAATTTAAAAATAATTCACAGGATCTTAACAAACTTCTCCTCTATGTCGGGTCTCACGATCAACTACTCAAAAAACAACTGCACACCAATAGCAATTCCAACCCACTTACATAACACCATTACCAACCTCTCTGGATGTACCTTGAAATATTTTCCGATCACTTACCTGGGTCTTCCATTATCCACTCAAAAACCATCCAAATAACAATTACTCCCTCTCATTGAGCAAACACGCAAACGCATGTCCTCCCTCTCAGGGAAACACCTATCCTTAGGAGGCCGTTTAACACTTGTCAAATCAGTTTTTACCTCACAACCCCTCTACTTTATGCAAGCTTTCTTACTCCCAAAATGGACCATCATTGAACTTAACAAAATTATACGACAATTCTTTTGGAGAGGGAATGCCTCCTTCCAGGGAGGCCATTGCTTGGTAACATGAGAAATAATCTGCCTACCAATTCAACATGGAGGCCTTGGAATCATAGACCTCCATGGTCAAAATAAAGCCCTCTTTTTACGATGGCTATATATGGATTCTATCCAACAACAACAATTAACCTTGGACACTATTTTTTCAAAATACATACAACATATATTCCCCTACGCACCTCTATAATTCACGCAATCTTTCCCCTTTTTTAAATGATCTCGCCACACTCATACCCATCTTCCTCACGTCAACTATTGTCATACCTCATTCAGGGACATCTACAACATTCTGGGAAGATATTTGTTTAAACAACTCTGCCTTAAAGTACTCTCACCACGAACTTTACAAACTTACCACCCAACCGCATGCCACCATCAACCAAACAATCTCCGATGAACGCCTATTCATCCCACATCTCATTACCCCACAATGCCAACAATCTCTTCTCAATCTACAACAATCAATTAATTCCCTTTTAAACCCGACAGACAACACACACGATGTCAGAATATGGCGTTGGACACCACAAGGATACTTTACAACAAAATCAGCTTACAATTTTCTCATCCACCCGGGACTCCTAACACCACCGCAAACCTTACCATGGTCAACAAAAATTCCACTCAAAATAAAAATCTTCATATGGTTACTTTTCCGAGACAGATTACTCACAGCTTCTAGCCTCCTCAAACGCCACTGGCCGACAATTCATCAGTGCACTGGATGCAATGCACATTTAACGGAGGAAAACTTACAATTCTTCATTTCATGCCCTCACTCCATACAGATTTGGCGATGCATTCAAACAGACATCCCCACGCAAGCTCTTCTTACTTCTACTGATGTCTCATCCTTCTGGGATATGGTCCGCTCCACTCTTCCACCTACAAGGAAATCGTCTTGGGACTCCATCTTCGCAGCCACCACATGGAACTTATGGAAGGAACACAACTCCCGCATATTCAGTCATGACTTCGCTCCCCTCCATATTCTACAAAGACAAATCCATAGTGACAAGGAAAACTGGGATAGATATTGTACTGGGTAGAACAATATTAGGGATTTATATGGATCTTAAGGGTGGGATATCCTACAGATTTACTCTTCTACATTTTGTAAATTTTACACCTTGTAAAATAACTTTTTCTTATTTTAATGAAATTATTGGCAGGCAATTTGCCGACCACCTCAAAAAAAAAAAAAAACATTTTCCTTTTGAATAATTAACCTGCAACAATTGCAAAAAGGTAATTTGATCCCATCATGCAAGCAAAAGAAAAAATTAAAAAAACGCTGCACAATGTATGCTAGTGTAATTTGAATTTGTTAATTTAATTAGCACAATTAATTAATATGAATTAAAGAGTGAGTATATATATAATACTAGTAAGAAGTGGCTCGTACTATGACTCCATATTATTATTTATAAAGTTCAAATGGTCGATCCGAACCGCTCAACTTGATCTACATATATAAATATATTTTATAAATTTTAATACCTTTTTATTTTGCAATTAGAAAATGACCTGATGCGTACATAAGGATCCATTCGAAAATGTGGCTTTTTTTTAAAACTAAAAAAATAGATATAAAATTCTAAAAATATACAAAACTTAGTATAAAACTATATCAACACGTGAAGATCACATTTTGAGGTTCAGATTGACCTTTTGAAACTTAAAAAAATGATAATATAAAGTCGTAATATGAGCAATTCCGTACTGTTAATAGTATCATAGCCTCGCTCTGCATTGAATGCAATTAATGAGTAAGATATGTCTTTCTGTTGGGACATATCAATTGGGCCGGCCGCTTGAATTAATAATGGAAGCCAACAACTCTTAATCATGCATGTGAAGTCACATCAAATTTACACGTACGTAATTATAAGAGGGCTAGCTTCACACGAGTGGATTTATTGGTGCCTGCATGCATGCATGCATATGCATGTGTTAATAAGATCTCTCCTTATATGTAGTCTTATACCAACCACATGCATCTCCACTTCAAAGTTCAAATAGCTGCTCTTCTACACTGTTTAATTTCTTTTCTCATTCCAATCTTTGTCCATCTGCTTTTTTCCTGAAAATGACTCTATTATCAATAATTTATTTATATATATCGTTTTCCAACGGACACTTTATAATTAGTTCTTACATGCTAGATCTTCCTAGATCCTTCTTTCTCCCCTATGATTGCATTCTTTTTGTTTCCTTCGTATTGTTGCTTTACTTAACTACTTAACTGCCCATTCATTGTACTAACATTGTACATTTCTGTATCTAATTAACTGTATCATTAAATAGAATAATTTTTAGATTTACTTAATTGATTAATTGTCCTCTCATATGATTTTCACCTACTATTCATAGCCTCTTGGTGCTCATCGATCGATCAGTAATTGGACCGTCGCCATTTGTAAAATTAATTGCCAAATTATTATATATTACTTCGAAAGCCGAATATATAATTATGGAAGTTCATATGATTTAACAAAAGGTAAAGGTTCCTACAAAATTTCAAATTAAGTTCATCAATTAGGACATATATATTGGCAATCTTCATGCTAAAAAAAATTCTAAACCTTTGTTTTTTTAGATAGAGATTAACATATATTAAACATTTTCATAAGAATAAATTATGAAATTTCAACAAGCTGCAGTTTTTTTTTTTTAAATAATTGTTTACTTTCCAAATATTGATTTTTTAGTTTATATATTTCGATTAAAATTAATGACAAAATGTGTTTTTTTGATAAATATGCATGGTGAAATCGATTGCCCATGGTTTACGAGTTCAAGTTGCTGCGCTACACACCGATGGAGACTACACCACCCATGCACCCGGCCGGCCACCCCACCGGCACTTATAGTTTTTCTGTTTAAGAACATCAAGCGCCGTCGACGTCCTATGATGCAGCCTTAATTTGCAGTGCATATCAGCAAGTGATAGAGATGCATATGCATGCACTCTTCTATGAGCATTGTATGTAGAACTATTAATGAAGACATCAGTTGTACACAGTTAATGTAGTACTTGAGTTGATCAACAAACATGTACGCAGGATGGTGCATGATGGAAGTAATACTACAGTACTCTCTAGCTTCTCTAATCATTTGCTGGTAGCTAGGCTTTGTCAACCTTTATTATATTTGTCACCCACCAGTCAACTATTTTTATAACAGATTGATGGATGGATGGATCGAGCAATGCCACCAGTTGGTCAAACTGTTTCAACACAGTTATATAATTATTATTACGAGTTGCAAACAAATTCGATCTAAGCTTATATATATATTTATGGGCCTCAGTTTTTTGAGTCTGGTTTTCTTTTCTTTTCTTTTCTCTACACGGGCTGATATTATTGTTGGAACAATTTGGGGTTGATATGGGCTGTTTTTGTTTTGTATTCTGGGCTATTTTCGTCTGGGTTTGAAGTGGGTTTGTATTATGGGCAAATTCTTGCGTTAGAAAGCACAAAATGGATCTCGTGAAAGTGATTTTAAGACATATTGGTTTTTTATAGAACTGGTTCTTGCATGCCCATTATAAAACAGGGTAAAGAAACTATTTGATATACGACCAACAAGCAGCGTTAGTGTGTTACTGTTACACATATATATATGGGTGTCCGCGGATATATAAACTATAATCTATAAGCTTCTTAATTTTACTACAAAGTTGTTGCATATATTAGAGTAATACCTAGCGTTCATAGCGACTATAGGTTATAAAGTTGAGATATATGATATAAAATGGGATTACTATGTTATATGTTTGTATATCTTTAGACGCAGTGGCGGATACAGACCAAAAACCAAGTCCAGGCACAATCTGTAGTCACATATCACAATGGCCCATATCCACTATCTAGATTGTAAAGTTAAGCTCTTAAATTACAAAGTGAAAAATCTATAGGATAAAAAAGAACATATTTTCAGCCCAAAATTCATAAAGCTCAAGCACTCAAGCTATTAAAAAGGCCTAATCTATAAATTAGAAAGAGGGGTAGCTTTTCAAGCATCTCAACTATGCTACATCATAAATATTATTGACCATTAATTTTGTTTAAATCTCTTCATCTACTTTGATCCAATGGTTTATATGTATTTTTTCTTCCCATTTAATAAGATAATATGATATGTCTAAGACAAAATTTAACCCTTAAAGTAGTCTCACATTTATGTGCTATTATTTATATATTATTACATCATCATCATCATTATTATTCACATAAAAATTTTTAAAATTATGTTTAATATTTCTAAAATAAATATTTTTAATTTATAAGCTTTATTATTTATTTGTTATCATATTTCGGGCGAAACCCCAGTTACAACTCTAGGGTGCGTTTGGATCGTGCAAGGATTAGTGAAAGAATAGAGGAATAGAGAATAGTAGATGAGATTAGTAAAAAATAGTGAGTTTTGGATTAGTTAAAGAATAGTAGAAATTTAGTACTTTTCGGAATAGTAAAAATGTTGTTTGGATTGTATATTGGAATAGTAATTGATTTAAATGAATAAAGAAATGTTTATTTGTTTTTCCTATGAAATCTTTTCTATTTGTTTTGAGCAGACTCTTATCTTAGTTATCCATTTTCATGATTTATTAATAATATTCAATATCAAAATAAAATATCACACGAAATTATTATTTTTTTTTTGGCAAAATAAGTATGTATGTCGTGCTTTTTTTTTATTTCTTCCAAATTAAGTACATCGAATTTTCCATGAAATGGGATTGATTTACCAGCTGGGACATGCTGAAACCATGATCCTTTGTGTCTTCAAAATCTCTTTGTTAAATTATTCTCACTCAAAATCTCCTTGTCTTCAAAATCAATTTTTCGACTTTAGTACTTTTGCTTCCTTGCAACTACCATGCATATCCAACATTAGAGCTGACAAAGGTAGAGATTGGAGAAGCAAGCTCCATGATTGAGTGTCGCCTGAAACTGAAAACCGTCGGAAGTACTAGCTAATTGGGTCTCTATAGAATCTCTATGATAAGGAGAATACAACTATAAAGTTGAAATTGACAAAATTTTTGTTTATTGATATATATCGGAGGAATGGAAAGAAAATTTCACATTTATTGCTTCCTTTTCTCTCTCCTGGAACTTGGGGAAGAAGATGATAAGAAAGTAATAAAAAAATGAAGCTACATTTTTTTAATGTTTTTTCACCTTTGCTGTTCTTGCACTTTTGCTATTCCATGTATCACGCAAATTAGCGGATTAGCAGTTTTCCTCCGCTGTTCCGAATTGTATTTGTTTGTTTGGATCGAGTCTGATTTAGGAATAGTTGTGCTATTCGGGATTTGCTGCTATTCTGACCCATCCAAACACGCCCCTAGTATATTAGTTTTCAAAGGAAAAACAACAACTACAACATTGATGACAGAAATTCAAGTGCCCAGTGATGGATCTACCACTATATAAACGTATGGATAACTTTTTAATGGACACAAGAAAGATGTTTCTCCATATATTATTATAACTGATTATTATAAATATAATTTCAAAAGATAAAGGTTGGGTCGTACTGTATTGAGAGAGAGAGAGAGAACTTGATAGCCGCTGTCAATAGTTTTTCAAAAGAGAGAGAGAGAGAGATTTAATTTTTGTCCTTTTTCTCTAGGGATAAAAAAACAAAATCATTAAAATTTTGTATATCGATAGTTTAAATTATATTTTGTTACGTCCAAAATTTTAATTTATAATTCCTATTAAATTTATCAAAGTTTCGACTTTGGAAGCCAGCAAGTCAGCAACCGATGAGTCAGAGGCACTATATATCACTCTAGTCGCGTACTCTACCGAGAGGCATGAAGAAGATGGAAGGAGAAGTGGAGAACGCACTAGAGAGTAAGCAAAGACAGAGCTGGTGGCACGTGCTGGAGAGGCATGGTCTCCAACTCCAAGAAAGAGAAGCCGACCCTTAGTCAGGGTTTTTTTTTTTTTGAGAATAAGTCAGGAGTTTACTTACTGGAATTTATGTCCTTTTCGTTTTTCTTTTTTCAAGTTTTCTTTCCTCCATCGATAACATAACCCCAAGCCATTTGTTACTGTTATGTTATATAACAACCAACTAGTAGCCAGTTTCATTAAATTATTAAACGAAAAGGCTACTTTGATCTTCTGCGGCCCTTGCGTATATAATCTATCAAGTTCCCCAAATTACTGCGACCATTGTAATTTGTAAATTTTTTCCTCCGTATTAATTATTTAGAAACATAAAAATATTTACGCATATTGATATGACTACGTATGGTATGGTTATGATAACAGCTTTAGTCTGTCTTAATTAATTAAACAGGGACATGTCTTAATTACATAGTATCACTTACATAGACCATTCATCATAATATAAAAACCAAGTGATATCTTTAAATATAAAAAAGTAGTAAATAAGAAAAAAGAAAACACACAAATGGTTTACGAGTAAATTTGTAATATGAAAAATCATGTTATGCAGTCAAAATCAACTATTAAAATATTAAAAATTGACATACATGTCCATAGTACGAAATAATCTAGTGCATAATATTTAGCTTCATCCATTATTTAATACCCTACTTGTTGTATAAATATTGTTATTGTACAAAATAAATTAATATTATGTAAATTAGTAGCATTACATTGAATAACATATATGTTATACAAAATGATTAACATAATAATAACTCATTACCATTCATACAAACTGCGTATATAATAAATCTGCTTAACATGCAAAAATAAAATAACGCAATTTAATGATATTGTAACTTTTTAAGGAAATATTCCCACCTTACCATCTTTCCTTAACTTTTTTAATAAGCTTGCCAAAATATCAAATCACGATAAGCAGCTTATTTGTACATATTTTCGAATTTTATAACGGACGCTAGCGTCTATGTGGGACGCTACAAATCCTCAGTGTCCTCACAAATAACATGGACGCTCACAATTATCAGCGTCCAGTATACACCCATACGTAATCATTGAAGTACTTTGGTTTTTAGTTTTCAAATAGCACTAATTCAAATCCTGAACGATAGCGATGAGAAGTGTCTCATTAGTTGGTTTTCTTCTTTTTTTTAATATACTTCAACGATTAATGGTGAAAAGAGGGACATTATGCTATGATAGTGTCCGATATTATAAAGAGGACGCTAGCATAAGGCAACGTCCAGGTAGGACGCTAGCGTCTGTTCTATAATTCGAAAATCTGTTTGAACAAGCTGCTTCTTGTGATTTTATATTTTACATGCTTATTAAAAAAAATTGAGCCATTCCTTTGTTCAAATTCAAAGTTTCAACAAAAAATAGTCAGAAGACCATACTGCATAAACCGCATAGTATCCGATGCTATGCGAATGCGAGGAATAATAAATGAACTAAGAATAGAATAAATGAACTAAGAATAGAGAAAACAGAGCCACCTTTCAAGGCTCCCTCTTTCAATCGATCCCCCTTCCCTCCCTCCTCTCCTCGCCGCTTCTCTTTCCATTCTGATCGCTCAACGGAGACTGATTCAAGAAAGCCCCTTTTGCTCGACGAGGTAAAATGGCAAGGGCAGAAAGAAGAGTGATGGGGTGAATGGATGATGTTGGGTTTTCTCATGATGAGACAATATGACATTTCTCGGTTAGTACCTTTTATTTCTTTGATCATTTAGCTTGTCCTCACTTTGATTCTGTATCGTTTGTTTACCTGGTTTTAATTTCTGTTTTTACAAAATAAAAAAAAAGGTGTGGTCTTTCTGTTCATGGGGATTTTTACACATTTGGGAAACTTTTATAGGACTTTTTTTTTTTTTCTAATTTCAAAATGATTTATTTGTTAGATACATAATAAAATTAATATATGTATTATCATACTAGAACAAATTTTAATTTGCATCATGCCATCATGCCATCATGCCATCATCCTATTTCCAATTGTCATTTTAATTTATTCTGCTCACTTTTTTCTTTCTTTCCTGATTATGAAATCTCCATGGTAGTAGCAGCTTAATATTTTGTGACCATTACAAATTTGAAATTTCTATAGCCACTTCCATGAATTAGGCACAATATTCAGATGCATGTTGTCCCCACTATATTACATGGAATATATTCTTTCACATGGTGGAAAACATTTGAGCACGTGTGGAACTTTTTCTCAAGCCCTATTTTAGTCAAAGGTGCTTTGTAATTGCTTATGCAATAATGAATAAAGCAAACCAATGATCTTAGGAAAAAAAAAAAATTTTTGATACCAATTTCTGTCAGGAAGAAATACTCATGACAATGCTGTTTATTTCATAAGCAAGGGTTGTTTCTCAAATAAGGGGGTGTTTTTGTAATTTTTCTAAATAATAATCAAAACAGAAAAAGATAAATGCACTAATTAAAATGGTGTTTCCAGGATGTCGGATTAGTTGATACTTGGCCTCAGGTTACGCTAACTGTACCTGTCACATACAATCCACACGACTAACTAAACCGCGTTCTCGTGTATGTCAGATAGAAGTGTACCAGTCGTTGCTCTCGCGTACGACTGGTGCACAACTCAAGTAAATTGGCATTATGGATTCTTTTGGTATTAACTCGCTTAGTTCTGGTTTAAACAATATCAAGGACCAAACCACAGCTCTCGCTTGTAGGCCTAATTCCTAACACAATTCAAACCAACATATGTACAGACCATAGCTCTCGCTTGTAAGCCTAACCTAAGTTCTGGTGTTGGTGCCCCAAAGTGTACCTCCCTCTCGGGTAGCGTAAGACTCAGCTCTCACGTTTTGTCTGGATGTCCTCTCGGATCTCTAACCCACTTTGAATACAAACTAGATCTAATCACATGCGTACTAAGGCTTAAAATCTAGGGTACCGGCGGATACCTACTGGTTACCTGTTCGAGCACATAATCCAGGCATAGATGCAGTTTCAATTCATACACAACACATAGAAAACCAAGATAAAAGATAACTAAGAATCACATAAAAACCAGAAACCAAGTTCACAACATAACCCTAATCCTAGAAACTACGAGTTTAGCCGGACATGGCTACAAAAATCACAAACAAGCAAGTACAACAACAAGAACAAGTCATCTTGCGATACAAGAAACACGAATCAATCACAAACAACAAGTAAGAGAGATAGAACAGATGTGAAGTTTGGCTCCAAGTGTTGCATGCGCGTATCCTCGCTCGTCGGTTCGCTTGCTTAATCTCATCGCGTCCCGAAATTTCGCCAAAATCGCCTCCAAACTCGGCTTGGCTTCCTCTCCAAGAAACCCTCTCTAAACTTCTCAATAGGCAGATGTAATCATGGTAGAATGCCTCAAAACGACGGCCAAAATTGAGTATATAAGCACCCAAACCGACCTAGAAACCCTCAGCCAAATCTGCCAATTCTGCACAACTTTCCAGTTCTGGACCTTACGGTCCGTAAGGGTTACAGTCTCTGCGCAGTGAACAGTATTTTCAGTTTTTCGGACAATCCGAGTGGAGATGGTGGAGATTTTCGACGTTCCAGGGCTCGTTTTCTTCGTCTTTTCGAGACGGATCACATCCAATCATCCACATCTTCACAAAGTGCCTGAAAACAAGAGAAAATAGCAGAAGAAGGGAAGATATCTATAAACTACGAGAGAAATGGCCAAAGATGCAAAACTTCAATGAGTGGATGCAAAACTACAATTAATAGGCATGCAATGCTCATGATTTGCATTAGTTTTAAAGGTATATCCCTGGTAAAAGTGTATATATTTGGGTGTTATCAGTTGCAGCCAAACGCTGCGTTCAAACGCGCATTTTTAAAATTTTGATGAGTTTTTACTTTTCTGACCGTTGCGGTCAGAATAAACTGTGCCCATGGCCGATGGTCAAGTAGGCGTAGTTGTGAAATTTGTTTGCAAACTGGGATAATATTGAGATTTGTATTTTTCTTTTATGGTTAGACAAAAAAAAATTTCAAGGTTGGGTCCTACCGTACTAAAAGAGAGAGATTTATTGTCCTTTTTCTATATGGTGTGTTTGGTATGAGAATAAATTGGAAATAAATTGAGAGGTAGTTTATCTCTTGTGAGAGTAGTGATAAACTATATCCCAATTTATCTATCATTTATCCCCGTAACAAACGAAGATATTAGTATACAAAGCAACATGGATGTGAGTATACTATACACGTAACAATAACATTAGCATGTTTTAGGTTTGGACTTTGGACTTTGGAAACCAGCAAGTTAGCAACCGATGAGAGTATGACTGTATGAGACTGAGTACGGTTGTCAATGCAACAAAATTTTATGTTATTTCGTTTCGTTTCGTTCCATTCAAACGAAAACGATTAACGCAACAATTTGCGATTTCGTTAAACAAAACGAAACAAAAAACGAAATAATATATTCAATTTCGTTTTTTCTATTTTCACTAGCTAATTGCCCACGCGATGCAGTGGGTTCATAATATTATTTTTTATTTTTTTAGTGAATCTAGCTTAAAATTATACTGAAATGATATTATTTTTTCTACCCTTTTAATTATACAATTAATAGTACCGCTATTCTTAAAAATTAAAAAAAAAAATGAGAATAACAATAACACATATATATAATAAAAAAAAAAGACGAGCCTATTCCTTGCAAATGCGGCCAGTGTTGTTGTAAGTCTTCTTTATTTTCATTAAAGAGGCTCTTTTTCATATAAAGTGATTCTATTGTGAGCTAAGTTGGGTCTTATAAGATTAAATCACTAAAAAGTCATTTCAACGGTTCAGATTTAAAGAAAACAATTAATCTAATGATCTATATTATCTCTGGACAAATAGTTTTTTCAGTGTGTAAATCAACTCTTCCTTTTATAAAGAGTAAATAATATAAATATATAATAATACTAATACGAAACGACTATTTTTATTTCGTTTCTTCCAAACATAAACGATCTATTTTCACGCTTGTTTCGTTGCGTTGGCCGTTGGCAACCCTAACATACTCTGAGAGCCATGAATGAAGAAAAATGAAGGAGAAGTGGAGAACGCACTAGAGAGTAAAGACAGAGTTGCTGGCACGTGCTGGAGCCTGGAGGGATGGAGCTGCTCTGCCACGTGCTGGAGGCATGGTATCTAACTCCAAGAAAGAGAAGCCTCAGGGGTTTACTGGAATTTATGTCCTTTTCGTTTTTCTTTTTTCAAGTTTTCTTTCCTCCATCGATAACATAACCCCCCCATTTAACAAATCGTACTATGATTTTGGAGGAGAGATCCAATAACTATAGACTTTGGTGACCGTAGTGATCATCTCACTATTTATATATAAATTGACAAATCTAAACCGTTAGATGTATTCTAAATCATCTAAATAATATATACACAAAAAATGATAAAGTTTTAACATCGTTTCAATAGTCATCAAGAGAGGAGAAAAAATCATAAAATTTGAACCGTTGATTTTTGTTAATGCTTGATGCATATGTAAATAAAATCAAAATGATATATTTTTTTGTATACACATAAAAATAAAACATGATATACACAACACATTCTATCAATTAGTTTTGTCATTTAATAGTTTAAATTGTAGTTATTTCAGATTTAATTTCACAGTCACCGATCGGTCACCAAAAACATGGTTATTTGATCTCTCCTCATGATTTTCTGCGTCCCTTGCATACGCATATAAGTTCTTTCCCAAATTACTGCGAACAACCATTGTGATTTATTTATAAGTTTTTCGTTCGTATTAGCAACAAAAGAGTATTACGCATATTGACATAACTACAGACGATATGAATTTATTCCGTCCCAATTAAGCTGGGACAGTACCAGTTTAATGAAAAAGAATAATACACTCTACTTGTTGTAAAAATATTGTTATTGTACAAAATAAATTAATACTATGTAGATTAATAGCATTTACATTGAATAAAATATACGTCAAGCAAATATACTGGGAGGCTTTCCATAAGCTTAAGTTTAAAATCATATCAAATCACTTCCAATTTGAGTTTATATGGCTCATTATATTTTATATATCAAAATATTATGGAATGCAAAAAATTTCTATTTTTAGAGATTTTTAAGTATTTGTTTTGAATTTTGAAAAAGTGACTATACAATATTAATAAAATATTCAATGTTTTATGCATTACTTTTACTGTTTACCAAAATTCAAAACAAATATTTAAAAATCTCCAAAAATAAGACTTTTTTGTATTCTACCAGATTTTGATATAAAGAATATAATAAACCATATAAACTCAAATTTAAAAATGATTTAATATGATTTTGAGTTTAAACTCACAATATATTTGCTCATATATGTCATACAAAATGATTAACATAATAACTCATTAACATTCATACAAACTGCTTAATTAGATAATAAATCTTCGTAACATATTCAAAAATAAAAATAATGCATTGGCTTCGTAACATATTCCAAAAATAAAAATAATGCAATTCAATGATGTAATTTTTTAAGGAAATCCGATTGTAATAATAAAACAAATAGTGAGTTCCCAATTTCCCACCCCCATTTTGTTTCAAGTTTCAAGAGAGAAGAGTAAAAAGAGCATAGTAGTCATCTATTTTCTCTTAAAACTCTAGCCGTCTTTACTAGTAAATTCTTTGGTGAGGAGAGGCACACCCCTCTTTCGTTTACTTTTTGTTTGTTGTTTACCTTTAAGTTTAGTTCGTCCGTTTCTTCGTCCGCTTTTTCGTCCGTCTTTTCATCGCCCTTTTTATTCTAAGAAAGATCTTTTTTTGTTATTCATTTAAGATAATTATATCATGAATCGCTCGATAATAGATTTTACTCCGGCTTCAACAAACAGAAATAGTGCTTCAAAAAATGAAGATATGCGGAGTGCTTAACAAGTTTTTCAATCCTTATAAAGACGATAAATTCATCACAACCAAGACGGTAACTTCAAAAATAAATTGTGTGCTTCTTCAAAATTTGTCTCTCTATGTTAGTTTATCGGGACAAAATTATATTGTAGAAAGTTTTGGTTGATATTTTGTGTCTTTTGGATTTAGATTGAGAAACAATTTATTTTATTTTCTCGTAGATATAATTTCTAAGTGAATGAAATTAGTTGCATACAATTAAAAAATAAAGAGCATAGTGCATTAACCGCATAGTATCCGGGGCGAGGAATAAAATTAAATGAACTAAGAATAGAGAAAACAGAGAAAGAGCCACCTTTCTCCCTCTTTCAATCGATCCCCCTTCCCTCCTCTCCTCTCCTCGCCGCTTCTCTTTCTTTCCATTCTGATCGCTCAACGGAGACCGATTCAAGAAAGCCCCTTTTGCTTGACGAGGTACCCAGGAAACAGATTAAAAATGGCAAGGGCAGAAAGAAAGAAAGAAAGAAGAGTGATGGGGTGAATGGATGATGTTGGGTTTTCTCATGATGAGACAATATGACATTTCTCGGTGAGTACCTTTTATTTCTTTGATCATTTAGCTAGCTTATCATCGGTTCGGTTTGAGTTTGTATAGTTTGTTTCCCTGGTTTTAATTTATATTTTACCCAAAAAGGTCTGGTCTTTCTGTTCCAAATCGCCTGCAGAAGAAGAAGGCTGGTTCATGGGGATTTTTATTTTTATTTTTTTGATTTACCATGGGGATTTTTACAAATCGGGGAACTCTTATAGGGCTTTTTTCTTTTTCCTAATCTCAAAATGATTTATTTGTTAGATACATAATAAAATTAATATCCATATTATCATAAGAGAAGAAAGTTAATTTGCATCATGCCATCATCTGATTTCCAATTGTCATTTTAATTTATTCTGCTCACTTTTTTCTTTCTTTCCTGATTATGAAATCTCCATGGTAGTAGCAGCTTAATATCTTGTGACCATTACAAATTTCTATGGCCACTTCCATGAATTAGGCACAATATTCAGATGCATGTTGTCCCCACTATATTACATGGAATATATTCTTTTCACATGGTGGAAAACATTAGAGCATGTGTGGAACTTTTTCTCAAGCCCTATTTTAGTCAAAGGTGCTTTGTAATTGCTTGTGCAATAATGAATAAAGCAAACCCAATGAGGCAATCATCATAGGAAAAAAATTGATACCAAGTTCTGTCAGGAAGAAATACTCATGACAATTGTGGTTAGCATTACTTTATTTGCAAGATTTAGCCTTTTTTTTTTTAATTTTAAGCTTTAATGTCATAGTTTAGTTTACTTTTTTCATCCTACCTTATGCAAAGTCTGTCTAGCAAGTCAACATTCAAAATCACAAGAGGGATAATTTGTTAAAGAGGAGGGATCAAATAACCATGTTTTTAGTGACCGATCGGTGACCTTGAAATTAAATCTGAAATAACTACAATTTAAACAGTTAAATGACAAAACTAATTGATAGAATGTGTTGTATATATCATGTTTTATTTTTATGTGTATACAAAAAATTATATAATTTTGATTTTATTTACATATGCATCAAGCATTAACAAAAATCGACGGTCAAATTTTATGATTTTTTCTCCTCTCTTGATGACTATTGAAACGATGTTAAAACTTTATCATTTTTTGTGTATATATTTGTTAAAAAGGGCTTTATTTCCTTCTATAACGCAGATGAATAATGGATTGGAAAGTTTTTATCTTTATGTGAATTACATGGTGAGAGATGCTTAAAAATGTTTGATACCATTGGAACGGTACCAGGTGATAGGTATTTCGGTACCAAATTGTTGCAAGCACAGAATGGATGTAAAACATGATAGCTCATAATTTACAAGTTACTTATGCAAGTTTTATTTATTCCTTCAGCTTAGCGAATTAGTTCTATACTAATTTTGTTTCTAATTATTGTCCAGGTGATCAGGCCCGATCATATTACTTGCGATAATACCGTTGAACACCACTGAACCATGGCGAAAACCATCTCACCTCCCTCGACGTCCTCCAAAGCCAAGCCCTCACAGCTTCGCTTGAACCCCCTCGTTCTCCTCTTACTCCTCCCTTTTTTATTCCTCACATTCTCCTTCTGCCCCCTGCCCTTCTCACACCGCCACCTGGCGTACCTCCTTCGGCCCATTTGGGACACACCGCCTCGCCCCTTCATCCATCTTCCGCATTACTACTCTCGAAACCTCTCTCATGCTCAGCTGTGCGGACTCCACGGCTGGTCCGTTCTGCCTTCCCCTCGCCTTATTTACGATGCTATACTGTTCAGTAATGAGCTTGACTTGCTTGAGATTCGCCTCGCCGAGATGTCCCCTTATGTGCACCAGTTCCTTCTTCTAGAATCCAACTCCACCTTCACCGGACAACCCAAACCGTTGTACTTTGTCTCCAACATATCGCGTTTTGCATCTCACAAGATTATATATGAAGTATTGCCGATCACATCTAGCCCATATTACCAAAGGGGTGACCCGTTTCGGCTAGAGGCGATCCACCGTATGGCGCTGAACTCCCTCCTGCACCGTTCTGGCATCAAGCCCGGTGACATTGTGATCATGGCGGATACTGACGAAATACCGAGCCCTGAAACCCTCGAGTTGTTAAAATGGTGCGACGGTATACCACCCGTGATGCACTTAGAATTAAAGCATTACATGTATTCCTTTGAGTTCCCGGTGGATTACAGTAGTTGGAGGGCAACGGCACATGTTTTCCATAATAACACACGGTACCGGCATTCGCGCCAGACTGACTTTTTGCTCTCTGATGCTGGGTGGCACTGTAGCTTTTGTTTTAGGACGATCGAGGACTTCATTTTCAAGATGACAGCGTACAGCCACGCAGATCGGGTTAGAAAAACAAGTTTTCTTGAGCCAAAGAGGATACAAAAGATCATTTGTGAAGGCGGCGATTTGTTCAATATGTTGCCAGAGGAATATTCTTTTAGGGAATTGTTTATGAAAATTGGGCCGATCCCGAAGTCGGGTTCTGCCATCAATCTCCCAGCGTACCTAATTGGTAATGCCGAGAGGTTTAGATTCTTGCTGCCCGGTGGCTGTTTGAGGGAAAAGTAGAACTACAATATCACCATTTTGGTGACATTCGACCATCATTTATCGCTTACGGTGAATCTGTATCGGAACCTTGTATCGGTTCTGTTGGTGGCTGTAAACTTAGCCCGATATAGAGTAGAAAGATGCTAACCCAAGAGGAATGTCTAGAGGAGAAACTGTGGGAACTGAAGCAACAACTCATATTGTTAGGATTTTGTATGAAATATTGATATAGGATGTACATTGATCTTTTGTGAAAGATGGAAACAAATCTTTGATGGGCAGTAAGCTCCTGCTCAAAGAATTTTACAATTTTGTCTGCATGAATGTCATGTGAATAACTCTTATGCTTCTCTGAACAAGTGATGTTCTGTATCATGCAATTGATCAGCAGTAGATACTCTCATTTGCTACCATAATACTCTGTGGATTATATTCAAAATTTAGCATCCGTCAGCAGCTTTGGCTCGGGCAACTTTCATGCTTTGTTCAGCATATGCTTTTCTTGGTTTGAGACAATCAAAACTTTTGGTGCCACTGTGCTAAGATAAAATCCACAGTAATTAGATATCAGAATTCTCTTTCCCATCCATTTAATAGTTGCCAAGAATGTTAGAATCATTAGAGAGGGATGAGTCGAACAGAGGTGACGTCTTCACCTCTACTCAAATAAATTGGGTAGCAAGTAATATGTTGTTAAAGATGAGTTCATCATCTATACACTCAAGTTAGCAAGGACAATATCAATAGATTTTGAAGTATAGAGGTGACATTTTCAACCCCCCTTTGTGTTGGTAGCTCCCACCAACTCTTCGACAAAAAGACATTTTCAACCCCCTTTGAGGAGCACGCAACGAGGGACTCTTAAATGTGAAATTCGAAGTATACAATCATAAGCATTTCTTGATACTTCTGATCACTCTCGCCTTTACATTTTCTAGTAGAAAATAGCTATCCGCATGCAGACATAAATCAGGTTGAGACCCGAAATTGACCCAAAAGAATTGCTTCAGGTAGAATTGGTAGCAAAACCAGATTGATATAAAAACTAAACAGCAGCCATGAACAAGCATCTACATTAACATGAAGCCATAGACATAACTATACCCGCCCATTCAAACATCCAAGCACCAAGCCGAAGTGAAACAGACTAATACCAGTTTTCAAAACTGCTAAGACAAGCAGATCTTTCAGCGTTAGAAGTAACAAAATAAAAATAATCAGACGGTATGATCAACCTACAACAGGTACTAAACCAAACAATTAAGGTACAGAAATCCTAGGGTGAGGCTTAAGAGGCTTTGGCAGATTCATCAGCCGGCAATTCATCCTCGTCATCGTGGTATATGTTCTCAGCCATTTGCCAGATCTGAAGGATGTTGTCCTCGGCCACACTTGCTATGACCCAATCTTCGCAAGGATTCCATGAGAAGTCGGAGATCTTGCTCGTGTGACCTCCATGGATGAATAGCAACTCTGGGGGACCATCCTCTGCATCATCTGCTGTTTGCTCTGCATCAATTCTGTTTAAGACATTCAGATGAAGCAACTGTATAATGAGTATAATTTACAAGAACATTTATCTTATTTACTCATAATTAGAACCCTTGTGCTATATCTGAAAGGGGAAAAAAAAAAAAATGGATACTCACCTGCTAAGATCCCAGACCATGAGCCTCCGGCCAAGACAACAAGATGCAAGTATAGTTTCATTCTTGGGGCTCCATCCTACTTGGAATACATCCTCTCTAAACATAACAAGACATTCCATTATCACAAGAACAAAAAGTGTTCCATTCATCTATACTATTATAAAAAGCACGTAAGGACCGGATCTATCCATTTGGTCACGGTACAATTCATCAAATTGAGAAAATTTTCCTCTCAGTACTCGAATAGCCACTGCTTTGAACTACACGCTCTCATGATTGAATAGTCACTGTTCCGGATAAGATGAATATTCAGATTTCAAGGGCAAGATAAATTTATTTTTCTCATTTTCCGACCCATCCACATTTTTTGTATGATATGAACTTTTTTGGATCATTATATTGTTAGCTTGAATAAAAATTGAAATTTACCCGCGCATAGTGTCATAAAATATAGAGGAAGAATTGGAGGTGCTATGTTGTGGCACATGAAAATATAAAAAAAAACTAAGAGAGTTCACTGAAAAAGAAACATATGTCACCATTAACTTACATTAGCGTACCCTTTTAAGTTCCGTTTAAAAAAATGGTACACATAATGTACCAATCTCTCTGCGTTTGTGTGAGTAGGAAACTGGGTGTGTGTGCTTTTGAACGGTGCATTTATCATGCATAATAGACAGGCCATTGCTCTCAATGGACAACTAGATGTAAACCAATATACTTACTTGTGACAGTCAAAAGTATGCAGAGCTGCATTAATTTTACGCAGATCAAATAACTTGACTGTTTTGTCTGTTGATCCTGTTGCCACAACCCACTCATTGAATGGATTGAATGCCAAGCAATTCACCTAAAGAAATAAAGAGCAAAAAGCTGTTATAACAAGTCACTAGTACATCCACCATAAGTTCACCACACCAACAATGGTGTTTAACAAAGTAGACAGATAATCATATTAAATTGCATAAAAAAATTAATTTTTCTCCTTTTTTGCACTTCACTAGCCATATACTTGTTTAAACTATTCAGGAAAAAACATCTAGCCATTCAGATCAAGGTTAAGACGACACAAGAAAGATCACATCGTCCCTGATACTTTACACTAGTCATTCAGATGCTACATGATCCAACTGACAAACATGAAATTAACATACTAATTTGATTTCTGTCTGATATGTGATGAGAAACAAACATCCTAATAGGATGGACTATGGGAGCAAAAAAACATGGTATAACCATAGGGGAATATTTTCTCAACATCGATGATGTTTTAGGCTTTTCAACTTCAGATGCTATGGACCTCTAGAGGTAGGGTAAAACAAAGTAAAAGAATCACAGAAGGATAAAATCGCTACAAATAAGGACAACCATACTGTAGACCTTAAGCTAAAGAGGGGAAAAAGAAAGATGAGAGAAAAAAAAATAATGCAAGGTGTCAACGGCAATTGAAAGGGACATAGAAATAAGCACATACCTCACCTTGGTGAGCTATAACTTTCTCACAAGGCTGGCCGCTCCTAGAGCGCAAATCCCAGATGAGCAGGTGGTGGTCATCACCAACAGACCCAAACAAATATTCATGCCTAAGATGCCATGCCACATCTTCTACTACCCCTTCATGATACTGAGCAAAAGGAAACTCATTATTATTAGATCAATAGAGGTTCATTGATTAATCTTAAATACAATTGACAATACTTGTGACAATGCAGAGAGTCTTTGAGTTTTAATAAGAAAATTTTCTGCCACATTGGTCATAAATTCACAAACAATATCAGACCTAATCTGTAAACTATATAAGACTGCTGCATGCTTCTAAAAATGTTCATCCATTGCGGTTCCGGACAAACCGGAGTGTGTACAGTATTCAGTATATTTCAGGTTGTAACTGCATCACAAAAATTCTAGTTTGTTATGACAGTACTACACCTGATAAGCATTTTTTTTCCCTTTTTCCGAGCTTAGTTTTTTTTTTTTTTCCTTTTTTTTTTTCCCCTTTTTTCTTTCCAATACCCGCTTTTGCAATATATCCCTATTCAATCATCAACAAATATATATTCACCATGATAAAGGCTAAAAGGATCAATGAGGAAGAGAATATGAGGGAAAAGAAAAAGAAAACAGTATAGCAACAAGATGAGATCATACCTTGAAAATCTGAAGAGCATCAAGGGTTTTGTTCTTACTATTTGCCTTAATGTCCCACAAACAAATCTGCGCATCGTCAGATCCACTCAATAAATGTCCATCCTTAAAAACGCTCCAAGAGAGGCCATAACCCTCTGAGCTGTGGCCTCTGAGCCTCAAATCTGGATTACATGTGCCATCTAGAGGTGGCTTAGACGGGTGCTTACTATAGTCAAATACATACACCTCTGCACTAACTGTCTTGGTTGCAATTATGAATTGGTTTTGTGGCATGTAGCGTGCCCGGTTGACCTCCCCATCATGGTTTATTTGTTGGATTATTTGCACCTGTATCCAGAAGATTAAAATTGTCTTAGCAATCTCAGATTAATCAATTTTTTTTTTTAAATCTAAATTCTGGATAAAAGAAATTGCTGCACAGAAAAGCTGTTTTAATGGGATCTGTTCACTCATAGGTGAACCTTAAAGCTGTTTAGATAAATAGAACTATAATCTTTTTTCATAAGAACAACTACTCGTAACAACAAACTTTGGTACTACATTAAAGTTATTTATAACAAAAGTTATTTTTTCCATAAAAAATAATAAATAATGTAAGTGGCTTGAGCTATTATCAGGATACCGGTTTCAATTTTTTTGCAAAAAAGGGAAAAAATCTGACCTCACTAAAAAAGTAAAAATATAAAGGATTCCAAAAACAAAAGTAGAGTGTCACATAAGCACCCAAGCAAACCTCCCAGTACCCAACAGATTGATACGAGCAGACCAATAACCAGAGGTAAAGAATTGTTGAAGGTATAATCACAATTCCCAAACTCAACATTCTCAATATCATATACTAAGAAGCAACCTAAAAATCAATATCCAAAACAAGTCTACAACACTCCAACTACAATAAATAGACCAATTACATAGGTAATTCAAGTAATTACTAATTCCTAGATGAATTAACTAACCCTTAGACAAACTGAATCTATTTGAACACACAACTGACAATTTGACAGCAAAATTACAAAAACCCTAACCCCAAAGATTATCTGTACCTTTCCAGTGGCGCAGCCGAAGCCTCCAATCTCGCCATGCTCATCCTCGTACTGGCGCGCATCCCCCTCGGCGTCCTCGACGGGGAGCTGGACCTGGGCGAGCATGAGGTAATTGGGCTCATTGTCGGAGGTGTGGGTGCCGAGGACCATCTTCTGGACGGAGTAGTCCTTTCCGGCGGGCTCATCGCGGTCGGGCAGCCACTGGACGGTGAGCGAGGGCCACTCGAGCGCGTGCGTGACCACGAGGTCGTAGAGGAAGGGCGTGTTCTTCTTCCAGATCTTGTACTCCTCGTTGATCAGCCGCTCCTCGATCTCCGCCCGCATCTCCTCGTCGTCCTTCGGCATCGCGGTGTCAGCGTCGGATAATGAGGGTTTCGGAATGTGTCTTTTAGGGTTTGGGCCTTTGGGGAGTTGGGAGGAGGGAAAGAAATCACTCAGAAATGGCGCGGGGAAATGGAGAGAGTAATGAGCCTTTGAAATGGAGAGGATAAGGGATTTTTTAAGAACTGGATAATTTGTCTTGATTTTCTGTTGCAAGTTTGAAGTGGGAATACATGTAGTAGGTTTCATCAGGACATTGATTGAGTAGAGTAGACACGGGCTGAGCCTGCTGCCTGCCTGCGAGTCTGTGACAGAGAATTACACGGGCATTAAGCTCGAGTTGCAGACAATCTTAGGATAGCTCTTGTGGGTCGGGATGCCAAATAGGCCACTTTTTAATCAATACAGGCCCACAGGCCCAGTTAATTGGGCTTTTCTGGAATCTACGAGTTATATTTTTATGTTAAATCCTTTACGGGCCTCCTCCGCTCCAGTTAATTGGGCTTTGGGCTCTGATTATTGTTAATTGGCAAATACAACTTCATGTCCTTAATGCTATCAGAAAGGTTTATTTCCACGGAAATTCAGCTAAAGTTTACAAAAAATGAAAAAGAAGATAATTAAAATTTCAGATCAGAGTCCTTAATTTTCCCCTTGGAGTAATCCTAAAATGTTGCCGTACGTGGTTGGTTCCCAAGTTCTTTGGTGAAGTTAAGCACCTCGCTCTTGCTGACAAGTTACAAGGTCAACGAAATTGAATCTGTTACGGCATAACCGGAACTGGCAGTGGCTCTGAGCCACTGACTAAATAATCATGTTGTCAATATCCAGCACTTTCAGTATTTTAGAGCTCATTGTACAGAACTAGAAACAGTTTACGGTGTTACATTCTTTTTTTTTTCCCTTCCAGATGAATATATGCCATTACTGGTGGAAGCACATGTTTGAATAGGACAAGCTGTCACCATAGATGTTGGAAGTCCATGCTAAAACTTACTAAAATTATAGGCAAAAGTGCAAATAAAAAAGTATCTGAAACGCAACCTACAAAGTAAAGAATTGAAGGTCTGATAGTTTGTTATGGTACTACCAGTAAAGATGCTGCACATTCAGCTTTACAATCCATTACTCCTATTTTTGCTTTTCCAACTGAAGTGCATTTTGAGTCTTCTTCATAGATCAAAATAAAAGAGAGGATACAAAAAAACCAAGGGGAAAACATTTTGCACTGCTGTTTCAAGTGCAATGAACAAAATGAGAGCTTTCCTTTCATTGCAACGTGTTACGTTACGTGTAGTGCTTTTCACTATCTAACTTGTAAGAAATTATTTACATGAAATAAACCTAGACAACTATCTATTATGTACAGAATCAAACCTGTGTATCTATTAGCCTGAATCACAAGGTAATAAATTTAATTTCCGGAATTGGTGGCTAACTAACCCTAAGGAGCAAAAACACTGTTCAGATTTCACCCTGCAGCTCTCTCTTGATTAATTTGAGAATCTCCATCACCTGAAACATGTCATGAGACAAGTTATGAGATCCTTAAATTAAAAAAAAAAAAAAGCAACTTTTGGTAGCAAACTTTACATTTTACATATTAAAGTTGACTGTTCTCTTCCAGGAAACAGATGATCATATAAGCATTTAAGGAAAAATAACAGAAAGGAACAAGATGAGTAAATGACATATAATCTGTGTGGACTTCTACATTAGATTGTTGGTAACAACTGAAATGTGCGATAAGCAGGTAACTGTCATGATATATGCAAAAATGTTTGTATATGTGCTTTTGTGAAAGGATAATTTTATTTTTAACCAGTTACAAATTTCCAAAACGCATGTGAGAGCCATATAGCATTTTTTACAATTGTGAACAGGGAACAAAAGATGCTTACCCCAGGATAATGTACAAAAACAGGAGAGTAATGATCAAGTGCTATGTATATCTTTCCAAGTAGACTCAGCAATGCATCCACCTCGTCACCTAACAAATCAACCTGATGCAAACAAGATAAAAAATAAACCCCATTATGGAGATGGAATAATATTTGCTACGATCATGGGGTTATATAAATTAATGTTGAATTATTATGAAATTTAGTTACACATAATTGAGGCCAGTTGGGTACAAATTTGGGTTCAAAATATAAGTAAGACCCATGGGTCACCTATGGCTGGTAACAGAAGTACGTGTGTACGAGCTTAAACTTTGAGTGAAAATAATTGTTCAAAAAATTAATACCTCAGCTTCAGCCTTGGCCAAGTTAGAAGTTCTGATTTCAAGAATTTGTTTGGAGAGGATTTCATTTCGCCTTGATTGGATCAATTGCTGCGACAGTGTACTACACTCACCAACCAATGTTCTTAACCTGCATACAATATATGCAGCTTATTTCAGGTTCAAAAGATGACACCTACATTGGAGGTATTGAACTTTTAATGGTTAAATGCCTTTCTGGTTCTGGATTCTAAAAAGTAGGTGAACAAAAGAGAGGTCAAACAGTGTTTTGAGTAATTTAGGGTCAGTGCAGTTTCAAGATTTTGCTGAAATCAAGCTCGGGTTGCCTGACAAAAATTCTTCATTGACGCGCATAAAGCAATTGAACAAACAATTTTCTTTTTCTGCAAAAAATGTTTATCAAGCAAAAGGAGGAGAAAATAGTACCTATCATCACTCTTCTCAATACTCTGAAGCAGCCTACTCTCAAACTCTGTGAATTTACCCAAAAGTTTCTCCATAAACTCAGAAATAAAATCTGATACCATTTTTACTTCTTTCTCCTTCCTATCAAACAAAGATGAAAGTTTATGGTTCTCTATTCTACTTCTATCAATTAAGTCCCTTTGTTTCTCCAAATCCCTTTCATATTGTGTCAAGGTCTCATGTAATCTACTTCCGGTTAATTCAGTTTCTCTTTTTGAATCAGAATGAGCCTTTATTTTCTCTCTTAGGGTTTCAATATCGCAGGTAATGAGCTTAATTTTCCTGCTTTGTATCGCTAATCTCGAATTAATCTCCATGGTAAATTTCTCACTTTCACCCAAATAAACAGAAATTATTTCATTTAGCTCTTTTACCTGTTGAGTTTTCTTCGTATTCATTTGGTTTTTCTGATCTTCAAACTTGCAAATACTTTCATTAAAAGTTTCTGCTAAAAAGGTATGGGTAACCATTGTTTCCACCTCCCTTAAAATCTTCATATCTTCGCTTTCAGCTGAAAGGCACTTGATTTTACCCACAAGCTCTTTATTTGACAAAGATTGTGCCTTTCTGGTATTCTCAAGTAAATCAGTTAAGTTTCTGTTCTCACCAAGTAAACAATCAATTCTAAGTTTCAAGGCATCAGTTTCAGCTGAAAGTTTTGCAACTTCATCTAAAACCCCATCATCTAACAAGGACTGAGGTTTTCTGGTATCCTCAAGCAAATCCTTTAGTTTGTTATTATGATGAAGCAATTGATCTATTCTGTCCTCTAACCTTCGTATCTCTTCTACCTTATCGGTACAGTCTACCCTCAACTGCACCTCCTTTAACATGACTTCATCCAACTTTGCAATAACCTCCGGTAACCTTTGCTTTACAAACTCAAAATCCTTATCCTTTCGCAGAGGTGATGAATTTTTTACTTTTAACAGTTCCCTTTTTAATTTAAACAATTGTTCGGTTTTCTCATGCATGGCCGTTTCATGCTGACGCCTCATCTTGGTTATTTCACCTTTAAAATAATCTATGGTCTCCTCCTTCGACATGTGTTCCAAATGAACTTCTAAAGTTGCCATTTCATTTTCAGTTAAAGTTTTATCTGTACCAGCAGCAGATGCAATATCATGGTCTTTCACCTTCAGAGCAGAACTAGTTGTATCCGACTCCGCTAAGGATTTCGAAATCAATTTCAATTCTTCACGCAAGGTGTTAAATTCCAGGAGCACCGATCTCCACGCACCTAATTTTTCTTGCAGTCTTAATTCAAACTCTTCGTAGAAACCCTCAAAATAGCTCCGATAAATAGTACTGCTAACTTCCTTCTGCAACTCATGCTCCCACTGGTTTTCAGAAATGATAGCCTTTAAAACCACAAAAATGCGATTTATTTGTTCAAAACTACTATTCAGTACTGAAGTAAAAGCATAAATTTTTTCTTCTTCCACTTCACCACTTAAATCTTGAATTTTTTCTTCCAAAGAAACCCGGAATCTCTCAAATTGTGCTTGATAAGACAAGTCCAGACCTGCTTCCATCAAACCTTGGCGCAGCCGTGAAACCGCGCTTGTAATTTCATCAGTTATTACCGCAAAATTCGGTAATTTCACATTAGTATTTGAGTTTCTGTATTTGTTCAACTTACTATTCAGTAGAGAAATTTCTCTTTCCTTCGAGGCGATTTTGTCCTTGGCCTCTTCACACACGGCCTTAACCATTTCCCGCATGATTGAATCATGTACAGCCTGAGAGATGCTTAGCCGGTCACCAAGCTCATCCCAATAGGTGTCGAAATCCTCCAAAAACCGATTCTCACTATAAATGGAAGTAGAATCATCTTTAGAAATGGAAATACAGCCATTCTCATTTCTTAAGTGTTGGATTTCTGTGATATCAGGTGTAGCTGGTGCGGTCGAAACAACAGACTCGCATGATGAGCACTCCATTTGTGCCTGTAAAGTGGGAAAACAATTGAAATTATTTTATTTATGTATTTTTTTTGCAAATTATAACCATTACTTTAACAAAATTGAAAATGAGACTCCAATGTTTCTTTTTGTGCAACTAACAGGAGTATTTCCAAATTTGTTGGCAAATAATAGCTACCATCAATCCATCATAACAAGGGTAACATTAAACAGAAGTAACTTAATTATTGACCTATGTTCTATATACATTCAGGCACAGATGCATCTCATTGGCATAAATATACTTAATTCTGGGCTTAGAAGACAAATTCTCATTAAGATAAGCTCAAAATTGTCGACATCTATGACAGAACATGTCTTTTTCATCAGACCGGTCTAAATATTGAAACTTTCAACTGAAAATATCCCAAACAAATGTTCGGTGTTAGTTTGCCCGCAATTAATACGCAGAATCGCAGGCAACACCAGAATCCAAGAACAATGGTTGTCTCAGATTGGTTCCAAATTTTCCGTATCGTACCGGTTATACTGGTACCGAATCCGTAAGTGTACCGAAACAGTCTCCTAATGAAGTTGTATCTCTATTTTCTAGCAAACATTGTTTTCCTTTACAGTGAAGTTAAGCCTGGGATTGGCAGCTGGACTAATTAATGGCTTCTGAGTAAAAGTCATGCACGGCACTGTAAACCAGTTCAAAGTTCAAACTTGAAACCATGGGCGGTACATACATACATGGCTTCACCAAGTCAATATTGACATTTCATAGTTTACGAAGAATCTGTCTTCTTCCCCAACATAGCCATTGATATCAGGAAAGGAAATCAAAACCGTTGCAGAGATTTAATGATTACTGGTGCTAATTGTGCTTGGTTCTTAACATTCAAAACTGACAGAGAATAGCTGAATTTCGTGACAAAAACTAAAAAGAAAAACAAAAAAGAAAGGGAGAAAGAAAGAAGAAGAATTCAGCTTTACTGATACCAGATTTCAACAAAATGCCAATTCCGCATATTATTATTCTTATTCACTTACCAGCTCCAATCAGCGCGGCTTGAATTTCCCGCCACAGTCACAATCGCAAAGCTCTTGAACAAAGTTCTCCTCCTCTTGGAAAAGCCGCGCCGAACAGTGAAGAGGAAAAGAAAAGCGGAGATCTTTGTTTGCTGTTGGTTGGTTGGTGGGATGGATGGATGGATGGATGGATTAGGTACAGTTGGGAGCGGAAGCAGATGAATGATGTGAATTTAATCGATTATAAACTGCACGAATAAATGAATGAATAGATAATGGATTAATGGGAAAAGATGAGGAGGAGGACAAAATGAGAAGATTAATGAGAAGCGAATGAGACAAGGCGACACCCAACCGCGAAAGCGCGCCCTTCCTTCACAACCCACACTGCCATAATAAGCGCTGCACTGTATTATGTTGCCTTTGGTGTGTGTTCTGCTCTCTCCTGTCCTGTGTGCCGGTCTTATTTTTTTTTAGGTCATATATAGTGTTCTTAATACTAGAGCTGTAACTCGGGCTTCGCTCCGAAAAATAGTATTAAATAAATAACTAAAAATTTTATAAAATTTTAAATATTTATATTAAACAAAAATTAAAAAAAAAAGTTTGTAAATTTTTTAGGTAAATAATAATAATAATAATAATACAATAATTTATAAATAAGAACATGTATAACTGTTGTACCATTTTAAGAGTTAAATTTGTTTTAGACATGTCACATTCAGCTTATTTAATGAGGAGAGAAAAAAAAAATACAAGCCATTGGATCAAAGTACATGAAGAGTTTCAAACAAAATCAATGATTAATAATAGTGATGATGTGGCATAGTTGAGGTGCTTGGAAATCTACTCCTCTTTATGGAGTATAGATTATTGTCTACGTGTCCACATTGTTATAAAATTTGAGTTAAGTATTACACAATTTGAGATAATATGAGTTACAGATAAAATGTATGTGTGGTCATTTGGATAGTTAAATTAAAATAAGCACGCTTGAAAAATTCCATTTTTTTTTTATTAGGAGTTAGGACGTTTGAGTTTTGATTGATTGATTCACTGTTTCACCACTCTTTCTTTTTTTTTTATGACTGTTTATCACCAAGTTTTTTTTTGCTATTATGATTATTTATTGATTGAAGTGGAAGTGATTGTTTGTGTTTAATTGGAGGTGAGTTATTTCTTCTACGTGATTAAATAAAGTTGGGTTGTTTTCAGTTTGATATTTCTTATACGATTGATTGATTCAAGCTTAGTATAATATATTTTGAATTGTAAGTGTGCTTTCAAGTTATAGTGTTTTTATTGTAACTAAAATAATGGATGGATTTAGCCGAGATGGAATTGATGTATCATCAGCGTTATGGATATATATATATGCAAATAATGAATTAATTATCAAAGTATTTGAGTCTTTATCTTAAAATTTATACAGCTTAAATATTTGGTCAGTAAGTATCATTTATAGTTTTATAAAAAAAATAATGATTTAATCGAATCAAATACGTTTTTTTTTTTTTTGTTTCATTTGGTTTTAAATTTTGTAGGCGGTCCACAACTCCATAATCTATAAATTTATATAGACAATAGAGAAATGGTGCTGCACCGAGAGACACATACTCTTAACTCTAGCACTAATACGGAGCTGTCAGATATGACCGTATGACCCGGTCAGTCGATGACTGACAGTTCCGTTAGAGATAGGAAATATTGCCCACGGGCTACGGGCATCGCTTGGGAAAAAAAAATCAGAAATATGGTTGTATTATTATTTTGCATGTGGCTCGGACGCTCAGTGGCTGCTCCGTTCCGTTTCTTCCTGGAAACAATGGTCGAGGAAATTTAATATGAAAATTCTTATTGTTAATGTTAATCGAGATCTCATTTTTTTTTTTTTTTTTTGGGTCAGGCATTAATAAATTTTAGGACCACTATCATGCTCCCAACTGGTCCACCGAAAAGTTTGTCGACGATATAAATTCTAGTAAATCTTCTTCATTTTACCTCGTTTTTATAATAGATAATTAAATAGTAGTTTACACAAATGTATACTTTGTTACTTATCTGGGCTAATGTTGATTTAGTAAAAAACAGAATATTACTCTTTATTGTATTAGCAAAATTTTATCAAATTATTTTAAATCACCCTTACACCTTTGATAACCATCATTATTTCTTAATCGCTGTCATTTTAATATATCCACTTGTTCCAGGCTTCTTGTGAGTTTGGCACCATTTTTTTTTTTTAACAAATTATTGAAAATGGTATAGATTGGTTTTTTTTTTTTGTCCAGTAATCGAAATTACGACTCTTATAATGGTAAATATTTTTTTTTTTATGGTCCCGTATTAGACGACCGACACTAGTACTTGCCAATCATTTTATTTCCAATTCTCAATAACGAACTGAAACTCTGTCAAATACTCAAACATAATTATCATATCTAAAAAAGTTGGCTTACCAGCATCATTATTTTATAGCTGATTTTCTGTTCATTATTTAAATACAAAATTGGTGGTATATTCTAATTAATTTTTTTACCAAAAATAAAATAATATTGGGGTGCTTACATCCATCAAGATATATATAAATATTATATTTTTTAAACAAAAAATCTATTAACAAAAGGCAGGATCCAACTGTCAAAATCTACAAACGAGTGGCACGTACAAATAGCCAATGAACATTGCTAATTTGCTACTACTATTTTCGTTTTATTTGGTCATATTTCTGACCAAAACTTTCAAATATTTTAAATTTAGTTACCTAATTCGAATTAAACGTAGTCCATATGATCCTAATGCCGTTCAATATAAGTAATGTTTATGTGGATCTTCAAATTGTCTCGGAACTAATAAAAAAGAATGTTTATTTTGCCGTGTAGTTAACTTAATGCATTTCATGTAGAAGCAAATTTAATATGTTATCTTATTGTATATTGGACCACTTGGCGATTTTTCTATATTTCTCGGTCTTCTTCGACCTCGTCGAAATTTTGTTCTTCCTTTCTTGCATTATTTTTGTTTGACATGGAGACTTGAGGAGACAGGCGTATTTTGTACAAACTACACGAACAAAAAAAAGAAGAAGAAAGATTTTTTTTTTTTTTTTTTTTTTTGTTGCTCTCGTGATCACACCTAAAAAATTTTATCGGTTACATATGAATTTAATGTTAGATAATATTTATTTATAGTCCTCGGATTGAAAAAAAAATTAAAGTGAGATCATAAGAGTAAGAGTAATGTTCCAATGTCACAAGTTTTTTGTGCCACAAGATGCTACAAACTTACTTTTTCATATATATTTCAAAATTTTTGATTCAAATTTTAAATCAAAACCGTTGATATTATTTATATTCATGAGAGATGAATGCATATAAAATTTTATGAATTTTGGAATTCATTTTGTACTAGATTAAGTGGGTTAAAGATGAATGTATTAAAATCAAGGAATCATAGTTAATTAGTTCCATTCATTTTTAAGTCACTTAATCTAGTACAAAATGAATTCCAAAATTCATGAAATTTTATATGCATACATCCCTCATGAACATAAATAAAATCAATGGTTTTGATTTGAAATTTTAATACAAAATTTTGAAATATAAATAAAAAAGTGAGTTTGTGGCACCTTATGGCACAAAAAACTTGTGGCATTGGAACCCTCCTCTTTGTCATAATATGTATGATTCATTTACCAATGTGATTGATTATTATTTATTATGGATTGTATTTTCAATCGGTGATTGTGCTTATTAATTAATAATTAATAGTAATAGATTTTCAAATTTTATTTTATAAAGCAACAAACAACATTAACCACGTTGTTTCACTACATTAGTTATTAACCTTTTATAATATTATCATAATAAATTACAATTTTAAATAAAAAGATATACGGTTATTGAGTAGAACATTGTGAAAACGTTTGCATATCGCTCCGAAATGCTAACTACCCAAATTATACTTTATCACACTCAAAATTTTAAGTTATGGTTCCCATCAAATTCATCATATATAAATACATAGGGATATAAAAATTTTCATTGTTGGAGTTATTTAAGTATTTATTTCAGATTTTTTAAATTCCATATACAAACAAGCACTATTTTATTAATACTTTAGAGTCATTTTGAAAAATAAAAAATACTTAAAAAAACTCCAAAAATAGAAAATTGTTGTCCCCTAGTATTTTCATATAATGAACTTAACATGAACCATAAATCAAAATTTCGGGTGTGAAATAGAAACATTTTCATATTGATTTAGCTATATTTGTTTTTTCTCATAAACGGGAAAAACACAGACTAAATTTGCAGGGCATGTGAAGTTTAGTGAGAAACCTGGCTTCAAAAGCATAACGGCAGGTAGTACACCAAAATACCCAAGGACATTAAAAAAATAAAAATAATAATCCATCAACATTAAATTAACTGGCAATTGTACCATTAATTATTTTAAAATACATGCATTGATTCTAAAACTTTTTTTTTTTTTTATCTTTTATCTCCAATTCTCCATATAAATGGCAGCTTATTCTTTTGCACATATTTTCCCACAGTTACAAAACATTCCCAAGGAGAAGCTGCACCTGTACTGTGTATAACCTTCCGAGTAACAGGCTGCCCTGCACTTGCTGGCCTTGCAAAAGGGTGTCCAATAATGACTGCTTGGATACCAGCACACTTCCTCTATGTCAACTTCTGCATGAGCATGACAAATCCCACCTGCAAAATAATTATAATTAAAAAACTGTAACGAGGTGTTCCTGATTGAGAAACTAAAACAGAGTTTGTGTACAGATAAACATAAATTAATTCTTTTTTTTAAAAAAAAAAAAAAAAATAAATTAATTCTTCCTACTTAAAAAAATGGAACCAAATTCTGTATTAAAAGAAAAATGGAAGAGTGGTCGGAAAGAGAGGGAAAATTAAGAGGTTACTATGGGAAGAGAAAAGTAGCATGAGAAGAAAAAAGCAGCAAACAATTTTCTTTGCTCCGTCCATACTAAGATATGTATAACAAATAAGAAAAAAAAAATAATGAGATTTTGAATTCAAAACTATGTTTGTAGAAGAAGCACAACCCCATTTTATAGGATTTTGGTAACATGCAGGATGGAAGAAAGGATGTACTTAATTAAATGCCTTGATACAATAAGATCATAAGATACGTACCCTAATGATAAGACAATCATAAACAGATAAACCAATTAAAGGTAGTTTCCATTTTGAGGAAATTCACCCAATCATTTGAATTTAGAGATTAAAACACTCATTACAACACATGAAATCATGCAAAATCATATTTGAGCAGTCTGATGGGAGGTAGCGGGCAACGCTCTCCGCATGGGAGGTCGCGGGTTCGAAACCCGGATGGACGGTCTTTTATAGACATTTAAATTTGTGTGGCTTGACTCTTATCTTTATCTCAATAAAGAAATATTTCAACGGTTTGATAAAGTAGTTGAGATTCACTACTGATTAGTGATTACTGATGAACACACCATACTGATGTGGTACACTCTCAAGTCTCAATCAATTAGCTAGAAGTTGATCGTTTCCCTTGTACGAGATCACCCATATAAGGGCATAACAATGAAATGATTATAATGATTAGTGAATGATAAGAATTGCTACCCAATTTTAGTTTCCAAATTTCACTTTCGCCATTAACACACCACAACCTCCAACCTCACATCTCCAAAATTCCGTCAATGATCTCCATCAATTCACCAATTACCTCTTGAGATTATTCAAGAAGGTAACAAGAAATGATTTGTGAAGAATTTTTGGAATCGCGGCAACAAATCCAAATAGAATATGACCCAATTTGTTTTTTAAGACAATCATACATAGAGGCATACTGAAATTTTTGTTAAGGTAGATTCAGCTATTGGAAAATATATCAACTGTTTATTTTTAAAAACGGGTGATCATGATGTTTTTTTCGATAAATTAAAGCGGAATGATTATTAATTTATAAAAAGAGAATCGCTCGATTAAAAATGAACAGTTGTCTGACCTATCCATAACGGATCACCTCAATTTTTTAATTAGATTTCAAATATATTGTATCCTATGTGAAGAGCATTGATTTCATCACAAAATTAAAACTTAACTAAATTATCTCAACCACGAAATAAGAAAAAGGAAATTGAAATTTGCCTTAATCGATCATTATGTTGATGTCGAAATGTACTTCGCTGATGAATTGAAAATTACACACCTACAGCCTTTGGTCTAGTAACTAAGGGCAACGCTCTCTGTGTGGGAGGTTGCGAGTTCGAAACCCAGATGGTAAATCTTTTATAGACATTTAAATTTGAGTGACTTAACTCTTATCTTTTATCTAAAAAAAAAAAAATTACATTACTAGTCTACAAAGCGTTAATTCGAAGACAGGAAACAATATTTCAGAATATAAAAGCTAAATGCAAATAACATAAAAATAAAAAAAAAAGTTCGATTTAATTTGGTTAAATCAATCGACATGAATAGGCAGCAAGCAACAGTACCAATATTTTTTTGCTGATATTTTATTTGTTTCAATGTTTCTAAAAGAAGTCATTCTTTGTCACAAACTTTCCCACAGCGACAGAACATTCCAATGACACCCCAGACTCGGCCATGTAAAACCCTCTGAACGACAGGCCTCCCTGCATCTGCCGGTTTTGCAGAACGGTGTCCTGTAATGTTTGCTCCAATACCAGCACTCTCGCTGACGCTCAGGCTCGGTGTTCACATTTGCATAAGAAATTCCACCTGTTAGTTAAATAGATTTATTCATAAATTAAAAATTAAAGATAATAATAATAAATCTACAATTTTTTTAGATAAAGATGAGGGTCAAGCCATTCAAATGTAAATATTTATAAAAGACCTCCTATCCGGGTTTCGAACCTGTAACCTCCCACATGGAGAGCGTGGCCCTAAATCTACAATTCTAACATATATATATAATTTTTTTTTTTTGCCTTTTTACATTTAACCAATTATGATTATAGTCTTTTAGACTTTACGCTATACCAATAATTTTTTTTTTTTTTGGTAATAAGAGCTAGTAAAAAACTAGTAATCTCACACCAAATAATGTTATTGGATAAGTATAATCAGAGAGAGGTGAAGAGATCTTACAGCAAGAAAGGAGCACCATCATCAGCAGTACACAACAAATAGCTTTCTTTGCACCCTCCATAACTATTATGGCCAAGAGAAAATGTAGCAATAACAAATATGAACTAAAAATAATTTATAATCTAAAGAACCACCTTTTTTTTTCAAAAAATATAGAATAAAATAATCTAAAGAACCACACTATACCTAGCCACGAGTACAACAAGCTTTTTTTATTCCTCATACAGATGTTGGAGTTGGAGAATATAAATATAATAAGCAAGAAGGAATTACTGATATTAATTGCTTTGGTATGGTAAAATGTACAAGATATTGTCATAAGATACACTAATTAAATGCAAAATAGCTGAAGTAATGCCACTTAAAGAAATTTATTTATGGTTTGAATCATATAAATTATATGCGTAATTTGGATTTTAAATTTATGTGATAAAAAAATTGAACCTTTACTTATTCGCATAGATACTATAATATTGAAAATTAAAATGTATTCTAAACAAATGCATTCTAAATTCTTGATATTCTTGTGTAATTTAATTTGTGATTTGTATAAAATACTTTAAATTTTTTACCGGTTTATTGTTGTTTTGTTTGATATTTGTAAGTAATTTAATTGTGTTTGTCGAATTATACAGTTACATATATTTTATGATATTACAACTTCACTTTGTATATTTGATTGTTGTCATTTTTGTTTTATCTATTCTCTTTCTTGATGTCAAATCATCGTCAATCATGTTCATGTTGCAGCGAACTTATGTATTCTGTTTGCAAAATACTGATTCAATTTCACCACAAGTACTGTTCCATTATTAAGTACATATATAATACCTATATTTTTTCAAAAAAAAAATTTCAAGTTTCTGTTCTTTGTACGTAGGAAACCACCTGAAGGGTCATATATAATCAATCAACATGAAAAAAAAGATAACAATAGCATTTATTTGCTAATATTTTTATTTGTTCCAATTTAGTTCATATTACATAATTCTAACATAACTGAAAGACATATATAATATGACTACTCATCCCTTGGCACAAGGGTACCCACAACGGCAAAACATTCCAAAGGCCCAAATGCAGTGAGAAGTGGTGAAACCATCTGCAAGGCATGATTCTCTGCACTTGCTGGGTTTGCAGAACGGTGTCAAGTAGCGTTTGTTCCATTCCCAACAAGCTGGCTCTATGCTGTTGCTGTCATTTGCATGAGAAATGCCGCCTGTTATACAAATCAAGAAAAATAAATTATAATAAGTACAAGGAGGGATATATTGACAATAATCCTAATGTTAACAATTTTTAAAATTAAGATTCTTTAAAATTTTAAAAATATCAAAAATTCTTTTTCTTTTTTTTTTTTTATAAGTAGGCAGAGGCTGCCAACTTGTATTACAAAAATTCTTAGAAATAGAAAAAAATAATGGGAATTTATTTAACTTATAGATTGATTATGCTTCCGATTATATTCAATTTAATTGACGTTTGATAGCTCTTTAAAACCCGTTAAATTACAACCATGAAGAAACGCATAAAATTTTGATAAATCGTCAAACGATATTCAAATAAATTCAAATTTGAAACACTATTAATCTATTATTTACATAATACATCCATAATTTTTTTTTTTACATTTTTAATGTTTTTTTATGATTTTTTAAAAATTTTCAAAGTACTGTTATCAAGATTTGCATTGTCGATCCCTCCCCTTAAGTATATGCATTTTTTTTCCCCATTTACACGTAGAACAAATTATGCCAATAAAGTATTTTATGCCTCTGAGGAACTTGTAATCTCACTCCATACATCAAACCAATAAAACATGCAAATGGAATAGTAATTACTAATTAGAGAGAGGCGAAGAGATCTTACTGCAGGAAAAGAGCAGCAGCATGAGCAATGCACAACCAGCAGCTTTCTTTGCACCATCCATGACCATATGGCAAGAGAAATATGTAGCAATTGTACTAACAATTAAGAAAAATAACTATACGCACCCTCATATATATAGAGAGATAATTCGATCCATAAAATTAAATGCTAGGCAAAAATGAATGTACTTATTAATTATTTGACGCGGTGCAAATGACTTAGTAGCTCAAGTGGTAGCTAACTATGATGACTTTCAAGAGGTTATGAGTTCAATCTTCCATGAGCACAAATATCTCCTCAAAAGAAAAAAAAAAAAGAAATGGGAGATAGTGAAAAATATCTACTTAAATCTAAAAAAAATTATTTGACGCGGAAGATATGGTCACAAGATTTACTCGTTACAAAATAATTAGCTAAACAGTAGTTACCAATTAGAAATCCTATGGTTTGAAATAATTACCAGATTTCGAATTAATTTTTTTTCTAAAAAAATATTCAAAAATAAAATTTAAATTTTTTTCTCATTCAAATATATATATTGTCAATTAATATGGTTTTTCAGGGAAAAGAATGATATATAAAACTAGAGATACGATTGAAAATTAAAATGTACATTGAATTTTTTTGTAGGTACATTGTGTGTGTGTGGCATGAGAATTAAAATTTCAGTCAATTTTAGTTATATTTGATGATACATTTACAGCTGTTGAAATATTATACTTGATGTGCACCGAATATTCTCATCCTTTGTACAGATAATATTTTAGTACTATGCATCAATCGTATTCATGCATATGAATAGTGGTTATTGGATTTTAAATACCTTCCATCTTTAGAAATTGTATTTTCATTTACTCCTACCTCTATTATATAACTTTACGTTAGTGTTATAAAAAATGCACGGGCTAAATATTGTTTTAACGAAAGAATAATATATATGGAAGGAAACTAGAAAAACAGTAATAGCACGGAATGTTATCGTCTCATTTTACTGTTCACGTTGTGAAATTTATTTATAGTTTGAACATATATAAAAAAAAATTGGGTTATGTTATGGTGCACCGCGGTGCAAAACGTGTTTTTACACTGCCATTGAATTTTTATTTCCTAAAGTCAAATGACCAAACTGATTTGCCCAACACAATCTAATGATCTACATATTGAGATTATATGCAAAATATAAAATTTAATAATTTTTGAAACTTTTAAACTATTTTTTTCATATTTTTCAAAGATTGGTAATTTTTAATATCCAAATTGCATTATTTTTTTTATTATTTTTTGTCTATCTTTCAAAAATCCAAAAAAAAAAAGTTAAAAAGCCCTAAATATTATAAAATTTGGGATTCCACCGTATCACAATATGTAGAATGTGTTGGTTCAATTAGATTTGACATTTGAACTTCGGTTTGTGGGATTTTGAATACGGCAGTGCAAAACCTTATTTGCACCTCGGTACACCATAACATAACTCTATAAAAATTATATATTACTTTGTAGCCGTAAAGAAAAATGATTTGCAACTTATCTGCATTTTTTATATATAAGGATAAGACTAACTAATTTGAAGCTGGCAGCACATATATACTTTTTTTTCAATTTTAATTCAATGTTTTTAGTATGAATTTATAATTATATTTCTTACAAATATTTATCAGATCGAAAGGTAAGCATCCTTCTCTTCTTATGAAATGATCAACACAACAATCGTACAGATAAAATAAACTAATTCACTTCATTTTCTTTTGCTCTCTTCTTTCATATATACCTCCTGCGTCACAACTCCAATCAAAACCAGATCTGAACTTAAAACTTATACTCTTTTAAATACTTAGGAAGCCAGATCTTGCGATTTATATATATATAGTCTGTCAATTGTCAATAGCAAGTCACGTTGGCAGCCGCTGTCAACTTTTCAAAAAAAAATTGTCAATAGCAAGTCTATTTTCTGAGCTACTCAACTTGGTACCCTTAAAAAAAACAGAGAGAGAGAGACATGTTATGTTTCAGTTAAACAGTAGTGGCTTAGTAAGTTAGTCACATGATATATATATATATATATATAGTTAATCATACGTCTGATGTGTCGTACCAAATCTTCTAATTATCTAGCTTAATCATAATATATATTAACAGATAACAACTGTTGCCAGAAGGCATGAATAAAAAATATAAAATGCATTGCATTATTGCACATTACGTCCACGCGGTTAATTTATTAACAGTCCACAGTCTATTTCACGTAACGTTTGTTTTTGCCACATTCATCAGCTTCTCTCCTATAAATAAATTAATTTCACCTAGCAATTATTATTATAAAAAACAAATTTTAAAAAAATATATATATATTATTCGAATTAAATTGCTAAGCGATTCCAGTTCATGTGAGAGGAAAATCCTGCACATTTGCCAATTTTTTGGTGGGGCTGCGCAAACGAAGGGGTAGAGATACCGGGCCAGATTATAGACACGAACAAGTTTCCAATGGATACACACGCTACCATTTGTAAGTATGCAACATGGCCCGGCCCAACACATCTGCAACCTATATTTTCATGTAGTAGCATGTGAAAACATCGTCTCCCACTCTCCCTGTGACTCATCATCTACAGAGTGCTCATCCCCTAACTTACTGCATATATTGTGCAGTTCACAGTGTCAGCCATTGGATCGTCTCAAGATATGCGCTGGCATGAATCTCAAGACAATCTAATGGCTGACGCTGTGAACTGCATAATTAATGCAGTACAGCATTAATACGTTTCTGATAGGCCATTAAGGCCGGAAAATATACTTTGAATATTGTCATATCCATCCATTATAGAAATGTGTTTATAGTGAGAAATAAAGAGAAATATCTTGCGTCCATTGAAAAACTGTTCATACATTTTTTATAAACATATAAAGAATGTAATAAATACACCCTAAAATGTAACAGATACATCTTCAAATATAACCTATGAACGTTATGGACGGTTTTTCTATGTACGCTAGGTGTTACTCAGAAATGAACTAATTCATCAGTCATCACCACCTATCACACCGAGCAACTTTGTTTCTTACTTATCCCCAATTTGTCATTTTCCTTCCGGCCCTAATTTCTAGTATACATGTTCATTAATTTTTTTCGAAAGATATGCTGATTTTTTTTTTTAATTTCAAAAACGGAATAAATTAACTCATATGCATTGAATACATATTTTAGGAGCTCAATTCAATTAAAAATTTCCCTTTTTTCTTTTCAATTTCCAGCAGATATTTCAATATAGATCTCTGTTTCTATGAGCTGCGCCTATAAAGGCCTCATATCAATCCTCATTTCGTTTCTCTGTAAAACTGTTGAATTTCTTAGCAACTTTCGATTTGGTTTTAATGGAGAGTACAAAGAAAATTGTGTGCTGCGTGCTTCTCCTCCTGCTGCTCTCTTCTTATGGTTAAATTTATTCTCTCTTTTTTTTTATTTCATGCTTTTTTTGAGAGAGAAAAACCGATAGATTGGACTATATAAATTGCCATGCTTATCTTGCTTGCCAGTGGGATGAAAATCTGTTGCTTTTCTGTACCGATCTCAATGTACGTATTTCGGTGTTTCTCAACAGTCAGGATCAAGAAAAGCAGGGCCTGCTTTTCGCATTGCTTTCTGCTTTCAAAATCGGAAAATTATCTGCTTGTTCTTTCTTGTCTCAACAAGTATCTCTAAAATGAATGAATCTGCTCAATTTTATTTGTGAAAGGTGGGATTTCGGGCGTGGAAGCAGACAACTGGAAGTGCTGGAAGGCATGCAAAACATACATACCCAAGGGGTTCATATGCAGGAAAGAGCACTGCAGGTCGGCGTGCACCTCCGAAGGGTACGACTACTCCAGATGCGCATGGTTCGTCAAGATGTACTGCGAGTGCAAGAAGAAAGACTGCGAGTAGTTGATTAATTAATGGAGTTGAAAGGTCGAGCCTAAAGACAACAACCATATTACTAATTAGGATAGCAAAATTTGAATTATATAGAAGAAATTTGAGAAAACCATATTATAAATGAAAAAATTTTGTTGTCCCAAACAATAACTAAAATGGTTAGGCCTGACCGAGTTGAAATCATCAAATAATCAAAAGGTTGTGCCGGATTGACTCGAATTAAATAAATAAAATGTGATTGTTATTGTCAATATATCTGTATTGATGCTCTTAAGTTTTTATATATGTGTTTATGCTCATCATGGTTACATGTGGTGAATTGATAAACGTGTGTGCCGTGCTGTGTATGTCATGTGCATGTATACACATCATGTGTTGGACACTATAGGGTTTGTTCGGATGGCTAATATTTGATGGGATTTGATGGGAAAAGGTGAGGGAATGGGATTTATTTTATGGATGTGTTCGGTAGTCAATTGGACAAGAGAAATAATACTCACTGGAACTCCCACTATGTACAAATCATGTATAAATTGTTGGGAAATAGAATCGCAACTTAGAGTGAATTATAATTTTCCCATTTGGTTGACATTACTCTTCATGACTAAACAATGGATTATATTGGATTTTTGGGTTAATGACTTGATTACCAACTACAACCGAAAGAATTGCTCGATCATATTAAGTCTTTTGAAAAATATATATACATCCTTACCATTAATTTCAAACAAAAAGTTGTCTGGAAAATTTAATTTATTTACTTAAAATTAAATAAATTACGTAACTTATTAATGATTCATTTAACAAGTTTTAAATTATTTGTTTGCACGAAATTATTATGTAACCCAATCAGCAAAAAGTACTTATTTGTAGAACTTCAATTATCATAAACATGCTTTCTAATTAAATTATGAGAAAATCTTAGGATACCCGCACTTCTGTACCCCGTACTCGTACCCCGGGCTTTTGCAGATCGATCGAGCAGTTTATAACTCAACATTCGACCCAAACTCATTTCGACCCAACTCGACCTTTCTTCCCAAACCCATTTCAACCCAAACTCATTTCGATTCGTTTCAGCCTTTCTTCCCAAACCCGTCGAAACTTGGAAGTTATCAGAAATTTTTCGCGCTTTCCTTTCTTGTTCATCTCTCGCTCTTTCTTTCTCTAGGTGAATCTCTTCTGAAATTTGATCGATTCTCCACTTCAATTGCTCTTCGATTGATCGCGATTCTCCACTTCGATTGAAACTTCTTCGCCTCGTCTTCTCTTCGCAACATTTTTTGGATTAAGGTAACATCTGTTTGCTGCGCTACTGTTTTGTTAATAGATGATTCAATCAGATTATCGGTTATTTTAAATGATACTGGTAGTTGAAGTGTTGATTATGAGAACGTTGGATTGTAATTGTAAACAACTGTTATGGAATTATAAATACCATTACCAGTGAGATTAGTACACTAGCTGTTAGTACCTGCATTGTTTGAGATTAGTACACTGGCTGTTAGTACCTGCATTGTTTTAATTTTAGTTCTGGTGTTCTTGTAAATTATTAGTTATATTCTGTTATTGATATAATTTAATTTTACTACTAGGTTTGTCTCCATGAAATGAATATTGATCCAAATGAAAATGTTTCTAATATTGAAACATTCATCAATACTGTTGTTTTCAGTTCCAACGAAGAATTGTTCAATTTAAATGGTGGTAATGATGAGATTGAAGTTGAGCCAGTTGTAGGCATGCAGTTTGATTGTGCTGATAATGCTCTAGATTTTTATAAATATTACGCATTTAGAAAGGGATTTGGAGTAAATAAGCGATCGAGCCATAAGAAAGATGGTGCAGCTGTAGCCCATCATCGTGCATTCGCTTGTAGCAAATGGAAAAAACCTGTGTTAAAGAGAAAAATAGAACAATCTCCTGTACCAGATAGAAGAAGACCATCCATTCGTACAGAACGCAAAGCTCAGATTATTGTTGCACATTCTGAGTCTCTTGGCTGTTGGGTGATTTGCAAAGTTCATTTGGAGCACAACCATGAATTGACCCCTGAAAGTTCTAGTAAGATAACGTCGCATCGGCTGATTCCTGAAAGATTTAAGAAAGAGCTAGCGTTTAATGAAGATGAAGGGATGACAGCATGTGACAACATTGATATGGTAGTGAGGCATGCCGGTGGTTATGGTTTGTGCACTTTCACTCACAAAGATGCTAGAAACTACATAGATAGTTACAGAAGGCAGAAACTGAAACCAATGCTCGGTAATGACGCAACAGTTTTGATGGAGTATTTTGAGAAAAAAAGTTGCGGGATGCAAACTTCTTCTTCTCATTCTCATTTGATGATGATGGACGATTGGAGAATATATTTTGGGCAGATGGTAGAGGCAGAGCTGCCTATAGATACTTCAATGATGTGGTACTCATGGATAGTACTTATCTGACAAATAGGTACAATACTCTGATATATATATTTCAATTAAAATTATTTACAGCTGCAATAGAAACAAAATTACTGCCATATATCCTACTAGTTTGCTTTTTCATATATATGAATACCTGCATTAGTAGCACTGTTTGAGATAATATCAAAAGGTTTAAAAGAAATATAAAATATGAAAATATGTTTGTTAATATAAGTTATTATATTATTTTAGGTATAATATGCCTCTTGCTTTGTTCGATGGTATTAGTCATCATGGTCAGACTATAATATTTGCTTGTGCTTTAATTGCTCGTGAGAATGATAAAACATACAAGTGGGTGTTTTCAAAATTCTTGGAGTGCATGGACAATCTTAAACCAGGAGCTATATTGACTGACCAGTGCCAAAGCATTAAGAATGGTATCGATGCAATTTTACCCGGTGTTTTACATAGGTTCTGTGCTTGGCATATCACACACAAGCTATCAAGCAAATGGGGCAGAACTGATAACAAAGATTTACTATCTGGTATTGTAAAATCAGCAGTGTACTCCTCTCTTACACCTGCTAAATTTGAGTTAAATTGGGAAGAAGCAATGAGGAAAATTGGGTATGAAGGTGATCCTTGGTTTAAATCTTTATTTGAAATTAGAGAGCAGTGGGTTCCAGCTTACCTGAATCATAAATTTTGGGCCGGGATGACAACTACCCAACGCGCAGAGAGTATGAATGCATTTCTTAGGAGATTTCTGAGAAAAAATTCTACTCTAGGTCAGTTTTGTGGTACAATATGAGTGTGCAAACCGAATGCGGTATGATTCAGAGTTTCAAGCTAACCATGATATTAAAACCAAAACCCCCAAATTACAGTCAGCTATTCCAATGGAGCGTCAGTGGCGAGATGCATATACAGATTATGTGTTTTATAAGTGCCAAGAAGAAATGATGCATTGCTTTAATCTGTCAAGTAGGATCGGGGGTACTTTAGAAGATGTAAAATTTTACTTGGTCACAGATTTCTTAGTTCAGAGGGAGTTTGCAGTCATTTTTAATTCTGATTCTAAGGATGTTGCTTGTGTGTGCCAAATGTTTGAATCAATGGGAATCCTTTGTAGTCACTGCATATATGTTCTGAAACAAGAGCATGTAATATCAGTCAAGGATAAGTACATTTTAGATCGATGGAAGAAGGATTTCAAAAGGAGTAATTTGTCCATTCCAGATTACAACTTTTCTGTTATATCTAGAAGTGATACGAGGTACATCATTTCTTTACCTTTTTTTATTCTTGTCAAGTAATTATACTTTTCTCTGCATCATTTCTTTATGTGAAGGCGTAATTTGACATATTATACATAATAAATTGCAGGTATACTCTTCTGTACAGAAAGGCGAATGCATTAGTCGAGGATATTTTGGAGCGTGGATCTGAAAATGAACAATCTTCCAGTGTTGTTTTGAAATCGTTGAATGATTTGAGAAACAAGCTATATGGTATATAAATACACCCATTTTATTGTCAGAGACTTTTAAATTCAAATTAATTCAATTGTATAATTAATTTTGTTTCTGCTACTACTTTTTAGGTGTTGTTGATGAGTCCAATTCTGAAGTTGAAGATGTAAGAGGAAGGGGCAGAGGTGCTGCAAGAGGTAGGGGGAGAGGTGCTACAAGAGGGAGGGGCAGAGGTGCTATAAGGGGCAGTGGTATAGAGTCTGAAAATGCAAGTACAAATACCACTGTGCAGTTGGATAAATCAGGAAATGTTTTTACTGATAACAGTTCCATGAATGGTCAGTCGCAGCTTAACTCAAATGTTGATGTTGTTGATGTTTTGAGTGCTAATGAAGGAACTGCAATTGCAAGTGAGACTGCAAGAGGGAGGAGGGGAAGTGGTACTGTTCGAGGAAGAGCAAGAGGGAGGGGCCGAGGTGCTGGTAGAGGAGCTGATAATAGCTCTCCTATAAATGAGCTTACAAATACACTCCCATCAATTGTTCTGAAAGCACCATTCAATTGTTCACCTAGAGGAAGACCAAAGAAGGGGAGAAACAAGAATCCAGTAGATGAATTTGTGGAGTCACTCAAGAAGAAACAAGCCTGTGGCTAAGAATTTTATTCAATCTGCTACATATACAACATATTGATTATGATTCTTATGCATTTGTAGAAATTTTTACTTTCATAGGATTAAAGAAAGAAATAATATTGTTGTTGTTATCTTCTTTTTTTTAATAATGATTGGAGAATTTGTATTGGCAAATTTAATTGTAGTATGCATATTTTCCTGGGAGCAAGGAAACTTCTATTGAAAAATTTAATCATGTCATTTTCATACCAAATTTTTGTTGGTGCTTTTCATTTTTATGCAATTATAAGCTGTTATTGGGGTATTTCTTTTGTTATTATAACATGCAATAGAATTATTGTATATTTTTGAGTGAAAAAAAAATGAAAACTTGATAATAATTGAAAAAAAATGTAAGTAGAAACAATTACATTCTTATATTATTAAAAGTTTAATTGAAACATAAAATTCTGGAATTGATATATAAACACAGGAAAGAAATGGTAAAAAAAACGTTGAACAGAGAAATATTAATACCTGCTACAGAAATATGAACATTTGTTATAGAAATCAAAATTTGATATATTAACACTGGAACAAAAAATATAAACACCTGCTCCAGAAATATAAATACCTTAGAAATGTGAGAGAAGAGAAGAATTGCATCTTCTAGTTAAGACCTTCAATATTTGTATGACCTCCATTTCAATAGATAATCTAGTTTCCATTTCTTGTTTGAATATAGCTTTCAATTTGTCCATTTCAAAAAAAATGGACAGCTTCTGATTATAAAATGTCAGATTATTAATGAGGGCTGAGAGTGTGCTTATACTCTGCACAGCAAATCAACGATGTGGATTATAAGGGGGCTGTATTGAGATTAAGTAACGCGAATCTAAAATCTGATCCAACGGTCGGAACGCTGCACAGTAGAGAATATGAATTGGGCTCACAGGGACAGTGTGTCTTCTTCCTTTGCTCTGATACACATTTATCACATCACCCCTTTCTGTTAGAAAGAGTGAGAGAAGAAAACGAGGAAAAGAGAGTACAAAATAAGGAAAACCAAACCCTAATTCGATTGTCCTCTTACGAACTGCAACCACATTCAGCGCATGGAGCGAGAGGGAGCTCATCGTGTAGGCGATCAACCAGCTGAGGATTCTAGCAGTACTGATGGCGATCAAGACGATCTCCAGGAAAATGTTCAAGGTAGACTCTGTCATCTTTTCTTGCATCAAGTTTTTAGTATCTCTGTCTTGGTGAAAAATTAGGAAATTAGTTGATTTATCATCAGTATTAGTGAATAATTGTTTTTATTTTCTTATGTCGATTGCTTGATTGCTTGCAGCCATTGTATTGGTATCTAATATCATTAAAAAAAAATTAACAAACAAGCAGCAGATACCAGATCAGTCTAAATACTCAATAAATTGTTCTATAATAGACTTACTGGTACAGATCAGTCTTCTGTACCAGAATAAACTTACTGGTACAATCCCAAACCAGCAAAGCAGTTCTATAATCCATACCAGTGCAATTGAAGGGATAAATTGTTCAGTCAGTATTAAACTGTATTAAACTGTCAAATACAGTAAAGCAGAAGGGACAAATTCTATATCCCAAACCAGGAAAGCAATTCTAATACAGTATAGAACTGTACAAAGTCAGCATTAATACTATCCAGGCTAGAATTACACAAGACTGGTAATATGCAATTACTCATCCCTCAAAACTATTCAATTGTTGAATGAATTAGTAAAGTTTATTGGTGAAATTGAAAGGATAAATTTGTTCAAATATTGATTGCTCTCAATTTTTATTTGTCAGATGAACAATCTAGTCCAAACATGTCTATTGTTCAGTCACAGAAAAGAAGAGGCCATCCTAATGGTTGGACAAAAGGTAATCAAAACACAATTTAGTCTTATCATTTACTATTTAGAATGATATTTAGTCCCTAGCAAACATTATTGGTTCTAATATGTATGCAACTTTGCAGCAAATAACCCAAGAAAAACAAGACCTAGAGATACGATTATCGGAACACGTTGCAACAGTTAAGAGTGTCTTTTTTCCACAACAAAGTCATGCCTCATCTAAATGCTGAGCATATGAATTTGCTGGTAGACACCCCCTTCTTGCATCTCTTCGCTTTTCCTAGAGATTTTCAAATCTGTCGACCGATGCTACAACACATCCTTTTAAGGTGGAACCAAGCTGAAGAATGTTTCAAGTTCAAAGGCCAAACTGTTAATTTTTCAGCAGAAGATGTTGCACTAGTTATGGCTCTACCTACAGGTGGTTCTCTTGTAACTTACACAAGGGAGAATCAAGTTCAATCTGTTATAAGGAACAAGTATTTTCCTTCAACGGGTGAAATTACTCGTGAAATGCTGGAAGAAAAAATTCTTGAACTGTTAAGTGCAAATAATGGTACACCTGCAAGTGATGTGGTCAGTTTGTTAGTGATGTACATATTCACTACTATTTTATTTCCATTGTGAAGTGGAAGTGTGCCATCACAGTTTTTTCATTATGTGGATAATATGGCTTCATTGTGGGATTATTCTTGGGGAAAGGCAGTGTACCATTATTTGAGGAAAGCCATTCCAAGTTGTGCTGCATGGTGTCAAATGATGGAGAATCATAATAATTTTTGTTCTAGCTACACTGTTAGTAGTAGTGTTTTAGACTCTCAAAGTGGTAGAATGGGAGGAGAACGGCCAGTTGTCCAAAAAGTCAGGGCTCAAAACGCAAAAAAGACAGCCACTAAAACGAAGAAAAGAAAGGAAGTTAGAGGCAGTCTCCCTGGATGCTCAGTTGCACTAATGGTATGCTTGTATCCATATATATCTGTATAATATATTCAGAAATTTTTTATATTAATTTGGGTTGTTTTGTGTTTTGCAGACTTGCTTTTTTGAGCATATCCAATTTGAAAAGTTTGAGAAGGATAGTGGCTCTATTCCAAGGTATAAGAATTGGAAATTTCAGAAGAGTTCAAACCGGAAGAACATTGAATTGTATTTAGAGGAGGTGCCAGCGAATGATGTACTAGCTGGTGACCTTACACCCACTAAACAAGAAGAACACATTCTGCAGTCTGGGTTTTGTGCTAAGGAGCATTTGCTTGCTATCAATGATGAGAAATTTCTTTCTAGATACTCATCTAAAAACCTCTGTAGGTTTCTGGTTCATATGGCCCCAGTATACAACCTTTTCAAAGTTCCAGTTTCTCAATTTTTGATGGATCAAGTAAACGCTGAAAGAGTAGAGGAACTGATTTATTTTGGTGGCTAACAAAGCTAATAATGTAATTGATGATGATGCAACTTCAAGCTTCCTAGAAGAAGCCTGTAGGGTAACTTCAATGGCTGAAAGAGAGAGAGGTGTGCATCGGACACAAAAGCTGCCACCAGGTGATAAAGGAGGTATAGCAATTAATAAACTATGACAATTTTTTAGATGTCTCAAAATAAAGTTCTCAAAATGAGAAATATAAACACTTCAACATTTTGCTGAAGGTGGTATAGCAGCTAAACAAATTGTGTTTTTCTTAATATATCTAGTATGAATCTTAAATACAGCTCCATTTGCATTTTGCAGATTCAACTGAAGTGAGGAAGAGGAAGAAATGTTCTGGAAAAGGGCAAGTTAATGAACCATTCCAACCAAAAGAAACTAGAGAAGATTTGTGTCAGAATTTTGTTACCCCGCCCAACCTATTCGGAATCTTCCTACAGAAAATCCCATCAATGTGGTTTCTTTAGATTCGGTAACACCTTATTGTGGGAACTTTGCTCCTGTTGGAAACAAAGCTCCAAAACCCAGAACCACTGCTGGAACTAGTGTCCCTAACTTTGATTTAGAGTTTCATTCTGCTGAGTCTCCTACAACTGAGTTGTATAATGAAGAACAAAATAACATAGACTATGAAGCTTCTGTCCAAATTCTTCAGGAAAAACTATCCCGATTACAACACAATGATCTTGTAATAGAAGCTGTAGATTACCAAACTTTCAAAGGTGTTCTTGTTGATAGTGACATAAGGGAAGAACATGTTTTTAAGAGGAAGTCTAGAGTTGGTGAAATTGAGAGAAGCATTTTTCATGATCCTTTTCGCTACCCATTGGCAGCTAACAGTAAAAACATCCAGTATTGTGGCCGTGAGTTTATAAGTAGAAAAATGAGTGATTTTGTTGACAACTTCATTGGAGATTTGATAGACGGTGAGAAAAAGGATGAATATATTGTTTACAATAACAATAACGTTTCAGCTACTGTGATGGACTTGGCAGAGATGTTATCAGATAGAGCTATCTCAGCAGATGTAAGTTATATAAAGAGAATCCAGTATTTCATTAGTTCAAATCATTTCTTTTATATTTCATATAATATAATTTTCAATATATGTAGATTGTGGGTGTTTTGCTTCATATACTTCATAGGATTACTCCTGTTATCAATCCCTGGTTTTTCATCAAGCCATATTGCATTGTAAGTTTAATATCAGATTTATGTAAGTAAGGTATTGTTTAAATCTGATATTGTTTATCAACTAATTTTATATTTCATTTATTTGTTGTAGGAGCGTATCCACCATGCTACATATGTACAGCTTTTCGATTCCCATCCATTTCTGTTTCTGCCCCAGTTTGATAAATCTAGATTTCTTATAATGCCTCTGGTTGGTGGATATCATTGGGTTCTTTTGGTTGCAGACCTGTATAAGAAGCAAATTAACATGTATAATTCTTTGCGTGATCAATCTGGAAATGCCTCATATGAAGATATGCACAGGATGGCTATAGCATGGGTTAGATGCTTTCTGTCGTGGAGATTTGGTCGGTACCATCATGATAGTGAATTTCGATATCTGTAATATCATATAATCAATCATATTGTATAACTATTCTTTTCTTTTTTTAAATAGATGACAATGTATGGAACAGTGTGGAGATCAATTGGGTTCAAGACATTCCAAAGCAAGGAAATAAAGTAGATTGTGGCTTGTACATCATTCGATATGTCCATTATATCGCAACTGAAGAAGCTATTAATTTTCAATAGGTAGTGTTTCTTATCTTAAAAATAAAATTCTTTAATTTTGGTGTGGAATAATATTTTTCCATTTTTTTCTGTAGCATGTTGTGAAAAGAGATCGAGCTGTCCTAGCATACAAGGTCCTGACTGATACTGAAAATCTGAGGAGGGTACCTCTTAAATAGTGCAAAGTTCTTTTGTTTTCAGAGGATGATACCTCTTAAATAGTGAGTCGTTTTGTTTCCAGAGGATGATACCTCTTAAGTAGTGAGTCATTTTGTTTCCAAAATACTGATGTTGGAGTCATTTTGGTTGAAGTTTAGAAATAGATGACAATATAGTATGCTGGAGTCATAATCGTAGTCGATGGTATAACTGCGTTACAACCGTGTTTCCAAAATACTGATTTTTGTTATCGTTCTGGATTTTTAATTGATCAGTGTTGATTGATATTGACGTACAAATATGTTACATTTGGTTGAAGTTTAAAATAGATCACAATGTAGTATGCTGGAGTCATAATCGTAGACACTCGAGCGAGAAATATAAACACCCGCACTTCAGGTACTCGGGCGGGAAATATAAACACTTGAGCGAGAAATATAAACACATGCACTTCGGGTACTCGGGCGGGAAATATAAACACTCGAGCGAAAAATATAAACACTCGAGCGAAAATATAAACACTCAAGTGAGAAATATAAACACTCGGACGAGAAATATAAACACCCGCGATGGGATAGTCGGGCAGGAAATATAAACACTCACGAGAAATATAAACACCCGCGATGGGAGTAGTCGGGCGGAAAATATAAACACTCGGCCGAGAAATATAAACACCCGTGATGGGAGTAGTCGGGCGGGAAATATAAACACTCGGCCGAGAAATATAAACACCCGCAATGGGAGTAGTCCGGCGGGAAATATAAACACTCGGACGAGAAATATAAACACTCGGACGAGAAATATAAACACCCACGATGGGAGTAGTCGGGCGGGAAATATAAACACCCGCAATGCAAAATATAAACGCTTATTGGGAAATATAAACAGTTTAATTTACTGGAAATATAAACACTCGTTTTTGGTTGGGCTGAGCCCGCGTGCGGAGCAGGCGTTTTGGTTGGCTGAGCCCGTGTGCGGAGCACGCGTGTTGGTTGCGCTGAGCACGTGTGCTGGTTTGGGCCGATCGCGCGTCAGCGCGTTGCTTGAAATGGAAGCGCGCTCAGCCTTAATTGCGGGGTACTTTTTGGGGTACTGATGCTGGGATACTATTAGCACTACTCTTAATTTATATTAATATTTAGAATAAATTTTATATTGTCTAATTTTAAACATAATGAGCTTCTCATGATTATTCCCAATCTACGACCGAACGTTTTATGTATTATCATTCCCATGTGTATGGGTTCCCGTTTTTTATTTTGTGGGTTCCCTCGCCCATAAAATCCCAACTCACACAATCCCATGACAACCGAACACGCCTTATACGTGTTCGTGTGCTTAGACGTAGTTTATATATGCTTGCTAGATTTTTTAAAATCTTGAACATGCATGCTTAAAGCACACAATATGTCTAACACGTTGTGTTACACGTATTTGTGCTGTCATATGCAAACACTTACTAACACATATAGAGAAACTTATTTTTTTAAAAAAAAATTATAGGAATGATACAATTTAGAAAAATAAGGAAAAAAAAACTAAAAATGTTATATAATAAAAAAAATTTTAAATGATTCTAACTTAAATCGGTCATTAAAGGGTAGCAATTTGATGTGTTGTCGTCAATATTGATTCTACTTATATATTATATTAAGTCCTAAGACACTATAAGATTTTTTATAATAAAAAAACGATGCAATGTTGTGGTCCTGTGGATCACCATATTTGAGTACGTGTTTTTATACGTGCTGCACATGCGTATTCGCGTGTTGTATACATACATACATACTCGTGCTCACGTGTTTAGATGTGTGTGTTTGAACGCGTTGAAACTATATAAATGTCGAACCCAACATATATAAAAATACATCACGCAAAACATGCAAACACTTTACGTACAGACACGTCTGTTAAAACTTAAAACGTGTTTGCTCGCATGTTGAACATTTTTATCAATTCCCTACTTTCATTTGAAATATTGTTGTTTGAAACGTTATACCAGAACTTTAATTTGTATACGGTGCTAAAAAAAGTGAAATTACTAGAATTAGGATCAGACTATTTAACGGGCCCGGTTTTCTTTTATTTTTCACAATTGACAATTAATCACCCCTCCAAAACACAAACACCATGCCCCAAAAACAAAGAAAAAAAAAGGAGGTTAGGACACTCGATAATAATCTTCAAATGTTTGAGAACGTTATACTTGTTCTATTAAAATCAAATTCTTAATTAATATGTAGAAATATCATTCTGTGGGTCTTTTATATTTCAGACGCTGGAATTTACAAGTCAATAATTAATATATTTTCCCGGTTATTTTTTTATAAAAAATGAAAATGACAACACTACTTATGCATGCATTTTTTTTTCTTCTTTTTTCTCTCTTTTTGAAGTAAAGTATCAAAGATATGGTGCATGATAATATCTTATAGCATTAATGTCGTGAAGACAAGTATGTCTAAATATTAATAGGAGAATTAATGAGAAGCGAATTGGGACTTAATTTGGACTGTTACCTGTAAATGGGAGTATTACTGTTATATAATGACAGGATCCAGCTGATCTATCATTGTTAAGTTTGATTCACATAAATTGAATTTTGGCATTATTTGTGAGTGGAAATATTAATTATTGTTCAATATATATAATTGCATGAATCCGTATTATACATTTGAGAAAAAAAAAAATGATAAATTGACTCCATCTACAGCCCACATTCATGTTCATCACTCACATTGTCTCAAACCTCTGACTGCTGGAAGTGAGTACCAAGTGATTGAATTTATGGAGATGGCAAAGAAGATTACTTGCTGCATATTCTTCATGCTGCTTCTTACAAGTACCTTTGGTACTCTTTTTCTTTTCTTCTCTATCAGATTTTATCTTTTGAAATTTATTCATGAACAAAAATTAAAGAAAAAGTTTTTTTTTTTTTTTTTTTGGCCGTCTCTTGGACAAATATAACAATTTTTCTATTACAATTTTAATTTTTCATGACAGATTTGGTGCCCAGAACTGAAGCAGCATTCCACTGTTACGGGTTCCCCAAAACATACAAAACTCCGTTCTGCCATCAGCCCAAGTGCCGTCCGGCTTGCCTCAAGGAAGGCTATGCGTCTGGCAAGTGCATCTTGTATTTTGGCATGACTTGTCTTTGTAAGAGGAAGGAATGTAGTTAGTCAAAGTACATTGATAGGCATGAACGAATAAATTTTAAAGAAGGCGAATAAATTCTAGTGTTGGTGCTTGGTAGTGTGCTTTTAAGTTCCCTTTTATTGTCTTTGTCTTTCTTTGATGATGATTTAATGATTCTGTTCTCTTTTCCTTTTTCTATATTATTATTTATTATTTATTTATGCCTTTAGGTTGGTAATTTGACGAGGCTTCAATCTATTATCAATAAATATAGAAAAAGGGTAAATCTATTATTATCTATTCCAGTTTCAAATTTAACCTAGAAAAGTTGGAAGATGATCTCTCTTTTTTTGGGCCTTACTTTTTTGGGCCCGGCCCAGTCCAACTGGCTTTCTAATCCTCTGAGTCTCTGTTGGGCTCTTTCAGGCGACAAAAGGTTGGCACGTTTAGGGGTGTCAAATTGTCAATGGAACAGAAATTTCCGTTATGACGTTCCGTTACACGGAACGGAAATGACAGAGATTTTGGTTTCGTCTGAAATAACGGAACGGAAACAGAAATGCGCATTTCCGTTCTCTTATTCAGTTGAAAATCAGATAAGTTGTTGATTGTGGGCCTTGTTTAATGTGCTAATTGTGAATTTGGCTTTGGTGAAAATGTGAAGTTGTGCTTGTTTAATGTTTAATATGCTTATGAATTCAGTTTTGTTGTGAATGTGCTTCAATATTATAAAATCTTGTAATTCAATTTGTTTTTTAATGTGTTTGAATGAAATATTTTAATTCAATGTACTTTTTAATGTGCTAGAACTGATGTAGTGAATAAAATTATCTGAATTTTATCGTGTTTTAATACTTGTAAGGTTGTAATTCATTTCAATTCAAACAGAACAGAAATTTCTGTTTTGAACGTTCTTCCGTTCAATTAAAACGGATTAGAAAACGGAACAAAAATATGTGCCGTTATCCAAAACAAAACGGAAACGGAACAAGACATTTCCGTTTTCGTTCTCAACGTTTGCCACCCGTAGGCACGTTCATAACTTGATACACAGAACAATAATTCTGAGACTGAAAGAGACCAATTTGTTGCTTAGTACAGCATTTATAATTGAACTGGGAAGAAGGGGAATGCATGATGCAAGACTGAGAGAGACCCATTTTGTTGCATAGCAGAATTAATCAATCAGAATAATTCAGAACAGCATTATTAAGTATCTTGTTTTAATTAGTTCTATCCCTGTCTGCTGGTACTAACTACCTTGCTGGACTTGCTGATTTGTTTAGCTAAATGACAGTATGATCTCTGTACTGTACCAATGATAGTGAGGAAAAATATCTTTTTCGGACCCGTAACGATTGAATTAGGTACCAGTACAGTGGTATTCTCTTAAACAGTACTTCCATTGCCAAACTGAGTGAGTTGCTTTGTAAGATACATGTGGTAGATGCGATGTCTTTCTCAAGCATCGGTACGAAGAACAGCGAACAGTGGGTGCAGTGGAAATTGGGTCTTGTTAAAATATTCTCAGACGTCGGGTAGTCTGCCTGGAATGACTAATTGATCTGAGTTACTTCACTAGTTCACACTTGCTTAGATGATATTATTTCAACTTCATGATATCTCCATAAATTAAGTGAAAGCCAATAAAACATAATCAACTGCTTACACACCCATTTGTACCAGTACATACCACTATACCAGTATGTACCAGTATGTACCACACTTCTTGATAAACCAATAAAAAGTGCTCGGCCTCCTGAACTTGCTTAACTAAATGGACAAACTCCGGAATTGAAGGGAGATCGATGAAGTTACTATTTGGTTTCTTTCACAAAATCAAGGAAAATATAAGGATGACGAACATCAATTATCCTCATTTTTCTTAGAGCTTGCCATACATGGCGACGGAATTGAAAAGGCTTGATGAAATCAGATGTGAGATGTACAGAGTTACCAACACAAGTTTTCTAAGGTATCATGAGATCCATCATCCATGATACATTTTTATTTTTTTGGCAATAAATTCAAAGGCTCACAAATCAGTTGACTAGCTAAGTAGCTCTGAGTTCCTGTGTAATGAATGCCAGGGGCCAGAAACATATATCTAGACAGCATTATATCTGCACTTGAGCAAGTGTCTGTTTATCCACTGGAAACTAATCAAGTAGCTCTGAGGATTAAACAGGATGTACTGATGCATCAGCCAGCATCATATACATAATACATCTCATATTCTCATAACTTCATGTTATATTGCTAATCGTTAATGCATAAATGAGAACAATAGACTATGAAAAATCAGAATTAAGTCTTTGCTTGCATATATCATATATATACGTCTGAAAGATCGATCGATTGTATTATTTCTTTTATTTATAAGAGGATAAACCACACATTCAAATTAAAATTTAAAAACCATATCAATTGTAAATTTATTATTATTCCTGAAATTCCAATTCACTCCTGCATAATCTTCAAGTTAGGCTACAAATCCAATTCAGCAAATACTATTTAGTCCTCTCCAAAAGCCAAGAGAATATCACCTCAAACCCTTGCTCCAAAATATCCTTCCCTTCACCAATCAACTGGTGCCACATGCCTGGCAACACTTTCAGAGTCTTGTCAGCGCTCGCCACCAGCTCGTACACCAGCTGAGCCGACTCGACATCGCACACCGCGTCGTTCTCTCCATGCAGAACCAACAACGGCAACTGAACCTCTTTACATCTTCTGCCTACCTCTTCCGAAACCCTAAGCAGCTCCAGTGCAGTCGAGGCAGGCGGGTACTCATGACACGATCGTTTCGCTCGTGGGCATCGCCGCACCAACTCTCTCTTCCATTTCTCTTTGTAAGACCTCTCTACTAAGTTGCCGGTCACGACGACACGCCAGTTCGGTGCCAGCTTGACAGCAGCTGGCAACAACATTTCAAGTGGCCATACAGGTTTAAAATCACGCGACACGCCGCACATGGCACCATTCAGCACTAAACCGCGCCACAGCCCCTTCTGCCTAAGGGAAATAAACATGGCAATGGCACCGCCCAACGATTCGCCATAGAGGAATGCCGGTAGGCGGCAGTTTTTAACACGTACATCGTCAAAGAACTGTATGCAGTTGTCGATAACCGGTGCGATATTTGGTATATGCCCACGAGGCCCCTCAGATCGCCCGTGCCCCGGCAAATCTATCGCACACACTACAAACCCTAATTTGGCAATCGCCACCGCAGTGGTCTCGAACACCCAGCCACTCTCGGACGCGTACCCGTGAACCATGGCGACAACTCCACGTGGCGGGTAGGCAGGCGACCGGCTGACCGGGCTCCATGTCTGTGCATAGAGCTTATAGTTGGTCTTAGCTTTGGTGGAAAGAAAAGAGAATGTGTGGAGGATTTGGTGCTTCTGGTAGAATTCTTCTAGTGTGAGATCACCAAAGGGGCTTGCTTTGTTGGCATGGAGAATAGGGTGACTAGTCATGTTAATTTTATTTGTGTGCACAATTTTACAAGTGTAGTAGTGAAGTGACTGAGTGAGATATGGCATATCATATATGCATGGTGACATGTTATATATATAGGCTTGAGAAGTCTGAATAGGAAACTGACCGGCTGATCATAATTGAATTTAATTAAGACGTTACTTATATGCTCACACCCAGATAATTTTATCGGTTACAGATGAATCTCATAATGGATGATATTTATTTATAATTGTCAGATCGAAAATACAATTTTTTAGTGGGAGTATTGGAGTAAAATTCTTAAATTTATTTGTCCATTGATTTGGGTATTTTTCTTTTTTTAGATAAAGATGAGGGTCAAGTTACGCTCAAATTTAAATGTCTATATATATAAAAGACTCTCCATCTGGATTTCGAACCCGCGTCCTCCCACGCGGAGAGTGTTGCCCTTAGCTACTCGACCAGAGGTTGGTTCTTGATTTGAGCATTTTGAAAAGAAGGGGGAAATTAATTAAGCTAGTTTTACTTAGTGCAACCTGCATATGATTGTTTGGAACGATATATAATTGTGATACTCGTGCTCTATTTTATGCCCACAGCTTCATGTTGTAGTAGTACACAATATTATAATCCATAGATTAATTGACAATTTCTTAATTATGTATACATATATATTAATTAATTATTCAAAAAAATATATATATTCTCCGATAGATTTAAGTGTACGCCTGCCCCATCCCATTAGTTTTAATCTCATAAAGTGTATATACTCTATATATAGAGGCATGCAATTAATTATCAAGCATGAAAATAATATCATGTATATAAGATTTCATATTAATTCCAAACATGCACGGTGAAAGGACTATTATCCTCACAGGTCAAAATTGAGTTTTCTGTCTTAAATGTTGATGTTAGTAGTTTAATAAATTTTTCATGTAGAATACAACTTTATAGTTGGATCTTAGAATTCATAAACATATACTTGGATATTTTTTTTCAATAATTACTATTTGGAAAAAAAATAAAAAAAATGTTTGTGTACCAAGAAAATACCATCTCAAAAAAAAAAAATTAATTAATTAATTAAATATTCTAAAATTTAAATAGTAAAACATTTATTTATGAGTAATATAGCTAGCGACCACCCTTTTTATCTATCCACTGGTCCATCTTATTTTAACGAACAAATATCATTTTACAGTGAACATTTATATCTTTCCGATCAACATATATCATTTTCTAGTAAACAGATATACTACGGTTTCCAGTAAACATTTGTGCAACTATGACAAGCACATGGGTGCATGTGAGTGTGTCAGATTATGAAAGGAGTGGATGTGTGGCTTACTTTATAGGTAGACTCTACATGGTTTCCTTTATTTATTACTAGAATTTGATATGTTTATGATCTGTTAGGTTGGCACGATTGATGTGTTTTCAACACGTTATTTAATTATAATATATTGAGGAAATTTGAAATTCTGTAGCTGCTAATTGACCAACAAACTAATTAATTAATTGAACTGTTAAATATCCAAAACTCTAAACGGGTGCTTAATAATTTGAAATTAGTTACAGGAAAACTTAATTTTCACTTTAATTCGGTTTAGTGTATTTGTATTAATTTGTTGATCATAGGGATAGTTTTCATTTTCAACCAGTGCAAATGTTGAGCAAATTGATTTATAGAAAATATCTTTTCACCCAATATTTATGGCGAGGCAAGGGTTGGTGTTTGGTGTGCCACTGGAACTGTGAATTAGTGTCGACATTGCACTTTTTTATACGTAACAATTTTTGCGTTGCCACGGTACATACCACACAAGTCAATTGGACTACAAAATATTTTCTAGAAGAACTAACAATTGCACTTATAGCTAAAAAAAGAACAATTAATTTTAATTGTAAAATTAATTAGGCTTCTTTGTAGGAATTAATCAGAACACGCAATTAATTAATTACTCTCCTGATTTCCAAACCACCACAGTTTTCATGAAATAAATAAACTATCAACTTATTATTGCTGTTGATGACATGAAACCCCGTCTCATAATTCATAAATATCGTTAATTAGCTCCTTAATTAATTAATTACGCCAGGCAACAAGTTATACACTGGACCTTTTTTCTTATATATAGCATCCTAAACTCATCATTTAGTTGAATCACTTCATCACAAAATTACAAACAATTTAATTATCTTAATTAGTTCTTAACTAAACACGATGCATGTAAGTACAAGTTCAAACTTTCAAACATATTGGCTATAAAGTTGAGGATCTGATCTGGGGACATAAAATAAGTAAGTATGAGCAGATAGCTAGAGGGAGGTGGTGGTTGCCAGTGATCTTTAATTTATTATTACTATGCAGTATGCACCACAGCACCAGTCAAATAATCAATCGGTTCGCATTGAATATCCTCCATAATAAATGACCAGTCTATCTTGACAATTCTGAATTAATTCTGTCTCATTCCATCCAAGACCTAACTCTGTCTCTCTCGTCAGATAGTTTAATTATAAGTTGCTTAATCTCACTTACAAAAAATAAATCAAATTTAAATCGTATTAAATTTCATTAATTTATAGTATAGATATATAGCATGCACTGTACTTGCAAATTATGTATTACTTCATGCTGAATTAATTGCTGAATTATATATCATTGATTTATATATCTGATGTAATGTTGATTTTTATTCCATATATATGCATTGCAGATGCTTGGTATATATGTGCATCTTTAATTTGTTCCAACCATGTCAAATTAATAATTTCTCTTTTTTACGAAATATAAATACAATAATGATACAATTAATATCGATTGTATAATACAATAAATTTTAGTCTATGCATGCTGCTCGATCCAGATCTCACTCCATTCTGTTCCAGCTTATGTATCAGGAGCAATTAACATATTTATATTTATACTTCCTGCATGATAAATGATCCATAAAGAGAATAAATGCACACAAATAAAAAAAAAATTCATATGATCCGATCCGATCCATTTATTCTTCATCTCTTGATGCCCAAAAATATACAATTTTTTTTTCCTACAATTAATTTCACTTGCCGGAAAGAAATATATTAATCAGCCAATTAATCCATGATTATAACTTAGCTCAAATTAAGGAACTATTAATTGTAGCTGCAATTGCACATATATAAGTGGGCTCATGAACTAGCAATAATACATTAATACCCACCGATATATATATAACACTCAAAAACATACAAGAAAAAATCAACAGTATTGTCCAACTAATATTGGAGGCGCGACACGTGAATCCGGGCTGGTCACAAGTGTTAGGTGTTGTTGTTTAATTGATATGTTGAAAACAGAAGATTGCATGCATGGAAAATTGGGAATAAATAGAGCTAATTATGCGGTACTTAATAAGGATAACTGCAGAGACACATATGAGCTACTGGTGGTGCTTTCTGTTCATGATTCATCCATCTGTTACGTTGTCTTCCTTACTTATTTTCTTGTGCCCGGGAGCATTTTTAATTAATGCCCTGACTTTCTGCTGGATATATACTGAATTATATATAAAATAAAGAAGAAAAAGTTGCTGGGTATTCATGGAACTTGTAATTTGATCACTCACGAAAAAAAAAAAAATGGTTCAATTTTTGAGTTTCCAATTAATTTTCATTTGGAGCTTAAGATAATGTGTATATTAATTCGGCTATCTTGCATGGGGCTCAATTATTTGCTTCTCTTTTTTTTATATATATATTTTGTTACATGTCTGATTGTTTGTTTTGCTATTCACCATTTTTTTTTAATATTGCTAGCAAAATTTGGTTGCCAATGCTTTTGTTGAATAATTTTACATGTAGTCAGAATTACTGAATACTGAAGTTGTAGTTTCTGTCTTCTTTTTAGTTCTCGTATGAATATAAATGAAGATAACACAGGGCTTGACTAGTGGAATATCTCGAAATAAAACTTGAGAAATAGTCAATTTCAGTCTGTGACGATTTAAAGTTGGGCTTGATTGGTGAGGAAAATTTTCATAGATGCCAGAGAAATTAACTTATCTGTACTGTTACCTAAGCATGCAATTTAATTTCACCAATGCCCACATTAAAGGGCGTGACATTTCCCTTGCGTCCAATAGAATTATACTGGCAACAATTATAGGGGCAAGGGCAAAGGATGCACATGTTAACATGGGTGATGAGTCTAAAGGGCATAAGTTCAAACTTATGCCCTTGCATTTTGGGTATCTATGAAATTAACTTACCTATGTAGGCAGTGACGCAGTTACGATAAAAACGTAGCGCATCCATGAAATTTTTCAGATTGGTGACAACAACATCACAGCTCAACAATACCGAATTCTGTACAAGAAGCAACCAATAGTGAATAATCCAATACAAGAAAAGTATGAAACTTTCCATTCACTCTCAACGAATAAAAAGTATACAATACATGTATCACTGGGGCGTTCCTAATATTTCATTTCATTTCAAACTGGAGGCCCAGATGAAATTTGTCCATGACATTCCAAGTGACCATAAGCGATTGATAAAGATAAATAGCAGTTCACACCAACTATATTCGATGATCTCTGTACTATAAATATAATCTTTATCAAAAGAAATTATGAAGGTATGCATGCAACTCAATACCTGACCTAGTACATATCATGGAGATGTAACAGAGGGTATGCATACCACTTTAACACAGTACCAGATTGCTCCAGCCTAGTACCAGAAGCTGTAATCAATCAGCTTGATCAGGAACAATCAAGCAGTCATGAACAAAATTAAGGGTAAAAAGAAATTGTTTATATTATTTCTACAAGAGACAAAGGCACCACAGTTTGTCCAAATTGTACTAATTATACAACCAAGTTCAAGAGACAAGTTGACAATTTGCACCCACCCCTGAACATCACCAAGTGTATATACATAATTGCACTTCTAAGTGTTAACTTGTTTTCCCCTTTATTTGTCTTCATCAAGGTAGAAATGAAAAAATAGTACATTCAACTAACACCACCCATTTCACCTTTTCAAGCCATATTTCTTTACCCCTTCTTTTTTCCTTTTACCTTCCAGACGAACGACTATTTACAGGCATGTGATCTCGTCAAACTATTCCATCCTGTCGAATGCAGAAAACTTCATAAAGAACAGCAGCCTTTCTTCTCAGTGGAAATTCCTAGATGGAACAAAAAGGATTTCACCTGCGATGCGACCCTCCTTGAAACACCCACAAGTTGAAAACAAGGTATTTTCTAACTCTACACTTTGCAAATAATCAACTACTTCCTCCTATCCGGGGATCTCCCCCAATGCTTGATTCCTTTTTGATTGAGCTTGAAAGGGCTGGTCCAGCTTTTACGACGTTTTGGTGTTTCAGGAAAGACACCAGATGCCAGTGCCTGCTGGAGCCACATGTCAAACTCATCATCATCAAAAATCTTCTCAGCATCCAATCCCCACGGATATCGAGATGACCCTGACCGATGGCTGTTTGTCCTTTCAGGGCCCACCATGTTCACCATGAAGCTCGGCCCATGCGTGTTTGGTCTGCACTCCATTCCCTGACATAATACCAAGAAGGGGATCATTTCACGTCAAAAAAAAAATAAAGAAAGAAAAGAAAGAAAGAAAAAGACAAGATGGTTCTTCAAGTTATTGACCAAATGGTCAGCTTGAGATTAAGGAAGAAAATAAAGATTAGTGATAACTGATAAGGTAATGTATAAACAATTATTGAAGTCTTTTTTTTGAGCAAAACTTATTTAAGAGGAGTTATATAAGATAAGAGTTTTACCTGACAAGTGGCCCATTCAGATACATCAAATATTTTACTTTCAGCACAGACAAATGCACGTGGAATGTCAATCTGGAAATGATCGAAAAAATAACTGTAAGTCCAAACAAAATGTGTAGTAGGCATATGTAGATGGAGGAGCATGCAATCATGACTTTCTTTTTGTCATCTATTTTATAACTCTCAAGGAATCACTTCTACACACAGAAGATATAAAATCACCCACATGACCTGACAATAATCTAAAGGGTCTGAATGTAGCTACTAGTGTAAACACTACATGATACCAATTCCACTTTAAAATCATGTGCTAATTTCAGTACAAGTAATGCTTAAAAAAGGAATTAAATGAACAAAAGCTCAACTTTGCAGTTACGTCTCCCATAGCCTATTTTGGCTCGAACGGCCAGTTCAGGAATTACCCGTCAATAAAAATAGCAACCAACTTTAACAACTTTAGCAATGAATTTATGAAAATACCATACTGAAACAGAGAAGGGAAATAAAGAAAAAGAGTTTGAATTAGTCAAATCAGTGACAAGATCGAGCATGTTCCTCATAATCAAATAAGACATGCAATATGAGTACAACAACAATGAGAACAAAGCCTCCAAGTGCCCAACAAGTTGTGATAGGCTGCAGATGAAACCCAATTAGAGTCACGCAATCAAGTATACAAGTAGATATATAGATTACCTTCAGAGAAGAAAAGAGAGGTGAAGACCCATTCTCGACCCATCCATCTCCATCCCAGGCTTGATGGTATTGACAACAATTCTGAATGTTCATTATAAAATTCCAAATATTTAAATAAAACAATAAACTAACAAATAGAAAACGGATAGCCGATAATGACCCAAATTAAATCGACCAGTCAAAAATAATTCTCTAAAATGTGTTTAAAAATCAAGAGGAAATATACTTCTTGGGTTCATAAAATGAAAACATATCTGAATATAAAAATACTAGAAAATAATGTTGACAAAGCTAACAAAATAAGGGTAATTCTTAAACAGTTTGATGATATTTTCGCAGGCACTACTTGTGGTAGCTGAAGCTAACCCAACACTTTCAAAATAAATAAAAGGTATTTTATGCAACTTAAGTTACAATTGAGCATCTAACCTGACACCACCGAGCCCTGGATTTACTTCTCTTAGTGCAAATCCACAAATGAAAATCGCCACACTTTGTGCATTCTATTCTCCTGGACTCCTCTGATATGAACTCCACTCCACTCTGTAAACAATTTCATATTAAAAAATGGAATATATTTCATTTATTTTGATTGTTGTTAGCTTGTTGATTTTGATTGAACAAAACTTGGATTTAATTGAAGCCAAAGTATACAAGTAGAGTATTGATAAAGATAAAGAAAAAGAAAAATTGTTCAGCTAATCGGGTGAAATTGCAGTTTATCAACAACAACAACAGAAACCAAGCCTTTAGTCTCAAACAAGTTGGGGTAGGCTAGAAATGAAACCAAGTAGGACCACATGAATCAAATGATAACGGTGGTGGTAAAAATGACAAAGATTTTGAAAATAATAGCATTCTGATAGTGAAAATAACAGTATAGTAGTAGTGATGGTGATGATCATGATCATAATAATGATAACGATAAATTGTGTTTTATCAACCATTTGGTGAAATCGACATGATGTAAAACCAGGCAGGTACAAAACCAAAATAACTGACCCTAAGTAAACCAACAAAAGATGCAATTGGTCCTTTTTTTATTGGATCGTTTGGATAATAAAACATAGCAGAAGATGTGGAAACCTGCACAAAACCATATAAATTGGTAAAACAGCATACCTGCTGTGATATACCACGTGATCTCTGAGATGTGGTTCTTCTTTGTTCCTCCTTCCTCAATTGCTCGTCATAATTATATTTCTTCGTAAAATCAGAGAGAACCTGAAGTAAAGGGCTAAAATAATTGAATTCCCATAATAACAGAACACAGAGAAAGTAAATGATGAAGCCACTTGCCTCATAAGCACACTGGAGCTTTTTGAATGACTCACATGCCCTTGGGTTTCCCATGTTCTTATCAGGATGCACAAGCAGTACCTACACGTGAGGATAACAAATTCCTAACATATGTAAGTGGTAATACATCAGTAAACTATTTGGAGAGAGAGGGAGGGAGAAAGGGGGTGGAACAGAACTTCTCATTGTGCTTCCTAAAAGCAAAATTGCTAGATTCCCTCAATTTCAATTTTCTATTAGAACAGACCAATCTCAGTTCTGGTAAAGAAATCATTGGCACAGAATTTTGGATTGTACCATTGCTACAAATTTTTAAGACAGAGAGAAGTTATGAGCTGTGAATTTTGACTTCCACAGATACTGAGTGCCATCTTGTTTAGAAGGCAGAATGTTGGCATGGACCAGAAAAGTATTAGCTTGAGTTAAATTTCTATAACAAGGACCAACTTAGTCACTTTAAATTAAATTTGAGATGTAAACCATAGAATGAATAAAAAAAGGCAACTCTAAAAGTCGGGTATCTTTTGCATTCAATAAACAACTTGCTATAAACACACAGAAAAATAGTTATATTCTGGAAAAGAATTTACCATACCATTTTGTGATACTCCTTTTTCAAGATTTTTGGATCTACAGTACGACTTCTTGGTACACCAAGCACCTCATAATGGTTTGAACCCTTCAAGATCCGTTCAATCTCAGCAACTGATGCCACGTCGCTTTTTACAATCCTACTAGATGAAGCAAGCGAAGAAGATGCAGAACAAGGAGGAGAAACCTTCTCAGTACATAACACACTAGGAGCTGACGTCGCACGATATGGGTTCGATTCAGTTGAGACACTTTCAGGTTCACTTGTGGGGGGAGGAGCTGGGGGAGGGGTTGAGTACTCGAATCCAGGGCTACTATGGAAATCATCCATAATTGGGTCAGTTTTGTTCTGAGGACTTTGTTCCGAGTGAGGGATATCTGGGGTGCAATCTTCGGGTGGATGTAGAACTTTAGCCATGAAATCGTTAGAGAGGAAAGAAAGGTTAAGGGTGATAAGGACACCAGGCCAGCCCACACGGGTTGTTACACTATATAGGGCATAAGTGGTGAGGATTAGCATCAAAATTCGCGCATGGTTTAGAGAGAGCATACAACCTGCCAAGTAAAGAAAGCAAAAATGAGACTAGGTAGCAAAATGTACTTTTAATATAAACGGCATTCAATTGCTAAAATATATAAATAGTGATACAAAACTGTCATTTTGTTTTTCACTCTTTCACTACATAAAAAAAGTATTACTTTATGAAATCCAAAAAACAGTAAAAATAATTCTCAAGTAAGAATTGAGTGTCCTACAATTTTTAGTACTGAACACATCAAGCAGCTTAGATCCACCGCTAGGAAAATGAAATGCATGGTTTGGACAATCTGCACTTCAGCCAGTTTACAAATGTTTGTACTGTAACCTAGATTTCTTTATATGATATTCTAGTGTTTGTTTGTTAGTTTATCAATTTATTTCAGATTCTCATTGCTTTGAATCTGGTTTTACAGCCCTCCGTGTAACGGTTATGGTCATTTAATCTGAAATGCTTTAGACAACTTTAAAACCACAAAAAAGGGAAAAGAACAGCCTGTGAAATGTCAAGCCATTCATTTAATTATGTACATTTCATGTGGGTTGTGCTTGATGGCAGTGCATTAAAGACCATAATGCAAAACATATATTTTTCAAAAATAGAGCAACGAGCTTCAGTGAATAAGAATAAAATATATAAGAAATGGAGAAGATAATAATAGAGACCTCCAGCAATTAGAAGCATTCCTGAAATCCAGAATTTCCCGTAAATCCACATGATCAATATTCCAAAGAGTCCTACAATAAACGACCCGGGATTGTTCCCCAAAAAATGCATCGAGGCCACAGCAGCTCCCTGAAAGTGACCCAATATAATTAAGGAAAACTAATTGAGTTGATAATTAGGGCAAGTGTTATCCACTAACTGCCAAATTAATGTTTGGTAATCAACCATTAATTATATGGGAAACATTCATGGACTTAGAAATAACACCTATGTCACTTAATTAGTTAATTTCCACATTCAAATAGAAATCCACATAACCCGAGCATGCATTACAATTATAATTACTAGTCAACCTTCTTAAATAACATTGTAATTAAATATCTCATTTTGACCCAAGATTAATGGAACAACTTCTTATGCTAAAGGTAGTTAATTAATTAACGGATTCATTCAACACATACATCCTAAAATAGAAGGCTAATTCTGTTATGGATCAGATGAAATATGAAATATACAACTAACCAGACTCAGATGCGCATACACCACACCGGCCGTCGTGCTAAAACAGAGAAAACAACTCCAGAGGATCACGAAGAGCGAAACGGAGCCTAATCTGACAAGCGACACGAACCCCCTGACGACAGAGTCCCTCCACTGGAGCAGCAGGGAGACGAGGAACCGGGAGAAGTGGATGCACCCGGTCCAGACGAACGGCCAGTGCCGATCGATGAGGAACCCTAGCTTCTCCCTCAAGCAGCACACCGCGGCGTGGATCGTGAAGAGGAGCCTCTTCTGGGAGTGGATCCACCTCCATCCCTGCTTCAGCAGACCTATATCCCCCATTTCAAACCCCCTCCTCTCTATAAATTACCAAACACCTTACTTGAAATCAAGATTCTGCCCATGTCAATCCACACTCCGTCATTGTTGCTCGGCAATTTCCCCAAATCGCGTAACCTAATATCGGCCTTAACAATGCTTGGATCAGAATAAACTCACTCTCAAGCTACTCCGATCCCCCCTCCTTCCTTTGCTCTAGTTTGTTCCTGACCTACTACTACCCATTCCTCAGATTCGATCTCCTCAAACTCAAAGAACGGTGATCACCGGTCCTCAAACGAAGCACTAAGTAAGTAACGAAGAGGATCCAAAGCGAGGCTTGTTACCGTGAAAGCGGAATCCGAATTGCGGCTTCGTGTTTCTCTTCCCTTGGTGAGCCGCGAGTCGCGAGAAAAGAAAAGAAAGAAAGGGGAGGCAGTGCGCAGTGCGTGACGGAGGCGGAGGGCAAAAGGAAAAGAAAGAAAAGAAAAGAAAAGAGAAAAGGGGAAGTGAAGAGAGGAGAGATCCAAAGGAGGACGGACTGAAAGAGAGAGGGCTCGGAGGGGTACTCAAATGTAATGTAATGTAATATTGTAATGTACTAACGAGGGGGTGTTTGAGTTTGAGTAGTAGGTTTTGGCAGTAAATAAGAAGCCATTGCTTGTTTAGTTGTTTAGAACTTGAGGGAAGGGAAGGGAAGTGGGTGGGAGAATTAGGACTTGGGGAAGTATGTATGACAGTATGAGTATGAATGATTGATGAGGCAAGAAAATGGCGTCCGTCTACAGACTACAGTCCTCAAGAATACTACCTAGTTTTTTTTTTTTTTTTTTTGAGTTTTGAGTAATTGGTTAGGGTACCAAATTTTTTTTTTCTTTTTTTTGAGTTTTGGGTAATTGGTTAGGGTACCAAAATTATTTTTTTGAAACCTTTACAACAGCTGCAAAGTTGTACAGAGTATCGAAGTCTTGATGTTTGGGTAAATAAAGGTCTTAGGACTTTTTTTTAGTCAACTGAGCTACCACTTGTTTCCTTATAGTACCAAATTATTGCCTCTCAACTTAGTCAGATTAATGTAATAATGTTTTTAGTTTAACTATTTGTTTATTTTAATGTAGATTTTTTCAAAAAATAAAAAGAGAAAAGTTTAGTATAGCTAAGCTAGGTTTATTTTAAGGAATTTGCTTTAGAACCTTTCAATGGCTATATTTACAAGTTAAAGCGATTTGATATTATGGGATAAAGACCAATATCAATCATTTAAATTTAGATTTTTCTTTATTAATATAGTTTTCAAAGAAAAAGTCATTGAAACTCACTTGAACTTTTTTTTAGGAAAACTACATAAGTTCAACTCATATGAGTATTGCTATTATTTTTATCATATTCAATTATGAATCAGATTCTTCTAAGTTCATATATATTTTTATAACAGTTCCATATTGTTTACTTTAAAATCCAACTTGTTATCTCTTAATGTCCTAAGGTGCTCCATCTGAATAATTCTAAAAAATTTTGTTAAATGGAATTAAAGATACTTCATAATTTTTTGGATGTTGATATTTTTTTTTGTAATTTTAGTGTGTGGTCCATTAGAGGATTGAGGTGAGGAATGAGTATGACCGGTTGCCCAAAATTAATTTGTACCACAAATTAAAAGTTTGAAAGATAGACAATGGAAAGGGAGGGGCAGGACAGAAAAATGAATTGAGTTATCTAATAGTGTAATATTGACTTTCTTGATAGCTGCTATCAACTTTTCGAAAAAAAAAAATAGTGTAATAGTGACCCAATCAATTCGACTAACCCGACTAGCAAATTCAAAGGATTTCAATTCCATATCGTTAGATTAAGGGTTGTATTTTGACAAACCCGATCATTTTTTATTGGTTACGATTTGAAACTTTTAAGGTGCATAAGACCCGACCTGATCCGACTTGAATACACTAAGAAATACCATATCGTAGCTGGTGTTTATAGATGTCATTGTGATTTAGAAATCACCATACATACTAATTTCTTCTTAAAAAAAAACAGAATTTATAAAAGTATATATTTATACATTTTTTTTATGTTTGAATATATTTTAGACATTTTTTTTTCAAAATTATAATGTGTCCCTAAGTTGTCCGCAATGTCACACATGACTGATCTCTGCAGATAGTGAACAAGAGTGGAACCGTTTTACCTTTATTTCTTTGTCTATCCAATATTACACGCACAGATCACGGCGTCCACAATTCAGTTCTATTACAAAATACAAAAATTTTCAGTCGTCGGATTTCAATCGTGCGGTATTCTTGACTGAACAGGATGATACAAATCCTGAATGATAACACCTTGTTATTCACACAAGCAGTTTAAATCAGCTCATGGTCCCAAGCAAGCTTTATTGACTCGGGTAACATAAATTATTATATAATTAATTAATATTTCAGCATTTTGCAAAAAGACTACATTAATAATAAATTAATAATAAAATACAATAATGCAAATGAGCTAGTAGAGCTCACGTTACTTGCACGTGACAAATGGTGATTAGGAAGTAAATTGTTCTAGTAATGATTGGAAAATTTATTTGGTTAATGTTAATTTTTTTTTTTTTTTTTTTTTACAGATTATGATATAGTCGTCAATAAATATAATTGTGGGTATCTAATTTATCCAACTGATGAAATATACATTATAATTATAATAATATATGCATTTCCAACGCATATTATTACTTATGTCTGTACTCTATACATATTAAAATAAAATATATACAACAACTTGGATATTTAGATGAGATAAAGAAGTATCAGATCCAATAATAAAAATAATGTTTGTTGAGCGGAAGGATAGAGAGGTTCCAAACTGTACCAACAAAATATTTATAGATATTTAAAAGTTGAAAGGCTTGCATTCTGTTCTCTATCTGAAATATATATCTGCTTAAAAGTTGATGAACCATAAGAGCATCTCCAAGAGCATCCTTAAACCATTCCTAAAACTAATTATTGGGAATTAAGAACAAAAATCGGGCTCCAACAAAAGCCCCAAACCCTTCCCAATTTTTGCGCTATCCCCAAATCGAAGCCAATATTAGCTATTTTTAGGCACTCCCTCCACACTCCCAATAATCCTCCACTTCCCTCTCTACCGTTTGATTGGCCAGGCCCAGTGACGTGGCTCATTTTAAATTTATTGGGATCCATCTTTAGTGAAACTCTTGGAGTTTAAGGTATAATTTAGATTCCAAAAATTTAGAGCAGCTCCCAATATGATCATATTGGGAATAAATTATTAGGGATCTCTTTGAACATCAGTCACCAATAATTCATTATACAAATGGCTCAAAAGTGTAATTAATTAATTACCATGTTTAAATTTTAAATTCAAGTTCTTGTAAATTTTACATATTAGAATCCAATATGATACCTGATTTACTATCTTACAGATTTAATACTATTTTCAGAATTTTCCAAATTGGGCCATAATAGAAAATAAACATGGTATATATTTATAACAAATTGGCTCATTTTTTGAACTTTTCTTCTCACACATGTATATATATATATAGTTCATAAACTTTATTTTCTGACCTTGTCACTGTTTTTATTTGTTTAAATGTAGTTTGGAATGGATCTAATTAACATTTTAATTAACATAGTTAGAAGACTTATGAGGGGGCGTGAAACAATAATTGTTTGCTAAAGTTCCTTTAGAGAGAGCAGATATTAATCTCTAAAAAAATTAATATGCCATTATTATATGCTTACACGCCAATTCAGTGGTTGGTCCAGTTGTAGTTTTTTTATATTTTTGTGTTAATCACAAGCACAAAGAAAAGTACTTGTTTTGTTTTAACTTTTAAATAATTGTCAAGTCTACATATTTTTATTTTTATTTTCTCTTTAAAACTTGCAGAAGGAAAGAATGAAGACATTATTATTCAAGCATATGTACTGACATCTAAACAACAATTATGATATAAATAATAATGGTATTGGCAGAATGAAAGTTCGTACAAGTTTAATTAGATAAAGACATAATTGTTTAAGTATGAAGAAAATGGACCAACAATTATGATGTTTCCACTTTTTAAATTCAATTTAGAAAATGTCAGCAACCAAGCTGGTTCAAAGCACCAAATTAACTAATAAAGAATGAAACTTCGTATGATTAGTGATGTAATGATGCCCCCAACAAATTATTTTAAGAATAAAACATCATTCAGTTTCCCCCAACAAATTACTTTTCTTTGATTTGGAAATGAATGTTTAAAAAAAAAAATGTTCAATGATTTAAAAAAAGGATTTGTGTGAATAACAAACACTGCCTGTGAAGGCTGATGTTGACCCAATGTTTTCTTTCTCAGCCATGTAATCCAAATTAGACAATTAAAACCTCTTTTTAAAAGGTGGATGCATCCAATTAGATAGATAGAATCAGAGAAGAACAAAACCATCCAGCTGCTTTAATACCATTATTGGTTAACAAATCATAAATTATACATCACAGAATTAAAGCTTTACATTTAGAAAAGCCAAAGAAAAAGAAGAAGAGAAACAAAAAAAGAAAAGAAAAGGGGGGGAGCATGTGACAAGGCTTAGGTTGTTGGTTGAACTGCTAGTACCACTGCACTACCAGCACTAACAGTAGCATTAGTATTAGTAATAGTAGTAATAGTGGATGAACACACAAAGAAGATCTAAGTCACATAAAATCAGTTTAACCAATCTGGCTTTGGTAGAGGAGGCTTTGGTCAACTAGACAACTAGAAAAGCGTAACATGCTTTTTTTTTTTTTTTTTTTTTTTTTTTTGAGTTTGCATCTGGTACTGGTAGTAGATCTGTGATTCTGACCTGGATTGATCTGGCAAGTTTAACCCTCATGGGTTAATGAATTGTTTCACTTCTTTTCAAAGGAAGTTGAAGTTACAAAACCTTGATGTGTTTTATTGTACAAAAACCTGATATTGTAAAGTGACAATCTCCTGGATCTCTATCTTGCTGTAAAATAGTTCCTATATGATAGATATATGGTTTATTACCATTTAGTACCGAAAATTCTGGCTTAAAAGATTAAAAAGCAAGGCGCAATTTTTCAAAACCAAACCACCTAGATATATAAAACCAACAATTTGTTAGGTGCATAGGTCATGTCACTCATGTGGCTATAATGGAGAATTATAGACCGTCCATGGAAAGCCAGATCAGATCAGAATTGGACGCTTCTAAATCCGCAAGGAAACAAAGGAATTTTTGGGTATCCTAATAAGACTTTAATTATAAACATTAATCATGAATCTTTTGTTACTTCTCACTCATTAGCTTTTCGCTTTTGGTCATGTTAATCACACATGATAGTTCTGCCAGTATTCCTCGACTTGTTTACATTTTACTTGGTATAAAAGGGGAATATATATATCCGGACACACCTGCCTCTGAAAAAAAGAAATAAGTGAGCTGCTAAATCACAAGGCATCAGCTTCTCCTCATATAATTTACAACTCCCAACTTGCACCAATGGTTATGGTGCGAGCAAAAAGAAACAGCAGCACCTTTATTTTATTTTATTAGTATTATTTTTTCTTTTTCTTTTTTTACTTTACCCCACCCCATCATATTCTGATATTTGGATGAAGAATTGAAGACCAAACTACATACACAAGATTTGGGCCTGAAAGCCTGAAGCACACACAAGCATTCTAAAGGGCCGCTTCTATAATAGCCCAAAACTAACTCGGCCTTGCCATTGTGCTGTTTTCATTTTTCATAATCTATGGCTCAAAGCCTCAAACTTCAAAAGATATATAATACAGATCCGATACAAAACAACATAATCCAAAAGAACTCTCCGGGGCTGAATTTTGTGGTACACTTGACAAGTTCAGGTTTTTATAAAAGCTAATCCAAAACCCAATGCTCAATCTCCTATTGGCTATTGCCAAGAATAAAATTATGTTACTTTTTTACTACAAAAAATGAAATTTTGGTTAATTTAGAGAAATTAATATCAAAAACATGTAGAAGCTTTCTTTCAAACATTCATAACCTATATCCTGTTACAAATCTTTTGATGCCACAGTAGTCCGACACCACCTTTACCTTTTGGAAAAAGCTCATCCATTTTGTTCTCAAGTGATTTGCAAGGAATTCTGATTGCTCGTCACCATTTGTCTACAGAGGGGAAAAACAACATTCAACATGAAGATCCTCAGCTCTAGAGAATAACAAAACAGTTCTCCAGAAATATAAGACACAAAGTCATGTATGAGATGAAAACAAACTATTTAAAAGATTGCATCATCTTCAATGCTTTACATAGCCAAGTTTTTTACCTTTGGCACACTTGTATTTGCTAGTGTGGCAGCCAGGCAGATAATTTTAAGCAATTATGTGGCCCTTGCCAAAATCAATAGTGCCCCAAACCAAACTTCACTCTATTGTTGGCCAAAGTAAATTGGAAATTACAGATAGTAAGGATAATAAAATATTTTATTTAAGAACAAGGAGTACCTCGAAAGCGAAGAAACCCCCCGGCTTTAGAGCAGTGGTTAAACCTTCACATATATGAAGGAGATGGTCGGTTCCATCCTTCCCCCCATCCAAAGCTAGCTCCGGTTCATACCAGCCAACTTCTGGCTGTAATCCTGGTAAATCACTGCTTGGTATATACGGAGGGTTGCTTACAATTCCAGCAATTTTTCCTTTCATATCTTCTAACGGCTCAAACCAAGCTCCTTGCCTTATCTCCACTTTACCCTTTATAAATGTTTAAAAAACAAAAAACATGTCCTGAAGTTGTTCCAAAATGCAATTAAGTTCCAATTGTGCTTGATCAACTATATTTAATTGAAATAACCCGCTAAACACTCTTAAGAAAAAATAAAAGTCTCAATCACCCATTCAATTAACCGCAATTCTGTGAAGGATCTTTAATTGAGATTGGACTACTCATTCATACGAACACCCGAGCTTCAACTCATACACCGTTCACATAATGGAAACACCAATAACCGAGTGGAAAAGACGTCTTAGTCGAAGAAGAAACCATACTACCAAAATGCAATTTACTTATCAATTTACTTAAGAATTAATAAGTACCACTTTAGATTAAGTTCATCATTGGGTGCAAATTACTTATAAACTCCATCTAAGATACTACTATATAAGTGACTATCGGCATTGGCATTTATACCCTTTGTCATTCCATTTCACAACCAATTCAGATTCAGATAAATGTAACTAAGCAAAGGGAAAAGAAGAGAAGAAGGTCAATCCTGATCACACTAACCTCCAAACCATACCTCCGAACATTCAACCGTGCGATCTCCACCGCAACGGGGCTAACATCTGTCCCTAAAACCCTCCCCTCCCCCTCCATCATCCTCCCAATGGCCACCGCAAGGGCGCCGCTCCCCGTGCCCAGATCCACCCAAACCCCGTCCCTAAACCCCTGGACCTCCCTCACCAGATCGACAAGGATCTCGGTCTCCGGTCTGGGGATCAGCACGCCCTCGCGCACGACCAGGACCAGGTCCCTCCAGTGCTCGCACCCGACGATGTACTGGAACGGCCTGCGCCGCTCCACGCGGTCCCTCCAGAGCGCGTAGAGGTCGTCCAGGTTGGTCCGGAGGAGCACGGCCGAGGGGTCCGTGGGGTGGGGGGAGGTTACGTCCTGGAGGAACCAGGAGAGCTGGCGCTGGAGCTCAGAGGAGGAGAGGGACTTGGCCCAGTGGTGGAAGGAGAGGAGGGAGGAGCGGGAGGTGGAGTGGGAAAGGGGACGGAGGAAGAGGGGTGGAGAGGAGGAGGAAGTGGGGGGAGAAGAGAGGGAGGGGGAGACGGAAGAGGAGAAGGGTTTGAAGGTGAAGAAGCGGCGGGAGGAGGGGAGAGGGAAAAGGGACTGCGGAGAAGAAGAAGAAGAAGAAAAGCGGGAGAGCATTTCTTCTCTTCTCCGTCTTTACTCGGCTCTCTATCAGTCTGTCTATCTCATCAGTTCTGAAATGGAGGAGCTCAAAAGAACACCAAAAACGGGAGAGTAATTGTATTTATATGTGTTGCTTTCTGAGTTATCGGATGGCACGTGGACCGTTGGATCGACTCCAGATTCGAGCCTGCACGAATCTTGAAGCGATCCAACGGTCCATTTTCCATGCCGCACTTTACCTTAAGGCAGGGGATGAGCACTCCATGGGATGTGAGCTTGGGCCAAATTTAGGAAAAAGATCTCATATTGCCCGCATCCAAGTGAATTTGGACATTGTTTCATTATAAAATATTTTATTACATTTCATATCATTTATTTGGACTGTCTGGGTATTGGACTCTTAAGTCGTCTTCATAGTCTGTTGTGCTCTTTTCATTTTTTTTTACGAGGACGAAGTACAGAGGTAAGAACAAGAAAAGAGATCATATTTAACTAGTATAACAGCTGATTTGAATTCCATATATTAATATTGTGAAAGATAGTGATATCAGGGCGTCTAGAATGGGCGCTGAGAGAGCCACGGACTTGATTGTTTGATGGTACAATTGGATGATGGCGGGATTCAGCTACTCATATATTGCTATATGAAATAACTGGATGAGATAAATTTGATCGGACGGTCAATAGACTTAATTCTTTTTTTTTTTTTTTGATAAAACCAATTAATTAATTCACTTAATTCACTTGACGATCCAATTAGCTTCAATTAATTAAACTAGTATAAATCTACCATACAACTGTGACGTCTAATTGGTCTTCAATGAATCAATTAATCAGAATTTCGATTAAATAGCAGAATGTCACATAAAAAACCAAGCTCTTCACTGCTTGCAATTTTTGCAAAAGATGGTAAAAGCACAAACCCAAAAAGAAATGAGAGAAGTTTGTGAAACCAAGCTCGAGGTGCTTGCTTGATACCAGCAACCAGAAATCTCATTAATGAAGTTCTTGTTGTTGTCTAATTGAAAACACACTTAGCTTTGGAAATGGTATATTACTATTTGGATGACAGTCGTCAGCTTCTAACTAAGATATAAAATGGATGAAATCAGCATAATTATGTTTTACCCAACTTTATTGACCATTTCAGTTTTAAAATTTTTTTTGCACAAGTAGGAAAACAACAAGTAATAACAAAACAAATTTTATCTGGACCAACAAAATGAACAAAAGACAATAATAAATCAGTGAAAACAAACCTATGTTGACAATCATGCTAATTCAAAATTGAAAAGGGACTCACATAGGATCTTTACTGCAAGACAAACAGTGCCTCCTAGAAGGGTAACTTGATAGTGCTTGAACTCCTCACAATAAAGTTAATATGCAAATCCATTTGTTGATCACCTACATATTTCATAAAAGTAACGCATGAAACAACTAAAATCAATAACTGCAAGGGAGTATAGAAAACATGTATTAAGCTACAGTGAGGGGCTTTTCTAGGGGCACTATACACATGCACAAAGTAAATTACCTGTTCATTCCTTTGAAGAATCCCATGGAACATAATGTGGTAATATGAAACATACAATTGGCCAATTGGGTATTAATATAATACAATAACTGATAACGGTATAAGCACCACAAATCCTTCTCCGTCAAAGTGACTAAAGCATCAGACATTACAGGCAAAAAAAAAAGGAAAAAAAAAAAACACATTTTAAGTTGTAGTAGCTGTTACCAGCACACCTAGTACCAACCATGGAAGATCTCGGTACAGTTAGAAAATGTGCACGTGCAAGAGATACTCACTCACATTTAAACTCCTCCGGCATCGGCAAACTCATCTTTCCTCACTGTACCACACACATTGCACTCCATCAAATCCGATGAAACTCCTTCACTCGAAGGCGGCAGAGGTGCTAGGGTTCCACCACACTCACAGACATACCTCAGAAAGAAATACTGGTGTGGAAAATCCACATCGTCCTCTTCTTCTTCATTCCCCTCCTTCTCCATTCCTCCTTCCTCATCCTCTTCCCCTTCCGTCTCCTCCATTTCATCCCCTCCATTCTCATCTCCAGCATCCTCTTCGTCGCCCTGGTTTTCCTTCCACTGACTCTCAATCTTACACCTGTCGCACTCACATTTAAACCCGTAATCCCGCATTAGCATCTTTTGCCTTTCCCTGTACCCCCTCTTCACACGAAGATAACTCATGCATACCTCGCTTCCCTCCGCTATATCATGCAAAGCCCTGAATTGAAAATCGGTGTTGTTCTCTCTATTCGGATCATCAATGTAGTAAAATTTACACACATTGGGCAAGCAGTCATGGTTGAAAAGGGACGCCGAGAGAGAGATCGCGTACGCACGAACCCCTGTGTTAACCTCAACAACCTCCCCGTTCTCCGATTTAATCGGATTCATCAGGCAAAATGAATTGGTCTGCTCCTTCGCCCAGAGCGCGGCCGTGGTCTCCAGCGAGAAATGCTTCGGTACGAGATCCGGCGGAAGGAGCGCGCACAGCTGCGAATGGAGTGCCTGCGTCTTTTCATCCCCGGAATCGGAGTCGGAGTGCAGACTGAGCAATTGAAGCAGAGAACCTTCCGGAAGGGAGTAAGCGGAGAGCAGAAAGAGCAAGTGCGGAGAGGGCGCGGGCAAAGAGACGAGAGCGGGCAACGCGCGGCAGAGGAGCGGAGGGTGGGACAAGGAGGCGCATCGGGGGGAGCAGAAGAGGGCGACGGTGCAGGAGGGGCAGGGGAAGGGGTGGGACGGGAGGAGGCGGAAGCAGCGGGAGCAGAAGGAGGCGAGGGAGGCGAGGGAGGAATGGAAGATGATGAGAGGCGAGTCGGAGAGGATGATCTGGCCCGGTTTGATCGGACCGGTCGCTACTAGACGGCGCCCTCGACCGGGTATTTCGACCAGACGGACCGGGACCGGGACCGGGTCCGGGTCCGGGTCCGGGTCCGGGTCCGGGTGCGGGGACGGTCCGGTCGGGTTCGGACCGGACGGTTCAGCCGAAGACATTGGGTTGGGTTGGGCCAACTTGCTTGCTTCGGTTAGATCGGAGATGGGAGGATTAAATTAAGGAAAGGAGAAGGTTTTTGGCTTTTTGCATTTTGGTGGGGCTTTGCTGGTAGAGAGGATAAGGGGTTTAGGAGATGCATTGTAGACATGAAAAGTGTATGAAATATCAGATTTCTTTTTTTAGATTGTTTTTTAGATCTTTCATGATTTGTAACTCGTAAAATGAATATTTCGTATTTTCAAAAAGATAAAATCTTGATAAGAAAAGATCTTCTCTACTTGATGGAGATAGACTCAGTGATCTATTAGGATAACTGTGAATCATCCACAGAAGTGAACACTGACAAAGCAAGCAACCATTGTCAAGTCAAGGAACAGGTTTTGATGGGATTCATTGATCAAATAATGTGCCATAAGCTAGAATACAGAGAATAACACTGAACTTTTGTCTCATAATACTTATTCCCATATTTAACAGTATAAGACATATCGAGAGTAATTCACAATTCTACACTTGTTACTTATTTGAAAGCTCTATTGAAGAGGTTGATCAAGATCAGGTCTTTCATCTAGCATCTCAGATGCCGTACTGTCGGGAAATGCATCTGGATATGTTGCCTTTAGCTTTGTCTTCATGCTTCTGCAATTCAAACAAATCACCATGATGTAATTTCTGACAAAATCCAATTTCAAAATGATGTAATTGCAACCAATTTCTAAGTTTGCACCTGTGGAGTGGCAAATATCTAATTCTTCATTGCATATAAACAGCTAATAAACAGTTCATAAAAGGAAGCTGAATATGAATACAGAAAACCTTGACGAATTTCCAAAATAAGAATAGAAGAACAGCTACAAGTCAAGCTTGAGAGGTTAAGTTACCTCAGTTTAGTGAAGATGTGATCGAGATCGGATTTGATGGACTTGAGAAGGCGTGTTTTACTCACAAATTCCCCTGACACCTACAAAAATTGATTTCAATATATATATAAAAAATAAAAAGTTTCACGAGCGACATAACAAATAGACGCAACGAAGACAGTGTAATCCAGAACAGATACCTCCGCATAGCACTGCTCTGAGTACTCATTGAAGTGTGAAAGCACCGCATTACTGTCCTGCAATCTCCCTAGTCTGGTACCAGGTGAAATAATGAGCTTCAATAGACAGTAACAAACACTTGTAAACAAGATACTGATACCAGTATCCGATCTGTTGTACCCGAACAAACCCCTCCCAGTCAAAATCCGATTACTAAGATCACAATTTCATGGTGTTTCGGCGGTTAATACAACAGAATTGTATGAAACAAGAAAGGATTACAATCACAGACCGGCAGTGTCATCACTGAATCAATCAAAACAACTCAATTAAAGAGCAAAAGTAAACAAGGCTGGCATATATACATCTGGTGCTGCGTGTGCTTGATGGCATCAACCTCAGCGGAGTCTACAAGCGATCGGAACTGGAGAGACACCTCCCGCGACGCCGCTTTGATCGACACTTTCTCCTCTTCTGGTAATTTCTCCATCTATACCTCTCTTTCTCGCGGTCTCTCCAGGAGTTCCTCACTCTAGTCTATACCATTACTATTATGGACCTTTTTGGGCCGGCAATTTTTAGCAGAGCGTCACCAGCCATTCTCATTTCTAAATCTCAGCCGATGATTGATGGCCCATCAACGGATGAGATCGATAGATCCTGGTTGGTCCTGGTCCTGGACAAACACCGTGCGGAAAGTAAGAAATTTTCAAAATCAGGGACAAGTTTTTGTAGAATGTTATAACAGAGTTCTGATTAGTAAATTCCAAGACAGTTTGATTTGAAGCAAGTTTGTTCACAGCTTCACATCATATATATTAGGTCTTTCTGAGCAAGCTGGTCTTTGGACATTCCGTTTCTCCCTCGTCGCCCATTCGGCCATTCCCGATCCTGAAGCAACTAACTCACCAACCATTCTCATTTTGAGCAGCAGGTAGCGTCCACTTTTTATTTATTCACCGGTCCACTATATTTTTAATAAACAAATTTCATCTTTCAGTTACATTTATATTATTTTTTAGGCTTAATTTTTGGTGTACCCATCAAAATCTCTTTAATTGCCAATACCCCCATCATGATACTATAATATCCAATATCCCCATCATGATACTATAATATCCAATATCCCCATCAAAACTCTATTTTCTTTCTAATATCCCCTTTTTTCAATTATTACATAACAAATACATTATGAATTATTGAATTTACGTTTTTATCCCTCCATTGTTCTTGCTTCTTCTCAGTAGTTTCTTTCTCTCCCTTTGCTGCTCTTAGGAAGCATTGGCCTGATACTTGCAAACCAAAAAAAACATGGTTCATTCATAGAATGTCACCAGAGAGTAGGTCCCAAGCATGAACTTATTTGTTCTTTACTATATATATATTGAGCTTGCTTAAATTAGATATGAATGAACAACATCGATGGCATTAATTTCATTTGCTACTACTATTAGGAATGCCATCAAATTATTGACCTTCGGATCCACTTTAATTTGTAGCATGTGGGCATAATCTTAGTTGCAAAACAAAATGTATTTCTATGCCCAAAAAGTCTCTTTTCTTGAAAGAATATTGTATGTACATATATTCAATAACATGGGTGATTTTAGTATTCTTCTCAAAAAATTGGGCCTCATCTTCTTTGCACTGCATATTTTCTCTATATCTAGTATGCATACCTGCACCAAGGCCAATCAATAACTTGTACCAAGAGAAAAGAGTGACGGCTAATGGGTCGAAACTTGAAAGCATAGCAAGTCTTCTTTGCCTATCCTTTGTATAATTATATCCTCATTTAGAAGGAAGGTTAAAAATGTAAATTCAGTAATCTATAATGTATTTATTATGTATTAATTATAGAAAAGGGGATATAAGAAAGAAAATTGAGTTTTGATGGGGATATTGGCTATTATAGTGTCATGATAGGGATATTGGCAATTAAAGAGATTTCGATGGGTACACCAAAAATTTGGCCTTTTTTCTAATAAACAAATACATAACAGTTTATAGTAAACATTTATGTAACTGTGCTAAGTTCATAAGTGCACGTGGTGTGTCAGAATTGTGAGAGGAGATAGATAAATGGCCTACTACGTATGATGGACTTTACATGTTTCTCGTTCTCATTTCAGCTCATGATTGAGCCCATCAAAGGTAGCAGGCTGGCCAGCAGCTATATCGTGGTCCAAGTGCGGAAGACAAATCCAGAAAAAAAAAATAAATAAATAAATAAATAAGAAAAGAAAAATCCGCAGCCCGTCCGATTTGCATCAAGATCCGTACCAGCGCAAATCTCAAGATTCATCCAGCGCTGCCTCTACTGCGCACAGCACAGTTGAATCGAGAACGGCGACTCGTGACACTCGTCTGCCGGTCTGGTCTCGAAGGCTCGAACCCACTCCGGATCGGAACCGCAGTCCGTAGTAGTCCGTAGGGCGAGGCAGCGATGGCGCCTGAAGCGGAACCTCCCAGAGCGGATTCAAGAGCGACTAGATTTCTTCGGAACTACGGTGAGATATGCATACGCCCCTCTCCTGTCCTCAGTTCCTTCCTGTTCCGCCCTTCTCTGTTTGTGTGGATTGTATTGTATTATTGTTTGTTTGACCTTGATTGTCACAGGTTGGGATCTGCTGCTGGGCTCAATCGCGGCATTCTATGCTGTCATGGTTCCTTACACTAAGGTCGAAGAGAGCTTCAATGTCCAGGTATAGTTGATCCCTTATCTTTGCAGCTTTACTCACTAGTTTGAGCTCCAATTGGGACTGAACAGTATGATCAGATATGAAGAGTTGAGGATCACATAAACACACTGATACTTAACCATATTAATGAAGTTTGTTTTCATACATTGATTGTTTAAAATTGAGATGATGAGATTTTTGTTTGTGGCCAGGCCATGCATGACATACTGTACCACCGGTTTAACATCGATAAGGTAATTCTCAGCTTGACATGAACTGTTCTAAGTGGGATCCTGCTTTGAAGAGATTCATAATGTTTAATAATTGATATGTTATCCTGCTTTGATGCAGTATGACCATTTGCAATTTCCCGGTGTTGTCCCTCGCACTTTTATAGGTATCTTATTTTCATCCTATAAAGGATTATATACTACTGGAACTTGGTACCATTAATATGTGATTGATACAAACTGCATTGATGTTAGGCCTCACTGGTACGGTGTGAAACTAGGATTGTAGCGATTGCTGGCAAATATTATATGGTATACTTGGCCAAGTTTTGTTGTTTAAAACTTTTAATTAGCACTTGCAGTGCTTATAATTAAATCTCAACCAAAAAAAGAAATAGCCCGATTCTCATTGGCAAGGAAATGTGGGTGGCTTATAAAGGTAATCAGATTTTTGAGGTATATTGCTGTTGAATGTATATACTTGGTAGTTGGTACATAAGTTTGGTTTATGAACTACTTAGAATATTGCAGCTCATATGTGCAAAATGAATAACAAACAAAGAAATGTTTTTTCTTTGTTTTTAACATATAACTGGCCAGATTTCGGAAGTGAATCTGCATAATTTGTCTATGGAACTCAATATTTAGCCTTATTGTCCTGTATTTGTTATTTGTGACCTACTTCAGGTGCATTTGTTGTTTCTGCTCTAGCATCTCCATTGATCTCACTGATGCAACTGTTTCATGTATCAAAGATATACAGCCTTCTTATAGGTACCTTTTCCATGCATTATAATAGATGACCGTTTCAGATGATGGTTCTATCTATTCAATTCTTGCTTGCGAATATTTTGACTGATGTCCTTTTTACTTTCCTGTAGTTCGTTTGATGTTGGGTTGCATTGTGTTGACTTCTTTAAGACATCTTAGACTTCAGGTTATTATAAAAGTTCTCTTTGTGACTACCTTTGTGTTTATTTCCATAAAGATATCTCTTAGTAACTGTATTTACAAACGGATTAGGGTCCATTGAAAGCCAGACTATATGAAAAAAGGTCCACAGACCACAGATGTGTTGTTGCCTTCTAGATTAGTTCTATCATTTTTTTTTTTTTACATTTGAGTGTATTTGCTATTCTATGAATTAAATGTTGCCTTCGCATGTTTAGTTGCTTGATAAAGGTAACAAATCCACCAAATCACATCATTTTTGTACATGCATTGTACATGTATATATAGTATAGATCACATTCGCGGTATCAGAATTTAAAATTAGGTATTGTTTATTAAACCAGACCTTTGATATTTTAGAAAAGCATGATTGCTAGTTATGTTCACAAGTGACACAACTTCAGTTATACTAGCTATTGTGATCAAACTATACATAATAATCATGTAAAGTATATCACATCAAATTGTTGACATTTTGCCCCCATTTTTTAAGTTCTTGCCAGTAAACTGTTGAAAAATCCAAAAAAAAAAAAAAAAGAGTATAAAAGAGAGTTCCTGCCGGTCAAACAGTGCAACTATTAAACAATGTATGCCTATACTTAGTTCTTCTATCAAAGTATTGTTTAGCAGGAATTTGATTCCCAAGAAAGTATTACAGCGGTTTAGTTACTTCTTATGAACTTTTTAATGATCAGATTTTTATTTGCAAATAATTGAAAAAATGTTGGCTGTTGCAAATTTGATACATGTTCGGACTTTTATGATTCATATTGCTCATTTGAAAAGGAGGTAATTATGGTTTGAATTTCCTTTTCTTTATATGAAGGTCAAGAAGAAATTTGGCAACATAGTAGAAGCATATTTTGTTATACTCACTGCAATACAATTTCACCTGCTCTTCTACTCAACGAGGCCTCTACCCAATATATTTGCTTTTGCTTTAGGTTACTTTCTTTTCTATTTAAACTGTAAACAGTTTTTTCCTCCACATTGTTTTGATAACTTTTAGTGTCAACTGTATTTTTATCATTCACAACACTAGTATATTTGTTCATTTTGTTTGACAGTTAACTGGGCATATGCTTGTTGGTTAAAAGGGAATGCAATTGTAACATTAAGATGTCTGGTATGTAGTTCTTTTATTTTTCTGTTTAATTATGATGACTCACTTTAAACTGAATTATTGAAAGCCTCCTGACATGTAAATGATTCTATTGGTAACTTCGAGTCAAAATCATTAGAAAGGCTTAAGAACTATTTGATTTTATTACTTTATGTTGTGTCATTGTCCTCTGAGAATTGCATTGCAAGTTTTTCAAAATTTAATATCATATTTATTCATTGTATGTTGTAACCACTATAATCTTTTTATAATGGTATGCTGTGCTTTATTATTTCTTCACTTCAGATCATCGCTACTGTTGTATTTAGATGTGATACCATTTTGCTTCTTGGACCAATTGGGCTTGAACTTTTGCTGGTGCATATAATTATTTTCTCTATATCCTTATTTTTCTTTATATTCCTTTTTATTATTGGATTAAGAAATAAATCAATTAATGTGAAACATTGAAAGAAAGTCAGAATTTGTATAGTGAAAAAAAAATATAATTTTTATTTCATTTAATGTGTTCTTCTTCCTGTAATTTACCTTTTCTCTTCTTTCAAACAGAGCAAATCCATATCACTATGGGAAGCAATTAAGTGCGGTTTAGTCACCTCCATTCTGTCTATCGGTACGATGAAGAATTTTAATTTTATTTACCTTTGAACATATGACTTGTTGATATACCAGGTTTTCTGAGTACACATTGTCAAGTATAGACCTGATTTTGACTCTTTTCCTTTAATCGCACCAAATTTGTTTTCTAAGTTCCAACAAAGTTGCAGAGGGAAAGTTTATGAAAAAGATAACAGGGAGAAATGTTGATGATATCCTAAAACTTTCATGCTGACTGATGCATACTTGGTTAATTTTAGTGCCAGATTTGATTAATCTAGTACATGCTAATTGGGGAAGTTCATTCGTAACATTTCAAATCTATAATTATGTATTATTCTTTACTCATTTAGGCTGTACAGTTTTTCTCGACTCAATACTGTGGCAGAGGGCTTTGTGGCCAGAATTCGAGGTTTTCTGGTTTAATTCGGTTCAAAATCGAAGCTCAGAATGGGGTGTATCCTGTCAAAATTGTAATTTCTTACTATGTGTTTGCAAACTGTATGCAACATTTAACTATACCACTGGTTAAGAAGCTATTGTTTAGCAAATTAAAAATGGGCAATTTCTGGCTGTTTTTCCAAATTAATATTCCCACTATTTGCATATCAACCAGTGGATACTGGCACTTCAATCATATGTTGGTGCTCATAGCTGTAAATTTGGCTTGACTTCCTTAATGAAATAAAAAATAGACACATCCATTTCACTGGTATTTCTCCTCAGCTCTGCCACGTGCCTTGCTCATAGCCTATCCTCTTAGCATTGTAAGTAAAATAAATTTCAATAATTGTTCCAATTGAACTTGGGATTTCTATCTTTTCTTAATCAGATTGTACTGTCAATCGATGTTTGGGCTAGAACTTCCATTAAGTATATTCATGGTCCCATTAAGCAAAGGGAATTCAAACCCATCGAGTGTTAGTACACTAAACTCCCATTAAGTATGTTCGTGGTCCAACAAGATTTTGTCATATCTGGTTTCATTTATTATTTTTTTTTTTTGAAAGGTTGATAGAAGCTACCAACGATTTGGTTTCATTTATGTTGCTGCAAATTGTTTCTAAATGACAGATTGGTGTTCTTCTTGATAGAAGGATAAGGCGTTACTTTGTACCTGTTTTCTTGTTTGTCCTCCTTTACTCTAAGCTTCCTCACAAGGTAACAAATAACATCCTAATATTTTCCATTTGTAGGTACCTACTACCTTCGCATATAGTTCTAATATTTTTTTATTATTCTCAGGAGCTTCGTTTTATTATTGGTTCAGTTCCAATTTTCAACTTATCTGCCTCCTTAGCAGCTAGCAGAGTGTAAGAACTTCAGTCTGGTAGTTAGAAATTTAAGCAAACAGTGTGTCCTACCATTTTTTTTTTGGAAGCAGATAACATTAACTTCAGTCATGCAATTAAGGCTGACTACAAAGTCCAACATATAATGAGTTCTGTAAATAAGACCTAACCAAGTAAAGAAAAAATGTATCATGAATAGAAAGGAAAATACCTTGGTAACTCACTGGTTATATGGTTTGTACAGTCTGAATAACTTCTGGTGTAAATTCTATATCCCATATTCTGGCCCCCATTTTAAAATATTTTGCTGTATTGCTGAGTTTTATCCTCTTTATATAGAATTTGCTCTAGATTTTTTTTTTTTTTTTTTTTTGCCAAATTTCTAGGTATAATAATAGGAAGAAGCACGTATGGATGTTAATTTATGTCATCATGCTTGGATCTTTTCTTGTCAGGTGTTTTCCTATATTTCTCAGTAAAAGATGTATTATTTGATACATTTCTGACATAAGAAGTACCATAGGTTGGTATCTGCTTCTGCATGATATTATTCTGCATAAAATCTGAGAAAAGCAGATGTTTCTCACTTAATTTACATCTTTGATACTGACTTTGGTGGGAATGATAATTTTGAAAAATTAAGCCATGGATGGAGGTCTTTGTATCTATACTGATGTGTTTTATGCTACTGCTTTACTTGTAGTTTAGGGTGCTCGGCTTTGACAATGATTGCCTCCTATAATAATTACCCTGGTGGCTATGCTTTAAAAGCACTTCATCAAGCTGGTAAAACCTCCTAATTTTTTTTTCTATTTTGAAAATGTTGTAAGATCTGACTGTGACATGATATTGAATCTTGGTTATCATAACAGATAATTCAACAAACGAAAAATTGGTACATATTGATACATTCACAGCAATAAATGGGGTTTCCCGTTTTTGTGAAAACGAGTACTCTTGGAGGTTTGTTTTGTTATTTTTTCATTTTTCTTTAATGAAGAATCATATTTAATTTGTATTTTAATCATTAATCATTTGTTTGTTTACTTCATTCAGGTACAGTAAAGAAGAAGAAATTGTGAAACAAGAATACCAACACAGAAATTTCACTTATTTATTGAAGTATTACTCTTTCTCTGCCTCTTCTCTTGCAGTCTTGCTCCTTTTCCCATTTTTTTATCCTTATTTTTTTTAAGTGCTGCTTGATAACCTTTCTTTTCGTTCAATTTGTTTAATAGTGAGCACTCCGTAATTGATGGGTACCGCTGCCTGTTCGCTGTTTCGGGTTATTCTGGCCTCCGCTTGGAACTTAAATTTCCACTTATTCACATGGTAAGTAACCTGTATTTGGCCTTTTGGGTCATAATCTTATATGCCCAAGCTCTCCTTGTTTCTAAAGGTGTTTCAAATTTACTCTATGCAGTTGAAAGAGCCTAAGGTTTATGTACATGGCAATATGAAAGACAGAGATATATTGTTATCAAATTGGCCAGGTTGCTAAATGTGATCCGTTTCTTTGTTTGCTCCTGTTAGGCTATTTTGTGTCAGTTTTATCCCTTTTTTCAGATTATTTTACATGGGTAAAAAAAAAAATGGGTGAACCATGTGGTTGTTTAGAAGGGTGAGTTTACCTTGTGGATTATTTTGGAATTTGGAAGGTAGAATTTGAGTACCGAACTTTTTAGTATGGCCAATTCAAATTCAAATCTAAATTATGGGTAGAATTTTAGACCTTAATTTCACAAACAATGAATGCTAATAATTATATAAACTTCTTTAAAATTTGCAATTAGCTCAACTTCATACATTTGTAATCAAAACAAACTTGACCATTATATACCCATATCTAATTGATCCTAGGCATGGAGACTCATCGTTTGTGAAGAGCCTTAGCCAATTAAAAATGTTTTTTGAGCATTCAGATTCATATTTTTTTTAATTAAATTTTGAATTATCAATTCAAAAGATGAAGCAGTATGGCAGTGTGCTGCTGCTAATCTTATCCTTTTTTAGAAAATCAGCAACATTTTGTTGCCCATCTTTAAATGCCATAACCAATTCAATGTTACTGAGGGGACCTAAACAATGAATTATTGAATTCACAATTTCACATCCCCCAGCATAATTCTCTGCTCAATATGAAATCGCGAGTGCACAAACGCGATTGAGAATTCTCATTTACTCAAATCCCATGTTCAGAACGAGGGAAGAAGCAAAGACGAATTGGAGTTGACGAGAATTCATGGGGCCAAAATCGCGTCGCCAACTCCCGTGAAAATTGGAGGTATTTGGTGAGAATTGATTTGGCAGCAGCGAATAGTCTGTTTTGCCCTTTGCTTCTGCCTCCCTATTCGATCTTCTTCTCTTCCGTCCTCCGTCGTTTCAATACATATTACACTTCGTTGAGAAGTAATTGCGTTTTTTATATTTGCTGATTGTTCGCTTCTTTTTTTCACCGCTCAATTTTGTATATTCAGTCAGCAATTTTCAACCCTATTAAGTGGCAGATCTGTAATTTATGGACAGATGGAAGGGTATATTTGAGTACCACAAATTCAAGTCTTCTTTCTTCTCCTTGTTCAGAATGAAATCACCATTGTTGGAATACGATTGTGAATTCTATTCTATTGAAATCATTTCTTCTCTATTCCACTGAATTCTCACTCGAGTTCATTTTGAACAAGGTATAAATTTCTCGCAGTGTTTGGACTTTGCAATGACACTCTGACACTGACCCATGTGCAAATCTAAGTGGTATTCATGAATGCATCTAATTTAGATGAACTCATACATTCATTCATATATTACCCCTGTTACACATTACTGATAATAACATCAGGCCCAGTATGGCCCAATAAAATGGGCCTGGTGACCAAGCCCATTAGCAAGTTTGCTTATCAAGTTGTAAGTTTGCTACTATACAACCATGTACTTATTGCGTACAGGATTTTATCCAAAAAAAAAAAAAAATGCATGAGGCAGCTGGCACTGGCAGCAATGCAGCAAGCAAGCAAGAGAGAGGAAAAAAAAAACGACAAAGGGAAGGGACCCGAGGCAGAGACTGCAGAGTGGGACAGAGGAGAGACCGGTCAAATCGTGGAGGAGCAAGGACTGGCTTAGTTAACCCAATGACCCACAAGTCAGTCAGTCAGTCACTTCAGTACTTCACTACTTGTCATCATCGTTATTATTACTATCTACTTCCCTAACGCCGTTCCCTACTGTACAGTCTACTACTATATATATACAACAACTATACAACAAACAAGTAGCAAGTGTAACAAAACAAGTCTCCTGGCCTGGCACGGTCTTCTCGTCTCCATTTATGTTCTCCTTGATCCTCGCTGGTGGCAACTAATCACCATTATTGCTTTCCTTTATATATTCATTCACATTCGTTCTTTCTTCTCTTTCTATGATCTGGTTAGTACTCCTAGCTACTCTGTTGGACTTGGACCTAGTAATGCAATGCTGCACAGGGAAAGGGTCATCAAGGGGGAGATTCGCCAACAGCGGATCACAGATTTCATTTTCATCCGATTGGAGTGTGTTGTGTGTGTTAAGAAAAAGCCTTCACACTTTTGTTGAAAGTAATCAGTAATCTGATCTCGGACGCCTTCTCATATCTGCGATTCTGCAGCAGTACCAGTTCAAATTCAAATGCCTTGACAATTAACTAATCTATTTTTATCCGCGGGATAGAATATGAAATTTCAAATATGTTTTACTTATAAATCAATCGGATGATGCGTATTATATATATAGATAATTGAGATCCATTAGTCTTTCAAGCAATTTAATTTCTCAAAAAGGATGTAAATGCTTTTATGAGGAATCATTAAAATTCGTACCTATTTTATCTAAATAAATAGTTTATAACTTTACAATTTCACTCCAATACTCCCACTAAAAAATATTTCTTTCCGATCTGACGATTATAATTAAATATTACCCATTATGAGATTTATCTATAACTGATAAATTATCTGGGTGTAAGCATAGAAGTAACGTCCATAACTTTATTCTTCTAGTTTAACAAAATTTCGAAAATGTATTATAAGAGTCTCTTAAGAAAAAAATTAATTTCAATATACGCTGAATTTTGTTTGTTAATGTGGAACAACAGCTGGAAAACGGACCTGACACTTATCATTTTATCAAGTTTTAACTTTGAGGAGGGATCCCTTGACAATGCTAACTTTGACAATCTTAACAATGAAACATTTTAAAAATTTATAATAATCATAAAAAATCTTAAAATTGGAAAAAATATTATGGATGCATTAGTTAACTTGTAGATCGATAGTGTTCCAAATTTCAATCAATTTGAACATCGTTTGATGGCTTATCAAAATTTTGTGTATTTTTTAACGGTTGTAATTTAACGGATCTTTGAAGGGCTATCAAATATAACTTAAATTGAATATAATCGGAAACATAATCAATCTATAAGTCAAGAAATAATTCCGTAAACTTTTTTCTATTTTTGAGAATTTATATAATCTTTAACAAATTTTTGAAATATCAAATTGTCAAGATTGTCAAGTTAAGAATTGTCAATGGATCCCTCCTCTTTAACTTTTACATGGAAATCACTTCCCTTTTACTGGCGTGGCACTCTTTATAAAGTGAAATAACTAAAAAACTAAAAAAAAAAAAGAAAAAAAACTAAAAATTTGCAAAACCAAGAAAATCCAATAAAAAAAGAGAAATATGTAAAATCCACCCTACATATTAGGCCACTCATCCACATCTTTTAAAGTTATGACACATCACGTACATCTATGTGTTTAGCACGATTGTATAAATGTTTACTGGAAACCGTAGTGTTTCTATTCACTGTAATTATGTAAATGATATATATTTATTAGAAAGATATAAATGTTCATTGAAAATACGACGCACCTGTGAATAAGTAAAAAATGTGAAAGCTAGCTATTACTAGTAACGAAAAAAGGAGTGAACATAATAAAAATAAAAAATAACAGAAGACCAGAAGGACCCATCCGCAAAAGCTCCACCCCCCGCGTGCTCTGAACCTCTGAGAGCATTGCGCAGGCCGCAGCAGCAGCGAGCGTCCTTTTTTCCTTGTGCTTCTTTTCAAGCCCACTCCACTCCAAAAGTCCCCCCAATTTGACAATCTCACAGCACAAGATACAAAACTGTCCAACGCTACCACGACGACGCTCGCTGTCCGAAAGCGACAACAGGAGAGCGTCCGTGGGGCCGACGCTGTAACCGCTCAGCTCGTTTGTTTATTCCCCCCCGATCAGCAACGATTTCGAAATATCGTCGAATCCCCGCCGTACGAATTGAACCGGCTCTGTACTCGTCCGTCCGATGCAGTCGGTCGTGCGGACTGTGGGTGGTCCCTGGTTTGAACTTCCTCCGGCCGTAGAAAGTTGTTTCTAAGTGGGGGATTGGACGGCCCAGATTGGAGGCATGACGTGTTGGGTTGTTGGATGAGTAAGTGATCGTCACGTGGGTGAAAATGCAGAGCGAAGACGTTCTTGGCTTTGTTTGTCCCCAATTCCGCATAAATGTATATTTTGATTTGAATTTTGTTTCTAAATAATTTCAATATTTTTTGTATTTTTTTCGTGTTTTATATTGTATGCATTATTATTGACTTATATGGTGGGTTTTAAATTTCTAATTTTGTGATTTGGATGTAAAAAAAAATGTTAATCATTTAACTTACAAAATTGTAAAATGATTGTTCTGAAGATTGTTATTAGTGAAGCATCACACCGTTATAATTTCCATAATTTAACCGTGTAAAATCGTTCAAAAACATGCTCTCTTAAAAAAATAATTAATGGAATAATATTGCAAACTAATGATGTTTTATTACTGTAACTCAATCTATGCATACTTCTATTACTCAACATATCAGACCTAGATATATACACTTCTTAATTTATATGCAAAGGAAAAGCTTTCCGATTCATTTTTATCCAGATCTCCTCCCTCTTCTGTGTTAAAAAGAGAACAGAAGCAGCAGCCATTTACACATAAACAGCCAACAATCAATGAATGAATGATGGTAAGCAACATTGATGGTACAGTACACTACACAATCTCTCCTCTCTCCTGCAGCTAGACAGACAGACTGCTGCTGCTACATTTATTTATTAACAGTGACAATACAATTAATAGGAGATGCATAGCATAATGCATTTATAAGGTCAGGATCATGGCATGATTTACTTGCACAAGATATATACGGCCTAAGCTAAGCTACAACAAAAGTGACATGTATCAATGTATGTAATGTAAGCATAAAGCATCCATCTCTGCTACTGCTTACAAGACTTCTATCCTTTATGTCGCAACGCAAGCAAGACACAGACTAAGTAAATGCTGCCTTTGCCTTGCCTGTGCACAAACAGGCCGCACCTGTATGTATATCCACCACTAGCTAGTAAGTAGTAGTACTTCATGTCCGGTCTGCCTAGTATTATATAATTCATTCATTATCCTATAATACAAATAAACTTTAGCCCTCTCGATATATAGATTTTTTTTTTTTTTTTTTTTTTGAAAAGATGAAGAACTCCATCCTTATCATGGAAAACATAATTATGAATTTACATTTCTTATTTAAAAAAAAAATCTCCTATTTCTAACTTTTATTATAATAACTAAATGTGTTGAAGAGTAAATTTTGTAATATCTAAGTTCAATTTAAGTTTATGAGATTGAATATATAATATACTGGATGTTTTATCATATAAAAAACGGAGGAATAATCTAAAGAACCGTGATCTATGAAGTCTGAACAACTTAAAATCCCTTAAAACAATGTGACTGCTAAATTCTAAAAAACATTGGATGTTCATGTTCTGTACAAAGGGACCCAACATATCAATTTTTTCATGCTAAATGGGATGACAGCAGCACACACCGAAACACAAACCACAAGAGGCAATTTCTGTCGAATCAGTTGGCATTATTTTTGGGTCTTTTAAGTAACATATAACAAATCATAAAAATGGTTTTGAGTAACATTTATTTCAAGATCAAAATTGGAGAATTCTATGTTAAATCTGTGCCTCAATCTAGCTACATATATCACACACATCACATCGTTATCTTTTCGTCACAGCTGCGTATCAGGGACATGTGAATCTCTCTTTCATTTATTTATTTTTTTTCCTCTCTGCAACAGAGACTTCAATGTTAAAAATTAAGGAAAAAAGTTTTAAAAAAATACTAGTAGTAGCAGACAATTACTGAAATTAGTATATCCTAAACAAAAAAAATAAAAAAAAACAATAGTACATTATGTGTTCAACATAGATTTATTATGACAATATTTCAGCTGCCACTCCACATTTTTTTTCTCCTTTCCAAACAATCAACATATAAATTACACCTATCAACAAGAACTGTACCCTCGGTTTGGTTTGACAAGCATAGTAACTAGTAAGTTAAAAGCGGAGTAAAACACTAAATTACCTTAAAGTAATGGTGGTGTTTAGTAGCAGTTAAAAGATGTAAAAAATTGGTGATTTAGTTTACTGTACCTATACAAATGCGTTAACTTACTACACCCTAAATCACTTCTGTTTGATGACTTAAAAGTACTTTAAATCACTTTAATACAGTTTTACTGCACTACCGGTGATAGATTGATTTTGATAACCATGTCTATCTACATACCACAAAAATATGATTACTACACTTACAGAACACAGTTACACTGGAAAGGGGAGTTTTTGAGTAAAACGGGCAAAAGCGACAGACATGTATCTTTCACTAATTAATTATTGTCACTTCATGCGGCGGAGTAAAACTGCAAAAGCAACCGAATGATGGATGGGAAAAGCAAAGCAAAGAAAAGAGGTGATTTCTTTTTTGTTCATGAGAAGGTGAAAACAGAACACAAAAACAAAAAAAAGTCAATGGAGGTGGCAATGATGATGTATGCTTCAAACATGCCATCACAATTCACAATATCACATCGACATGACAGATGGGGTTCCTTTTTTATTTTCAAAACTTTCCAAGTAAAGAACTGTACATATATACAATTCTTTCTTTGTTTTGAAGTGGCTTGTTATTTTGTTATTTTTTTTTCTTCTTATTACTTACTAGGGCAGCACATTTAATAGATGACTGTTCAAAGAACGGTAAAGTAGAAGACCATATCGGTTTGAAAATTGAAACTTGAAACTTGAAAGGATGTTGTATTCTTCAAGTTTTTCAAGTAATTTTGTGATGCAAATTTCTTTGGTGGATTTCATTAAAGACGATGAAAACATTGCCAGGCCTAAAACTTTTGTAAAGGCATTCATGTAATGTTTCATCATACAAATTATCATCAGAAATTTGCCATTCATCAAAAAGAAAATCTACTTAATCTTTAATCCTTAAGACCCTAACATATGAGGAATAAAAGGCACAGCACAAACTTAAAAAACACACTTGCATAGATAAATATAGAGGTGCCATTTTAAGTTTTACTGCTACAGCATTCAAAAGGGAGTTCACTAACACTCAACCAAAATAAATAAGCACTAATTAAACAGAGGCAGTTTTGCAACAACATAAAAAGATAACATAACATAGCCTAACAAGTAACAGCATAGTAGTTCAAACGAACGACCAGTTCTGGAACATGAAGGCAAGGCAGTGCGCGGAATCGTCGTCCGTGAGAACCTTCCAGGCCATCGCGAGGTCGTACGACACCGGCCTCCCCATGCTAGACACGCACACACCGGCAGGCAGAGATGCGTAACCCTGGATAAAGAACAGCAGCATATCATTCAGAAAGTAGATAAACAAATACCTCTCAATTATTCAAAAAGTGACTTAAATGGGTAATACAAATAAAATGGGAAACTCAAAACAAATTGGAAATTATATTTGCGGAGCGACAAAAATACTAATACCCTTGTAATTGCATCTACAGGACTACAAGTTTTGACAAGCAAAGAAGAAATAACATGTTAGACATTCAGGGTTCAGGGTTCAGGGTTTAGTAAGAAGAAATAACATTTTAGACAAGCAAAGGGCGATTCCAATTCCAAGAAGAAATAACATTTTAGACATTCAGGTATTCAATTCTAATATATAACTACAAGAAAATGAAAATGATTTAGTTAAAAAATGTAACAATGGTGGATAATTTTACCTGCTGCATGATTTTGGGGAACTCGGTGCACAGCGCCTTCCTCCCCTCTTCATCTAGAATCTTCTCAAGTGATATGTCCTGGAGAGCAATCAGGGTAGTCTCGAGCATGTCGAGGCCAGCTTGGTTTGCAAAGGTGAACACCGGCACAGCCTGAAACACAATGTTTATCATTTTCAGTAACACCCAAAATCAGCCCAGCTTGAAAATCGTAAGCCCAATTCTTAAACCGGAAAATACAAAAGGTTCTTTAGATTGATTAGGATGAGTTAAATGGGAGCTTGCCTTCAGAGAGCAGCAGATGATGGCGTCAGAATGATGCCAGAGCTGTTTCAGCACATCACTTCCCTGAGAGTCGATACTACCAAGGAGGTCCGATCCAGTATGAAACCTGAAAAAAAAACACGCATAAAAGAAAACCCAATTATTATACAAACTGATTGTTGAAAAACTGTAATGTAATCACATTTTAAATTTAGAGGTTTTAATCAATTCAAGCCCCTTCCTATATCATCGAGTATCGAATTGTACCTGTAACTCCGATAAACCCAACGAGCCAGAGTATGGGCCTCAGGAGAAGCGCCAGGAAACTGCCTGGGCTCAATCTGTGCACCAATCCGAGAAGGAGATATTGCCATTGCTACTCGCTGCACTGAGGCTACCACGCTCCTGACATATTGCCGGGCCATTGCTGCCACATTGTCACGCAGGTTGTTCTCGTATGAAAACTGAAATGCAATTGTCAGAACTGATCTAGTGCTGCTGTACGAGCTTGGAATGGAGTTGTCGGATGCTTCCCGTGTCGCCCTGCCACCGGACCCGGATCTGACCTCTAGTGAGGATGCCAGATCAAGAGTTCTGTTGCCCCCAGTGTTGTCCTGAGAAATAAAATGGAAAGAAAACGAGATATTATATACGATTTCAAGATTTTTACACTTCTTCAGGATAAATACAAATAGTGAAAATAAATGAAAATTTACCATCTTAGAATCCAGTGGAATAACGCGAAACCCAGAAGAGAGAAGAGGCGCATCATCGGAAAAGGATTCATCAATGTGAGCAAATACAAGCTGAGCACAAGCACCGAGTGAACTCTCGTCCAGTCCACTGCACAACTGAAATTTTTCAACAGAAAATACAAATATGTCAGCCACAGCAGACAATAGAGAATGTCTCAACATAACATAAGAACTTTGCTAAAAGAAAATAAGATAAAACTATATTTCTAGTACCTGAAGCATGTAGAGGTCTCTTGGTAATACCATGTCATCGTGGTTGAATCCATGACCTTCAAGCCTCATGACCTCCAAAAACTACCGTATAAGAAACTAAATTAGTAAACTAAAATACATGTATACCAAACAAAGAAGGCATACTAAAATCCATTAGATAGACATGCATACCTCTTCATGTTCCAGAGTATGTGCCAGGGGTAGTATAACTTGACTGCCCATAAAACCATTGTTAGGCCTCAGCCCTGGAACAGCATAGGGACTTGCCCGCAGAGATGCAGCTGAGTAAGCATCGACTCCAGAGTCAGCCCACTCTGACCGGTGCTCCCTTAAGAACCTGACCAGTAAACCTGGCGGCACATTCTACAAACAAATGACACATTTATCAGACAAGAAAAATAATTTGTAGGTGATTTCCTATCTTCTCCGTAAAATATACAAATAATAAAACCTGAAGAAGCATTGAAGCCTTGGCACAAAGGATTCCACCAGTAGTTGAGATGAACGGGTTTGACGAGGGGAAAACAGATCCAATAAGCTTGTTAGGAGAGGTATTGATTGCAATTACAACATCTTCAACCCCATCACTGTTCATAACAGACCACCCATCATCCGCAAATCCATTAACAGCATCATTAAAACCTCTGTATCAAAATGACAAAACAAAACATAAGTCAATCATAAGACCACACTAGTAGCATAGAAAATATTACAACACAAAATAGTGAGGTAAAAACCGCAACCTGCTGAGCCTCTGACTGAAAGTTCTTAAAACTGCAGGCTGACGACCTCCTCCATATGGAATTTCACCACTTGATTCAAGAGCAATCTGACGAATATGACGCAAGGCCTAAATTGAAATTGAAATGAAGTTGTAAGCAACAAATTACACAAGGGAGAATATAATGTCAGACAAGCAAAAAGAATACAGAATGATGAACTAAACATTGCACTTACAGCGATAGTCATTTTCTGTGCCAGAATTTTAGGAGACTCGTACAAGGGCCTTAGAACCTCCGGAACACTCCAGGCCTATAAACAAGTTTTTCAATAATCAACGTCGGACTAAACGATATATGACAATAGAAAGAATCGAATTCTTTAGTATAACTCACATCCAAATCAACATGATCAACTATATGAATCATCGAGCCACCTCCTTCACAAGGTCGGATCAAGTACCCGCTCGGTAGCATCTCAGCTCTATGGAAATTCTGAGCAGGTGGACCTGGGGGCCCGCCAGTTGAAGGTGTCAATGACCTCTCACATATCTGGTAAATAAACAAACATTTAATTAACCAAAATTCAAAAGAAAAAAAATTAAGCTCAATGTAGCAGAATAAAAAAAAAGCTACAATTTACCACAAGACTTCCATCCTCAAGACCAGTTGTGTATCGCAGAGTCCAGAAGTCCCGTGCAGATGCCAAAGTGGTGGGAGCATATGTCTGAAACATAGCAACATAAGCATTAACAAATATTGTTACAACTTTAGTATGGGAAAAAAATGCTGATCAAACGAATACACACCTGCATATACATCAACTCAATTGTACCACCATTGCCGGTCGGGATTATGTTATACACATCAACCGACCGACAGTCACGGTACCAAGATGAACGATCTTTCAGAATTTCAGCAACCTACAACAATAACATTACTTAAATAAAAATTGCTTTTTTGGCAACAAAATTTGTACAGTGATGATGCATAAAGTGTATCATGGAAAAACAAACTAAATGCATAGCAATTATATTGTCAGAACAGAATGTATTATCAAAAAAGATAAAAGGGAAAAAAAAAGCAGCAATGAAGACATGAGTTGCAAACCTTGGTGGGTTCAAGGCCCACAAGGCCACAAGCTCGGGCCGCAACGCCACTGCAATTGTGGGAAACGGCAATGATTCCATCAATGGAATCCGGACCAGGCTTCATCCCAACCATTTGAACCCATTCGACGGCGGTTCCAGTCGCCTTGGACAGGAACTCAGCCAGGGTCTCCTCAGCAATTGCGAGTAGACTACACAAAAAAGAAAGATAAATTATTACTAACTAATTATTGAAAATGGATAAAAGGAGTGACAAATGAGAAGTGGCATACCCAGCTGGGTTGTTAGCATCCCTCGGAGGATGCTGACTTGGTGGGTTGTTGCTTTTGGTGCTGACTGCTTGTCACCACCGACTCACAACTCGTGTCTGTCGTAGCGACAGAAGCCTGCAACAGAATAAAAATAAAAATAAACTTGTATTATTATCTTCATTGTAGGGAAAAAAAATTATTGTAAATTAAAAAAAAAAACAATAGACCCTAAATGTTGTGCAAACAAATGAGAAAATAATTACTGATATTTCGCATAATCGACATTTTTATCACCACATGTGAAATATTTTCTTTGTTTTTTTTTTTTGAAAAAAGCAGAACACTCCACCAGTTCCGTTGAAACTGAATATTGAAAATATTTTCTAAACACAAGATTAGTAACAAGACATCACTAGAGAATAGAGAAGTTGATGGTGTCAAATGTCCAATGTGATCCTTACAGTGTGGATCTGGCTGCGCATGCAACCGTTCTCGTACACGAGACGAGAGACCTGCTTCTGCAGCCGATCGTTCTCCTCCATGAGCAGCTTGTTCATGGCTGTCAGCTTGCGGTTCACTGTCTGCAGACGCGAGGCCTCTTTCCTCTGCTTCTCACGGCACCTGCGAGTCGATAGAGACAGGAGTTCAGTTAGTTAACAACTCAACAAAAAAGGCATTATTTTAATTAGATCTCACAGCACTAGCGCGAAAAAGATTAAGATAATTTGTTGGATGTCATTATCAAATGCCAATCAATTAAAGAGTGGTAATTGTCAAAATAAACAGAATCTAGGGTGATGATAAGGAACAAATCAGTGAAAGTTCATATTTTCTATGAACCAAATTGCCAACATGTTGACAAAACAATAACCGAATCTTATCGTGCTCTAATCCTTATAAGTTATTTATGGAAAATATGCAAGGGTATTTTTGGTGTCATGTCATGCAACAGAATATTACAGGCTTGTGCTTCATTTTACATATCTTCATATTCCAAATATTTATTTAATATTTAACTTAAGAAAAGTGATTAACTTGGCACAAACAAGAACACCACCTTGGTACATATTACTTATAAAAATAAACAAATAACACTAACTAATACATGTAGGAATGTGAATAGGGACAGGCATTATTAATTAATTAAGATATTGCTGGAAGCTGGAAGGAACCCAACAACAAATCAAAAGAGTCGCACAGAAAGCAGGCTGTGTGTTATTATTTTAATCACATCACATATATAGTGATTGAGGCTTTAAACAGGTACCAAAAGCACCAATAATGGTGATGGAACTAAAGGGAATGGAGACTTCTTGTTCTTGCTATCAAATATACAAAAAGATTTTGCAAGTACGGAGGATATCCATTACAAACCATTAAGCAAGCAACCACCACAAACAAAAGCTAAAAAAAAAAAGACATTTTGGACAAATTTCATGTTTTATAAATTGGAAAAATTGTTTTGCCTTCAGGAAATCAAGTAACCATGAAGAAAGCTTCCAACTTTATTCATAAAAAGATAACAAATACAAACATGGCTTTTGTTTTTTTGTTTTTTTTTTTTTTGTGTCCCCTAAAAACTATTGTATATTGGGTTTTTTTTTAGGTAAAATGAAGAACAACCAAGAAAAAATAGTCATTATAACAAATAATGCAAATCATGACCCAGTAAACTTTTAAAAAACAAAATCACAAACTTTGCTCAAGCAACAAACTAAAAACTAAAGAAAAGAAAGCATTGTTTTTCAACATCTTTTCTAACTTTTTTGTAACTCAATACGCACAGAATGAGTGAATGACAGAACCCACCAAAAAAAAAATTATTTCAGAGACATAATACGCCAAAAAATAATAAAAAAAAAAACATTTTTAACTCAACAACAAGTACAAAACCCACAAAAAAACAAGAAACACAACCCACAAAAAAAAAAAAAAACAAAACCCACAAAAAAAAAGAAACAAAAACCTCAAAAGAAAGGAGGAAAGAAAGAATGGAGCTTTGATGGTGATGATGATGTCCGACTGACTGACCTGCGGTTCTGGAACCAGACCTTGATCTGCTTGGGCTCGATGTTGGAGAGGATGGGGCACTCCCTGATGAGCTGCTGCCGGCGGAGCGAGGACGGCTTGGGGCACTCCATGTACACCCTCTCCAGTGCGTCCACCTGCTCCTGGGTGTACCGGACATACTTCCCGGCCTCCAGTCCCTGCTGCTGCTGCTGCGACGCCTTCTCCCTCGTCGCCATTGAGTACTTCCTGAAATTAACTCAGCTCAACATATCACTAATGTTTTGCTCTGTTTTTCTGTGTTGGGTTTGGAAAGGTTTGGAGAAGGAGAGTGATTTGAGACCAAGGAGGGGTTTTTATATGTATTTTGATGGATGGATTGTGAGGTGAGGTGACATGACAGAGGCAAGTGTGGAATTATATATTTATATATTTTAAATTGAAATCTTGTTGTTGGGTTTCATTTTATTAATTATTTATTTATTTAGATAAAGTTATTTTATTTGAGTTTCGAACTCGCGACCTTCCACGTAGAGCGTTGTTTTTAGTTACTAGATCAAAGACTGGTATTTTATTTGGGTCTCATTTATTTATTTTTTTTTCAGATAAAGGTCTTTTTTCTGGGTTTCGAACTCGCGACCTCCTACACAGAGAGCGTTGCTCTTAGCCACTAGACCAAAGACTTGTCTTTCATTTGGGTCTCATTTATTTATTTATTTTTTTGAGATAAAGGTCTTTTATCTAAGTTTCAAACTCGCGACCTCTCACACAGAGAGCGTTACCCTTAGCCACTAAATTAAAAGTTGGTTCTTAGATTGTTTACTTATTTATCCTTTTTTATTGCCTTGTTTTATGAAAATCTATTCTTTTGAGGGTTCTTTATGCACTTGCATTGCATGTTGTGCTTGTGTTATGGAGAAACATCTTACTTGTATCCACTGAAAGTGTATCTATACGTCTATAGACACACTAAAAAAACTCAAAATGTAATAAATATATCCGACTTTATAACAAATAAATCTGGTTTTATAATTTATGAACGCTATGGACAGATATTCTATGGACACCAAGTATTACTCTTATTTGTTATATAACAAATGATTATTTTTTTTTTCTTAGGAGAAAGAAACATTTGCGTCCACTGTACTATACTATGTTATGGGTCTCTGCTCTTTTTATTTTACTTACAGGCTTATAGCGATTTGTATTTTGTGAGATGGGAGGGGTGCTCACGCAATTCTGTCGGCTTTCTTTTTATTCTTTCTTTCTGCACAGTGCTGCAGTGCTGCTGCAGAGCGAAGGGATTAAGGGAAGAGTAATACACAGCATAGCGTCCATAGAAAAATTGTCTATAACATATATAAGTTACATTTCGAAATATATTTGCTATATTATTTATATGTTTAGACGTATGGATAATATTTTAATGGACACAATAATATGTTTCTCTTTAAGGGAAGCTTGGAGGGATGGATCATGGATGGATATGCATCCCATGTACTTCGATGGTTGACACATGAACATGGTGATGATGATGATGTGGTAATGTGGTTGTTCAATGAATGGATCGGTGCCCTTGTCTGAGACAGGTCCGTTTTGGGCTTTCCCATATATTTTTTGTTATCATTTTGTTATATTTCATTATTTTGGTTCTGAGATTTTTAAATAATACAATTTATTTTTTATTTATTGCTTCATTAGTTGATTATGTTATTTGGTGCTCAACGCCACTAATTTGAGTAGATTATGTATTACTGAAAACAAATTGAATAACCCATTCAAACTAGAAATACTCCTGTCAATCGTTTAGACAATTTTAACTTATTGTTTACCTTATTTGTAAATATCAATTTAACAGTACTCGATTTTATTAAAAATTAAAAGCATATCAAATTGCAGATGAACAGGAGAACAGTAAAGAGGGATTAAGCCTATTTAGGGAACACGTACTCCTTAGCTGAGATCAAGAACTGCTCTTTAAGCCTCCTTAATTCGTTGTCTGACTTGATCCCTATTCATATTCTCAAGGAAGGAGAACCCATTGTTTAAGTCTCCTTAGCTCTTTCGTATATATTAAGGGGTCCGAGAGTAAATTTCTTAACGCGATCAAATTTTAATCTTAATTGTGTTGCCGAACGGACCCCTAAGGATTAATTAGGAGTATTGTAGGTTTAAGTATTTAACCAAATGTGAAGTTGTTTTATCATACCAGCAGAGAAGTTCGATTAACTAAAAAATGTTTGTGTTTTGGAAATTTGATGACGAAATTCATTGGAAATTACATATTTTTTCTTACTCCATTCCTATCCGATTAAAAGTCGATATTTCTTTGACACGACACTAACCAAATCTTTTTATCTAATCCAAAATTCACTCGAAACAAACTCTAATTTCAAGAGTTATGACCTATGGAGAAAGTGCAACACAAAAGACGTAGTGGGTAATGTGTATATATATATATATATTTTTGCAAATACTCCTTTTATGACAATTATTTTAAAAAAAATATATGGTCGCAACTATCTTTGCCTCACCATCGGAAATTAATCCACCAAGGAGGATATAATTTCCATATGAAAAACTAAACCAAACTTCCGTAACTAAAGCATTTACAGTTTAAAACTATCACGGAGATTAATTTTATAGTGTTCTAGATGCAAGAAATTGTCTTGTAGCAATCCAAATGATGTTACCCTAATTCTAATTCCAGGCAACAACATAATCAAGTTGGAGAAATTTTATGAAGAGAAAAACTTTACATAAATTTTGTACCTTGATCGAACTATGATGAGAGTAGAAGACCAGTCGATTGGAGATTTCAGAATCCTATATATGATAAAATCAACTTGATGAACAAAATAATTACTATTATCTGATTAATAGATGGGAGAGAGAGAGAGAGAGAGTTAGCACCATAAACATATCAAAAAAAAAAATAGATCGAGAGAATAAAAAGAAAGAGGTGTACCTCGATAAAACGTAGTGGTACAGAGATTAAGAGGAACCCTAGGAATGGGAAGAAGAGAATGTGGCAATCGAGTATTGAAAATGTTCGAACAGAAGAGAATAAATAAGGAAGAGGAAATTCATTCGGAGTGTTTCCAGAGACTTCGAATTCGGGAAGTGGACAAGATAGAGCGAGTGCGAGATATAAAAAGTGACGCAAAGCGATAGAGATGACAAAAGAGAGAGAACGAGCCGACCAGATTAAAAATAAGATGAATCAACGACATCCGTTTATGTGCGTGTATAATGTATGGAGCACCATATTACTGAGTGAGTACATAAATGATTCTGGTAATAATATGAAAATTTATGTAAATGTTAAATAAGAATATTTATCTTTGAGTTGCATCATGACATGTAACGTATGGAGCATTTTGTGTTATCGGGTGAGTAAAAATAAATGAATAAATGATTTTGGTAATAATATGGAATTTATGTAAATTTTAAATAAGAATAATTATCTTCGAGTTGTAGCACGATGTTAAAAAAGTATTGAGAATCAAAGGTAAGGATACATGACTATTAGCAACGAAGCATGATTAATATTGACTAATTTTTATTATATAAAAAAAACAGATGGTTAATTTCATAAATGAAAATAAAATACAACCAGGAAAATGCTTTAAACGTGTTTGCCATGTAAGATAGTAATAAGCCACATCGACATTTGTGATAATTATCAAGATTAATTTAATTACATGAAACCTTGATAATTATATATTTCAGTGGTCATATATCAAGTAGAAGAAATTGCAAATGATGTCGTAAATTATTATTATTATCACTTATCATTTAGAAACGGGTTCAAATAAATGTGGAAATGCTCCCTTTCCCTCCATTTGGCAAGCGTAGTAAAATTAAAGCAGAGTAAAATACTAAATCACCTTAATGCAGTGGTGTTTGGTAGTAGTGAAGTAAATAGATGAGGTAAAGTGGGTAGAATGTGTAAAAGATGTGAAATGTTGGTGATTTTGTTTACTACACTTATATAGCTGCGTTAACTTACTACACCTTAAATCACTTCCGTTTGGTGACTTAAATCACCTTAAATCACTTACTACACCACTAATACATTTTTACTACACTTGCCAAATGCAAGTTTGCTCTTTATTTTTCCTTCAATTTGTTTTCATATCTTCAACTGAATTCCAGTTACTCCAAATTGAGAAGATCTATGATCTTTTAGCTTGATGCTGCATAAATCAATTCCTACATCTTATAAACTACAATAAACTTGTTAATTAAATGCAAGATTGTTTTACAAATTATCAAACAAACAAATGAGAGATTAGTTTGTACAGTCAAATGTGCAACATGAACCTCATGATAAATGAAAGAAAAATAAAAAGTGGGCTTCATGGGCTACAATTTAGCACTTATTTCTTACTAAAATAATACAATTATAAGATTTTTTTTTCCATACTATATTTTATTGGGCTGCAAACGTCCTATTTTTTTAAAATATAAATTTAGTGTTCTGCAACAAAACCCAATAAATTAAACATTATTTATGAAAAATTTTCAATGTATAATTAAGGTTATTTTATAGATTTATTTTGGAGTCCATATTGTCACTAGTATCATTAAAGTATTCTATAGACTATAGCTATCATCAATATATCCTTTCTCTACTTAAAATGTTGCAACATTAATGTCGTTGTAGATCAGTACTTTGCTGTAAGATATATATCGACGAGTTTGGCATTTAGAATTGTGGTACAAACAAAGGCATTCGTCTCAAAAAAAAAAAAAAAAAATTAAAACTCTATTATTATTATTATAAAATAAAAATAAATGCTACGTAACAAAATGCTCAATTATTTTTTTCAAATCAGTTCAAATTAATAGATACACATGTCAGTAAGACATTATCATTGCCATCAGATCAAAGGTTTGCAATTTTGTATCAAATGTCATCATAATTGCTCGTTGCAGCAAATTAATTATTATAACCCAACTCCCTAATGTAGCAATATGTTATATCATGTCTGAGGGAGAAGAATTCTTGATTTGTAAGTTTAAACTTGTGAATTAGCATAAAAGAGAAGGTAAAGAATAAGAGAAACATCTTGCGTCCATTGAAAAACCGTTCATAGATCTGTAGAAGTATACATAATGTAACAGACGCATCCTATAGACGCTATGAACAGTTTTACGCTAAATATTACTCAAAGAATAAAGACAAGTTAGACAGGAGTGATGCTTTTAAAGGCTAGAGTTTAATTGGATTCTGAGCCGATCGAGAGAGTTTATTCTCTGCAATCTGCATGAAAGAAAGAAAAAGGGAACCGCATATATATCATATCATATCATATTATATATCAGAATCAGATGTTTGGTTTGGGGCATGACTGACTCTAAAGACCAAGACCAAGCTGGTACAGGTACACTCTATGCAAACCAAACCAAACCAAACCTGCTGCAGTAGCACGTCTCACACTGACAAGGAAGAGAAACATCCCGCGTCCATTGAAAAACCGTCCATATATAGATCCATAGACGTGTACGGAATGTAACAGATGCATTCCGAAATGTAACTTATAGACGTGTGGATAGTTTTGAAGTGCTGAGTGAGCTGTTAATCATCCTTTGTTATCCAATGAAACAATATATTGGTAGAGTTATATATATATATACGTGAGTGAAGTGATATATTGACTGGTTACTTACTGGTAATAAGAAAGATTCAAACAATAGTTTTGGAGGACTAAAATGTGACAAGATTAGTTTGAATTCTCAAAAAAAAAAAAGAAAAAAAAAAGGCAAGATTTCTTTGAGCACGGCCGATAAAGTGACAGCAATATATATGCAGCAAGGAAAGGCAGCTCGTTGCCTGAATATTCTCTTTCGTTTAGTCTTTATATACTGCTTTTTTGGTTGGTTGGGTGATTATAAACATAATTTACAATTTAAAAGTTCTGCTTTGTATGTGTAATTTTCTCTTTCTTGGAATAAGCACACCTTAATTAATGGCACCTTATTTCATAATCGATGCTTTATATTTGATAATTAATGCTTTATTACTTTGGTTGTTTTTCTTTTCTGGAAAAGCAATGTATAAAGCTAAGATTTGTCCGGTTTTGTATGTGTCAGGTTCATATATATATGATAATATGAACATATTTTTTAGCGGACTCCCACAAAATGCATGCATCAATATCTATCAGGAAAATGCCAAAATCAGATTTTAGGAGGTGTTCTTCATATTTTTCTGTATTTAGGTCAAATTAATGAAGTGGTCAGAACTCAGAGCCAATAATTAATATATCATCATTAAGTAAAAAATCACACTTTTGGCAGAAAGAAAAGGTGAATTTTTCATTTTTGCAATGCATGCCAGTGGAAATTAATGATTAATTATTTAATTAATTGGCCCCAAAAAGAAGGAATCCACTGGTCTTCTGTCTTCCCTACTGTTGATGATCACAGAAGACCAAACAGATCAAATAGCTAGGTTTCAGGTCAGCTGATCAGAGGTATATATTGTTTGCTAGCATACTGTTCTTGGAAGGGAAATAATAATATCCTCTTACACTTCCAGTGAGCACCTCACTGTATATACATAGACATACTTCAATGCAATTAATTATTAATGTTGTATTTAAAAGATTTGCATAGATATATAGTGAACCAACCACATATATATATACAGCATGTCCTGCATCCCAAAGTCCCAAGCTTTTCTGGTACTGGTATATATCAGATACTTTAGTAATGTCAAAGTTCCTATATATTACATATATATCACCAAAAAAGGGGGAAAAAAAAAACACCAAGTATATTAGTATAATGTAATTTCTTTCAGATTATATTAAACATGAAATTAATTAAAAAGGGTGGTCATCTTTGATATTCCTAGTTGAAATTTGAAACATTTTTCCAGAGATACTGGCATGTGCATGGCCTTGTGTGTTTCTTCAGTACTACTGCAACCAATTAATCATTCACTGTTGAGAATAAAGGATATGTTTGTTTGTCACTTAGTTACCAGTATGTACAGTACAGTACTGGTCATTTCAAAACAATTAAATTGATGCCTGAATTAAATTTGGTTGTATTTTTTTGCCTTTTTTTTTTTTTTTAAATACAAGGGTTCGGTTGCGGAGCTTCAATGAATATTAAGGGGTGGTCAAAAAAAAAAATTTGTTCAAGAATTTAAAGTATGAGGTAAAATTTTTGGTCATGACCAAGAGCTATGAGATAAAAACCCAAAACAATTTAAAAGAAGACAACTCTTTTAGAAGAAATATATTGACCCAATATTTAATATACTATACTCATTAAAAAAGTAAAAAAGCTATAATTGGAGTTAGATAGAGGGTGCCAATCAGAATTCAGAGTATAATTATTCTCGAAAAATATACGTTGCTTCGTATGTTTTTCAAATTTAAGGGGGGCCAATGCCCCCTTTGGCCTCTTATGAGGTCCGCCCCTGAAGGGTTGCAGTCTTAGCTTGCAGAAATTAAACCTGCCGAATATATAAAGGATATGTTTGTTTTTATTTGCTGCTCTGTCCTTTACAAATTTGCATGCATATATATATATATTATCTTATGTAATTGCTGTTTTCTTATTCTTTACACAAGTTCCATGTATATATATGTTCTTAGCTTATAGCTTCTCCGTTACTCCGACCATATTCCAAAAAATATATATTTCTAGGATTTCAGGGGCACAGATAGAAGCTTTATTAAAAGAAGATGTTGTATATCTATCTGATACTAAAATAAAAATACAGACCGACACTAGTCACCCCAACAAAAATATATATATATATATATATGTCCTTTTTAAAAATATACGCCCACTTATTGCCACTAGTTCCAATTAGTGGGGGCCTCTCAGCAAATGTTATATATATATAATCTTATCACCACAAATCCACAATGCAAGAATTAGTGGGTGCTGGACCTGTATATATATATGAGGAGGGATCAATTGACAATGCATATTTTGACAATCTTGACAATGGTCATCTTTAAAAATTTGTAAAAAATCATAAAAAATCTTAAAAATGAAAAAAGTTTTATGGATGCATTATTTAACTTATAGATTGATAGTGTTTCAAATTTCAATCAATTTGAACATCATTTGATGCCTTATCAAAATTTTGTACATTTTTTAACGGTTGTAATTAAAAGATCTTTAAAGAGCTATCAAATATCGCTTAAATTGAATATAATCGGAAACATAATCAATCTATAAGTTAAGCATAACTTCCATAAACTTTTTTTTCATTTTTAAGATTTTTTATGATTTTTTATAAATTTTTAAAGATGACCATTGTCAAGATTGTCAAAATATGTATTGTCAATGGATCCCTCCTCTATATATATTATGAACATGATCATTAGGTTAGGGTTTTGAGACCTGACAAAGTTATACTTTTTGCATACATGGCCTACTTAATTTATATTAATTAATTGCTTTTTGGGTGTGTACCAAATTACCAATGTCCAATTACCAGAGAAAGACAAATACCACTACTCGCTTGAAACTAGGCTTTATTTTTTGTTGGTCTTCTTTTATATTGATTTTGTTATCTTTGATTATATACTATTTTAATTTACTCCATTTCGGTGATACATATATTAAATTAATTAATAGCACTAAGCCGCCCGATGTATATTGTTACTCCAAATTGGATAAATTTCACATGCATCATGTTTTTTCCAATCCTGAATACACATACTTTTTTCATTAAAAAAAATGTTTTAATAACAATATCAAATTGATTATTTTTATTAAAGAATATTTTCACATCTTAATAATAAATACCCAGTTTGTCTAATTCATAAGAACTTAAACAACAAGCAGAAAAAATACTAATCTTACCTTAAGCCATTAAACTGTTAAAAAGTTCTTGACCAGCAACATATTACATTACATCAAGAGAATTATTCAAATTCAAAACTGTCAAAGTAAAAAGCCAGCTAATGAGGAATTAGTTCATAGTTCATTCCACTCTCGTAGCTGGCTGCCATTGCCATTAACCTCTGTCTCAGTCTCATCGTGCAGAGTGGCCCAACAAAGTAAAAACTAAACAAATAAATTTAAAGCACCCTTTATTAGACAAATCTAATGCTGTTAAGAGTTCAAGACCATGCACAGTAAGTGCTGCAATTGCAAACAAAAAATGGTTCTGCAAATACTACTGCCTAAGTGAGGGTACTGTGTTTTGCAAAGCGCCGGCAGTGTATAGGGTAGTACGCCTCGATCGGCTCGATATCGCAAAACCGTAGCTCAAATGGTCAATCTAATTAAGTCGCTCAATACAATCTACATATTGAAACCTTGTAGATTATGAGAGATATCGTAAAAGTGCAATAATGTGTGGATTAGGAATTGTAGCTAGAGGAGGGTCCCTGATCTTCCTTGAGGAAAGATTGTTCGGGAGGATCAACGGAGATCAAGTTGTTGAGGAGGCTTGAGCCTCCTTAAACTACTCCTGCCGAAAGAATGCAAGGTTTCAATATGTAGATTGTGTTAAACGACTTAGATTGACCGTTTTCATTTGAACTACATACGGTTTTACGATATCGAGCCGAAGCGCACTACGTCACTGCGCAATAGCCTCACCTTTTATTATATTATATATATATATAATTGTGATGTGACGGGAATATTTGTACGCATTATATGATATTGATATTGATATTGATATATTGATATTGATGGGAGTGTTAATTTGTAGTCATGCTGCAAGCAGATTATGCAGCGTCCTTTTGTGCAGAAAAAAACGTGTCCGCATCAGAGAATTTTTGAACTTTATCATGGAGAAAATATATATATATATATATATATTTTATTTCAGATTCATCTAAAAATTGACTAAAAGAATAATTGAAAGTTTATAAGAGACTTGCCTGCCAAAAGATTACAATTTCAAAAGATACAAACTTCTTCGTCCATTTCGAACGTTACAGTTCATGAATCATGTTTATCTTTCCACTGTCATTGAATTTAATTAACACTGAGAATTTGAGATAAATTTAATTTCTGATGCAGACAATCAAAGAATAAACAAGAATCTAATTTGTTAAGGGCTTAACTAAGGCACTAAAATTCGATATTGCTCATGCATTGATGAATGTTTCTAACAGAAAAAACAAAATAAATACAGTTAAATTGAGATGAGAACTTAATAAAAAGTAATTGTCTGCTTCCAACAAGCAGATATATATAAATAGTGTTAATATTGTTATACTGCACACTCAATTAACTAATCCTCTAGTTATTTTATTAATCCCGGCTTAATTTGTTTAAGAGCCTAAAACGGCAATTAACTACTTCCTCTGTCTACAAAAGAATGAATTTGTAGCAAAAGTTAAAGGAAATAGTGGAATAGTGAAATTACTTTTATGCCCTCAATTAGTAGAAAAGTGAACATTCTTGGAAGGAGACGAGGGGCATTTTAAAAATTTCGTAATATATATATATATATTTTTTTTAGGAAGAAAGTGGATTGAGATATAAATTCATTTAATTGTGGACAAGTTATAAAGGGTATAAATTCATTTAATTGTGGACGGAGGAAGTAATTAATAATAATTAAGAAAAAAGGGTTTATTTAGCTCTCCGGAAATCGAGCAAAAGCAGCCATGTGTCGCCTCAGCCGGAAGCATCAAGCAGCAGGCTAGCTCTTTCTTTCTCTCTTTGTGTCATTTGGATTCTGCTTTACGTCAATGAATTCTATATACATATTGAGACTCGAGAGGCTAAGCCTAAGTAGTAAGTAGCAATCTTATCTATCATGCATTTTTGTATTTTCCAAATGATATGATATCAACTGCATGTGAATCAACAATATATCTTTTTTTTTATTTCATAATTAATTAACATATATATATTTTGCTTTGAAAAGAAATCAATTAAGTTGGGCATTTTCTTTCTTCTTACAAAACTCTATCACACTTGTGTAGTATTATTCAACCCTAACTCTGCATTAGTAATTATATTACTTTATCAATGACAGGTTTTGGTAATATTTTTTCAATAAATCTGCTAACTATTTCTTCTTTTTTTGGCTAATATCATTGCTTGTTAATTGTTATAAACTTATAATATATCTAAGATTCGAGTAGATAAATTTGTATTCCATGTGCAAGGATCAAAATCTCAACTTATAAGTCCTCAGCGCGGATCTCAAGACTGCCCGAAAAGATAAATTTGTATTACTAACTGACCACTCCTCAGTACTCTGTGGCCTGACCGTTCCAGAGGATGCATACTCGGGCAACAACCCACAACTCACAAGTCATGAGAAAATCTTTCTTGGGCATTTCTCAGGTTCAGTATTTGGAGTGAATTACCATGCTGCCAGTACTTTGAAAGTATACATACATATATACTAGTTGGTGCTTTGCTGTCTCACTCACTCTCATCGAACACTGCATGCAGTTCTATTCAAAAAAGATGTCTCTAGTTTCGTGTAGTTTGAAAATTGAAACCTACGAAATCATGTAGGCTTATTTATACATACATGTAACATGCCTCCCCTTTTATATTGTATACTTTAGTGTCATTTCTTTTTCTTTTTTCTGTGACACACAAAAAGAGCTTGTGTTGTGTCGCATGCTTTTGGACTTGTAGTTGTAGTTGTAGTTGTAGGGTCGAGTTCGTTATTTGTGAGTGGCAAGCACTCTCTCCAAATACACACACATTGGTACTCAAATATAGAAAAATTTAATTCAAGGGTAATTAAATTCAGTATATTTCAAATCTAGAAGCACATTTTTGCCTTGACATTATATATGGAAGTTCCTTTTCTTTATTTTTTTACTAATTACTGACAAGAAATAACTTAATTATGAGCATCAGTAATCAGATTAGACAGGATAGATAACAAATGAATATATAGCTCTATCTATATATATATTTATGATTTATCTCACATTTTGATGTAGTGATGTACCATCATCAGAAGCTCAAAACTAACCCCCTAAAAACCCTAGAAAGCCTAAAAAAAAAGCCACTTTTAAGGCATGAAGAGAAGAGCACCAACCAACCAACCATCACTTTCCAATAAATTTAGATGTCCTCTCTCTCTCTCTCTCTCTCTCTCTCTCTACATGGGTGACAGGGGAGAGTGTTGTGTTGTGTGTTGGCCACCCCAATATATCAATCCCTTCCCTTCACTTCCAAGCTTGTCATTGGCTTTATTTCCATTCCATGTAGTGTTAGTGTTTAGTGTTAGTGTATATCTCTCTTTAGTCTTTACTTCAAAAGACAAGAAATAAAGCAGCTCATCTTTAGTCTTTCTTTGCACAGGTTGACATTCACACAATTTGCTTTTTGGATTATCTATCCATCCATCTCAAACTGATCATTCATGGCCTGTGAATATAACAGTACCAACCTTTTACTGTTCCATGATTCTTCAAAATGTTATTACAAATTTTACATTTTACTGTTACTGTTACATACCTTTTAGTAAGTGTGATTCTGACATATAATCTGGGATCATTATTGGTTTTTTCATGAGTAAATGTGATACAAATTGAAGAATATATCACAAGCAGGGATCTTTGAAATCAGCTTTATCATTTTTGCATATATCTATGTCAACAAATTAATAGCACACAAACAAAACACATTAAGTAAAGTACAGACATTTCCCTTAAACAAAGTGCCAACTAATTGTACAATGGTCGGTTCTTCACTTGTTCTTCTTCTTCCTTTTCTTTGTTTTTTTTTTTTTTTTACTTTCTGGGTTAATTAGCTAGACAAGACCTGGTATACAGACTACAGTACTATTTTGCAGAAAACACCAAATCCGCTTTAGATCAGTAATAATTCACAAACCAACAATTCCAGCCACTTCTTCAATTTCACAGAATCAACGCAATGTTGTAATGTAATGTGATTAACCAATCTTTCAGCAAGAATATTATGCTAGCCATGTTATGATATCAAACTTATGTAAAGGCGCACCAAGCACCAACTATTTAAACTAAATAGCATATGCATATATGATATATACTAGTGAGTAGTTATATACTGGCAGTACCAACAATGTGAGAACACAATTAATGGGTCATGATGGTATGGATGGGGCATGTGGAGGTCAATGCATTGCAAAGGGGGCCATGGAGTAGTGAGGCTTTGCATACATGACATATGAGTAATACCTGGCGTCCATAGGAAAACCATCCACAGTGTCCATAGGTTACATTTTGGGATTGATATATCTATTACATTATTTGTATATTTATAAACGTATAGACAGTTTTTCGATGGATGCAAGATGTTTCTCTATTGACATGTTGACATGTGTGTCTCCTTAACTAGATGGCATGATTAGAGCCCATGTCACTTTTGCCATGCCTCTCCCTCCTTTGTCTCCCCTCCTTTGCTTTCATCACAGAAAATGAACACAAAAAGAATGCAAAAACACAACAAAGCCTGGGACTTGCAACAAGCAATGCATTAGCATTCCTCACTTGCTCCGCATGAGCATCTGCTGGGTCCAGAGGGTTTGATCATCTGTGGATGTACATACAACACACTTTCCATGTATCGATATATCTATTCATTAATTATAGAGAGATATTGTTCAAATTTCACTGAATTTAAAAGTTTGGAAAATTAGTTATTTCCCTGTTATGATTTAGTTAACCAACTAATATCAGTCCCTTATGTTCATTCCAAATTGTACTTTTAAATGAGTACTTACCTAACTGTTGTAGATTTTTTTTTTCCTACTGCTTAAGATATTGTAATGTTGTAACTGATATGACTCTCTATACTATGTTAACAGTGAGTTTTGGATATAGAGAATTTGGGCTCATACAACTGAGAGTACAAATTTTGGTTCTTTTTGGGGCATTTAAGAGCCAGATCTTCCTCGGCGTGGGTTCTTTGTGACTTGTGAGAGACCAACCAAAAAGGGCTTGTTGCTGCACCTTTTCAAGTAAAATAAATAAAGATGGGTCTCCATTTAGGAAGTGCTTTATTTTGGAATTCAGTAAAAGGAAAATACTCTCCTAGTAGATTTTTTTGCTACTATTTTGAGTTTGAATTGCAGCAGACTTGATGAGTATATATATAACTTGCCTATGTACAGAGAAAAGATAATTAGGACCTAATTAACTGTCAGAAATCTCAAAGACGCAATCTTTGAAGAAATCTATCAGAAAACTGACATGCCCATGATGCCATCTGGTATATATGAACTATGGAATGATGATTTTTTAATTTTTATGGACCAATTTCAATTTTGATAGTGATTTACCTATTATTGGGCAGCGATTTAATTGGGGGAATTTCTCGATGATAACTGATAAGATGTCACAATAATAATCATGCTTCTAAAAGATGCATCTTGCAATCAAGCTGTCCGTTGACAAAATTGTCAAATTATTCATGTTCTTTTATACCTACTTGTATTGTATGCCTAATGCCTTGGTTAAATTCGCTTTTTAGTTCCAAAATCATACTTCCAAGGGAAGTGCATAAATTATGACCTTCTGTAATTTGTGATTAAGCTATTGCAAATATTTTCTTATATAGGTTAATTAGATATAAGAGACAACAACTAATTATCTTAAAGAGAATGTACACAAGTTAATGATTACTGGATGGTGACAAAGGAAAGGATTGAATGATTAGTTGTTAAGTTTAATTTACGCTGTGAGAGGGTGACAGCACTCATTAGCAACGGATCAGCTAATCCTGCATGGCAAACATCATTAGTGAACCAGTCTCAACTTTATGCATGCATGCATAAACCAATCATTAAGCATACACATGGCCACCAGATTAATTACTTGCCAGTTGAGATGATAGTACTTCCTATAAATAAGAACAAACGGTAATTTTTCCTATTTGCTGTAATGGCAATTTGTAGAAGAGGAGGGATCCAATAACTTTTACCAGATAATAGTACTTCCTATAAACCAATATATATGCTTTCCTTCACTTGTGAGCAGTTATAACCTTTACCAGAAATTGTGAGGATAGTCTGAAAAATTCTGTACTCTTTATTATCTCACTTGACTCCAAATAAATTTAATTTTCAGAACAGACTCTACATTTTTTCCTGCTACCATCTGTCAGGCTCTTTTTGCCTCCTACAACTATCCTCCCGTGAGAACAAATGCCAATGGAACTGCAAAACCCAATGGGAAGCTGGTCTAATCCTCTTGTAAAATTAAATTTGTAAATCATGAGAACAAGTTACTATGCCAACAGCCCAACTTTTACTCAACTGATTCAAAGCCCACCAATCTGCAAAGTACAAAGGATGGAAATATGGGCCGGGCAGTCAGAAACACACTCGGCCCATATATTCTCTAGAACGAACAACCTGAAAACAAACTTGCTACTAATATTTGGGCCTAAGAGAGAGGTGAATTAAACCCAAAAAAATCCTACAAATGTTATCAGGTTTCCGCATAATTCTTTCGTCCATGGACTAGCAGCAGTTCAGTACTTGAACAAGATGACTAAATGATTAGAATTATTCTCACTCTATAATATTATTGTCTAATTAATCTACAAACTGCTGAGCTCAAAATAAAAAAAAAAGTACAGTCCTTAACTTATTATTCCTAACCTAACGATGCCTCTGCAGGTAACAAGCCTCATAAAGTCAAAACTACTTGGCAAGTCAGAAATGTGCAAACATCACAGAAAAACTAACTGCACCTCAAACTAAACTTTGAACAAAACTAAAAAGGCAAACAACCATATCAACCAAACCTGAGCTATACAGAACACATCTCTCACTTTCACTATCCTTCCTTTTCTATTTTTTTTTAGGTTCATTTTTTTTATCTGACAATTTACTTGCCATTGACACTCTTTCGAGACTTCTCAGAGGAAGGTGTTGCATTTGCATGTAAGGCTCCATTCTGCCCCTTCTCGTCTCTTTCGCTGCCGCTATTTTCCTTCTTATTGTTAGAATTGGCATTTACAAATCTGCCCCCAGACCCTCGAGCTCTTTTCAAGGCATGCAGGTGACGGGACTCATGGAGATAAGGCTACAAAAGGCACAAACAAGATTTGTCAGAAGAGTAAAGACATCAACCAAAAAATTCAGATACGACTCTTAAAAGCCATAATTTGAAGTGCTTTTGGTGTCTGATGTGGGATCATGATCATAAATATTAAGGTGGGATGGGGTTGGTGGTTGATGACTTGAACTGCATGAATCTTGGAGCAAAAAACTTTTAGATGCTTCTGTAAATTCTCCTGCAGGAGCAAGGATCAGTTTCATATATGTAATATAGTATCTTGCAGATCACTAACGATCAGCAAGTCAATTGAGAATCAAGTGCATCTTCCAAATCAATTTTAAGTTGTAACTATTTCAATTTGATTTTGAGAAAATTAAAATCCTCATCAGAGGAAGAAAATCATGGAATTTAATGAAGAATAATGTGAAAATTAAGAACTATCACCAGAAATTTATTACCTTACGAGCTTTAATTAGTTTGTTCTCTGATTCAGCTTTGGCTCGAGACTGCCTACGCCTCAATATAGCACTGTATTGTTTTGCATTGACATAAACAGGCTCTTCTACAGCTTCAGTAGGCAATGGGATGGCAGGTTGCATGCCTACAAATGGGATTGGCACCTGAAATAATGAAGGTATGATCATTTATACAATCTAACAAATTAATAAAACAAAGGGTATTTCACAATCTGCAGCCCTACTAACGGTACAAGCTTATGGAGATGTTTGCAGACACCACCAGCTACAGCATCAGTGCAATAGCTATATTCCAAGGAATGTTTTTGCACCCTTTGAAATACAAATTTTCCTTTCATTGCTGACATTTCGCTCCAAACATTTATGATTTTATGTTTTCCTCGTCCCAATAATGCAGCCAAATCAATTATATGATTTGAGGGTGGGCCTCGACTTTACAATATCTAGTTATAAGTGAACAGCAAATGACAAGATAAAGATGGAAATGGAGTTAAACTTTCAATATCCCAAAGCTCCATTAACAGTTGGGACATGTCCGCAAAAAATGAAAAATTTATTGTGTTCTAAGCGCAAACACAACAACTTCTTGGTGCATGTCTGCAAAAAACTAAACTGGAAGATTTACATTATGCCCTCTAGGTACTAAATCTTCCTCAAATTTGATTGTGCTTATTTATAAGTTAAGGAATAATTAAAATTAACACAGAAAATCATACCGGAGGCTGGGCACCATAAGCAGCATACATGCCACCATAGTATGGATCCAAATTTGGATAAACCAGTTGACCCTGTCAATAAAATCAATCCTTAGGTTTATATTAAGTTCTGCTTTGCCCGAACAATGAATAAATTATAAAGTAATCCACGAAAATTGTGCAAGTTATGTGACCATACTCGCGCTTGGTACAGCAAAGCCTTTCTGTAAACTAAAGATCAGCGGTCCAAAGAACTGCCAGTTCTTTAAATGGTACTTAGTACTTCTTATTGAAGGCTAGTTTCACATATATTAAACAACAAAACAAGTAGTTTCATATATAATCCCCCTTGTGATTTAGAGAAACATTGGTAGTATTTAAACATGGTGGGATTCCGCTCAGGGTCATGGCCATTACAGGAAAATCAATACAGTAATGCCTAAAGCAAAGAATTGTCAAAGACAATAGAAAAAGTTGAGTACCATGACATGAGGAGGTACAAACATGGTCTGACCATTGATATAAGCAGGGGTTTGGTCTTGGCTATCACTTTTAGTTTGCTCCTGTTCACTTTCGCTGTTCTCTGAAATAAAGAAAAAAACAATAAAAGTTCACATCCAAACAGAACACACGTTCTCAATTTTGAAATGTTCCACTGTGATACTCCACAAAAAAAATTACCAACTTAGATCCAGTCATTCAAAATATAACATCTTATATTGTATTTACCAATTTTTTCACCTGTCTGTTCTTCGTTTGCATATAACTGGGGTACTAATAAACGGAAGAACTATATTCTTATGATACTTATCAATACTTGATACTTCCCTTACCGGTATTAATTATTTGTTTTCCATCCCAACATAGAGATCAAGTTGAACACTATTTGCGGGTTTACACGGCTACTGATGAAGAATATGATTAAGCTGATACAATCTCTTTATAATCTGTGAATTACCAAGGTATAACTGCCAACAGCAAGTAAAAAGCCATGGGTCTGGTTCTGAAATACGGCAAACCATTTGTTAAGCAGATAGGAGAGTGCTGGAGGAGATAGACGCATCATGCATTCATGCTGCGATGGGTTTAACACTACATTCTGGTACAACCATACAAGGCCAGCAATATACAGTACAAACAATCTAAGAACATAATCTCAAGAACATAAAAGACTAAAAAGTAGTGGACCGAAGTAGCATTTACCTGAGGCGCCACGATCCGAGGAAGACATGATCCTTGATGAAAATAGAGCACCAGCAGACTAATAAAACTGATAATTTAATAATTTATACAGTCAGATTTCTTCAATTGAAGACCTGGAGCCTTCTAGTACTCTCCACGCATGCAGATTGCCAAGTGTCCTGAAATAATAAATATTATAATCTGCAACTTAAATTATTGAATTAAATCAGTCAAAAGATACATTTGTCTTCGAATCAAGGGTCCCAAGCAAGCAATCAACAGCTCAGTTGCAATTGCACTGCGCAAGATTATCCCGAATTATTGAGGTTTATATAATCAACAATTAAATAAGAGAAACCTGTACTTAAAACTATATTTTTTTAAAAAAGAAAAAGAAAAAAAACTTTGCAATTGAAATACTAAATCAGTGGCATTCCTTTCCATAAACCAAAATGAATACAAATTTAACACCATGCTCAATTTCCAAATCCTTTACTGGTACGTTTCAGAGTGCATTCAGTTGCGTCCGATCCAAGATACGGCGCGAGTGCGGAATCGCGGACAGTGAGCATAAATTTACCAGAGAGAGAACAACCCTGAAACCCTTCCCAAGTCGCAATTCGCAATTGGTCCGCACAATTAACGGGTTCAGGCCCGATACCCGTTAGCGCTAGAAATTAACCCGCCAGCGAGCGACTCACCTGTTTTATTTTATTTTCTGCGCAGCGATGGGAGAGAAGAGAGGCGGCCTTCGCCCTTCGCACGCCGCTCGCGCCGGGCCCCGACTGACGACGGAGATACGGAGGAAGTAGAGAACGGACGGCAGAGGGAGAGGGAGAGAGAGGGGAGAAGGACAGCCACAAACGATAAGGGTCCAGAGTCCAGACGAATGAGACGAATGAAACGAAGGAGCGTTTTCTTCTGGAAGGACCGGAGGACAGATTGGTTGGTTTGGTTTGGTTCTGTGGGAGACGGATGGACTCGGTGTGCGGGCATTTGGGTGTTTAACTGTAACTGCCACACTGTTTTCTGATCTGATTATAACTTACCACTAGGTTTTGCTGTGGACCGGATCTTGGTTGCGTAAAGGTATACAACCAACCAAGATTCTAACATTTTTGTCACATTTTTTTTTAATTCTAGAAATATAAATAATAATTTTGGGTGAAAAGCCATTGTGGGCAGAAATTTTCGGTTATACAAAATTTAAGGGAGTTATACGATTGTATTAACATTGGCATTTCAATCCCAACGCCTTAAAAATATACGCCATAAAAATCACGATTAAAAGTGCTTAATAAATGTTTTGTATAAAAATATGAGAGCATACACAAATTTTGTCATTTGGAGTATACAAAGTATTTGTTCTGAAATTTTTAAAAGAGCTCATAATATGTTAGAGTTATTTTTGGATTTCTAAAATTCATATACAAACATGCACTAATCTATTAATATGTTAGAGTTATTTTAAAAAATCTGAAACAAATATATACCCTTTAAAATATTGCTGTGAGGTACAAACTCAACTACACCCCCAAAACCCCATATTTAATTGAGTGCCTGAATTCATACCAAGGTCTACTTTAAAGAGCCAGACAAGAACTAATGTAGACAATTAAGAAGGCTTAATCGAAGAAGGATTCTTATCCACTCAAAGACTTTTTAACATCATCGATTATCCATAAAAATCATTAAATTTGAAGATGCACAATATGTTAACATAGGTGGGATTGGATAACTACAAAATTTGGTTAACACTACTATTACTATAAAACTTATAAATTCACAAAAAAAACTTAAAAATAGAAAATCTTTTACAAATATATTCATTCATTACCTAAAGATTGATTGTGTTTCAGATTTTATTCAGTTTGAGTATCATTTGATGCTTCATCAAAAACCATGTAAAAATATTTTATATTTTATGATTTTTTATGAATTTACAATCTTCATAGTTATAGTAGTAATACCGAATTTTGTGGTTATCCGATCCTCACTCATGTTAATATTAACTAGTTAAACTTGAAGCAATTCATTTTTCAGTTAAATTCTGCATTTAAAATGGGCTTCGATCTTAAAAATCACATCCGAAGAGAATTTATCTCGATAAAATGCACCTATTTTATGCTTATTAACGTCTAAATTTAAAATTGAATCAACCTGCTCAACACAACAAACCTTAGAATAAATAAAAAAGTCACATATGTGACATACCTTTCCGTCAATAAAACCTCTTTTAGCAGGCAACACAAAACGTCTATAAATTCTTCAAAAAGGAAAAAAAAAAAAAAAAAAAGACAAAAACAAAAGTAAGTTAGGTACATTCCCGGGTGAATGGACAGCTCCATTCCACACAAAAGGAAAGCATCAATCAAAGCAGAGAAACGCAATTCGGAACAATCATTTACTGCTCCCCACAGCTCACTAGCAGCTAGCTACGAACTCCTTTCTTTATTCCCGATTCCAACTTCTTTAATCCATCAATCAATCAATCCGATCATAAATAAATCCCGAATTCTTTTCTTTCCCTCTGCCTTTCCCTTCTTCGTATTGAAATGTTCTTCTCCCGATTTGAGATACAACTCTCCTCCTCCTCCTCCTTGATTCTGGAAGTATGGCAATGGCAATGAGGGGCTTGGACGAAGCATTCCGTGCAGTCGGCGATAAGCCGTATGATCCTCCTCCTCCTTTCCCTTTTTATCTTCTCTTTGATCTGCGCAATCAATAGTGATCAGCCTGACAGAATTCTCTACTCATATTATACTGATTCTGTTCTGTTCTTATTAATTAATTGAATGATAGGATTGCCAGACCAATCTAAGTGTTGATTCAGCTGGATTCAGCTTTTTTGTTCTTCAATTAATTAGTTCTAATTCTCACCTTATCTTGTTCAGCGGGTTGGACATCTGGTGCATTGTGAATGGTAATTTAGTACCCATACCGAAATCCTCCCATGGGAAGTTCTTCTCTGGGAATGCTTATCTAATCTTGCATGTAAGTATCATATATAAAGCCTTTCTACTTTACCTTTTTATTTGCCGATTTATAGTTCGTTTGATAATAGGATTGATAACATCGATTTGCAACACATTGATTTAGAACAGACCAATGTGCTTAAGACTGGAGTCCGGCAGAACTTCGTGCACTACTGGCTCGGGAATGATGCCAGTGAGGTACATTTAGTTGTTTCCTTGTTAATTTAATAATTACCCTTGTGATTTATTAAAAATAAAAATTAATTTTGTTTAACCAACAGTATATATCTTTTTCTTATACCTGCTTCGAAAAGGATAAAACCTGAAAAGAAGTCATTGCCAGTTTCCATAGCCTATTTACACCATAACCTTGCATTTTTTTTTTAAGAAGTCCTCGTACAAGGATAACTGTACTTAGAAGTCTTAGATGCCAAAATAAGAAAAAAGGTCAAATAAAAGCAAAATTTCAGTATAACATGGAAAAATGAGGTGCCAACATGCTATTGTTGGGTATTAAATTTAGGATGGAGAGGAGAGGTCACGTTTAACTGGTCTATTACTGTGCAAGTATCCGATTATGTCCCTGATGATTTGAAGCAGATAAAAAACTGGTTCTGAATCCCTGCTGACATTAATTCCAGAAATCTACAAGGCTTGTGAATATCCCTAGCACTTCTCATTTATTTGCAACTATTAGCAACATTTTAAGAAAATTTGACATATAGGCTCAAACTGTACTCCATAGGAGGCCTTATTTGCAAATGAAATACCATACAACGGATAATGTGCAAAAAGATCCTCAGTTTCTGTCCTAATTATGTAGGTTGATTGTGCCTTGGCATCTGAAAAGGCCATAGAACTGGACATGGCACTGGGTTCATGCACAGTTCAATACCGGGAGGTCCAAGGCTCAGAATCTGAGAAGCTCTTGTCTTATTTTAGACCATGTATAATTCCAATAGAAGGGAGCTTATCTACTCAAATGATTGGAGGAAGTCCGGACTCTTATCCAATAACTATGTTCAGTTGCAGAGGCGACCATGTCATTCATGTCCGAGAGGTGCCTTGTGCAATCACAGTTTTGAGAGTTGCTTACTATTTCAGCTAGTTATATTGATTTTCTCATGTTTTTTTTAACTAATTTGAAAAACGTGATAATTTTGTTACCTATATATAAAACTTCTTTCAGAAGTCAGGATTCATTTATATATTACTATAGTTGTGATGCCTAAAGGTGTACTGTGTATTGCAAATTCCATGGTACTTCATGATATAAGGTCAAATGGTCTGACATGCAGACTTTTTTTTTTTTTTTAAATATAGTATAATATGTTGTGATTTATTATGTCAAAATCAGGTACCATTTTCAAGACATTCACTGAATCACAATGAGGTGTTTATCATAGACACACATTCAAAAATATATCTTTTTAGTGGATGCAATTCAAACACAAAATCACGGGCCAAAGCACTAGATGTTGTTCAGTACATAAAAGAGAATCAGCATGGAGGGCACTGCCAAGTTGCCACCATAGGTATATATGATATTTCATTTATGATTCTTTTTAGTGGCAAGCTTGAAACAACTTCCAGTTCAGCAACTATGCTCAACTAAAATTGTCTGCATATCAATTTTCTTGAACAGGCCACCACTGCAATTATTAATTCTGTTTACTGTGATTTGTTGAGTTGCTTTATTCAAACAGGAACTAAGCCTTTACTTTCCTGTTCAACCCTACCATCTTTGACTAGGTTTAAGGTTATAAGATTGATGCATCTAATATAAATTTTTTCTGAGGCACCGGAATATTGTTTTCCTATTCTCAGTGCCACGTTTACGCACCCTATTGGCCTATTAGCACAACTTTTTTTGCAATTTCCTCAAATCAATCTATGTATAATCACTGAATGAAATCTGCACTTAGGAACCCTGTGCTCTGCAATTCATTGCCAGTTTACCCATTTTATACTCAATTAACCTTCAGGCCGCAGAAAAGTTATGACTAAGCTTTCTTCCTTCTTCACAACAAATCTTTAATTTTTTTTTTTCAGTAGTGACCATCATAAAGTAGACAACTTGCCCATATTGAACTGTCATTTTATTGTTGCTATGCATATTTTTATTTTTACTATAGAGGATGGAAAATTTGTTGGAGACCCTGATGCTGGTGAGTTTTGGAGCCTATTTGGAGGTCATGCTCCTATTTCAAAAGACCCTACTTGCGAAGCTTCAGAAGAACCTGAGTCTGTCAAGCTTTTTTGGTATGACTTGGATTGTTTACATTTGTAAAAGCTGTTGTTTAGAAGGGAAGAGAAAGTAAAAAATATTCTATAAAAAATGCAAAATCTTATTATGACATATTAGTAATCCTATTTTGCACATTTAGGGTCTACAGAGGGAAGCTGGTACCTGTTGAGAGTGACATGTTGGATCGAGCAATACTGAGTTCGGACAAATGTTATCTATTGGACTGTTATTCAAAACTGTATCTGTGGATGGGGAAGGCTACTCCATCCTCTGAGAAAAAGGCTTCCATTACCACTGTAGAAGTAAGTTTTAATGTGATTTGATCTTGACCAGTAAGCATAGATTCTGGCTGTTGATTTGTGTGACTGTTAGGCTCCTGAGTTATATATTGTTGTTGGCGGTGAATAAATTAGTATCATTAGATTTGTGAAAAGTCAATGCTGGCCTATTCCCATAAATTTGAGCCATATAATTGCACATATTATTACATATCTGCCCTACTAGAGAGTTAGCCTTCAGGCTGTGAAAACCACCAATGACTGCAGCTAACCCTGACATCCCAACCAAAATTTGATGAATCCCCACAGTCATGGGAATGTCTACAATAGAGAAGATTCAACAAGTCAAAATGATGTAAAATCAGTGAATTGTGAATTTGACAATTACTGATTTAGTACTCACATTTTGTATATAATACTTGTGAAAATTGCACGTGAGGTCTAAATCACTTCATGCTGATTTAAAGTCTCCTGCATTACTACTGAACTGGGCTAGTATGAATGAATATTGGCTTGTCATATTGTTGTTTCTCATTAATTATACATATTCTTTCAGTCTTTCATTGAAATCCATTGCTCAACTTTACAGGATTATGTGCATTCAGAAGGGAGATCGACAAGTACCCGTACAACCTTCATAAAAGAAGGGAACGAGACAGATGATTTTAAGTCTTATTTCAGTAGTTGGCCCAAAAATGATTCTCCAACTTTATATGTTGAAGGGAAAGAGAAAGTAGCAGGTTGACAAAAATTTTTTATTTTTATAATTCCAATAAGCATCTTGCATAGTTGAGGGCATTTCCTTATGAAAAGTATATACTGTCCATAGTTGTCTACATTTGATTCTAAAGTGCAATTCCTTGTAATTTTTAATTTCCTGTGTCAGCAATATTTAAGAAAAAGGGATATGAGGTTAAGGAACTCCCAGAAGACCAATCCAACGAGCCACCCATCGATTGCAGTGGGGACCTTAAGGTTAATTTCTTTCTTTCTTTATTTTTTTTTTTTTGTATAGTTTGAATTAAATATTTTATGTTGATGAAAATGTCTTGAAGATCCCAGAACTATCAGAGAATTTGTTTTAAATAATAGCCATACTAAGGTTGGGTATTGTTGAAAGATGAGGAGAGGGATTGTTGTGTTCAACTTGGTTACCTGATTTGGTGGCAGAGGTTCTGTCATTTTTAAAAACATGCCATAAAAAATGTAGAAAGTATGCATGGTTGACGGCAAAGTGCACATTGCCTGGTGAATATGACATGCGCTTCCTAAGAGGGGCCCTGAGTTTGAACTCCAATTAAGAGATATAGGGTTATGTCATTATGTGCTTCTTCTTTATAACGAGATCCAGGTCCCTATCTTCCAAGGAGAATCCAACCACAAAACAAAGTTCCTTTTTATCTCCCAAATGCAGCCACAATACTAGTTCTCAGATTAGAGGAGCAAAAATTCTTTTGCATTTTCAATAGTTTATTTAAGCTCACAACCTTTTAATTAGGTTTGGTTGGTCGATCTTCATAAGAAATGTTTGCTGCCAACAGAAGAAAAAAATAGGCTTTGCACTGGAGACTGTTATATTGTGGAATATAATTATGCCCACAATTCGAAGGAGCATCATTTATTCTATGTATGGTTAGGCAAGGAGAGTACAAAGGTACAGCTATAATTTTATATTAAAACATTAAAACATAGATTTTTTTCTAAATTGCAAAGGGAAATATCCTTTGTGCATTATTCCCTAATAGTACCTAATGTATGTTGGATAAAATGATGACCAATATTTCTATAATCATCTTTACAAGATTAATCTAAATCTTTCAACTAAATCTTTTATACTGAAGATTCATTAATAGTAAGTTGCCCCACAATAAAGTAATGAATGTGTCTGTCACGGAGACAAACTGTTTATCATTTGCTAATATCAAATTGTTATGTATATTTGAGAGCTTTGTTAGGACCAATCAGCAATGTACTATTTTTTGTTTGCACAAGTGAAAGAAAAAAAAAATAGATTCTGAAGCCGCTGTTCTATTAAATTTACTTTCATATTGTTGATACATTTTCCATTTTTCTTTTTGTTCTATATAATAGGAAGACAGAAATGAAGTTGTTTCAATTACAGCTGATATGGTTGACTCAGTCAAAGGCCGTGCAGTTATGGTATCAATTACTATGTACTCTACCATATTTTCTTATTATCAAAATTTGCATTAGGCTCTTATTTTGTGGCATTACCAACATAACAGAGCCACTAACTCTTGAAAAAGTAGAGAAGTCTTATTGCTATAGGTGTAGCAGAAAGGCATTGATTTGGATGTAGTCTAAACACCATGATATCCTGTTTAGTTCTTTTAAGTTTTAACCTCAATTTTATGTTCCACATCTGAAATGCAGGCTCAAGTACATGAAGGTGAAGAACCAAACTTATTCTTCTCAATCTTCAAGACATTGATTGTACTGAAGGTTCGGTTTACTGCTACATTTCTCTTTTGCGTTATCTATAAAATTACAATTATCTGTAGTGTTGTAAGTTTAACTTGATGCATGCATTTCCAAGTAGGGGGGAAGAAACACAACATACAAAAACTGCACTGACAACAAAAAACAAAACGCATCTTTATTCAGGATTCAAGGATTAGGTTATGAGAGTTTGCAAGCAATTGAGGTTGACCTTGTAAGTAATACTACAGTTCTTTTTGTATTAGAATATTCATTTTGCCATTTTATTTTTTTCTGTTTTCTTTAGTTGTTAACTTCTATTACAGACCTTATAATTATTCTTTTCAAATATGCTTGAGTTCTTTGTTCTGTACTCATTAAATATCTATCACAATCTCTAAGTAACTTGGATATCCAACCTTATGGGGAAGGATATATTGTATAATATACTGGTCGTTTTGTCTCTAATTTAACAACTTTTTTTTTTCCTTTAGGCATATATATATTGATTCAAGAGTACACCAGGAAAATTAATATGTTTGATTTTGACTGACAGCTAGTATTGAAACGATTTGGCTAAAAATTCCAACCACAGTTACCTGGATTGTGATAGTTTGCAATTATGGTGTAATATGTGGTGGAACTCTGGAACTTAGAAAATTTTAATTTATGTAATCTTGGACTAATTGGAAATTCTGAATGCTTATTTTCACTATGTATTGCACAGGTGCCGAGTTCACTTAATTCATCTTACTGTTACATACTGCAAGAGGGAGATTTTTTCTACACATGGATTGGCAGCTATTCCACACCTCATGATGAGGATCTTCTTTATCAAATGCTTGATAAGCTTAGTGTATGTGTTTTTAACTTTTTATAACTTCACATGTATATCCTGGCATAGTTGGGTACTTTTGAGATTTGACTCACAGTATAGTGTTTTTGTAAAAGTAGAATATTATTGTTCTTTCATTACTTTGCCAAAATTTCATCTATCCTGATACAGATTTTCAGTTTACCCTGTGCTAATGGAACCATATTCATGATGTTACAGTCCTAAAAGTTCTATTTTGTTATGATTTAATAACACATGAATGAGGGTTATACTTGTCAAGATGCTAACATATTTAAACTGTTTTGTGAATGTTTTCTGTTGCATAGCCTCTGAAGCAGTCTATTTTAGTGAGAGAAGATTCAGAACTTGATGATTTCTGGCGAATATTAGGCAAAAAATCAGAGTACCCCAAAGAAAGACATGTCAGACTTGCCAGTGAAGATCCAAGACTATTCACTGGAGGCTTTGAAGAAGGTACCACATAATATGTTGACCTAAATATCATTTCAACAAGTAATGCTTTGGTTTCTTCTTTTTTCTTTTTTGTAGACCTTGCTCTAAAGGATGATTTTGCTTTATTTGTCAGATAGTTACAAGGTAAGTCTTGTTTTAAGGTACTTCTGTCTTTATGGTCCATAATCGCTATTATATTTGATAGTGGAAACGGCTCTCTAGATAGTTCATGTAATCTTGAAGCATCTGATGCCTTTAAAAAAGTATAAAAATTCAGCACAGTTTGGATCCTTTTCGTCTGTCCTCAGTTTCATGTACATTCCCAATCAACAGTAGCTAAAATGTTTTTGTGATCTTTGGTATACAGAACAAATAAAAGGAGAGAAATGTGTAGGCTGTTTGTCTTCTTAAAGAAATATACAACAAATAAAAAAGAATTGCGTGCTATGAAATTGTATGCTGGAATTGCAATAGAGATTCTGAGTGTCGCTTGAAAAGAATTTTAAATTTGTTTTCGCTGGAAGGTAGATGCTTAATTAGATACTGCATATAAACCTTTATGTCAGGGAAAGGAGATTTACAACTTCACACAAGATGATTTAACAACAGAAGACGTACTTGTACTAGATTCTCACAATGAAATTTTTGTTTGGGTTGGGTTGTATTCCAACTTAAAGTCGAAGAACGAAGCGCTACATCTAGGCAAGGTAATTTTGCAAACATTTGATTTAATGCTTAATACAATTTCAAAGACAATATGCATTGACCCTGAAAAATGTTAAATTATTATGGCTCTACAAAATTATGTTCAACTTCTGGATTGTTAAATAGGATGCTAAAAGTTTAACTATTTTTTCCTTTTTGACTCTTTGCTTATCTAAATGAAAAAGAGAGTCTTCTTTCATTGAAATAATAAGGAAATTAGAGGGGGCGGGGGTAAGCATAGTTTTTATAAGAAGGATATTTGGCATTTCTAAGCTTTTAGGGTACACATTATCCTATATTTTATGTTTTGCAAGTGTGCATCAATTTTTTTTCCTAACATATCATAAATATGTATATTATTTAGAAATTTCTGGAGGCAGAGGTCGTATATCAACGGTCAATCGGGACTCCAATCTATGTAATCGGCGAAGGCAAGGAGCCCCCATTCTTCACTTGCTTCTTTGACTGGGATCCCTCTAAAAGAAATGTACATGTATCATACTTTAGTGCTAGATTATTATTTTTTTTTAACATTTTCTGTGAACTACCAATGTAATGCCACTGATGCAGCTAAAGCCCAAAATTTATTATGTTGCGACTGATACCCATTTTTATTATTATAAATATTGGTCAAATTTATTATCATGGTAATAGAAGTTATCTCAGGTGTTTTGGGATTGAATTATATGTGCAGGTGTATGGTAATTCATTTGAGAGAAAGCTGGCCCTTGTAAAAGGATCATCGCCTAAAATAGAGGTAATGTTTCTGTAACTGCAAGTAATTAAGGCATTTAGATTTTTTTCATGATCTTATTTAATATAATTGTTATGCCTTGTATGCTGATAGTCTGGCCTGTTTGAATCTTTAGCTGGATTGTCAGGTTGGTAAAAGCTTACCAAAATACTATTAATTTAGCTTATTTACCTAACACATATTGTCGGTGCTTTTAGCTTTTCCACATAAATGACCTGATACAACCTAAAATGGTCTAGAGAAAATGTGCGAGGAATAAAGCAACAAGAATATTTTGTTTTGTGAAATTAAAATTATACAGTGCTGACAATGCAGTCACTCAAGTCTGATACAGGGTTGATTGTCAAAGCTTTACAACATATAAAGTTTGTAATTTGGAAGTTATGCAATTAGGAAAATAAATGGAATGGCGCTATTTTGTTTTGTGAAATTGGATTGTACCAGTGATGACAATGCAGTCACTCAAGACTGAAACAGGGTTAATTCAAAACTTTACGACGTATAAAGTTTGTAAATTGGAAGTTATCCAGTATAGTAAACAAATGAAATGGCACAAGTACAACATGTATCAATGCTGAGGTTGCAAATAAATAGATAGCTTTCTTACATAAATTCTATATTTCATAAAGAAATGACTGTACTAAAATCTTTTGCGAAATCATAGGACTATATAAATAGGATTAAAATAAATCTTAATAGAGCCTTCAATTAATGAACTTATCAATAGGTAAGAGAGGTTAGAGAATAAAGAAGTATTACTATTTTTAAGTATTTAGAATATATGCTGGCAGTTTTATTGATTCTTAAGCAGTCTGACATTAACAATCAAAATTACTCCTGATAAAATACTAAATCAGTCCTGTATATTACAGATGAATGAGAAAGATGCAGTGACAAGACAAAAATCTCAAAGCCCGGCACCAGAGTTGCAAGAGACAGACACCGCAGTATATCCTTATGAGACTCTCAAGGTGGATAGTAAGACACCTATAATGGGTATAGATGTGACCCGTCGTGAGGTATGCTTCTTCCCAGAAATATTCTGTTTTGTAGAAAAAAATTCTATTTGGATCTTGGAAACTCTGTGATAGAATTTTGCATTGTGATTGTGCAAATCAAATTGGAAAATTAGATTCTATTTCCCAGAAATATTCTATTTTATAAAGAACCTGAGGAAAATTAGATTGGAACTGTGCACAAATTAGTAACTTGAATCAGAATATTTTAAAATTTGTATGATTTATATTAAGTTCTAGGATTACTTAAGACGGGCCTTATTTGTGATTGCTAAAGCTGATGGGCTACTTTGTAAGTACTAAAAAAATACATGCGAAGACTGATGTTTAAGTGATCTCTCATAAAATTGTCTTCATTTACAGGCTTATCTGTCAGCAGAGGAGTTCCAAGAAAAATTTGGAATGGCAAAGGATCAATTTTACAAGCTGCCCAAGTGGAGGCAGAACAAGCTCAAGTCTGATCTCAATCTTTTTTAAGGTTCAAATATGATCTTATTTCACCAGAATATTATCTATCAATGCTATTTTCATGCCACTTCGGTAAGGATGTTATATTATCCGTTTATCCGTTCTGATACCATTTGCTTATTAATTCACTCCCAGGTCAAGGGCACAGCATAGCACATGTTGTAAGGCGAGCACGGGAACCCTGTACTACATATAGAAGAAGCATTTAGGGCACATTTAGGAAGTTTTACTTGTGTTACTAAAACCATTTGTGCAACATTTTATTGTTTACGCCTTTGCAAAATAGATTGTACGAAAATCTTTTGCAAATCCATGTTCCATTTTTTAATGTCTAATTTATTGACCATGTGCTGTCTCGTGCTACCTTTATTTGTAATTAATTAGTTGTGCTTGCTGGACAGTTGTAGCATTAATCATAATATTTTTTATGGTGGAAATAATGCTTTTGGAATTTCTGTGTTTACAATTGTATGCAGTCATGACTAGGCAGGAGTAACATATATGTCAATTAAATTGAAGATATCGAAAATAAGGATTACTTAGTTACAAACATCTAACGTAATATCATAATGTAATTCCATTTAGCAACAAAAGCGTTATAGAGGTCCAGTGCCAAGAACAACAATACTTAAATAGGAAGCCATTTAAATTCTTCTACCAAAAGATAAAAACAACCTACTCTAGATCAAGAAAAAAAAAAAAAAAGAACAAGTATTGCACCACACTACAGGTATGTCACAATCTGATTGGCTGTTGAACAAAATCCTCGTCCATCTCGGCACCTTCCAAGCATATCAAATTATTAACACTGGGTTCTGAGCTGGCATTGCTACTCGTCGCTAAGGGCGAGTCAGACACGCTGACTTGGCGGCTCCGTGTTGGCCCCACACCTGATGCACCGGACCTAACACTATACATGGATGATGCGGGTATGTTTGTCATTAGTGGTCGCAGGTTGTTAGGTATGCTCTTTCTTATATCCTGCATTGTTGCAATAATTTCAGATAAAAAAGCTCACCGGCTACGTTATGATGTACAGACATTTTAAGACCCTGGGTCCATTTTAGAGTTTTTAATACTAATTGAGGGTGACCAAAGACTGATCAAAATTAAAGAGAACAATTCTTCTACATGTTGCATGACCACTTCCAGCAGAATCAATGTTCTTTTTAAGCCACTGGGTAATAAAAATTGGTATAAAAAGATCCGCCACTCTCGCTAATAGTATCACATATGTATCAAGAAGCAACACAAAAAGAATCCAGAGGATAAGAGAAAAGTACCATATGCCTCAATGCCATGTCAAGGGATTTCTTAGACAAGTTGCGGCCAAATCCACTGCTGCCATCTGGGGAAAGAGCAGGTTTATTACCCGTGAGACCAACATTGGAACCAGTCTCATGCTTAGGTGGGGCCAGCCGTCGCATATGAACCACCCGCTCAACCATCTTGTTTCCTATTGCAACTGGGTTTGGGCTAGAGTTGGTGTTTGGGTCAGCACTACCATTCATGTGAGCTCTCCTGGATGATGCTGTCAGTGTTGGAGCACTGACACCATTTGGGGCCCGGCCCCTGGATGGAGAACATGATTGGCGCCTCATCCTGGGATTTGTCTGGGGACCTGTATCCACTGAAGCTGATCTGGCATCATACAAAAAAAAAATATATATGATTCTCTTTTGCTTTACAAGATTAAAATAAAAGTCAGTTTAGACAAATATACAATTTTTCTTTTTTATGTTGATTGCTAAACTGGTTCTTATGGCAAAAGAAAAGGCAAACTTCTCTAAATATTTTGTTCTCTTGACAATTCGTACCTCTGCCCAACATTACTATCCAGAAATTATTTTGTTTAGATATAGCAAATATACCCCTGTAGATCAACATATTGAAAAAGAGCCAAGCATCTGCAGATTGGCATGTAATTCTACATATTTTGAGAAAACTGAGAAAATCATTCATGCTGGGGTTAATTGCTTTCAAAAAGTGTTGAGGAGCATTGCAAACATAAAAATGCACTTTTGCGATTTTTCAAAAAGAGCTCTTTATTTTTTTCCCCTTGATGCCTACCTGGCACTAGGGGCTCCAGGCCTCCCTCGAGAGGCTGAAGAGGGTCTATCTGAGGGCAAACTTGTCCTTAAATTTGGTGGTGCATCAAGAGAAAACCCTGGCATATCAGAAGGCTTCCATGGGCGAGACCTAACAGTAGGAGAGGCTGCACGTGTAGGTGGTCCTGTAACTGACGAGGGTTTAGTTACACCAGTCGAACCTGATCTACTAAGCACAGGAGGTGCGGATCGACCTGCTGGACCAGCACTTGTAATGGTTGTATTGCTTGGATTTCGTCTGGTAGGGGTTGAGGAACGGCTTGGTACTGGTTTTGGCTGTGAGGCTGGTAAACTTGAAGAACGGGATGGTGTTGACGACCTGGTTGGCACAGTGGACCGAGAAGGTGTTGTTGAGCGCGAAGCAGGTTTTGACGCCACTGGGGTAGGTTTGGACGCCACTGGTGCAGACTTAGTTGGGACTGGTCTGGATGGCAAGATGGGCCGGGAGGTGGGGGTGGAGGGTCGGGAGGGCCGAGTAGAGTGTGAGGAGAGGGTCGTACGACCTGTTGGTGTGGCTGGTCTAGATGAAGTGGGACCACCTGAAGAAGATGGTCTCCGGGTGGTGGTGAGGCTGTGGGATGAGTTAATACGAGATGAAAGGTTACTGCCGGTATTGCCTCTTGGAGGTGGATCTTGAGGATTAGCTAACTGTACAAGGGGAAGACAGACAGAACAACAGCACAATACATCATTAGTAAAAACTAAAAACCGATTGCTTCAGTTAAAAAGAAGAATCAACCACAGGAAAAAGTTAAAAATTAAATATCAAACTAAATTGCCTCGATTAACGAAACCAATACAGAGAGGTTGTTCCCATCAAATGCCTCTATCGTCCTTCCATATGTTCAAGAGGCACAGAGGCATAGTGACAATAAACCTTCTTTGGCACTTAAACAGATAACATAATTAGAGGAAAATCCTAATAATAATTCATGGGGAGAGGAAGAAAAATTGCTGAAAGAATTTATTCTCTCTCCAAGTCCGAACTTTGGCTTTTTTACATGCCTGAGTCAGCCTTAACTCTAATGTCAAGGTGTTGCAAAAATCCAGATACAAAAATACTTATTCCAGAATGGACATAAATAAGTGCAACTGCTGATGATGTGTTAAATACTAATAAATCCTGCAAATTTTGATCTTAATAATGCAATGTTCTAAAAACATTAGTTTGACACCCTTTTGAGGCTCAGCATTTGGTCTCAAATTTTAATTTCTAGGTGCTATTTTACACTTCGGTGGCTAACTATAAGACGTACAAAAACAGACTGCCCAACAAGGGGTTGGAACTATAAAACCATATCAACACCTGAAAAATCTCAAAATAAGCCTTCTAACACTCTACTCAGTACTCTAATTAATTAAAGAAAAAATAATTATGATTGCACAATACCCTGGATCTAAGAGCAGTTTGACGGGATTTGGGTGTGCCAACACGGCTTACTGGTGACTTTTTTGTCTGCGGCTCCAAAGATGGAAATAACGGTGTCCCTGGCGGCGTTAATAACCTGAATTAAAAGAAACACAAAGTGGGTGAGGAGATATTTGCATAATGGTCCTCCAATATCTTTCATTAGGATGCTTCCGTTACATACATAACATCCTCTTTATTTTTCTCTTCCTAAAAGCTTTTTGTACCATTTTTAGTTGTCTTCATTCAATTCAGTCAATTTCTTGAATGTGCTGTAATATATGATAATTTTATGTTTGGGTAGTTTGAGTGGAAACCACTCAAAGGTCTGTTTGAGACTCTGTATATCACATTAATGAGATTTACAAGGAAATATGTATGAAAGAGTATTTCATTTAGGAATTTCAGAAGGAATCCGTAAAAAGAGAAGAAAATGTGCGATGTAACAAGTACCAGTCATAGTCATTCTTGTCATTATCAGAGTTAAGAAAATCATCTATTCCAGCCTTGCGTACTAATGTGGTACTTGGAAGCACTTTATTATAGAGCGGAATGGCCCCTCCTTTCAACTCTGTTTAAAAAGACATTAGACAGAATGAGCATTCAGAAACAGCAGAAATAAACTGCAAAACATAGATATGTACCCCTATAAATCTAGTTTTCAATCGGTACTGCTCTGAAAACTCATACAATGTCCAAGCTTACAAGATAACACAAGTATCAATCTCAATCAGCATTGGTCAAAACCTCATAATTACCATTCACCAACAAATTTAAAACTGCAGACAAAGAAACACGAACAATTTCACTTTTATTCTTAGTCTCTGTCGCCTTTAATATTTGAACTGAAGCTAATTAAAGCTATGCCTGATATATCAAAACACCTATCGCAATTTATAAGAGGTCACGATAAAGTAATAAGTTGATATGGAAATATGGGGGTCACTATTGCACGAGTCATTGTCTCTGCTGGTCTATAAAATAACCCAAAATAAACAAACAAATTAATAAACAAAGGTCCTAGGTTAACTCAGATGTAATACAACTACCAGCTTATTAAATTCCAAAGAATGAACAGAGTATCAGAGCATATATGAAAATTTAAAATAGAATTTCACTCCAATACGCCCACCAAAAGAATTTTATTTTCGATCTGACGATTATAAATGAATATTACTCATTATGAGATTTATTTGTAACCGATAAAATAATTTGGGTGTGAGCATGGAAGCAACTTGCTTTAAAATATCAGTAAGGCATATTAAGATAACTTGTCACTTGTCAGTAACCCAATCTGTAAAAAAATACACAGACTTTATCCATATTATGATATAACATCTCAGGGAAAAAACAGCCAAATACCAAGTTCTACGGGGGCATGTATGAAAGATTCCACCCTATTCTCTCTTTCTCAGAATGTACTGAAATCTAAATGTCTGTTAATTTGCAAATGTACCCTAGAACATTTCATAATCACAAACAACAAAAGGAATACAAACATTCCCCAATAAATAAATTCCATGGTGGTTGTACCAAATCACAAAACCCTATCTATCTCAAGCACCAATTGGGGGGGTAGCACAGTTTGTACCTTGCATCGGATCGACGGGGTTGGTGGTGCCCTCCAGCTTGTCCCTGTCCCTGTCCCTCTCCTCCTTCTCCCGCTTGCGCATCTCCAGGAACAGCGCCAGCTCCTCGTCCTTCTCCTTGATCACCATCCCCAGCGTCCTCCCGCCGCTCATCGCATCCCCCCTCTCCCTCTCCCTCTCCCCCATATTGTAACTCCTGTTCAAATTCATCTCCTCTCCTCCCCCCTTTCAAAACCTCGCAAAGAACCCCCCCGAGCAGCTCAGCAAATCAGCGCATTCATAACAAACTCAGAGTCGCTTCCTTCCTTCCCCCACTGCCGACGCCTCAAACCCGCATTCCAGATCTAGGTACCCACCTGGCTGGTGTTGTGAGTGGTGGGAAGGAAGCAACCAAAAAAGAGGAGTCGAGAAAGAAAGAAGGTTAGAAAGAGTGAGTGACAAGCGAGAGAGAGAGAGAAAGAGAGAAAGGGAGGGATTTGAGTTTTGTTGTGTGAAAAAACTTGAGATTAGAAATTAGAGAAGGAAGGGTAATTTACTAATTTGTATTTGAATTGGGGAAGGGGAGGGCGTCCGAATCCGATGGATGGGTTTTGAGCGAGCGAGTGAGTTCTGTTTTGTTTGGATTTGTTTGTTTTTGGGATGGAGGAGATGGATGGGGGAGAGTGAGTGAAGAGGGGTTTTTTTTAGAGTGCTTATCCTCTGTTGCGCAGTATTCTTATTCTACTTTGCAGAGAATCAACGATGAGATATGAATTGTGTTGCACGGATATTAAAGCAGATCCTATGGTTGGATTACTTCGCAGTAGCTTACTGCGCAGTAGAGGATATGAATTAGTTTTTTTTAGGGCATGTGACAGCAGCTGTAAATATAAATAGTTTGATATACCAACTTCAACTTGTTGTCACTGCTCTCAAGTGTTCTTGGACTGGATGAATCCATTCTTTCGTGTAAATATAAAAATTGGTTATTCTTTATACGATCTTTTGAAATAATAAATATACAAAATTTTACTCAAGTATCATATGAATGATTTGTGCTATCTAAACATCATCATTCATGGCTATAAACAATGGTAAGGCTTTATGATTTAAAGTTTTAAGCAATTTGAAATCTGAACAGCTTAAACGACATTATTTTTTATGCGCAAACAATATTTAGTCACACTAAATTTCATTAAGTCTGCACATATTCATATTGCATATTCAAAATAAAAAAATAAAATAAGAACAATTAAATTCTATATAATCTTGAAAAAGTTCCTAGTACAGCCACTGCCAATCTTTCGAAAAAAAAAAAAAAAAAAAAAAGTTCCTAGTACCCTAAGTTAAAAATAAAATCATTTTCTCTAGTGCCAAACTGCCAATACACATGGAACATATAATTGTTTAACTTGCATAGCCATGACATAAAATTATGAATTATGATGAGATTAACAAAAAATCAATGGATACTGCAGCAGCTTTGAAAATGGAGAGGACAGCAACATACCCACCCGGGGGTTTCTAGTATGGGAGTAACAGTAACACTGGCCTAGTAATTACCCCTGAACTGATGCTGTTATACTGTTATTATCATATGTTATCTGTATTCTATCCTATGATCCTTAATCACTGTCGTTTTCTAATACCACCAATCAATGTCTTCCGGTGCTATATCTCAATGTGGGTCCCATTTGTCAGTAACTGTTTCTGCAGCACTTGCGTTACTCTTGGAGCATCCAGGATATCTACCCAATCGCCAGGATTGTCACATGGTCTTGGACTCTTGGTACATGTGAAGAATACAGTCACTGAATGATGGGACCCACAAATTCATCCACGATTAGACCGGGTGTGGAAGAAAGGAGACGTTTTTCCTCGCCAACCACCATGCCCCAGTTTGTCCTCTTTCTGGACGTCTCACTCTCCTCCCACTCTCACTGCACTGCCCTGGGTTTTGTTAACATTTACGAGGATGCCTTCCTGCCTGCCATTGTCAGTTCAAATTTTAATTCTGCATATTTTGGATCGATGAACCCAAAATTTCGGATTTCCCTCGGTTTTTCAATCAGCATGAAGACAGACAGGAATTATGTCGATGGACCGATTTTGAGGCCTGATGGAAGTGTTTTTGGGCTGGTTTGGGCCGAAGTTCCATGGCGTTTTCCACTTGAATTTGAAGCGATTTTCATGTCAAAGTGATTGATTAACTGACTACCAACCCAGCCGTTTAAGTTTTCCTTTGGAGTAAATTACGCGGATGGTCCCTAAAGAATCACTCTTTTACCAAATTGGTCCTTAAAGTTTCAAAGTTACCGATTTGGTCCTTAAGGTATTGATTTGCTACCAATTTGGTCCCTAAAGTTTGAGATATACCATTTTGGTCATTAAAATATTTTATCCATACCAAATTGGTCCTATCATTATCTACTAATGCTAAAATTTACAAAATAAGTATTTGATAGCATGAACAAATATATTTATTTGTACATTATTTAAAATTTTTAATAATATATTATCGTTATTTGTACTGCTAAAAATTAATTTAAAATACATGAAAATAATAATTTTGAATGAAATTCTTAATTTTGGGACCAATTTGACAAATATGAAAACTTTTAAGGACCAAAACGATATGTTAATGAAACTTTAAGGACCGATTTGGTAAAAGAGTGATACTTTAGAGACCATCTGCGTAATTTGAAAGTTTATTTTAAAAAAAAATTAACTAGTTGTCACTTTAGCATAAATTTTGTTTGTTTGATTAGATTATAGATTAGTGTTACTGTGAAGATAGGCATTTGGCGCACGAAATAAATGTCAAGCAGTTGAGTTATCTGCCCACCTTTTGCATATTTTTTCACGTTCATTTTTAACTTTTGATTGTGCAATGGCGAAGCCGGAACAACACTGAAGCAGGGGTCGAAAATTTTTTATATGTGTGGGGCTAAAAAGTTTTAAGTCAATAAAAGATATTGAATGAACAAATTTAAATTTAAAACATTTAAATATTTTTTAATATGAAAAGTACAAAATTATTTCATATTCTAAAACTTTATAACATCTAACAATAACAAAACACAAGAAATAACTAATATACTATGATGGCTTTGGAATTATACTATAGTATTTCTCCATATTAATTTGAAAAACTAACTTCATCAAAAAGAAAATTTTGAAAAACGAAATTACGCAGTGTGGCTTCGCCAGTGAATCAATTATTAAACTTGCATCCTATCCTATCCTGTTATAATTTTTTATTTGTCAATAGGAAAGTAACAAATAATTTTGATCATATGTAAAAGTAACAAATAATTTTTATTGCCAATACGAAATTATCCAATATATTTTCTTCTCGACTACCCTATTTTCATCGTATATAAAAGGGACCCCTAACAATTTTTGGCGTGGGACTCGTGTAATAAAAGTGGGGGAAAGGGGGGAACGATGTTAGAAGTATTGAAGCACTTTTGGTAGAAATAAATACATAAATTTTGATTTCTGATAAATATTAATTAATTAATAAAATCTGTCAAAAATTGAATCACTTTTGGTAGCTATTTCTGAATACTAATATATATAAAACCTAGAGAAATAGATTCATAATCTCTAGCTTTCTGTCATTATCTATATCATCTTTATTTGATACGTAATGTATTATCTGTTCTTACGTAATGTATTTCCATTGTAATACACGGGACGGGAACTTATTGGTTATACATACTAGTTCATCACAAAACAAGACTCACGCTTTTGTCTTTATTTTTTTGCCCATGTAAAGAAACTTGAAATCTGTCCAATGTCTAATAACTTTTCAGCAGTTAAATTGTAACAACTACATCAATATCTAACACTGAATTTAATAATAGTTGAAATCTAATCTCCACTATATAAACACTCAATTTCATGCTGACTTTTGGCGATTTACGTTGATTTTTTCTATCTGAAATGGGATTAAGAAAAATATGAACAAAAGGAAAATGTTATGATAGAAAAGTAAAAAAAAAAAAAAGTAAGTAGAGGAAACTATATGATAGCATAATTGATTTAGATACTCCTTAGGCTATCCAATCGAAAATTGTTTAAGAATTCAAATATTTATTACCTTTAGATGAAAAAAAACGTATGGAAATATACAATGAGAAAATAGCTGCATGTACAAAACAAACAACAACTTAACATTTCGCTTGTTAATGAGAAGTCAGGCCAATCAAGAATTTCAACTAAACATAACAAAGGAAAAAAAATGATCAAGTACACAAATTAACTGTTTTCTGATATCTTTTACTCATTGTTATTTTTTTTTCAATTAAAATAGAAATTTAATGGCAACTAAATACTTTTCCTTGTATCACGTTTTCAGATATATCAAAGAACTTTGAAATATAAAAATATAGTGATATAATATTCCATATAGATTAATTTGATTAGGTATGTAAATCAAATTAATTTAATCTCAGCTAAAAAATATTTTTTTGCTCAATAAAAATCTATAGTTACAAACTATTACAATTACCATGCATTGATAGACCGCCAAAACTTCCAAAAGTTATTACCATTTTTCATATATCTAATATATGATATATGATACGATGTGTACGTTAGGTTTTATTTAGCTTGTCGGATTTAAGAAATAGACACTACTATGCATGGTTGTCAACTTGTCGTGGTGTAAAGATACTAATTAAAACTGTCCATGACTCAATGCATCTCAACCCCCATCCCCATACTATTTGCTTGCAAGCATTACGTTAAGATACATAGTGAAATGACAATTGCGGGAAATTAAGTTCATGAATGATAAGTTTACTAACCTGAATATAATCTCGACTGCATCCTGCAAAAGAAAATAATGTTTTCTGGGGAAAAAGAAGTGAAATTTAATTAGTTCATGACCTAGTCAGAAGGAAAAAACAAATGAGCTCATTAATTGATTTTATTTATAAGAAAGATATAAGAAAACAAGATCACAATTTTTGTATTACCATGATAATATTCAAAGGCGTCCACTTGGTATACATGAATAGAACGAAACAATCAGCTAAAAACTTTATGAGTGCAAGTGCTGTATACCCAAAAAAAAAAAAAAATTATGAACCACGTACATGAGACTAAATCAAAATTAAAGTAGTCAATTGTACATTAAACAAATTAAATTGAACGAAAATCTGGAATTAATCTTGCCTACCATAGAAAGACGCTGCTAATTAAAAAATAATCTTTAAAATAAGTTTAGCTAGCTTTATAAAATAGATAGACAAAAATAAACTGGATGCATGTATACAATGAAATGATATTACTTTACACACTTGGGTTAAATGATTGGCTAATATATGTCAACTAGTAACCGACCCGCGCCATGCGGCGGGCGAACGATCTCTCAGTTCCTTTAAAAAAAATATTTCCTGGTGTTCTTCAGCATGAGCACCTCTTCCCCCTCCTTGCCCTCAATCTCCACCTGAGGAAATGTCATTGTATTCTCAACCCCACATGTAGCATCACAGGGTTTGATGGGAAAGAATGCATCAGAATTCTGAAAGATGCCAGAACTGATGCCAACCACAAGCACATAGTCACATACTATGAAATTCCAAAAACTCCTCTAGTGCCTACCCAATTTTGTACCGAGAATACAAAAGACCAAAGCAGCTTGGTAAATCATGATAGACTTCTCCATTTCTCCTTCAATGAACTCGAGGTTTCAGGATTATTACACGGTGCTACCCAACCCGAGTTTCTTGAGTTCTTCCAAGATGCCGAAGAACCTAAAATTGAGAGAGCAACTATCTTAATATTTCTGTTTTGTTGCAACATTACATGACTGCTTAAAGCAAAATGAAAATATATATATTTATAGTTTATTAAAATTCTATAAAATATGAAGGATTTTAATCTATAAGGAAAAAAAAAAGAATATCACATAAAGTGCTCATTTTTGTAAATATATTCTAAGTACCCCTCTTGGGTTCCTCAATTTCTGCCACATGCAGAAAGAGTTGTCACACTTCATTCAGTAATGACTTGGTGAATGCTCATGTGTTCACATATCTTAACCTCAAACAATTTCTGTAGGGGTACTAAAAATTTTCTTATCTCGCAATGATACGAGTGATATATATGATTGGTGCAGCAAGGAATCTTGGCCCAACTTACTGTGAGAATCGCCTTTCCGGTGTTTTCAAGTTTTAAGCCTGGACCTTTAATATCAGATTCAAGAAAGAAGTGCTTCCCTTTAACGTGTGCAGCAACATCTCTCACCTCCTGAAAGAATACAAATTACAAAGATGATGATGATGCTCATAGAAGAATTACGATTGGCAAAACATCACTGACAAGTTTATTTTACATGAGCTCCATATAATTATTTCTTAAAGAATAAGAGTTTTGTCTTCTAATTTTCCAATATCTGAAAATTTACCCAAACGACCCTTCTTTGTTCCAGAGGAAGTTCGAGAGGACCTTTAAATTGTATTTGTTGGAGAAAACAAGTCCAATTGCTATGATGAAATCTCCACTAATAGAGCAGCACAAAAATATATGACATTATTCTTTATTCGGGTTACACATGAACCTATAAAAAAATAGAAAATTGAATATCGTAGGACATTTGCTGTTTTGAGGTGTTATAGGTTCTCGTACTTGAAACTGAAAAGAAGTTCACTTAAGTATATAAAGAACTTACCAAAACCTTCTCCCACATATCATCTGCAACATATGTAAAAAAAAAAAAAAAAAAAAAAAAAAAAAAATCAAAACATTTAGCAAATTTACCTTCTTAGTTGAGCAAGAAATTAGATGCGCATTGGTTGCTATGTGGCCACCTCATTGATTGCTATGTTAATCTTTTCAAGTGTTAACCTTCCCCTCATATAACTGTAATAAAAAAAATAATAAAATGAGAAACCGGGTATAAAGCTGACTGATAAAAAAATTAAACTACTAAGAAAACAAAAAATTACGACGAAGTGTACAAACTCACGAGGGGACTGAATCAAGTTCTTCTGCAGAGACAAACCAGCAAGGTGCTGGACCTTTTCCCTTCTTCTCAAACTACAATTAATCATCACAAATTCACAATAGATGCATAAGAGGTGCAAGGTCCGTAAAATTTTAGGTCTAGAATGACAATACATTTAAGTTGTACATACCAGGAGTCGAAATGAAATCCAATCCATCATCAAATTTCCTACAAATGAAAAGTTGGGGACAGTTTTCACGACAGTTGGTGGAGCGAAAAAACGTAATTTACTGGAGAGGAAAAAACGATCGGATCAGGTTTATTTCGTCCGTCCAGATGCAACTTAATTTAAAATGGACGGCGATTAATGTAATTGGTAAGAACAAAACAAAATGGACTCTCCAATTCTTAGACGCATATTAAAATAGAGAGAAAGACACGGCTAAGAATATAGCAAGAGCAATGCGGCATGTTGTTAGCTAGGAGTTCATGTATTCAATTTTCAAAAAAAGAAGCTAATAAATCTATCTTGACGAGCTAACTTGTTAAACTGAAAATTCTGCTTAAGCTAAATGTAATAACATGTTGAAAAGTAAAAACTCATTGCGAAATTAACGTACTAGAATCTTCTTAACACATAGATATGTTAATTGGATAAGACTACGGAGAATTTTTAACTATCTGAATCGAGCCGTAAAAGAATTTATTTGTGACATTATAGTATGCTTTTTTTCAAATTTTTGAAAGTTAGCATTGTCAATATTGTTAATATAGACATTGTTAATAGATCCCTTCTCTTTATATATTCACAGTTGGCATACAGATACTATCTGAATCGAGCCGTAAAAGAATTTGTTTGTGACATTATAGTATGCGTATGTTACAAGAAAATATGTGTCAATTACGTGGCATGTACTTGTTACATGGTATGTATTGTCATTTCGTAAAACACAACGAATATTTACAAACTTTTTAAAACATTTTTTTTTTTAAGTTTTAGGGTATAAAAAGATTGTTATCAATTTATGTGTTAACAGATTATCATATAAATGTTAACATATGAAATACAATGTTGAATATCGAATATTAATGATTTAATTTACATTCTAACTCATCAACTGTGCATACTTTATATTAACAATTTAATAAATCCAAAATGCATTAATCACTTCTTTTTGCCTCTGTCGATTATTGTTATGTAGATATTTTTGTTCTCTTTTTGCATAAATATTGTTATAAAATGTTAAAAAGTTACTAATTTTGTGGTCAGTGTCAAATCTTGGTAGATAACGAGGGTACTATATCGACACTAATTATTTCATAAACTTCTCCTATACAAATAGCCAGTGACGGAGGAATCCGTATCATCTGAAATGGTCAGGACAAAGAGTAGTGAGGAGTGGTCAGCTGGCAACACAAATTTGATTTTTCGGGCAGCCTCGAGATCCGCACTGAGATTTGTAGGGTGGGGATTTTGACCCTTGCACATGGAATACCCTAGGGGATGTGATTTCACGACGGAGGGGGGGTTTTGGTGGCTCGCTCGACTTGGATTGTACCGAATTCATATCCCCTGCAGTACCACAATGTGCAGTTCACAATGTCAGCAGTTGGATTGTATCAAGATTCGTACCAACGCGGATCTCAAGATGATCAACGGCTGACGTTGTGAACTGTACAATGCGGTAAATAAGGGGATGAGCATCGGAGTGGGACCGGACCATCAAAAGTTCAAAACGGTTTCAAGTTTTACCTCGTTTAAGGGGTCCGTATCAGCTGAGATCCAAAATGGATCTCAGGACCCTGCAATCGTGATCCGGCGAATGTGGTTTTTAGGGGGGTTTTTTGAAAATAAACTCAACCGTCAGATCACGTTTGCAGGGTCCTGAGATCCATTTTGGATCTCAGCCGATTCCAACGCCCTCGTTTAATCCAATTCGCAATTCCCTTTAAATACTCACTCGTTCAATACTTATTCCTTAATTACCCAATCAAGACTTTACCTTTCCAAATCAACACTCTTTTCCTTTCCTAAACCAGAAACATGATCAAGAACCAAGACCGATGTCGTCCCTTCACACGCCGGCGGCAATTCGTCACATCCTGTCCCTTCACACGCCGGCGCCGCCAATCCGTCGCAGCCTATCCCTTCGCACGCCGGCGCCAATCCGTCGCAGCCTGTCCCTTCACACGCCGGCGCCATTCCGTCGCAACCTATCCCTTCACACGGCGGCGGCATTGCCCCGGCCGACCACCATGTCCGACGAGACCGGCGGCTCTGATCCGGATTAGGCCGGACAAGCCAAAGACGGAGTGTCTGAGAATGGGAAGAAGAACGATGGTTAAAAGGGGAAGACCGATGGAGATGGGGGCCGAAGGGGACTGGCAACATAAATGATCAATATTGCCAGTGAACCAATTTATTAAACTTGGATCCTATCCTATTCCATCCTGTTATGATTTTTTATTGTCAATAGGAAAGTAACAAATAAATTTCGATTGTATGTAAAATTAACAAATAACTTTTATTGCCAATATGAAATTATCCAATATTTTCCTTTCGACTACCCTATTTTCATCGTATGTAAAAGGGACCCCTAACAATTTTTGGCGTGGGACTCGTGTAATAAAAGTGGGGGGAAGGGGGAACGGTGTTAGAAGTATTGAAGCACTTTTGATAGAAATAAATACATAAATTTTGATTTCTAATAAATATTAATTAATAAAATCTGTCAAAAATTGAAGCACTTTTGGTAGCTATTTATGAATACGAATATATATATAAACCCTACAAATATGGAATTCATAATCTCTAGCTCTCTTTCATTATCCATATCATCTTTATTTGAAAATTTTATTTGTTCTTACGTAATGTATTATCATTGCAATGCACGGGACGGGAACTTATTAGTTATACATACTAGTTCATCACAAAACAAGACTCACGCTTTTGTCTTTATTTATTGCCCCTGTAAGGAAACTTGAAATCTGTCTAATGTCTAATAACTTTTCAGAATTTAAATTGTAACAACTGCATCGATACTAAACACTGAATTTAATAATAGTTGAGATCTAATCTCCACTATATAAACACTCGATTTCATGCTGACTTTCTGCGATTTACCTTGATTTTTTCTATCTGAAATGGGATTAAGAAAAATTATGAACAAAACGAAAACGCTGTGATAGAAAAGTAAAAAAAACAAAAAGTAAGTAGAGAAAACTATATGATAGCATAATTGATTTAGATACTCCTTAGGCTATCTAATCGAAAATTGTTTAAGAATTCAAATATTTATTACCTTTAGACAAAAAAAAAAAACTGTATGAAAATATACAGCGAGAATATAGCTGCATGTACAAAACAAACAACAAGTTAATATTTCGCTTGTTAATGGGAAGTCAGGCCAATCAAAAATTTCAACTAAACATAACAAAGGAAAAAAATGATCAAGTACACAAATTAACTATTTTCTAATATTTTTTACTCTTTGTTATTTTTTTTTCAATTAAAATAGAAATTTAATGGCAACTATAAATTTTTCCGATGCAAAGCACGTTTTCAAATGTATAAAGAAGTTTGAAATATAAAAAATATAGTGATGTAATATTCCAATCAAATTAATTTAATCTCAGCTGAAAAATAATTTGTTGCTCAATAAAAATATCTAGTTACGAACTATTACAACTACCATGCATAAATAGACCGCCAAAAGTTATTACCATTATTCGCGCAAGATTCGCGCAACTCAATCTCAAAAAAGCTCCCCTATAATCCTCATCGTTGATTCACTGCGCAGCAGAATATAAGCACTAACTAAAACCTCGTTTAAGCGTGTCAATTCCCTTTATATACTCGTTCGGTACAATTATTCCTTAATTAAACCTATCAAGATTCTTCCCCTTTCTTAATCAAGAACACTCCAAAAACCAAGACCGATGTCGTTTTCCCTCTCGCTTCACACTGCCAGAGTCGAGCTCTCTTCGACCGATCTGCTGGCCGCGATCGTCGTCGGCTCCGGCTCCATCTCACCGTCCGCCCCTTTCCGCGCCATGATGAGCGTGCCGGCAACATTCTTCCTCACCCCGCTTCATGTTTCCATGGCGGGTGTCCCCCTCAAGCCGCCGCTTCACATTGTTAGAGCCCCGGCGGCAGTCCCCATCACGCGCGCCTGTTCTTGCTTCCCCGACGTTGGCACCGGCGATCGCCCTCCCCATCGGCACCGAGCACTCTCTGCTCGTTCTCGGTGCCCGGTTGATCACCATGTCCGACCAGACGAGCCCGGATCTGGATCAGGCTGGAGAAGGTAAAGATGGAGTTGCTGAAAAGAAAGGGACTGGTGCTGGGAAGAAGAAGGGAGATGTGGGGGGGAGAGTAGACTGGTAAACGTGCCAGAAAAGCTGGGAAGAAAGCTGGCAAGAAGCAAGGAAGATCTCAAATTGGAGGTGAGTTATCAGTCGTACCATTACAAGTTTGAACGGTCTGGGGGAAAGAGTACAACGCAATGAAGCTGAAGGTGGAAAAGTTGAACAAAAGCTGAAGAAGGGTTTGGAGAAGGGGAAATTTGATTTCTCAAAGATCCTGCAAGGGGTAAATACTGTTGCTGCCGTTGTGTTGTTCGTTTTGGTTATACATACTAGTTCATCACAAAACAACACTCACGATTTTGTCTTTATTTTTTGCCCTGTAATGAAAATTGAAATCTGTCCAGTGTCTAATAACTTTTCGGCAGTTAAATTGTAACAACTGCATCGATACCAAACACTGAATTTAATAATAGTTGAGATCTAATCTCCACTATATAAACACTCGATTTCGTGCTGACTTTCTGAGATTTACCTTGATTTTTTCTATCTGAGCTGGGATTAAGAAAAATTATGAACAAAACGAAAACGTTATGATAGAAAAGTTAAATAAAAAACAAAAAGTTAAGTAGAGGAAACTATATGATAGCATAATTGATTTAGATACTTCTTAGGCTATCCAATCGAAAATTGTTTAAGCATTTAAACTGAATTGAATTGACTTTTTATATTATGTCTATACTCTATACCCCCTTCCCCTTTTGAATCAACTAACACTAGTAACCGGACCTATTTAGTATCAGTACTATCAACTGTTGCCTTATGTATTAGGTTTGCCTTTTGTACCAAATCTGCATAGGAACTCATTACTTTGGTAATCCTAGCAAACTTTATCGCTTCTCCCAATTTGCCATATAAATATTGTATAAACAATATTCTCTAAAAAGATAGCTACTGAAAAAATTGTTTTGAACATTCGGTTAAAATATGATTACCCGCCGCGAATTCGGTTAAAATATGATTACCCGCCGCGAATCGCGCATAAATACTCTAGTATGATCTAATGACTGAAAATAATTAATTCGGTCCTTGTTAATTACATATTCGGACATCCCAAAACTCGGACGAGTGATTTAATACAACTTAAAAAATGAATCTGACCAATTCTAATCTCCATAAAGGTCACAATAATAATGACAATGAAAGAGGAACTAAAAGGAAGCAAAATAAAGAGAAAAATAAATGGGTTCTGACGTTCTGTCACCTGTGCGGTGGATAAAGTGTACACGCAGCATAGTTACAGAATACAGATCAATAGAATGATCAGAAGCTGCACACATTGCCGCACCTCTTTGGTAATGCAACCGCCACATAAACTAAACGATGTGCCTCAAAGAAGGCGTCGACCGTCTGGACCCGGCTCACCGTGTCACAAACCCAAATGTCAGTAGAACCAATCACCATCACCAATAATAATCCAATACAAATCGACCAGAGTCCACACAGTACTGAAGTTGGTTACTTGGTGTTTCATAATTGCAGTAGAACAGGTCCAACCAAAACCAATAGAGCCTTCTCTGACACACCCAATTCCAGAGACAAAGGAAAAAGAATCGTCTATTACTTATCCCCTAATTTCCTGCATCTTGCAGTTCATAACGTGAGCCGTTGGATCGTCTCAAGATCCGAGTTGACACAAATCTTGAGACAATCCAACAGCCCACCATGAGCAGCAAAACGCAGTATAGCAGGGGATTTGGAATCAGTTCATCGTCCTTCGTACGGACCCTTTCCGTCTTCCCGCCACTCTCCCGAGTGCTCATCCCCTGACCTACTGCACTGTGCAGTTCACACCTTCAGCCGTTGGATCGTCTCAAGATCCGCTCTGGAACGATTCTCGAAACAATCCAACGGCTGGTTCTGTGAGCTGCATAATGCAGAAAGCAGGGGATATATGAATTTCACTCTCCTCGCTTCAGCGGCTCAACCCCCCTTTCACACCCTCAACAATCATAAATCAATCAATCAAACAGAATGGCGAGAAGGGCGCGATTCGTGCACGCCGATAGGGAGCGCGAGGAGGAGTCATCGTCGGACGAGGAACCGGTGGAAGATGAAGAAGAGGGAGTGGGAGAGGAATCAACGGACGACGAAGAGGAGGAGGAAGAAGTGAAGTCAGTGAAGGAGAAGACGAAGAAGAAGGAACCTATCACCATCTCTCTTAAGAAGGTTTGCAAGGTGAGTCAGTACTCAGTAGAAAGAAGCAAACTTCATCTTGCATTTTCAATTGGCGTTGTTGTGTGATTGTGTCCGGATTATAACACCTTTTCAACAAAATTTGGTACTGAAAGTGTGAAACATGGAATTTTTCATTATTTTATTGGATTGGATTGGATTGGTTAAAACCCTAAACCCTAAATCAACTGAATATGATTGACAGGTGTGCAAGAGAAAGGGGCACGAAGCTGGATTCAAAGGAGCAACGTACATAGACTGCCCCATGAAACCTTGCTATCTCTGTAAAAGACCTGGTGTGCAGTTCCAGTCCCTTGTGTTGATACAATACATTCAATTTGTTCAAAAGTTGCATCTTTCTAGGTCTCACTGTTGCAAATAAGAACCGATGTTTTCAGTACTTTTCATAGATAGATGGTTGGAATCTTTATTTGCTTAGTTTAAATGAATGGTTATAATACCAAGCTGAATATGTTTATGTACTAAGATAAAGTTTGCCTTACTTGTTCTTTAGATGAGTATAATCAGTTTAACAATTGTTTGTTATTTGAAACCAAAAATATATGCTGTTAGTTTTGAGCAAGAGAATATTTGCATAGCTTTAAAATATATAAACTTTTCAATTTTTTTTATTTGATCTGAAGGGCATACAACAATGACCTGTCCACATAGAGTGACAATGGAGCATGGTGTAATACCAGCCCAGAAAAGGAGTGCTAAGACTCCACTTGATTATGTATTTCAACGGGAACTCAAGGCCAAGCTCCCTTATACGGTAGGTTATGTATTAATTATGCAAGGTTGCGGTATTTCGCAGAAGAATCTTTTCTAATTGTACGTACAGCCAAAATATTACCCTGATGCTTAGGTTCACCCATCGGTTATAGTAGCTTTAGGATTTTATGAAGAAATGATTGGGTAGACAATTTTGATAAAGGATGTCTTTCCGTTGTTCTTGTAAGATTGCAATTGAGCTAACCATATTGCCTTTTTTTTGAATTTCTTGTAAGATTGCAATTGGGTAGGCTTCATATTGCCTTTTTTTTGAATTTCTGGCTTGGGTTTTATCTAAATTTACTTCCTTGGAGCAATGATGTGTACTTTTTTGTCTTTTTGATTTTAGGTGAAACCTAAATATGTTATACCAAATCAGTTGGAGTGTGGAAACATTAGGTTTCACGTCAGGCGCATCACGTGTCTTGAGTTTCATCCGACTAATGACAATGTTATTTTGTCTGGTGATAAGGTAAACATATAGTACCTGTACAGTTGTATCATATGTCTATATTTTATAATACAATCAAGCTCTTTGGTGCACAAACTTTTACTGGGCTATTGAATTTTTGTTATGCTTCTCTTTTTGAACAGAAAGGACAGCTAGGGATATGGGATTATGTGAAGCTTCATGAGAAAACATTATATGACTCCATACATAATTGCATTGTTAACAATATTAAGTAAGATTTGTATTAGCCTTTAGCCCTTTACTTCATATCACCTTAGCCATTTTATTTTGGTCTTTTTAAAAGTTTTGCAATCTGTTGCATCATTAAGTTGTGTATTTAAGCCTCGTTTCATCAGAGTAGTTATCAAGTACATAGTACATGAGCAAGTGTTGAATTTTCTTATAAACTTTTGCATTCTTTATTCCATCATGCATATTTTGCTCTCGGTCTCCGGATTCTTTTTTTTTTTTAAATTGTTCATTGACCTTCTTTTGAGGGCATAGTTGAACCAGTAAACAAAAATTGTAAGCTTTGCCTCCTTATAGCACTAAAAAAAAATGTAAATCCAATTGTATCTGCTGCAACTTGTAGTGGTGGTACATGTGTGTCGGGTTGTGCAGGGTATAGAATTGGTGCAATTAAAACCAATCATTACATATCTATGATCTATCAGTTATTCATGGTGAAACTGTTTTTGTATGTTGGCTTTAGGTTTGATTTAAAAAATGAAGATAAGATATATATGGCGTCCTCTGATGGTACAGTTAGCTATACTGACATTGTGACTGGTCTTTCTTCTCCCTTGTTGGATTTAAACCCTAATGGCTGGAATGTAATTATCTTCTCTATAAAGTTGATTTAGTTTTATTTCTATGTTCTGATGGCTAATTGTTACCTTTTTAAATGAAACTGTAGCATCTTACTTGTGTATGTGTTTTATATCTTGTTAACAATAGGGCCCCAAAACATGGCATATGCTTTATGGTATGGACATGAGCAATGAGAAGGGTCTTGTTCTAGTGGCTGATAACTTTGGATATCTTTACATGTAATTGAATTTGTTAAATTGTTTGACATTCCTATTTATGTCTTTTTTGCCATGCTTTCTTTTGGGGAAGATGTAGCATTAATTTTTTTATCTACTTTTCATAAATAAAGGGTGGATAAGTGCACAAATAAGATGGTAGAGAAGCCGATACTAATACACAAAAAGGGTAGCAAGATAACAGGCCTCCATTTCAACCCTGCCCGACCTGATCTGCTTCTAAGCTGTGGAAATGACCATTTCGTGAGTTCCTTTCTTCAGCCATGGCTTTTGGTTATGAGGCATCAAAATTTTTTTGCATATCCAGCTGACATTTAAATGAAACTTATTTGTTCCTTTAATTGCTGATCGTATCTGATGATATTGATGTTTTGTTCCTTGAAGTTTAATGTGCTAATATAGATGGGCGAGTATATTTTGCTATTGCTAATGTGTTGCAACTGTGATATGTCGATGTTCAATAATAGTGAGTGTGGCTGTACATATACGGTACTGCTGTTTGTACTCTTGTACCCTCCTGACACACCCATGTTGTGCAGGCCAGGATTTGGGATGTGAGACAGCTTACATCAGGGTCATCAATTGCTGACCTTGCGCATGGGCGTGTTGTTAACTCAGCATATTTCTCATTGGCAAGTGGGACCAAGATACTTACAACGTGTCAAGACAATCGGATCAGAGTTTGGGATTCTATATTTGGTAATCTTGAGTCTCCAAGCAGAGAAATAGTGCACAGTCATGATTTCAATCGCCACTTGACTCCATTTAAAGCTGAGTGGGATCCTAAGGTATTTGAATTACGTTGCTAATAGTTGTTCAACTTTTCATCACCAAACTTCTGAGTTACAGCATTTGCAATTAGGACATGAAGTGCAATTTTGCTTTCTGTTCTGGTGTGAACTTGTTAGGCACTGCATTAACTTTTAAATCAATAACACACTGTTATAACTCAGTTGTGATTGAGCAAACATCGACTACAATCTGTAACAAGTATTATAAGCTCTCTATTTCTCTCTATTAGGTTACTTTGTAGAAAGGAAATTTCTTGATAATGAAAAATAATCACTCTAAATCAAATTTGCAACATGACATAAATATTAGTTGTTTATAATTAAAACATGCATGAATCTGGTAAGATTGAATCATGAATAGGCATCAAGTGCATGACATTGCACTTTTTTTATAGCCTTGTTTTAGATCAAAGCATATCTGTTATGTGCTCATGCTGTACCTTATATTGTAACATGCACATAGGACGAAACAGAAACGGTGGCAGTAATAGGACGCTATATAAGCGAGAACTATGATGGTGTAGCACTGCATCCAATTGATATCATTGACACCGGTTCTGGCTCTCTCTTGGCGGAGATAACAGATCCAGATATAACCACCATTACTCCTGTTAACAAGCTTCATCCTCGAGCAGACATCTTAGTATCTGGTAGTGCAAGGTAATGTAACTATATTAAAATTGTTTTCCTTAATCCTATCATGACTCCCAACAAAGGTGTATATATTTTCGCTCATTACTAGCTGTGCACTTGGATTTATGATTGAAAGCAGGCCTTGTGCATCTGGAATTATGCAAAAAATGTAGTTGCCTGTTGGGGGGGTCTTAGTGAAGTTCTTTTTACATGTTTTTTCAGGTCTGTACTTATATGGAAGCCAAAAGTAGAAACAGAAGATCCTCAATCCGAGCAGTTGAAAAGGAAGCAGAGAGAATTTATTTATGGAAGTGGAAGTGGTAAAAAGAGTGATGGTAAAAACCCCTACAATGATAGTAGTGATGATGATGACGACTTTGGCAAAGGCGGGAAGAAGAAAGTTCCCAAGAAAGTTGAGACTAAATTTACACATAATGCCACGAAGGGGAAGGGGAAAGGGAAATCCAAGATGTAGAATTGCCGATCTCATAGAAACCTTGTGCACTTACTATACACAGTCAAGGAGGCTGAGGCTGACTTCAACTTTGTTCTTGGTAGATTTTGTTTAACAATACACATAATTAGTTAGGCAATGCTTGAGCCCTTGCGCTTCGAATTTTGTATATCAAATGTTAGTTCCATGTATATATACCCAGTTCAGTGCTTTTTAATGGCCTTATGTTTTTGTGAAGCGTTACATAGTGTCGCATCTTCTTTCACTAATGTGTAGCATGGCATGGGTTATAGTGGATTTCATGTGTTCTCTTGCTTGTTTTAGTCAACAAGCAAGCCTGCATGTTCATTTTTCTAAACTTTTATCAGAGTGGTATCATCGTGATTTTGTTGATTGCAAGTCGAAAGAGCGCATAGGAAAGTGCACATCAAGAGAGAATGGTAACATATCACATTGTTTGCGTCCGTGTACAATTAAAGCACAGTCTCTCATCAGATCAGCTCAGAATGTGTAATCACATTAATCAGCCAATTCATCGGAGATAATCAGTCTATTTTGCACTTTCAGGATAATCGAATTTCTATCCCAGCCAGCTTCTTCCAACTTATCCAGGAAGTCAGCAAATCCTTGCTCCAATTTAACGATGCTTTCTTCTAGCAGTTGATAGTACATTGACAATGAGTCCACTGATTCCTCATCATGCAATTTCAGTTGCGATCGGTGCTTGTCGAACCAGTATGCTTGCCATAGGCTTCTTAATACTGTCATACTGTCTGCCCCCTCCTAAAGAGAAAAAGATAACAGTGAAACGAGCCCGCCTGAAATTAGTTCTTGCAGATAGTTCTCCCAGATGTCATTTGCACTGAGAAATGTTGACATCTGAAACTGCAGTAAAAACATAAAGGAAACATTTGCTAAAGAAGTGTCTGGACAAACCTTGAAAGTTACAAAGAGAGCCAGCCCTTGCTTGCTGCTGTTTCTCTCATCCACACTTAGTATATATTTTTCTTTCTTGAACAACTTCAGAAGCGTTTCCACCTATTTGACAAGGCCCAAGAGATAATAAATAAGCTTGTGGTGCACAAAAGTGTCAATGAGACTGAAAACTAAGACTAGATATATACCCTATAGCATGATCCATCTTGATCAAGCATAGTCTCGATTGATTCGCCAAAAGAAATGAACGGCGATGTGAATTTCTCCCAACAAAACATATTCTCTTCTTTATTGCAATTTAAATATCCTATAATATTAACAATAAAAAAGTTCAGAACAATACAGGGAGGGAAGAAAAGTTAAATCATTCATGAGAAAATAACTTGCAGAAATTCATTGTGAAGCACAGAAAACTGACCAGGAACTTTGTCAAACAAAACATGAGATTTAACAAGAATACGAGCTCTCTTTAGGTTGATCTGACAAAAAACTGAGCATATTAGAAACACAATTTTTCGAGTGTAATCAGAATAGATAGTTTAGGCCCATTGAAAGCTTCACAATTATCATCTGCAACACAAATCACAGGAGCCGCAAGATCAAGCATCAGTTTTTGCATAATTATTCTGAACTTAGGGGTGTACGAGATGAACTCTGCAGCAATTCAGCCTTTCAGGCACAATTGGTATGTGTACCAAACAAAGTATGTGGGTGTTATCCTAACAAAGATAAGGTGGGTTTAATTGTTCATCCAGGCAAAAATTTAATAGACAAAAACAACCTTACAGTGCGGAACTTGATAACAGAGAGAGACTTATATCGAAACCAGAGATGGAGTAGACGCACAGTAAGCCATGTAAATGTCAGGTTGGTATATGACGATTGCACTCCTGGTGTATCCTGTTTTACGACGAATTTCAATTTCAGTATGCTTGAAATTTAATTTCATTTTTATATTACATAGAGCTAAAATTTGTATATTCCATCAAAACAAGAGGATATCGCTCAAATCTCTCCTTATGAAGGTGCCTACTGGTATGAGAAAGATAAGAGGGCACCCCATTGTGATCCCTGCAGATATAATGAGAGGGGCACATACACATGTACAATGTCCTTGAGAGGCAAGTGCTATTTATTAGGGTCCACACATCATATTATATGGAAAGAAAATTAAGAAATAAAACCTCATACCAGTACAAAAATTCCAACAAGAAGGCCAACAAGCTGCGCTGCCACTTCCCAGACTTCTTCCTTTCCAAATTAATATAAGATTGAAGTTACTAACGTAAAAAGAAAATATCATAGGAAAAGTGAAATGTGCAAATATTAGCTGAAGGGTATACTTAGTACAATTCTTAATAACACCAGTTTGCACCAAGATGGATTAGTATAACATCTTAATAAGCAAACCCACATGTAACAGTACGTTATCGGGTTAGAGCTGACAGTACCCACACATAACGGTACCACACCTGGATGCGTTTTATACTAACATTCCAAATACCTTATTAGAAGAACAGTAATTTCATGTATAACAGAAAAAAGATACCTTTGCTGCTATTTCACCAAGATTAGAGGAGATGGCAAAATGATTTTGGATGACCCGAAAAGAGGGGTCTCTCAGCCCTCTTGCAACTGCCTGGTTCATGTTAAAATAAATATCAGTTGATACATTCTTGTCCCTCCAAACCACAAAGTTTCACAATCCTTATAAACATTTGAAAAATCACTTTCCTCTTGTTTCTTCAACAAAGGCCCTAATTATCTCTCTTTGCTCCTTCGTGGATGAGAAATGATAATTAACATAAAGGAGGCTTTAAACATTTTCGAATGGATGGATGCCACCATAATGTTGTACCAGAGCGAAAATTTTCCGTGTTTTCTATTGTCAACTATGGAAGAATATGTAATGATGTGCAGCTGAGGTTGCCTTTAAAATAGCTAACGTGTTTACAAGTAGTACCTTGGTAAGGTTTCCTAAGGATGCGAGGGGGAGGAAATACTCTGGATAAAGTGGCGTGCTCAAATCAAATATGCTACATATCAAGAAGTTATTCCATAGTCAAACCTCCTGCAACTGGGAGTAAAACACTCTCTTTTTTATGAAGTGCACCTCTCATTCTCTAATTTCATCCAAGTTGGTAACATGCTCCATGTTGCAGTTATTCGCATGTCATCACAGATTTCGTGCAGAATTTAAGATAACAAGAAAACAGTCCAGTAGTCATATAAATTGCAGGAGAAGTTAGTTCTAGAACAGACCTGCCAGCACTACCAATTATATCAGCATACATACGCCAGACTCTTGGATCATCATCAAATAAATTACCAAACCGACCACCTATTTTATGGCAGAAGAAACAACTTTCTTAATTCTTTGTTGACAAAAACTAAAAGAGAACTTATTAGAAAATGACAACCAATCCATTCTAGTTACCAATAAGAAGGCGTCCAATAGCTCCTATTCCATCTTTTGACACCCATCTGTTAGCATCAGGGGGGCAAAAAAAAAAGAAAAAGCTAAATCAAAGAACTTTTATTCTTCTTCATATTATGTTTGAAACATGCTCCAAAAAGCAATTAATTTGAATTTATCCTACCAAGGACAGACCTGATAGCAGCTGCGGTGGCGGCAGTTGTGCTCCCTGAGAAAGAACCTACACCTACAGCCTACAAAAGAATTGTTTTAGAAGCAAGTAGCATACTTTGTATGAGCAACCTTAACAAATACTTACTTGTGACCACTTCACTTCCTAAGAACACAAAAGTGGTTCGAAAGGTACAGCATGGCATAGATTCTTATAGTGGTTATTTAAAAACTTCATGAGGATGCTTGAACAAATTTGAAGATGGATACGATACCTTGAGGAGACTAGAAGTGACTAGTGTATTGCAAACCCATCCAGTCACGTTTGTGGGAAATTGCAAAAGCATGTACTCCAAATAATCATCTGACACTGAATCTGGTGATCAATTCAAAACAGAATAACATTTTTGTATCACCACTTAAATATCTTATTTGCAAATAACGCATCGCGCATGTGTAACCCACAGTTGGCACGTTGCACATATTTTCAGACTAGACTCTGGGTTAACTGTTGATTTGCTTAACAGTAGACAAAAAATAGCTCAATCTGAATACAATGAAGCCAAGTGAATTGAAACATTTTATGGTGAGTTTGATAACACTCCGGCAATTCATAATGTTTCCGACTGACAAAACAGAACCATATTTATGGTGGTCGGTCGGTTAATCATTTGCAAATAACCCACAATTTTCTAGATGGATTGCAAAAACAAGACATATTGGGTACGATTCGCACAAAAGCAGCAAGGATATTCAGATCAAACATCCGGTTTTAGTACCAATGAAAGTTCCAAAAATAAAAACTTTTGCTGACCAGGATATCCAGCTGGAAGTATAAATTCCTTGAGAACACCAGGAATCACAGACAGGGCATCTTCTCCGGGTGAATCCTCCACCTGAGATTCCTCTCTATCCAAAACTGTTTGCAACTTCGCATCCTCATCCAACAAATATCTGGTACATATTATTTTACAGAATTCGTAAACAAATAAACGGTAGAAAGCACAACAACAGATGCTGTAAATAAATCCAATCCAATCCAATCCAATCCTTGTACCTCTTGATGGAGCCGTCACGGTATCTCTCGACAAGCAAGGTCCGTGCCTTTCTACAATCCAAACGCACTCCATTAATTAATCAGCAAAGAGGATCAAAATAGAAGATCAAGGCATGAATGTATGTGTGTATGTGTGTAGTACTTGAGATTGACGGCAGCTCCATCTCCGAGTTGCTGCTGCTGCTGCTTGTCGACGGAGGAGAAGCACGCTCTAACGGAGGAGGTGCGGGAGACCGAGGTCGAGGTCGAGGTCGGAGTGGGATTTATTACAATTGAGCTCCGGATGATATGTACTGTTGTGTTGTAGTAGCTTATCATCTTCTTCTTTCTACACTACGCTGCTACCTACACTGCACTGACACTCTTCACTCTTGGAAATGGATGGCCCGGTTGAAGAAGACTGTCGGCCTCAAGGTAAAGTGCTGCATGGCACGTGGACCATTGGATCGCCTCCAAAATCGAGCCTGCACGAATCTGGAAGTGATCCAACGGTCCATGCGCCATGCAGTACTTAACCTTGAGGCTGAGGATAAGCACTCGGATGGATAGATAGGGAACGGGAACGGGAACGGGAACGGAAAGGAGGAATTTATATCCCCTGCTATACTGTATTGTGCAGTTCACAACGTCAGCCGTTGGATGGTCTCGAGATTCGTGCCAGCCCGGATCTTGAGACAATCCAACGACTGAAGTTGTGAACTGCATAATGCAGTAAGTTAGGGGATGAGCACTCCGGAAAGGAGGAGGATCGAGTACTCATCCTCCAATGTACTGCATTGTTGTGCAGTTCGTCAGCCGTTGGATGGTCTCGAGATTCGTGTCAGAGTGGAGCTCGAAACTATCAACGGCTGACGCTGTGAATTGCACAATGCAAGTATGTTTGGGGATGAGCACTCCGGAAAGGAGAAGGATCGAGTACTCATCCTCCAACGTACTGCATTGTTGTACAGTTCACAACGTCAGCCGTTGGATGGTCTAAAGAATCGTGCCAGCGCGGATCTCAAGACGATCAAACGGATGAAGTTGTGAACTGCATAATGCAGTAAGTTAGGGGATGAGCACTCCGCAAAAGGAGGAGGATCGAGTACTCATCCTCCAACGTACTGCATTGTTGTGCAGTTCACAACGTCAGCCGTTGGATGGTCTCGATCTGTGTCAGAGTGGAGCTCGAGACGATCAACGGCTGACGCTGTGAACTGCACAATGCAAGTATGTTTGGGGATGAGCACTCCGAAAAGGAGGAGGATCGAGTACTCATCCTCCAACGTACTGCATTGTTGTGCAGTTCACAACCGTTGGATGGTCTCGAGATTCGTGTCAGAGTGGATCTCGAGACGATCTAACGGTTGAAGTTGTGAACTGCATAATGCAGTAAGTTAGGGGATGAGAAGGAGAAGAGAAGGATCGAGTACTCATCCTCCAACGTACTGCATTGTTGTGCAGTTCACAACGTCAGTCGTTGGATGGTCTCCAGATTCGTGTTAGAATGGTCTCGAGACAATCTAACGGGTGATGTTGTGAACTGCACAACGCAGTACGTTTGGGGATACGAATTCGGAAGGATCGGTTAACATCAACATATAAATTTGGCGGAAGTTCATCAGTATCCTTACAAAGTTATTTATTTATTATTTATTGAATTATCGTTTTTGTTTTTTAGTTTGAAAAAATATATATAATTTTTATTTTTTTTGACATGAAAAAGTTGTTACATTTTACTTTTGAAGATATCAGAATTCATGTGTTCGGTGTTCACCCAAAAAACACTAAAAATTGTTCTTGTTTTCTATCCTCAGAATAGCTTCACATTTGTTGTAAAATCAACAGGTTGGAACTTTGAGTTTTGAACTTCATTAGCAGATATTTTACAAGTCTGAAGTTAAATTGCCAGCCCTCTGAAACAATAAAGTCGTTACGATTTATTCCAACTGCGTAACTCTGAAGGGAAGCTAAAAACCAAACTGAAGCATAGAAGACATCCAATGTTCTTATTTTTTATTTTTTTATTGAGTAAAGAAAGTAGCTGAGATTTCTACATATCACAGCATCACCCAGTCAGCAATACAAGTAACAGAACCCAAGCTACTGATTGCAATTTCTATAAATTTGACATTTTAAAACTGTCAAAATGACATATACCGGCATATTATTCCTCATCTGACTGTATTTAATTCAACCACAAAAGTAAGTACACCTCAGTTCATTAAGCATTTCTCTGTAAACCAAAAAGGAAAAAATTGCTAAAGCAGAATAAATAGTGCAATTTAATCATCACTAATCAGATCGTTCAGCAAACCGCTCGGCACGTGGGTCGTGGTTAAGATTGATACCCACCATGGCTTCCCCCAACCCGCAACTGATCTCAGCCAGTACATCAGGATCATTGTAGTGAGTCACAGCCTGTACTATAGCACGAGCCCGGCGAGCTGAGTCAGAGCTCTTAAAGATTCCTGACCCGACAAAGACACCGTCGCAACCTAGTTGCATCATGAGAGCAGCATCAGCTGGGGTGGCAATGCCACCGGCAGCGAACTGGACAACAGGAAGGCGGCCCATCTGCTTTGTCTGCATCACCAGGTCATACGGTGCAGCAATTTGCTTCGAAAAAGTAAAGACCTGCATACGCATCATATTATATCATATGCAAAAGCTGGATATAGTCATATGGCACAAAAGAAATAACTTTGGAAAGCACAAAAAGCTGCATAAGAATAACGATTAAATAAAAAGGCTAAAAACAGGATTTGAAATAGAAGGGTTATATGATGATTTATCTGTCAGAATTCAGAACTCAATAGTTAATAATCTGCAGATTGCAAATAATACCCCTACAATTACTCACATGTTCAAGAAACACCTGATAAAATGTTTCTTTGAACTTGTAGTGATTGCAAGGACAGCCTTAAAAAGTAACCCACATCTTATTTGCTTCTCTAAAGCATAAAAAAAAATCTTTCTCCCATTTCTTCAGATGCAAGTTATCAATTACACCATGTAGCAGGAAATTGAGAGAAAGAAGCTATATTCTGAGTACAATTGAACAGAACAGCCACACAAGGATGTTTTGCCAATACACCAAATTTCTCAGTCTTATTAAGTGATACATTTATATCTTGCATTGCAGGGTAAGATGTAAATTTTAAAATTTGCAGGAAGTAGAAAAGAACAAAATAAGAGCTGGGTTGTCCGAACTCAGAAATAAGGAATCAATTCATCTAAAAAATATACATACACTTTTCTTTGCAGGTGGCGTCTATAATTTCTTAGACTTCAAATCATCCTACAGCTAGACGGAAGCCAAAACAATATGAAAGAAATAAGTACCTCATCATCATCCATATTGCGGAGAGAACGGACCTCACCCATGACAGAGCGAACATGGCGTACGGCTTCAACTACGTTGCCAGTGCCAGCCTCTCCCTTTGTACGGATCATCGCTGCACCCTCACGGATCCGCCGCAGTGCCTCTCCTAGGTTGCGGCATCCACAAACAAATGGCACCCTGAAGTTATGCTTGTTGATGTGGTGATCCTCATCAGCCAGTGTCAGTACCTATTACATAAAAACAATATTACTATAGCTTGGAATGTAACATTTAGGCCAAAAAACAATTCACTTGCAAAATTATTCAAAAAACAATTGCAAACACCAATTCTATTCATAATATTTTGAGAACCACAATTCAATTATTGCACTTGATGATTTAATTATGGTTTCCATCTGTAAGTATGTAAAAGAATTAAGCTGGTTAAAATTGAAAGTGGGTACACAATGCCCTCAAAATTGAATTTTCTATTGGTATTGTGACTACTATCTTCAGAACTACACCAATAATACCATATGTTCAATCCATAGAACATACTTCATTGCTGAAGTTCTAATCATTACGTTGAAGGATAAAACCATGATGCTGTCCATAATTCCCTATAAACAATAATGACTTGTTCTTCTATGGAAAAACGTTCATTTTTAATCAAGCGACACAGATTTTTTACAAATCAATCAACTCTCTCTTTACTAGTGCCTCAAGAATATATCGTAACTATCCGATTCAGACAAATGAACAATCCATATTTCATCCCATCCATAGAAGAATTCACCAACAATAATACTGCGCAGAATAATTTAAAGCTTTTGAATAATTGATAACACAAATCCCAATGCTGAAAGCTATAATACTTCTACTTCATAAGTTAATCAGAAACTAATATATGCACAAGGGCGCCTTGAAAATGTCTACAGATGATTGAATAATTCAACCCCACGGTTCATAGATTATCTTAATTACAATAACAGAAACATCGACAAGAGCATCAATGATCATATCCTGAGAGTCAAGAGAAAAGATCAAGAGATCGTCAATAGATTTCGGTTAAGCATATCAATGCACATATAATTCGAGACATTCGTTATTATACCTCGCTCTCATCGACATAATCGACGCCGATGGCCTCGAGGATCTGCGCCTCGACGAAATGGCCGATCCTGGCCTTGGCCATGACGGGAATGGTGACGGCGTTCTTGATCTCCCTGATCAGCCCCGGATCGCTCATCCTCGCCACCCCGCCCTGCGCCCGGATGTCAGCGGGCACCCTCTCGAGCGCCATGACCGCGCACGCACCCGCCTCCTCGGCGATCCGTGCCTGCTCCGCGTTGACGACGTCCATGATGACGCCGCCGCGCAGCATCTGCGCCAGCCCCGCCTTGACGGAGAACGTGGAGGACTTCTTTGTCGCCGGGTTGATGAGCGTGGCCCCACCCCCGTAGACGGTCACCACGCCACCTGCGGACGGGGACGCCATCTCCGACATTGGCGCTCGAATGTATGTCTCTTTTGTTATAGCTGCGTTGATGAGAAGAGAGTGTAGGATTGATTGATTAATGGAATGAATGGGAATGGAATGGAATGGGATGGAAGGAGAAGTGAGAGGAAGGTTTGAGAAAGAGACGGACGGGACAAATAATAATAATAATGAGAGAAATGAGTATGATTGTTTAGAGTGCGCATCATCTGTAGCGCGGAATGTGAACCGTTAGATCATCTCGAGATTCGAACCAGTACAGATCTCAAGATAATCTAATGGTTCACATTCCGCGCTACATAATGCAGCGCTGCAGAGGATATGGAATCGATTGTTTAGTTGGTGCATGGAAGGCCGTGGACCGATTCTAGACAGTTCCGGAGTTCTCAGGGGTTGTATGGGGCACTCACGGATGAGTAACGTTTGTGCTGCCCCACTAAGGAGTTGCATGTAGACCTGGTCCAATGTGCTATATACGCGAAGAAAAAATGACGATGCTATTGGTGCCTGTTTCGTAATTGTGGGACCTTTGAGACTTGAGACTTGAGAGAGAGAGACAGGGTGCAGTCGTTCTTTTAGTTTGACTCGTATGTACAATATGCGTCATTGTATTCATGTATTGTGTATTTGTGTGTGCTATTGAGCAAATGTTCATAGATTAATATTTTTTTAGTCCATAATCGTGCCAAACTAAAGTTTTACATTTTTTTAATTTAGAGCAGTGCAAATTCTGCTCAATAAATAAATTGTATGTTTAACTTAACACAATGAATTTACGAATCCTATACGGTATATAGTAGAAACAAAGACCATTGTCACTTTATGAACTGATGCAACATGACGAACCACTGATGAGAACTCGCTGTAAAGATTAAGAATAAAGCATGTTTTTGAAGCTTCAAATCTTTGTTTTAAATAACAAACAAAAACGTGCTGTTGTTGCTTTTGTTTATTCTAATATCGAAATAGAACACATCATTGCCACTTTCATTGGTTTGGTGGCATCAACATTACTTTTGTTGTGGTTTAGTATATTATCCACGCAGCAAATTATAGGCCTAATACATGAATCACGATAATCAACAATGTAAATTACCGATCAAAGCAACAATCACAGATTTACCAAGAGAGACAATCAGGCATCATGGACCAACAGAACAGTTCTCCAATTACCGCCAAAACATTCCATGAATCCCACAAAAATCTGCCTTACAACAGCAATTAGACTAACAAAACCTCTCAAGGATGTTTCTTTCATACTAGGTGCTACCACTAACGGACACTCTGCTACAACAAGATATAACAAAAAGAAAACAAAAATATCCCACCATCAGTGATCTAAACCACCTTCCCTTCACTTCACCCTCCATTTCCCTAGATAACGCCGCCACAAGAAGACCACCAATAAAAGAAATTAATTCATCTTCCCTTATGCATGCTTGGCTTTCGTGTGAGATTGAAGAGCATTGTCACTATTGAATGTCCTGTCAACATTACCAGATATAATACATCAGCTCAGTTGTTTTTGCAACATATTACAAGTACACTACAAAAGATGAGAGTACAAGTGTGCCTTGCCAAATTATTTCAGAATGCACAAAATTAGCGCTCTCATTCCATTTATGAAAATGTAGACATAAAATTTATCACACTTATGTCTTAGTATGCAAGATATAAGCACACAATTTGCTTAGCTTGTATGTCTCTCCAAGATCAAAACTAATGCATGAACTACAAAACAATATCCCATTTTGTACGGCTTTTCTTCAACACGGAGATGATTAATGCACCATTAACAAAGGGACTTACTTGCTGCAAGACTTGCAGGTGACTGAACCACCAGATTTGGGAGTCTGGGCCTTCTGCTTTGCTTTGTCACCGGTGGCTGCAGGTGTTTTGGGGGCTTGCTTGGCAGGATGCGGTGTAGCCACATGTCCTCCTTTCTTTCCATCTAGAATCCCAAAATGGAAGCCACAAAAAAAATACTCAGAACCCAAACATAAAGAGGAAATTCAAAATGACAGAAAAATAAAAGAAAAGGGGAAAAGAGTACCAGTTTTCTGAGCTCCAGCAGGGGACACAACTTTAGCCTTCTTGTTTTCTTGAGGTGTTTTCTGACCATCTTTCAAAGCCCTCTTCTTGGATTCATTCTATATACAAAGAAGTACAGCAGCAAAAAAACATATTATTTAATGGTACACTAATTTAAACAGTTCATGAGGCACATATTACTTGCTACTTGCAGCATTATTTGCACAGTGTAAGGGCTAAAAAGTACAAGACATGAAGACAATAATTGAGCCAGATAACAAAAACTTGCAGGCCTATGACATGGGCATGTAAATATCAATTTACACTTCGAATTAAAAACTAAATATAAATGAGTACCTTCTGAGGTGTGGCTTCTTCCTCTTCGTCTTCCTCATCACTATCATCCTCGTCGTCATCCTCATCATCGTCGTCATCCTCATCATCCTCGTCATCATCAGAATCCAACTCCATCATTTTCTAAAACCAAACACACAAATTTACTATTCAGTCTTGGATGATATTTGGCCATTTCTGATGTACAAAACTTGTTCCAACTACAAGAATTTTGATATTTACATATCATTTGACCAATATAACCTGAACCCAAGTTGCTTTATTGCGGACATAAAAACTAATAAAAGAGTGAAAGATACCAATTCCTTGGGTTCCTCGTCAGAATCCTCATCATCCTCAGAGTCGTCTTCTTCATCATCAGATTCATCACTATCATCCTCATCATCTTTCTCATTCTTAGACTTCTTGGCTTTGTCTTCTTGTTTTGGCTTTGCTGCCTCAGCCTTCTTTGGTCCATCAGCCTTAGCCTTCTCTGCAGACTTGGCTTTCCCTATTTCAAATCACAAAAATTGCAACATCAATGAATACCCATCTTACCCATGCACACACTAAGTTGCCTTTCCCTTCCCTATTTGCCCCCAAATGGAAAACATAATTTAGAAAAGAAAAATATGATCTCCAAAGCGAAAGTAAATACAGCTGAAGATATCACAAACATTTCCACTTTCGTAGAACTATCGCATTTAATTAGTATAGTCGGATGCATAGTACTTTATTCATATTGTGCATTTATGATATCCACACAAGGTTTGAATTGACTTTATTGTTCAAGTACTGTCATTTTTAACATTCTTAATTGACAGATCAAAGAACAATAAAAACAAGACTATTTTTTCAGTTGTCAGAAAGAGATTTCTTACAAGAATAGAACAAGACATCAGACCAATCCTAAAAACATATAGGTAAAAAATAAAAAATACACTGAAAATCAATACATACCATTTACAGCAGGAGCCTTGATAGGAACAGCTTCAATTGGCACCTCTTCCTCTTCCGACTCATCAGACATATCTACAATTGAGACATGACTTATCAACCATCAAGAAGTTGTACCAAATTGACACACAGCAGGTACTAATTAAAATAAAATGTCCAGCCTTCTATTGTTGCCAGCTAGTCAAATTACCCTAAACCAGATAACCATCACAGAATTCTGAAATAACTATGGAGAAACAAATATCTAATGGAAAATTACTCCAAAGGTGCCATGCCATACATTGGTATGCGGTTTCAAAAGGGTCACTAATACCAAATGCATGTAAAGAGATATTGGGGTAAGTACCTTCAAACATGTCATCAGGCTCATCAGCCGCAATGGTTTTGTAGCCAAGGAAATGCACACTTGTATTCTTGGAGCCGTGGGACAGTTCAAACTCCTTCTCAAACACCAAATCATGCTGTATTTGGGCACACTTATCACCAGAAAGTGTTCCCACCACAAGCTTTTTGTCACCACATTTCACATACAGTGGGACATTTTCATTTGGTTTCTTTGTCTCACCTAGGGAAGCCTATAAAAAGGAACAAAAACATTTATAAAAATCACATTGTAATGCATGAGGTTGAGGCCCAATAAAAAATAAAATATCTGACAAAACATATCACATTCTAATGTATCATGTCTGAGGACAATAGTAATATTAATCATGAAAACCCACCTCAAATATTACTAGTACCTAAACCCTATTAATATAATTAAGTTTGGTAAGAACAAAAACAATTTCAAGGCATAAACAGGGGTGTTTGCAGTTCAAACAGATAAAACGACTAAATAACATTCCTTTTTCTTAACATATCATGACGATTGACAATCGTGCTGATACAGAAATGCCACAAACCTGTGAAAGATGGATGTACTTGTCATCACCAGGTTCACACTTAACAGTCTCTCCAGGCTTGACCTCAACACCTATACAATAAAATAAAACACACACGCATTCAATTAAAAATACATAACAACAAACATAGTATTATTACAGCTTCTGTACTGTACAACATATTTTCAAAATAGCAAGCACAACACCTTACATGTTACTACAATACAGAACAACAGTTTTCTTGAATATAAAGACAACACCTCATGTACAAACTTGAAATTAAAGTTCGAGTTCAGCATAGACATTTCAAACGGTGACATTCTTAGAATGATCTAAAACAGAACCAAATCCTACAGAATAAGCTCATGATTGTATGGAACAGCTGTCGGATAATAAAAAATCCTCATTACAAAGTCGGATTGACGACCCCATACAAAACCCCTAAATCCCCAACCCAAACCCTAACCGAGCGTTCTCGAATCAGCCCGAATAACAACAGAACGGCCACGGCTGGATAAGAGGTAACAGAGAGGAACAGACATCTTACCCCAGAACTCCATGGCTGGCTGTGGCTGACGGGAGGGATTCGGAGACGGAGGCGGCTTCGTAGGGTTTATGCGACGCTAGGGTTTGCGAGGAATGGGAAGAAGAGGGGAGCAGCGGCTCTTTTTATAGACACGAAACTGAAACTCTCTATTCCGAGGAGTTCATATCCCCTGCTGTACTGCATTATGCAGTTCACAGAATCTGCCGTTGGATTGTCTTGAGATTCGTGCCAGCGCGGATATCTAGACGATCCAACAGCTGACGATGTGAAATGCACAATGCAGTAAGTTAGGGGATGAACACTCTATTCCGAGTAGTTTTGAAAGGGGATTTGTGTGACGGGTCGCTTTGTGAAGGAATTGATACCCGTTTCACGGAATGTGCATGGTTTTCGGGTTATGGTTCGATGAGAGGACGCGGCGCCGAGGAGGACCGTCCGATTTCGGGGAAGCGGTTCTGAAAAAAGGCGAGATTTTTATATGAAAATTATTTTCGTTGTGTACTTGACTATTTATAATTTTGTAATTTGAGCCATCATTTTAATATTTTTTTTTGAATTTCTGTCGGGAAGTTATGGGCTGAAAATTAAATGGCATGCTTGTTTTCGGGGCATTTGAATGATTGAATCCACAAGCTAGATTTTATGTACACAAGATGTCACAGTATCTTTTTTATTTATATTTCACAATTTTGTATTTTAAATCAAGACCGTTGATATTAATTATATTCATCAAAGATGTATGCATGTAAAATTTTATGATTTTTCGAGCTCATCTGGGACTAGATTAAGCAGCTTACAAATGAATAAATCTAATTAACTATGATTGATTAATTTTAATACATCTGTTTTATGAAGCGGCATACATCTTTTAAGTGTATAAATAAGATTATCTGTATAAAATTTGATTTTAATAAGATTAACGGTTTTGATTTAAAATTTGAATGTAAAAATTTAGAAGGGAAACTGTATATATTTTATCTATGGTGATGATAGATATGAGATGTCCTGATCGATATCCGGAGATGGAAGTTCCATTTCAGATTCTGGATTGTTTCCAACCACTTTAATTTTTCTATCGGGACCGTTTAATCAAAACAATTGTGGTATTTCGATTCAATAAAAAGAAAGATAGAGAAGTGATAATTGTTGCTTAATTTTCTCCTTTATTCATTCTGCGGTAAAATTTACTAATGTTCTCTCCTTCTCTCCCGTGCTCTTAAATTTGGATGAAATTTTGTATGGGAGCTAATATAGCAATATGTTTATCACTCTTGTCGACGATACCGAGCGTCAAACAAGAATGCGAGCCCGCTCCCATCGCGCACTCTCTCATCGCCTCTCCCATAGTTACTCCCACCGGGCCTGTTCGCCACGAAAGATCAAGAAATGAGGATCAAAAATTTGAGCTCCTCTGAGGATCAAAAATTTGAGCTCCTCTGAGGATCTTGTGTTTGGCAAGAGTAGAAGGATTAGACTTTGGCATTTATGTGAAAGCAATGACTGAGGTTTGAGGAGGGGTACCACGTGGAGGGTAAAAGTATAAAAGCAGGTACCATTTTTGTTGTTGAGGAAGCTGAAATCTTGAGGAAGGGGTGACCCAGGATTAAGATTCAGCTTTGAGGAGGGTGCGTTAATCCTGTCTGAGGAAGAGTTGTTTGGCGAGATCAGAGAGGATCAAGAGACTGAGTAGAGCGTTGATCCATGTTTGCCGAACAGGCACACTGTGCCTGCTCCCATCACGCCAATCGCTCGCACCCAATACCACATTGCCAATAATCACATAAATCATTATATCGCTATGATCGTCTATTTAATCCAAAATCAACCAAACTTTCAACAACATACCATATTTTGCACAGTGAAATTAAAAAAACTTACAAGTATCACACAACATAAAAGTAAAAAAGTCTATACATAAAACAAATATCATGCATAACAACTGCATAAACACAAATTTAAAAAAAAAAACTTGAATAAAACAAATATCACACAGTAAAAATTTTATGCAGAAAAACAAATATCATACATAATAACTGCGCAAACACAAACTTAAAAAACTTTACATAAAATAAATATCACACTGCATAAAAATAACAAGTTTATACATAATTGTCATATCTTGTCATTATGCATGCTTTTCTACAATTCTAAAGTGAACATTAAAAATATAATTTGATCTCCATTATTATTACTACTATATTGACCCTCCTCCATCATGTTCATCCAATCTCCGGCCATGATCATTGAGATGCTGGAAATGAATGAGAGGATAGAAAGAGAGAGAGAGATTGAGAGACGCAGAGAGGGGTGAAGACACAGTGATTGAGAGATTGGGAGAGGGGAGAAAAGAGAGATTAAGAGATCGAGAGAGGTGAAGAGGAAAGGAGAGGGAGGAGCGATCAAGAGACTGGCAAAAGAGAGGAGAGAAGCGATCTAGAAGAGTTTGCGAACCGATTTAGGGCCTGTCGGTGCCTTTGGGCCTGTTCGGCAGTGCGGCTCAAGGAACGGAAGATTAAAACCTTGAGCCTTCTTAAGGAGCCTATATTTGGCAGCTCCACAAGGATTAAGAGTATATAAAAGTATGAATAAAAAATTCTAATGATAAAAAAAATGTAATTTTCTGCTCTTGAGGAGGGTGAGACGTTGAGGAAGGGGGAGGGTGGATTAACATTTTGCGCTGAGGAGGGGTCGTTGATCTTGCTTGATCCACGTCTGTTCGGCAGGATTACTGGGGATTAAATCATTGAGGAGTCTTGAGGACGCTTGAGCCAGTGACGCCGAACAGACCTTTTGGGAACATGTGGGTATGGTAAAAAAATTTCCATCTCAACAGTAAAATTCCCAAATCCTGTTCGGCACACCACTCTTAAAAAATGGGTCTGGGTTTGGGCTCCCATTGATTCCCCCACAAGACAACACAAAAAGTTTGGGTAAGAAAAAATTAGGTTCTAGTCAATTTTATTTTTCCTAACCCGTTGGGCAACCCGTTATCACAAAAGCTGAATACCAATCCCAATTCCAAACCTTTTCCCAAAAAATGTGATAACCGAACACGGCCTATTGGTATCGATGACGGGAGCAACGCTTGTATCACCATAGCATTTCTCATTTTCTATTTCTTTTCATCGTATATGTATGAAGCTTTTTGTACGGTTGAGGATGTATACTATAAGTGAAAAAAGAGTGTGTTGCATGTAAAAATTAGTTTTCAAGTAAAATTATGTTGGGAATGAATGAGAGAGATTTTTAAGCTGAACAATTATCACTTTCCGTTGAAAGAAAAAAACTAAAGAAAATATTTGAGAGACACATGGATAATAGATATAGTAGAACACAACTAAATAAGTTCATGATATTTTTTCCCTCAAAAAAAAAAAAGTTCATGATATTTTACTTTTCTAAAAATACTAATTCGGCCCCCAAGCTTTTAAGCTTGTATATCACGTTTTCAATATTTATACAAGTGAAAGTCGGAATGCATGAGGTCAACTCAACCCATCAACCTGAACAAGGGGTCCGTATCCACTGAGATCTGATTCCGATATTAGGTTCTTGAGATCGTTTTTGGACCGATGTAGTTTATAGAGAGGTTTTTTGGATTAATCTCACCCTTTAAAAGGAGGATTGCAGGGGATTGCTGGATTTCGATCTTAGCTGATTTCAGCGCCCTGAACAAGCAACTAACACATTTGGTTACCGATGAAAGTTCGAGGATCAATTTACCTTTTTTCTTACAAAAGCAAGGGACCAAATTGTTTTAAATATTATAGATATATCAAACATTATGTATTATACACATTTTATTTCGAAATCAAATTCTATTATTTTTATATATGAAATGAATTTGAAAGTAAATTCAAATTAAATTCAAGGGAGCAACTGAAGTAAATGGGACCCGTAAGATTATTTTAATTAAAAACAAATTAAATTCAAGATTAGTTTCATTAAGAGAGACAATTTGTAAAAGAGAAGAGATATACTGACAACTATCATATAACTTGATAACCATGATAATTAACCAAGGTAACCCAATATCAAATCAATCACAAAACTGCGCTCATCTATTCAGACTGCTCTGCGAGCAAATGAGATGGCAAGACAAGCCCTTGCCTCTTGGCCTTTGCCCTTTGGTTACCAGCGGTCACACACCACCACTCCACTACAACCAGTGTGAAATATGAGGACCTCGGTTTTGTGCTAAGGTACCAGTAAAACTGAGTAAAATCCCATAGAAATGACAGAATGGACCGAGAGGTGCGTACAACGGAAACTCTTACAGTCTTATGTAGAAGTTCATACTTCTTATATTTCATAAATAATTTTAAATAAGAGCTCCTAATGTTATCCTAGAATGAGTCATATTTTAGGTAACGACACTCAATAAAGTGATGAAAGACAGCTTTATCTCCCCATGCATTTATACTAAAACAGCACCGAGAAAGACAATGACAAATAGTAAAGATATATTATAACATAAAAATTTTAAAAATGATAAATAATTAATAACTAAGGAAATCCTATACGCTCTTCATAAATCTCCCTCACCCTGATGATCTGTCCAGAAGAAATATCATACAGCCAGTCATCACAGCTTTAATACAGCAACAGCATTTCAGCCAGTAAACCTTGTGTGCTAGCAAAACTTTGTTTACTAAAACCAAAATCCCCACAGCAAAATAATCAATAAAAGAAAGAAGGAAAATACAACGCTGGCTGGTTATACAAATGAAAGAACCTGAATAAGAGCAGAGGCAAGTGAAATTGTACATACAAGAATGCGATGATTTTATCGGGATCGATTTAGGTTGATACCAAACCACTTCTTTTTACCATTTGATCTGTCTCTTCCATCAAGCCCACCGTCATCAATTGGAGATCTATTTCCTCGCTGTTGGGATTCGTCACCATTGTATCTATTACTGGGCCCACCTCCACTTGAACTACCAGCTGAATTTACTAAAGTGCGCACCGTAGTGAATGCAGAGTGGATATTGTCTCTTTCTGTCAATAGCTCATCCACCTGTTTATAATACAACATGCATTGCGGTTCATCTAAGATACTAACGATACATTGCTAAACAACCTATCACTAATAATGTTATATTAGTTAGGAAGGGATCACCTGACAATGGTTATCTTAACTTATAAATTAATTGTGTCTCCCAATTTAAAGTGTCATTAAGTCCATCAAAGACGACTTATGTTTTATCCAACTTGCAATGGTCCCTGGTTTAATGATCTTTTGATGGACTATCAAATGACATTTAAATTGCAAGACAATTGGAACACAACCAATCTATAAATTTACGAATATCTTTATATTTGTTTTCTATTTTGAAGAATTTCGATGAATCTTTTAATTGATATTTCATTCCCGAAATTGCCAATATAGCCATTGTCAAGCGACATACATACCTTTTACATTAAAATTTATTGGGGACCATTTATCAGTATTCTAGCAAAGTTTCAGATTTTGTTGGACCCTAGTTATAGATATATGAAGATATAATGCATACCCACGAAACATAAGTATCATGTCCCAACCATACAAACATAAAAATAGCAGACAGAAGAGATATTTTACCGGAACAGAGAGGCACGTGTGATAAAGTTCATTTTTTATGTGTTATCATACAATACTCCATTGAAAATTGCGTCATAGATATCTATCATTAAAAGAATAAGAAAGGTATACATACAGCAGCTTTTTCTTGGTTGTATCGGTTTGTGACTTCTTGAAACCTTGCCAAAGCCTGCACACAAACCCATTTTTTTTTCCCATGAGGTCACATCAGATCTATATATACTGGAAGAGCAAATAAAAGAAATTAAGAATAGACACTGTACTTTAATATGTATACCTTTCTGTATTCAGTTTCAAACTGGCGCAGATCATTTCTCTTAGTTAAAATTTTAGCCTCTATGTCCTTTAGTCTCTCTGTTGTCTCTAAGTACGACTTTGTACACATGGCCTCTATGGTGTATGAAGCTGGTTTGAAGAAGTTATCACCTAGAAAGAGAAAAAGAAGAAAGTGAAACACATAGAGATTATAACGCAACAGCCGATAGGAGACGATATAAGAGGAGGGGCCAAGGGTCAATGATAGCTTCTATTTTTTTTATATTTTTTTGGTTTAATTTGACCCTAAACTATGTAAATGTGTCAGCACAGACTGCCAAGTATTTACCCAAGCAGAAGACCCAAAAAAATATACAAAGTATAAAAGCTTACTAGTATTATTTTGACAATTCCATAACATATCACATACAGCAGTCACCAAATCCATGACATATCAGGTTACTAAAACATAATGGAAGTAGCTAATCATATAATATCAAAATTTCAGGGCTAAGAAATGAGTTTCCCTGTAAAAAGGAAGAAAATTGGTACCATAAACGGCAAAAAAGTGGGTGCCTGGTGTCAGTGCAGACATCTCACATGGCTGGAGCCCTTCTAATCTTTTGAAAAATGCTGCTTCTGGATCTTTCGCCATTGCCAGCTGTCCTTTTTTAACATTTGTAACAATATATTATTCCTAAGAATGTATTTTGATGCTCCAAAAACTGGTTTTGTTAATGTAACCAACATGACCAACAACAGAAAGAACAATTCTAGGATGGCATAGACAGAAAGTACTGCCACCATAACCAGTCACGGTGATGAGGTGCCAATTAGAATTGATACAAGTATCAGTAGGCAAGTACAACTATTTTGAGAAAAAAATAGTCATATAGCATAGATTCACTCACGGCATTAACAGTAGAATCCATACGATAGACTTGAAAGTGCAAGAAGTACATGCCAGCTGAGGTTACTTTTCCTGTCTTTTGGCTATCCTCCTATAGTGTTAGTTATAAAAAACATATCAACAGTTGCAATTTCTAATAGCAACACTAGCATTGCAAAAAGTAAATAGTGCTGAAGAAAGGGAAAAGTAATTTGCCTGCAAAGCTAATCCATATCCTCCATTTGGTTCTTGTTCAAAGTATAGAAGCTGCAGACACAAAAAGTAACATATATATACAGGTCATATACATAGCAATACAGAAAAGGACGATAAATACACAACTCTAAACATTATTACTAAAGCACGGCCTTGGAAGTACAAGCTTTTTAAGTGTCATATCTCAGTGCATTGTGGACCTTGCTATGTCATATTGCTGCAAGCTTTTGAAAAATTGACCAATTATTCTAGGATATACGCAAGTAATACATATCTCGACTTGTTAGGAACTAAAAGGCTTCACTGCTGGTTTTGTTTCGAGCAGTACATATTCTCCTATTTGCAACTTAATTAAATCATCTACACCAACCTAAAGTAAAAATACACGACTACAGCCCTTTATTGTGCGCCTGCATAATTTTGTTCTAATCCTGATTTCAGAAAAAAAAGAGCTCATTATGCGTAAGGTAAAACTGTGAACACAAATATCATTAAATAATTTCAATGTGCTCAGGTAATTAGTATAGTGGGCTCTTCTAGAGGATTGGTCTAGCCAAACAGACAACTCCTTGCATTCAATCAATTATGTACCTTGAATTTGCTCTGAGAAGCTGATGTAACCCTAATAACAACGCCGGACCGTGCTTGCTCTTCATTAATCGTGACTCCAAAAAAATGTGCACTTTGTTTATCAACCTTCAAATAAAGAAAAATACAAGAATGATAGAAAAAACAAAAATATAGATTATCATTTTTCAAAGAATGAAGACTACAAGATTGATAGAAAATCTATTCAATAAAGAACATCATAAAATAGAAGGTAGGGAGGAAAAGAGGTGGCACCTTGCCATTGGCAGAGGAACCAAGAGGGAGCGGTCTAACAGTTACTGTTCCATTCATGGCTTCTTCAAGCACTGTGGGGGAAACTGTTGTTTTTATAGGAACCCCCAGCTTGCTGTTTGAAAAAGCAGAAACTTCAATAGCTTTCCAATTGAAAACATTTAATTATAAAACTGATCCAATATCTCCCAAATAACACCTATATTTTACACTAATTTTGGAAGTAACCACCACGGTTATCCCTCTTTGCAGATAACAGCCAATATTTCTTGGAATTGCATTTACAACCGAAGTTTCTCCATCAACAAGTTTGTAAAGTTAAAATGAACATCTATACTAGCTTTGTCAGATTTTAGTTAATTTAATTTACGGACAGGCTTATGCATAGGCCAAACTCAAAAGTACAGAAACAATAGATTTATACATGAAGCTACAATGGGTAATGTATAACTGTGTAAATAATAGACCTCAAAGTGCAACGTAGTAAACTACAGGGTGTAAATTGAGAGAAGTCGGAGAAAAATTATTCCAGCTGAGAGAAGTATCAGAATCACCTGAAAAGTGCAGCAAAGACAGTATTCACAGTACCAAGATTCGATAAGTCAATCTCCATATCCATTCCTTCGGTCTCTAGAGCCTGTTTAAGTTCAAGTCGAGAAGAAATGCAGTTATGGAGGTGAAATCAACATTAAACAGAATACAATTATCGGCAAAAAAAATCGAAAAGGCAGGTCGAGAGTGATCGCTCAAGAGAGAAATATAATCATTTTGCACAGTTTTTTATAGGTAAATGATACCAATACTTTAGCATTAAGCTAATTCCTGAACTATACCAATTACTTCCTGAAACTTCAATGGAAGATTATCTCCCTTTATTAACTGCTGTAAGAAAGAAAAAGAAGAACAGGACCTCAAAGCCAGCCGTATCATATTGTCTCCTTTTATCTGGATCTGACAAGATGCTATATGAATATGCTACTTCTTTGAAGAGCTCAGATGCTTCAGGATTGCTGGCATTCTTATCTGGGTGGTACCTACAGTACATTTTAAGAGAGTTGCAATTATGACACAGCACAGAGGAGGTTGGCCAAACCAACACTCTAATAATTTGCTCGTCACTCCTTCCTCTTTGTTTGCAAATACCTTTTGTCCGTCTTCCTACCACCTCAGATATGGCATGATAGTCTTCGTTTTTGTAAATAATATAAAGTATTGAACATCTCAATTTAAACAACAAAATAGAAGGCCAAACAATTTTACACATTTCAATACCTAACAACACCTGAAATTCTCGGCCTTGGTAGAAAAAAGGACATACAACCTTATGAAAAACACCAGGCAACAGAATGCCTATTTTTGTCATCAACTTCATAGAATCAAATGACAGTTCAAACAATTTGCTTCCATGGTTGATATTGGCAATTAGGGCTTAAAAAGGCTTGTTAGAAGTAAGAGTTTATGTAAGCCTTCAGCACCATCACATTACTCTGGTCGGGTTTATTCCTAGCCTGCTTCAACTTGTTCCGGACTAAAAAGCCTTGTGTTGTATGTTATTTCAGTTCAGGGTCTTATTTTAATTGCTAAAGAGTCTCCAGCATGAGCGCAACTAATTGCCTTTGTGCTGCCAGCATGCACTCGCTTGGTGTGTGTGAGGAAAAGGGCAACATAGAGAGAGATGCATACTTGAGGGCAAGCTTCCTGTAGGCAGATTTGATCTCCTGATCCGACGAATCCCTCGTGACAGACAGCACCTCATAAGGGTCTCGCCTGAGAGCCGGCGCCGATGGCCCTTCCATTTTACCCGAAGCCATCTTTACCCCCTTTTTTTCCTCTCACAAACCTGTTTCACCCCTTCTCGTCTCTTTTCACTACTTCACAAACAAACCTGCAAGCAAAACAGCAGCATAATTAAACAACGAGCGGTTATTTCTATGGATCGGCTAAGCAACCTTTCATTTTGAATTAGGCGGTTCTTATTAAACATTTCACTTTAATTGTGTTTAAAGGATAAATCACGACCATCGGATTCTGAAAAATGGACAGTCCATATTCCATTAAATCCATAGCAGAATTGCCTTAAACTAAACCTACTACTCAGTCAAAGGCATAGCAAACTACATAAAACCATTTGATGCACACAAGCACAAGCAACACCTTATCTTTATCTTCTTGTACCGGTACACGCATACAGACTAGAAAGTACTACATTGAGGCAGCCAGAACAAAATGACAGACAATTAAATCAGTCAATTGATTGTTTCTGAAGTAACTCTATCAAAATCAGGACAGGACAAGCCGACGGGACAGGATCCAATCACGGGCGCAATTCAAGCGGACTAGACGCGTTTAGGAGGGGAGGGGTGGGGGGAGGGAGAAAGCAAAGCAAACGGATGAATCTGAGTTCTGAGGAAGACTTACTTACTCACTCGCCGCTCCCCGCTCGAGCTAACAAACGCCGATTCCTTCAGATTCGTCTCCTCCTGCTGGTGATCGGGGAGAGGGATTGGGAACGAAGCCCTCTCTCTCTCTCTCTCGCGCTCGCCCTTTCGTTTTCTTCTTGATTTCGATTGCTGTTTCCGTTTGGTTTCGGAACTCCTTTTTGTTCCGATTCGGCGACACCGAATAGAAAAGAGAAGAGTGGAGGAAGAAGAAAGAAGAAAGAAAAAAGAAAAAATCGAGTTTCGTGAAGGGAGAAAAGAAAGAAAGAAAGATACATAAGGTACTGCATTGTGCAGTTCTCGAGACGATCCAACGGCTGGCATCGCGAACTGCACAGTACAGTACGTTAGTGGATGTGAATTGGAAATTCAGCGAAAACAGCTAGTTATTTATTTATTTATTTGTTTAATTGTTGGATTTATCGAGGGTTGGATTGGGATCGTCGATGGATCGGACGGACGGTGTGTAGTGTAGAATTATAAGATGATAATAGATAAATAGATCCTTTGCTTCATCGCACGACGTCCTACTTTCTTCTTGGTACTTGTTTTTCCTTTTCTTTTTTATATTATTACATGGCAAATAATTACGGTGCGTTGTAAAGTTGGACATTTCTTGGCTTTGCATTCAAATCTCATATACGAAAGGTTAAATCTATATATTAAATTAACCGTCATCCATAATGAGGATGGATCCATTGATATTGACAATTTTGATAATAGTAACTTTTAGAAATTTATAAAAAATTATAAAAAATCTTAAAAATGGAAAAAAGTTTATGGAAGCATTATTTAACTTATAGATTGGCAGTGTTTAAAATTTCAATCAATTGAACATCATTCAATGCCTTTTCAAAATTTTGTACATTTTTTAACGGTCGTAATTTAAAGATCTTTAAAGAGCTATCAAATATCACTTAAATTGAATATATTCGGTAACATAATCAATCTATAAGTTAAGCAACACTTTCATAAACATTTGTCTATTTTTAAATTTTTTTATAAATTTTCAAAAATTATTATTCTCAAAATTATCAAGATAACTATAATCAATGAATCCATAATATTGCCAAACTAGTTAGTTAGAGTGCTCCCCTTAATCTACATTAACTACATTAACTTAATCTACATTAAATAACATTGTTTTGACTTATTGTTTTGACTTGTTGTTTTGACAACCCTTTTTAGGATGCATTCTTTTCGTCTTTACCGCTGGAAGGTCCCCACATAACTAGTGTTATTTATATTAGAGAAACACGTAAAGTCCACCCTATATAGTAGGCTATCTATCCATCTTTTTCACAAATCTAACACACTACGTGCACCAATGTACTTAGCACAGTTGCATAAATGTTTACTGGAAACCATTATGTATCTGTTCACTGGAAAATAATATATGTTTATTAGAAAGATATAAATGTTTACTGAAAAATGATATTTGTTAATTGAAAATACGGTGGACCCGTAGATAACTAAAAAAAAAAAAAAATTAGACGCTACCTAGTACTCTTTATATTATATATGTCCGTGCTTCGATTTTGTATGGCCAGGGCCTCGAGTTTCTAATCTTTTGTTGATTTTTGTTTACATTATACGTTTATACGAGTATTGTAATTTGTATCTCAACTTATCAAATTCAGATGCTTTCTTAATTGGTGGGTTGCATTTGAGTTGATACAATATCAAAATATAATTATTCTAAGTAAATGAGAAATCTGAATAATTTGATGGGTTTTAAGAGGAAAATAAAATTTATCATTAGTCACTTAACGAGAAAGAAAAAGAGAGAATGAAATGAGTACTGGTAATCTGGTATGCACTCATTTAACTTAAAAAAATGAGGTTGATATCTCACGATATATTTTACAGTATTTTCTATCTCCTCCACGTTATTATCCAATAATATATCCTTACTCCTAATAAAAACATATTGGATTTTTTGACATCAGATCTTCCTTAAAGAATAAACCTCAGTCATTGATTGTTTACTTAGATTGATCACTACTGTTGACGGACGTTAATGTCCGTTGACATTTTCAACCCATTAAAATTTAAAGTCCATATCAATTATCTCAATTTAAGGCTCATTATATATTATTTTAAAAATTTATTATAAGAAATAACATCCCAAGCGTGGGTTTTTTACAAATAGAATCAAATTTAGAGTTGTAACCCGTCGAAATAATTTTATGGACACGGATTAACGTTTATATCTTAGGGAAACGCTAAGGGGATACGTACGTGCGTAGCTCCCGTGGATGATACTGGCACAAATTTTTTTTTTTTTTGTTTTTGCTTTTTTATGCAACTAAAGCTGGTAATTATGCAGGAAAACTCAATTCGCCGAATTAAACCTATTTTCAATAATCAAGTCGCAGTTTAATATCCGGTTCAACGAATTTTAATCAGTTCATGACCCCTTCGTCCAGTTCAGTGTACCATCTCACTCATTTCTCTTTCTTGCACTGTCACGCTTTTATTATACATACTATGTAACTTACTATGCAAACTAATGCTTTTATTATACAACTCATTTAGTATGCAATTTATTAGTTGTAAAATGCATGTTAGCATATATATTTTTATTATGCATGTAAACTTGTTTATTATGCACACAATTTCATTTAGTGTGTGCAGTGCATTGATTCTAGACTGCATGTTACAAATACTATATGTAAGTAAAATATTTATTATATTATATGCACACAAATTTATTTAGTATTCAATATATTAGTTGTAAAATGTATGTTATTAAATTTTTTTTATGCAGGCAAAAATACTTAGTATGCAAGTTGTTTAATGTTCTTAAGCTTGACAAATTGGTTTTACATGCATAATAAACAATTTTCGCTGCATAATAAACAAATTTACATACATAATTCAAAAATGTATAACAATTTTGACCGGTCAAACTATCCGTATCAACGATGGGAGCTACAACGGTATCACTGTATCAGCTCCCTATATCTTATTACCAACTAAGATTTGTCACATACTAATTTATTGTTTGCCTAAAAGCTCAAAACATAACAAAACAGGTGATCTCAAAATGCTTTTTAAATCAAGCTTAACCTTTTCAATGTTGAATTTTCCTGCACGTATAGTGCTTCCATTAGTAGTTGGCATGACCAAATAAACTGCACACCAAAACCTGAAAGGTGACTGCTAATTTTAGAAGCCATTCATTCATGTTGATACAAAGTTAAGAACTAACAAGGCAGTAAGTGGTTCAAAACCGGATGGAGGGTTTTTATAGACATTTAAATTTGAGTGGCTTGACCCTCGTCTTTATCTCAAAAAAAAAAAAAAAAAAAAAAAAAAGGCAGTAAGTAGCCTTTCTTGCTAACATTCCTAAGCTCAATCTCACTCTCTCTCACACAAGATTTTATTGGAAAAACATATACACTCACTAGTCACTACACAACTACTATTCCAAAAAAAAAAAATTGAAATCGCATCCATCGGAAGACGATCAGAGATTGATATCTAAGCCCATAGCAGTGAAGGCAAAGGGAAAGGGCAGGCAGACAAGCAGTCCCAGAAGCAAAACAATCACTCCGAGCGCCGCAGAGCTGTTGTCGGGGTCGGTTATTTCCTCTGACAGTGGGGCTATCGGACCACGCTGCAGGAAGAATATCAGTACCACCCAGTAGAAGGCCACATCGTTGAATATGGCTGTTATGCCGAGCAGACCGAGTGCAAGGCTACTCAACCTAGCTGATACCTGTTTCGAGACAATTGTATAAACATAAATTAATCAAACAACCAAATAGATTTTTTTTTATTTTCCAGAGAGTATACAAATTACAATTTCAGCTGTTTTTGAGATAAATTCATTTAAACATGGCTAGTATTTATTACTACCAAAGAGGAACATGTTTAGATGATACCTTTCGGCCCCATAAAGCTAATCCTATGCGCCCGCCATCAAGCTCGCCAGCCGGTATGCAGTTGATAGCGTTGATCAGAAGTCCCGACCAGGCCCAGAGAACCAACGGATTTATGGCTATCGGCGTGCCCTCTTTCAATGCATCCCCTAAGATTAGCTTGGCTGTTTGCCCAACAAGAAAGTTAATCAGATATCACACTTAAATTCTACATACATTCCACAGGAATAAATTAACCCCCAATGAATTGAAACTTTTACAATGAATACTTACCAATGCCGCCGGCAAGAAACGACTCGTGGAAAACAACTGGATCAATCACAATACCCTGGCCATCAGATGGGGGTAAAATGAATCCTAACAGGAGAAGAACAAGGCCAAGCGAAAAACCGGCTACAGGTCCAGCAGCTGCTAGCTGCGCCAAGTCTTGTCGGTTCTGAACTATGCTCTTTATGCGTGTGATTGCGCCAAAAGAACCTATCTGATGAAATGCCAATAATTAGTTGGTTGAAATGCCTCTCTTCTCTATTTTTAGTATGGGAACAAATTTTGACTATTGATAAAATTCGTTGAGAACATATGAACTTTCGAGGCACCAAGCTCAATCAAGCGAATTTTGTATATCAACCTTAATCAAAGCAATTCTCCCTCAATAATTCTAATTCTATGTATGCCACCAGCAATCAGTTTAAGATCAACTAAAGCCAATGCGCCTTGATCACAGCTGTACTACATATGAAACAACAACTTTGAATTGTCATTCAAATTATAATTTTAAAAACATCCCCTCACAAAAAACTGATTCTCAGTTTCAATCATAGAGTGATTTTCGACATAAATTGTTTTGCACCAGGCACACATTAATTCTGCCCTTCATTCAAAATACTTCTTCCATTTCGGTTTTAAACCCTACGACTTGCCTTTGCTTACTAGACTAGTGTGAATTGCTGGCATATGGTTGAAACTGCGTTTTGCTGATTGCTGGACCATTCCTATAAAGCTGACAGTTTATTAACATAGGAAGGACATACCTGCCAACTGGGAACAAAATAGGGAACTGCAAGTTTTATCCCCTTAGATTTGGCAACAACAAAGTGTGCAATCTCATGAGCTAAAACAATTGATGCAGTGACGATGGCACCCGGTAAGCCATCTTTCAACAGCTCTGTGTTGTCAAACATTGACCTGTTTCAGAAAAAAAAGAACTCTTCATAAACAAAAACATACTTTACAAACCCTGCAATACCTTTTAAAGATTCAATTTCTTTGGGTGCAATTTGTGTTTAAGACCTAGTTTCACCAATCATATCTTGTAAAGAAGTCGGCAATAATTTATCTCTTTCAGTACATGAGACATGAGAGAATTATAATATCTTTATGTTGCATTGCAAAAGCATGAAAAATATGGTCATGAAAAATAGTGTTACAGAGTAGAGCGGAGAAGAAATACAAAATCAGAGAAAAAACCTCATACAGTAAGTTCGACTGTAGTGCCGGAACATTTCTCAGAATCAGTGTAAATACTGTCACCAATCCAAATGCACCAGCTGCAAACCACTCTGGTACAGCTGGTAACAAAAAGAATGAAGAAAACAGGTTATTGCATGTTAAGATACTATGTCGATCATTTAAATAGATTATTTGTGAAGTACGACACCATCAGAAATTGCTTCAACTGATTTCACATATTTACCAGAGCAACCAGGTGATAACTCCTAGTTAAACAACAATTTAACCCACTTTCCACTCAATTGGGTTATTGGCAGAACCAATATTCAGCAAGAGTCGCTATTAACAAGTATCGTACGGTACAGGACTGATTTAACAATAAAAATCTCTTACCAATGTAAGATAATTTAAAATATTGATTGATATGTTTTACAATATTTATATTCTGAAAATAGTCACAACATTTATAGAAAAGAAAATGCTGGTAATAGAAACTTAGCAGAAAAATGGTCATTTCAATAGTATTATTGACATTGGGGAAAAAAAAGGATAAACATTAAAATTGATAGTAACAGTTTTGGTAATTACTGTAAGTTAAGAGCAACAGTATTGTCATTGTAACTGATTCCATGCATAAATAAGAGAAAATTACCAGTAGAACCTTGCTCAAGTGTTAAGCGTGGCACAACTACTACTACGGGCTTCTCGTCCTCTGGGTTAATCAATATAAACAATGAATATTGATACCCAAACTTATCCTGCAGTTAAAAAAAGATTAATTTGTATAATTTAAGTTATTGGGGGTGGGAGGTAAGGGGTGGAGGGAGGGATGTTTTGCATACATTTAACCTCTTTTTGATCTTCTCATAGCTTGTGGCTGCTTTTCCCCTTAAATTTCCCTTGAACAATACTCCTCCCTTTCCAACAAAAAAAAAAAAATTACAGTAACAAATTAATGAAAATTAATATCACAGTGTCAGACAAAATGTAACTGGTAACAATTTATATCTGGTGATGTGCAACTATATTAAGAAATGATTTGGTGGCATTTTTAGTGGCATTTTTCATTTTTGCAATATCTTTTTTGGGATTTTGACAGATGTTCTTACTAAAAATAAAATCAAGTACAAGGACTTGATAATGGCCAAACATGTAAGGGATATAATAATACCTCATAAGGTTCTTGGGTAGTAACGAAGAATGTATCAAATCCGAAGACCTGATCTTTTAGAATGTCAATTGTCTCCTTTGGAATTCTTATTGTCTCATCTAGTTGTAGCTGAAACAATATCCAAAAAGAACAATTTGAAGAAATTACACCGGAGCAAAAGGTACTAAAAAGTGTAAACCGACGATGCCAATTTTACACAGTGTAGTAGTGTATTTCCGAACATCACCAATCTGTCTCGGAATTACAATGAGATAAAAATTTAAGCTAATTTACCCGCATTCCAGGCAAAGGGGAACCGCTCGCAACTTCGATGCTTTCTTCAGACTTCTCCTGCGGCACGATCAATCTACATATTAGATAATTGAAATTACATATTTATTTATACTTCCATTAAATCCATAAATAAGTTGACAACAACAATAATTCAACTCTTGTTAATTATACCTCTGTTAGATTTGAGGAGGCGACATCCTCTTTGCCTTTGTTGTAAGATTCAAGATTATTTGGTGCTTCTTTTGTCTCCAGCACAGTCGGACTCTGTAAAATCGAACCACCAGATAATAACAGGAAAAATGCCAGTAAATAAGCGCTACGAGTACCGATGAGTAAATTACCTCGGAAGCATCAGGAGGGGTAGTTTTCTCTTCAGTTTTGTTAAACATTTTAAGATTATTCAACGACTGTAATGCCTGGTGTTCCACAGAAAAAAGTGTCCAATAAGAAATCGGTATGATCGGGTACTAATAGCATACTGAAAAATAATAAAAGTAGCTTAACATTTGTTGTTCGGCAAATTACCTCAGATGTACCTGGAGTGGTCACATTCTCCTCAGTTTTGTTAAACATTCTAAGATTGTTCAGAGATTGCAATGTCCGAGACCCGTTACCAGTCTGCAAATCATTGCCACAAAAATTATGAAAACCATAAATTCCATTATATAAAGAAAATGCACAAGTAATTAAATGATTCTACCTCATCTGAATTGGAATTTGAATCTGCATTCCCATTAGTAGAAGAAGTACTCGAATCCACTTCCTTCTATATAACAAAATATACTCTATGTGAGTACAAGCTAAATTATTTTGAAAAAAAAAAACAGTTTGACAAAACATTATACACCTTCGGCTCAACTGATTCATCTGAATTTCCATCAGGTTCCGTTTCCGTCATCGACTGGCACCAAATGCCGGTCGTTTTTCTTCCTCTCAACCTTCAATCCAAATTCATCAAATCAAGATATAAACTATATAATTCATATGCGCGCACTACATACGAAACAACAGCACTTACTATATATATGTAACAAGGATCAACTCACAACTCAATTGTAACTTGTAAGTAATATATGTTCATCTTTCCTCACCTCAAAAAGGACTTGGAGTTGGTTCTGAAGTAAGTGCTTGAAGAAGTAGGAAGCCGGAGAGTGTTGGATGTCAACCGGAGGCAGCCGACGGAAGTAGAGGACTGGAGGAGGCTCATGCAGGAAGCGCACGCCATGTCGCCGGTGAGAAAGGAACAACTGAATTGAATTCAGATTGAAGAAGTGAAAGAAGGCAGCAGAATTGTATTGTTTGGGAATTGAATTTGGTTTTGGTTCGAGTGAAGTGAAGTGAGCCGTTGACAGTGGACGATGCCTTATCTATTTGTTCTATAGGATATTTTACAATAGAGTCCCTCCTCATATAGTGATATATCCGTTATAATTTATAAAAGAGTAAATAGCTCATGCCTTGCTTTGAACTGAATAGTTCTTATAATAAACTTTTAAAATATTATGCAATGGGACTTAAATTGAAAAAATTGATATGAGTCTTAAGTTTTAATGGTTTTAACGTTAACGGTGGTGATCCATATAAGTAAACAATCAACGGCTGAGATTTATTCGTCAGGGAAGATAGACCTTTCATGTCAAAAAATCTAATATGCTTTTATTAGGAGTAAGGTTGAGTTACAAAAACAATGCATTTTTCATAAAGTTGAGCTGCTTTACAATTTAGATGGTGCAAAAAGATAAGCACTCAGCTTTGTGAATGAAAGATGCATTATTCTTAAGCCTAAAAATCATTTTCAAACCTTTTGATGATATCCAAAATCAAATACAAACTTAAATTCTGTACAGAAATGAAGGGGATGGTTTATTATAATGAGGACCACACACATTTCGGATTTTTCTGTAGTGTTGTTCCACCTTTTCTAGAACAAAAATTGACAAGCCCAGATTGGAAGGTAGTTTACTGCTAGATTGATAACTGTAATAACGAAGTCGTTGTAGTATAGTGGTAAGTATCTTCGCCTGTCACGCGAGAGACCCGGGTTCGATCCCCGGCAACGGCGGAATAATTTTTCGTAGTGCATATTTTCTTGATACAAAATATACATACACCGGCAATTGCAAATTTTGCAATAAAATACACTAACAGCACATAAACACTATTATCAACAAATCATATTATTATTTTTTTTGGCCAAGGACCATTTTTACACTAACAATTATGAGCAACACGATGAACAAATCCATGAAGAAAACGATGAACTGAAAGCTTACATTTATTACAATTTTTTGGTGATGCATATTTTCTTGATATAAATGCACCGGCAATTGCAAATTTTTGCAATACACTCACATAAACACTATTATCAACTAATCATTATTTTATTCTATTTTTCTCTTTGCCTATGACCACTTTTAAATTATCAATTAATCCTTACTAATAATAAAAGCATATGGGAAAAATGACCACTTTTAAATTATCAATTAATCCTTACTAATAATAAAAGCATATGGGAAAAAATGACATGAAAATGCTATCATCACATCTGAGCCATTGATCATTTTCTTCGATAGATCAGGACCGTTGATGTACGTTAATGCCCGTTGACGTTCTCAGCCCATTAAAATTAAGGCCCATATTAAATTATCTAAAATTAAGGTCCATTACATATTATCTTAAAGATTAGATTTATTATAAGAAACAACAATTTCTTGATCCATTACATATTATCTTAAAGATTAGATTTATCATAAGAAACAACAATTTCTTGGTCTGTTACATATTATCTTAAAAATTTATTATAAGAAATAACAATTTCAGTTTATTATAAGAAATAACAAATTTCATCTTAAAAATTTATTATAAGAAATAACAATTTCAGTTTATTATAAGAAATTGTTTAAGAAATAACAATTTCATCTTAAAAATTTATTATAAGAAATAACAATTTCAGTTTATTATAAAAAATAATAATTTCAGTCCAAACAAGTTATTATAAGAAATAACAATTTCAGTTTATTATAAAAAATAACAATTTCAGTTCAAACAAGTTATTATAAGAAATAATAATTTCAGTTTATTATAAAAAATAACAATTTCAGTCCAAATAAGGCATAGACTTTTCACTAAGGCATAGACTTTTCACTGGTTATAAGCAACACACATCCATTAAGCAAATGACGAACTGAAAGCTTAAATTTAGAACTGTTGGGCTCAACTCAGGAAGAGAAGACACCCTCTAAAAATTGAAGTATGCTGCTTGAAGTGGCGAGCACACGGTATTCTTTAGTAAAAGGCGAAAGAATAGTTCGCTCTGTGCTCACCACGCAGCTCCATGCCTTCCTCACACCGAGAGCGCTCGTATTTATAAAACCGGGCGGAAGCAAGCAGCGACACAACTCCCTCATGTGGGACTAACGAAGCGCTCTCCCGAACACTATGCTAGCGTTCCGGATTATGGGCCTCTGCCTCTGGCTGTGACTTCGACCCAGACTGACTGCACTGTGGGTAATTATAAGGCCTGGTAAAAGGCGAGCTATTGGGCCCTTCTTAAAGAACTGTCTTTTCTCTCTCAATATAGATGGTATATAGCTTGCTACGTAATAATTTTTTTTTTTTGTAACACCATCATGCAAAGCAGATTACAGTGGGTTACCATTTACCAACTTGGAAGAAGTTATTGATGGATTTGACCGTTTTCTTCTGTGCTCTTGTTACATACATATTATATGTGCTCCTGTCACATACATGATACATATATCTTTCTTCTTATAGGAGGAGCTGCCTTGTTCAGTGCTGCAGTGCAGTGGCATATGCACCACTACATGAGCTTGAGAACTTTGTGTCTACACATTGTGTTCATGCTGAAGTTGATTCAATTTAATTTTGAAACTTCTTTAATGACATGCCTGGCCTCCTTAGACTTTATATAGTTGCCTGTTAACAAAGTGTGATTGGGGTAGATGGTTATTAGATAATTAATGCATAGTCCCTTTTTAAAGTTTCTTTTGTAGATGTCCAGCTGCATGTAGTGAAAAGACATTGTCCCATTAACATTACTTGTCTTCTTACATTATTAAGAGAGAACATTAATAACAAAATACTTTTAAATTATCAATTAATTATGTATAATTAGTAAGTTCCCATCCCGTGTATTGCAATAAGAATACATTACGTAAGAACAAATAAAATAAAAATGATGTAGATAATGAAAGAAAGCTAGAGATTATGAATTCTATATATCTAGGATTTATATATATTCGTATTCAGAAATAGCTACCAAAAGTGCTTTAATTTTTGACAGATTTTATTAATTAATATTTATCAAAAATCAAAATTTATGTATTTATTTATACCAAAAGTGCTTCAATAAATCTAACATCGTTCCTCTGTTTCCCCTCACTTCTATTACACGAGTCTCACGCCAAAAATTGTTAGGGGTCCATTTTACATACGATGAAAATAGGGTAGTTGGAGGAAAATATTGGATTTTATATCCTTCGTAATACTGCAAATTGCAGTTAATCACGTACGTCGTTGGATTGTCTCAAGATCTGAGCCCGCACAAATCTCAATAAAATCCGGTGACCCACGTGATTAAATGCAACTTGCAGTATTGCAGGAGATAAGCACTCAAAATATTGGAGGCAAACAAGCCTTGTCGTTTCTATTTACTATTTAGCCATTCAAAGGCACGGTTATACCATTATTTCATACCAGTTCTTGCTAAAATTGTATAAATATTAAATGCAAAAAAGCCATACATTCTTCGGTTTCATTGTGAGTTTGTGACAATATTCAGGCCAACAAACACAGAAAACCATCTTTGTCATCCAATAGTCAATTTTCATTTATGTATTAAAAAAAATTAAAAACTTTATCAAACAGAAATTAATTTTCACTATGGCAAATGCCAATGAAACACTGAGATGCACACTAAAGACCGATCTAGCGCCGGGTTTCTACACGGCTTGTCAACTATATTACTGGGGTCTGGTACTCGAGAAAGTAATTTAAAACAACAAAATCATATAAAATTGTACAAACTTTCCTATACTATCATACATCCATACAAATCCTTAAAAAAAACATTACAAATAAACAAGAGCTTATTTTAAAAATATGTCAGTGTTGAGACAATTCAGCGTCAAACTAATTCATACGAGGAGAAGGAAAAGCCACCCGATTTCTCGTTCATGCACTTCAGCTCCAGCTTCTGAAATGGACTAAATATACAAACAAGATAGCAACAAAGAGAGTTTATTTTCAAGTATAATCTTCTTGCTTCATAATGGAAATCTCCAAGTTTTTTCATTTTAAAAGAAAAAAAAGATTTCTCCAAGTACCAATTAGGTACCAAAGTGACCCAAAATAGTAATAAAGAAAAGTGCACACTATAAGTCTGTTACAAGTTGGTAGAAGGGTCGACTTCCTATACCAATGTTTGGTACCATATATATAAACACAGACAATTTATTGACATAAACATTGACTGAAATATTTTTTTTTCCCAAGTAGACTACTAAAAAATAGGCAACATATTCAGATGAAACAAAATCGAGAGAGAGAGAGCTACCTGCTATTTGGGTCATAATAGAAGCCACTAATAGACCCATCCATACAAGAGAAACAAACATAGTAGAAGCCTGCTATGGTCAATCCACAATCTGCTCCCACATTAACAAAGTATTGTTCTTTCCATCTCTAGAAAATTATAAGGCAATAGAAAAGGAATAAGCAACTTTTCGTGAATTATCGTCTGTTTGTGGTCTTTCAGCAAGTGTTTTCAAACTTGAACCATCCCCAATGAAAGAAATTTTGTTTATTTGTTTGTACAATTGGGGCTTCAGCTGGCCCAAATAAGTCTTGTTGTTTTTACATTCTTTCTATTAACACTAGTAGCGGATACCAGATTTTTTTAAAAGATCCTGGCCTGAGTAATAGTATACAGAAAGAGCATATTTAAAGAGTTTAACAGCATACAAAGTATTGTTTTCCAAATTAAGGTGAAAGAAACATTTTAAAGATAAGTTCCCAAAGATAACTGATAAGACAAGAGTCAGATATGAGAGAGAGAGAAGAAAAATTGCAGTACCATAAAGATATAAGGATAGTTGCTTAAATCCAATGATTTGCCACCATCATCTTCAATCTGGCTCTACAAACATGAGTAAGGCAATGATGTAAAAGATACAAAGCACCAAATTGCAAAAGATCCTTTTCTTATCATTCTTACAAGTAGAGGAGTGAAGGACGGAAACTTTGACCAGTGCCTTATATCATCTTCCGGTCTGCAGCAAACCAAAAACACAAAAAACAAAAGCATCAGAAAGTAAATATAAAACAAAACATTGCCAGAAGAAAAAATAACAATAATTTCATCTGTAGATTTAACTACCAGAACAGACCCAAGCAGCTCATGCCTTGTTACTGTTCTGTTGCTATTCCTAATGTCATTTCTCTTTTGTTCATATTCAGTATGTTTACTTAAGTCTGCTTTCATTTCAATTTTAAATTTGCTTTCAACGCAGAAGGATCCAATAAATCATTGTCAGCAGAAGAAAATTTTTTTAAAAAAATTGATGTAAATTCAATTGCCAGAACAGACAGCCAAACAGCTCATCCTTGGTTGTAGTTTTGTATATTCATGATGTAATTTCTATTTTGTTCATTCTGCTTTATTTACTTGAAGTCTGGATTCAATTACTTTCTTGGTTTGCTTGCAGTACAAAAGGATTAGGTTTAGCATAAATAAAAAGGATGAAGAAGAACATACGTAGCTTCCCATTTGCCAGTGAAAAATGTGTGGTTCTTAGCATCTACAATTTCTCCTTCCCAAAATGTCACCACCTAGTACGAAAGTAAAAGAAAATTAAATATAGATATATATCAATGAACAAAGAAAGAGATATCTAACAGCCACATGAATAAACACAAAACTAAAGAAAGAGATAAGAATTTCTGATAGGCACTTTCATTGACATATCTTAAACCTTTGGAAAGGAACATTATGACAACACAGGAACTTTCCAGAATTAACAAAAAGTCGGTACCGGTGTGTCAGCAAGGGGAACATTTAAAGCCTCCATTGTACCACATAGAAAACCGTGCTCAATATCGCAACCCTGGATCCTTACATTAACCTTCCACGCCTCATCCTTCTGAAGACTCGACACATTTTGAGTGCCACAAAAGGACTGAAATCAGGAAATAAAAAAAAAAAGGAGTTAGCTTTGCCTTAAACACAAAATTGATGTCTCTGGATCTGGTTTGAGAAGTAACAGCATAAGATGCTCAGACAAGATGCAACAAAGCATCAAAGTCTGCTCAAACATTCTATAAACTTGTTCAAGAATGTTTTACCTTCAAATTAGAGCCTACTTGAAATGTTGTACATAATCTGATCACTCAGTTTCTATCATTCAATAAATATAGAACCTCACATTACTGTTTCATTTGTTATCTAACAGTATTCAATATTGCAATATGACAACAACCACTATATAAGAACCCCTCAATTTTCATTGCTTCGAAAAACCTTTGGTTTCCATAAAACCAGTGCAACTGGTACGGCCTGACTTGTCTGTTTGTTAACTATAATCTCTCATTCACACCAGAAACAACAGATCAATAGACTAGTAATTAAATGATAAAAGGAAAGGAGCATGATCATGATCATGATATGCGAATTCAACTATTGCTCACCCGGCCAGCACACAAGAGAGAGCAGCTCGGAGGCGATGGCTGCGCTGAACTCAGGTCTTGTCCTGGAAAAATTAAGTAAGATTGTGATTGATGCTGTGCAACAGTGTAGCGATCATTTCAATTTGTGTAAGATTTCTGCTTCAATTGTGCTAAATTAGTTCGATTTCTAGAGGATTAGGGTTTGATCACGGCCCCAATTGGAACGGAACCTGAATCCGGTGAGATGAGAATGAGATGAGAGGGGATGGAGTTGGATAGCTAGCTAACCTGAGGAATGGGAAGGAGAGGAGGTTTCGACCACTCTGACCGGCATCTCTGGAGTCTCAGTTCACTCTCGGACGAACTCCCGAGACCAAGACGGAGAAGGATCTTCTAAGGCGATAAAGAGAAAAGAGGAGCAAGTACGTATGGAAACGGATGATTTTCTTAAATGGCCCTCGGCCCAATCTTATCTACACCAATAGCCTTGGGCCAAACAAATTTTCACCGATGGCCCTGGCAAGGACGCAACTTCAAGTTGCGCCCTTGAAGCCCCAGAACAGCCTGACCACCCTTCTATCTGCCCAACTTTTAGTAAACCGTTAAAGAGTGGGACCCAAAAAATTTTGAAATAAAGGGCGCATGTTGAAGTCACGCCCTTTAGTTGGAGCTTTTAAACTCACTTTTATAATTAACTGATGACCGACCCCACTTGTCTGTGAAATAAGTAAAAGGCGCAACATCAAGCTGCGCCCTTCCAAAAGGCGCGACATGAAGTTGCGCCCTTAAAGGGAGCATCTTCACCTCTGGTCCCACATGTCATGGAGAGTAAAGATGTCGAAACTGAAAGGCGCAACATTAAGTTGCGTCCTTACTTTATATATATTTTTTTAATATGTGCTCCAAAAAATAACACTTCCAACATTTGCTTTATAACATAATCAACTGGATTACCAAAATATCATTAAACTTGCAGTACATCTATCATAATAAAGCAATGTAATAAAACTACAAAAACATCTAAATAAATAGTTTGGCAATTCATTGTCTTTTATCTAAATTTCTAACATAACAACAAAATAGATAAACTTGCTCGGCATCACACCCTTGTCTACTTGAGATTAATCGATCACGGTCCTACAAAAAAGAAAAGGAAATGTAAGTAAGAATGTATTGTTAGCGTAATATTAATTAATGAGATAATTGTTACTACCTTGATTTTGAAGATTGGTCCTACAACCTCTTCTACTATGCCCTTGTTGACCACAACGTCCGCATGTGTAAGTGTGCTTTGGTTGGTCCATGTCATCCATCTCGTTGCGGATTCGGACATGCTGACGACGACCCTTGACCACTCTATACATCGAAGGATCTGGCACAAGGGTGGGCCTTACATCTTCCGGCCATGTTTCCGAATTTCCAAAATAATAAAATTCGGGTTCCCAGGTTGCGAACAATTCACTTGCACGGTAAAAAGGTGCAACGTGCTGGTTGCTATCAATTGCAACCGTTGCGCAGGTGGCCAACACATGAGAGCAAGGTATACCTGTTAATTGAGGCTTCTGACATGTGCACACCCCCCCGGGGACCTCCAAGCGAACCCAGTGTCTCTTCCCTCCTTTAATTCTGTTGCCCTGCATGTATTCTTTGGTCACTACTTCGTATTTTCCTTCATTTCGGTACGCCTTGACGGTATGGGTATTTCCCTTTAATCGTCTCTTTTCCAATAGTTCTTCCACCTTTTTCGCGAACATCAAATTTTGACCAATAATTCCCGAGGCTTGAGCCCTCCTCTCCGCAAAATATTTTACTGACTTATAAAAGGTGATCTCAACAACAGATGTCACCGGTAACTCTCTCGCCTCTTTGAAAACATTATTCAATGATTCGGGTCCGTTTGTTGTCATCATGCCCCAACGACACCCACCCTCATCATAAGCATATGCCCATAGCTCAAGACGGGGATCGTCTTCCTCTCTTTCCTTCCCGATACCTTCTAACCATTCAACCGCCTCAGCCTTTTTGGCGCCTAAGGCTGCCATCCTCGCATGGAACTTGCGTGGTTGGTTTTGTCTGATTAGAATCCTAACCCTTTTAGTAAGTTGTTTGTCTTTGAAGGCTCGTTGAAAATTCTGACAAATGTGTCTAGAACAATACCTGTGTGCTGCTTGTTGTGTTTGTACATTCCAACCTAAGTCAGGCTCCTTAAATACTCTTAAAATGGCCTGATGCCTATCCGATATCACGGTTACAAATCTCAAGCCAACTACTTCACGACGAACAAATTTCATAAATCTCTCCCACGCCAGATTGTTCTCAGTGTCAAATAGACCAAATGCTATAGGGACAAGTTGATCCTCGGCATCATAACCACAGGCAGTCATGAGCTTTCCTTTGTATCTACCCGAGAGAAATGTAGCATCAATACCAATAATCGGTCTACAATGACCAAAAGCTTGAATAGCTGGCCCAAATGCCCAACAAACCCCTTGAAAGAACTCAAAATCTTCATTATTAGTTGTTCTTGTGAACCATTCGATCTTTGTACCCGGGTTGTTCCGCTGCATAGCTTCTAATAGTGGTCGAATCAAGTTGTACGCTTGTCTCCACCCTCCAAATAACTGTGCAATTGCTATTTCCTTCGCACGCCAACACCTCATATACGGAGCCTTGAATTGATATCTTTGCTCGACATCCACCATAATATCTCTGATAAGATACTTGACATTGGTTTTAACGTGCTCCCTTATTAGTGAGGCAATGAAAGGCGCAGTTAAGTGTGGATGCCACAGTCTATCACACGAATTTACACAATTGTGCGGGCCTTTTTTTGTTATTATCTCAAATGCATCGTCGTAGGAATGACGAGTTGCATATAGTCTCCATTCGCAATTTTCACTAGTGCACTTAATTGTATAACGTTGTTTGTTTGCCTTCACTACCGTGAAGGTTCGATTTGCTCTGATATGAAAATCGTGCACTACCCATTTCAAATGATCTTTAGAGCGGAACACTTGCCCTTTGAAGAGCTTATCGTCTGTTGCATATCCCATTTCATCAAAATAGTTACAATCACCAATTATTTCTAAAACCTCCTGTACTGAATTAAAACATGCAACAGGGTGTGAATCAGAGCGATCCCTGAGTGGCCAACCAGTAAGCCCCACCTCACCACCATCATCATCGGATTCAGGGGCTCTACCCTCACTGTTGTTATCATTATCTGGTACATCATCAAAGGACTCAGCATTGTAATGATCATCAGAGCAAGTGTTTCCTATCGGGGTTGTGTCCGAAAAAACCGTGTGATTGACACGTTCATTTGGAAGTATGCCATCAAGTCCGATTTCGAACTCAAAATCTTCCGCTTCACTACTCCGATCGGGGGATAAATTTCTGTTTGTTCTATTATAGGTCCGGTACGGTGGTACTTGAGGGTCATCAGTTGGAAAGGAAGATTGAGTAGGGGGGTCGGTTGTTTCGACCTCTACTGGTCGACTACCACTGGCATATGCTTGATTAGGCATGGCTTGTGTACCCAAATTGGATACCGTATCAACAAACAAGTCGAGCACCTTCCAATTACCCATATTTTCAACAACAAACCTCCAAGTTTGATTATTAACAATTCAAGCTCGGTAAAAAACACAATTGGTGGTGGTGAGGTATTCAATTTTGCCCTAATTCTTAAACCAAACTCCACATGAGATATACCCAAGTATCGATATATTTCATTCCTCAATTGATCAAGTGTGATATCGTTTTGAACATTAAAATTTACCATCGGTCCTTGCGAGTAGTACACCCCGCATTGCCCATACAATACATTTCCTCCGGTGAATATATTGATGAAGAACATCTCCAATCTATACAATTGTGCAAGGAGAAGTGCTTGTGAGCTACCATGGTGAGTTTTGAAACTAAACAAAATTTAAAGAGAGCAATGACACAAAATCGGAGGCTTTACCTTGAGATAACTTGACAATAGTTGATTATGGCTTCAAATCATTAAATGCTAGGTGTTTTTATGAAGTTTTTGAGTGCCTTTGGTTTTTTGGGGGTGAAAACGGCGAGTAGAAGATAGGGTTTTTGGAGGGCTTGTGCTGTAAAAGAGGAGATGGGAGCAATAAATATGGTTGTTGCAAAAAAAAAAAAAAAAAATCTGGGCATCAAGGGCGCAACTTGGTCTTGCGCCCTCAACAATTTTTTCAGCTTTCTCAGGCTGACAGGTGGGCCTCAGAGAAGGCAAAGGCGCAACTCCAAGTTGCGCCCTCATGTTCGGGCCCACCTGTCAGCACGAGAAGGCAAGGGCGCAACTCCAAGTTGCGCCCCAAATTCCTCAAATCAGCTCTGGTTGGGTCAGAGCTGATTCGATGAATTCGGGGCGCAACTTGGAGTTGCGCCCTTCTTTCCGGGCCCACCTGTCAGACAATGAGGGCAAGGGCGCAACTTGGAGTTGCGCCCCAAATTCCTCAAATCACCTCTGACCCAACCAGAGCTGATTTGAGGAATTTGGGGCGCAACTCCAAGTTGCGCCCTTGATTCTGGGCCCACCTGTCATTCTCAGTTAGCAACCCAGCAACCCACCTGTCATTCTCCAAGTTGCGCCCTCATGTTCGGGCCCACCTGTCAGCACGAGAAGGCAAGGGCGCAACTCCAAGTTGCGCCCCAAATTCCTCAATTCAGCTCTGGTTGGGTCAGAGCTGATTCGATGATTTTGGGGCGCTACTTGGAGTTGCGCCCTTGTCTCTGGGCCCACCTGTCATTCTCAGTTAGCAACCCAGCAAGCAAGGGCGCAACTCCAAGTTGCGCCCTTGAAGTTTTTTTCAGCTCTTTTTTTAATGGATCTACTTAACTACCTCAATTAATTCACATTCTAAATTAACAATTCAACGTTCATTTCTAAGTCATGAAATCCTAAATTAAAAGTTACACAACTCATAAGTTCATCCATAAATTAAAAGTCCATACTAATTTAAAAGTTCATCCTAAATTTAACTAAGATACAATACAGTCATCCCTTCCACTCATTCATGACCACCGCCGCGGCCACCATTCCTACCCGTCCCGCGACCCGCGCGTCTCATTTCCTCTATGGCTTGTGTAGGGGTATATGGTTCCCGCGGCCTAATCACCCTACGGGGACGGTCCACTGCAGGGGTAGGCATCACAAGTGTTGGATTTATGACCTGAGAAGCCGGAGGATCCTGACTGGATGATGATCGAGCTGCAGCGGCGCTTGAAGACTCTCCATGCTCCCATACTCCATCTTGTGACAACCGGCCCGAAGTGGGGCGGAACAAGGGCGGTTCAGGCATTGAGGTAGCATAATCTCCTCCAAGTAGTTCGTTCATCCAAGCATAATCGGCGGGTTGGACTCGCATGCGCTCCGTCATCACCGGCTCGATTTGGTCATCGCGGAGGTTATGCTGTTGCATAAATTGGTTGAATATCGCTCCTTGGTTAATATCCGCCAGATTGCCCCTGCACGTGCGTAAAACACGACGGGCAAATGCATTCATCGCTTGATGGGCCAAGGCTCCGACGGCGTCCCTTGCTATAACTAAATTGCGGATCAACTGTTAATTAAAATAAAAAAAGTTAGTATAGCATATATTGCATCTCTTCCACCATAAGTCATGCTAGACTCAATAATTACCAAAAAAATTTAATTACCGTCCGCTGAACTCTGTCGCTTGGCATTGAGTACGTTTGTTGTATCCTGTTGGTAATTGATGGTGAGGGTGGTTCATTATTGACATTCGCGGCCGTTGGTCCGCGCCAGTACACGGTTCGCATACCCTCCCGGTTGAACCAAGCCATGTACCTTCCCAAGGTCTGGATATCCCACTCATCTCGATGCGGAACAATATGTTGGCGTCGTTGAGCCCAAAATATGTTGTGCTCGTCATGCTTCCTATCCCAATCGACGCTGGAATTCGGCTCGTGCCTGATGTCATGCCATTCGTCATGCTCGATCCTTGGAGGGGGGACAACCTGAGCGCGACCCAACTGCCGCATAACTCTCTCAGGTGTATAGAACTCCACTACCCAAAAAAAAATAATCGGTCCTCTGTAGAACCATAACTCCATCTCTCTCCGATCACGACATATAGCTGGGAGCTCATTCATCACTGGATGGTAGGGCCACCACAGTATGTCCTGCTCGGACAGTGTTTCAATCCGCCACCTGTAAAACATATTATGAGAATAAGTACAAAAATTAGATAAAAGTTGTGCACCTATGCAATGTAAATAATAATTGTACCTGTAATATCCAATGCCTGAGTGTGACTCATCTTCGTAAACATGAGGCACACGCCATCTCCAACCAAATGCCTCGCCCAGCAGACCTTCTAGCCGGAAATGTGCAACGGGTCTACCCAGTGGCATACGACTCCAAATCCATATCTGTAGAAAGGCAAGTGGTGCAGCGATCTCGCTCGAATTATCCTTAGATGCATCATCTAGGCCTCGATACAAATGTGCGAGCACGGCTGTGGCCCAACTGTACTGAGGGGGACTGTCTAGCTCGTCTATAAATTGTAGGAACATGCTCTGAATGTACCCGGAATGATCTGGGAACATGACTGATGAAAATAGATCCATCATAAATGCTCTGGCATAGTATCTAACCTCCTCGGGGCCGGCATCGGCGGGGAGTCTAGGCCGGGGGCGGTGACGATCACTTTCATTGGCCGGTTCGGGCACCCATGGCTCGCACAACCAATTCCGGCTCATGTGAAATGTGCCGGGGCGGCGCCGAAACGTAATCCAATCAAGACGACCAAATAGTCTCTCGACATCCGTATCCCAATTGTCATCCGCAAATCCAATTACAGGCAACCCATCAATCGGTAAACCCCAGAGGCAGCTCACATCCTCCAATGTGGGAGTCATCTCGCCCACGGGGAGATGGAACGAGTGAGTCTCACGTCTCTACCTCTCGCATATCGCAGTAATTAGGTCTCGATCAATTTGTATATTTCCGAGCCTCGCCAAAGCATCTAATCGAAATCTTTCTAGTATTGGCATAATACGGTCATCCAAAGTGAACCGCACACTACTGGCTCTCGTAGACATAGTCACTAGAGGCTGATTCGGATTTATTTAAAATAAAAATAAAACAATTTGTTATTTCTTCAAAGTTATGTTATTTAAAATAAAAAATTAATTCATACTTTTAATAAAAGATTTAGAGCTAAAACTTACATTGTTATATGCACGATTCGAGTTGTGAATTTCATTACGTGTTAGTAGTGACCCACCGTACACTTCAGCTCTAAAATCGGGAGGTTGACTCCCATAAACAGGCACACCACCACGACCACGACCCCGACTCCGACTCCGACCCCGACCCCGACCACGACCCCGACCACCTTCGCCTTGAGCCATTACAAATATCTACAACAATGACATCAAATACTCGTTAATGCAAATTTCATTCTGTAATATGAAACAACCATAAACACTACTTGTGACGATAATTATCTATTCCATAATACAAAATCAAAATACTCCACACTAATCTACTAACATTTCCATTTACAAACAAAAAATACTTATCTAGTAATCATCCATTCCATAATACAAAATCAATATACTCCACACTAATCTACTAATTACAATTAGCAATTCCGGCCTACTATTTCCATTACAATTTCGGTCTACTATTTCTAAAAATTTTCAACAACAAAATTAGCAATAAAACAAACATATTAACAATAGTACAAACCTTAAATCAATATACTTCACACTAATCTACTAATTACAATTAGCAATTTCGGCCTACTATTTCCATTACAATTTCGGTCTACTATTTCTAAAAATTTTCAACAACAAAATTAGCAATAAAACAAACATATTAACAATAGTACAAACCTTAAATCAAGTCTCGTCGAACTCTATCCTCAAATCCCGGCCTTCTACGTGTTTTTTTTCAAAACCGAGTTGTGAGGATGAGGGAGAGAAAGGGAGGAAGAGGAATGGTGAGTGTGGTTATTTGGGGGGAAATGGGAAGTGGGAATGGTGTATAGTAGTTGGGAGCGACGAAATGGTGGATTTGGGGAGGATTTTGAGGTTTTTGGGGGATGGATTGGTGGTTTTGGGGAGGGGGGGCGGCGGTTTGGCGGAGGAAAGAAAGAAAGGGCGAAGGGAGAAGGAAGGGAGAAGGAAGGGAGGAGAAAGGAAGGGATCACGGATTAAAAACTGGCAAAAGCAAGGGCGCAACTTCAAGTTGCGCCCTTAGCTTATTATGTTTCAATGACAGGTGGGGCCAATATAATAAAACCAGGGAACTCGAGGGCGCAACTTCAAGTTGCGCCCCAAACGTTATGTGACACTGCATAGTGGGTCCGATAGATTTCGGGCAGGAGGGGTCAGGCTGTTCTGGGGCTTCAAGGGCGCAACTTGAAGTTGCGTCCTTGCCAGGGCCATCGGTGAAAATTTGTTTGGCCCAAGGCCATTGGTGTAGATAAGATTGGGCCGAGGGCCATTTAAGAAAATCGTCCTATGGAAACAGAATAAGAATAAGGAATCTGACGAGGGCTATTTTGACAAAAAAAAAATGGAAACGGTATATTATTAAAAAAAAATTAAAAAGGGTGGGACTTGTTATTTGCAGGCTTGCAGCTACTAGCCGATATGCGCGCTCCGCCACGCATAATTAAAAAATATTTTTTTGTCATAATTTCATTAATATTAAGTGACAAAATATTTCAACATTTGAAAGATGATATACTAATAATAAAAATTATGTTTTACTGAGATATTTTTTTGGTTCAAAGCATGAATAGTAATTACACTTTACCAAATTTTATAATATTTTATTGAAAAATGAAATTCATAGTATGATTGTTATTCTTATGTGCTTAATGGGAATCCAAAAAAAAAAAAAAAAGATGAATAAAATAGGATTTAATCTGTTGGACACAATTCATTATATAGAAAATTATAGTAATAAACATCATTAAATATTAATAAAAAATATTTGATACCCTGTTTAATATCATCAATCTTTGGACAATTTGTATAATTAATAAACCCCACTGATGCATCACAGTAACATGCATTCCATCGCATGATACTTATAGGCATGATCAGTAAATTTTTTTTTCTGAAAAGGAACAACACCCCAATTGAGGGTTCACTTTCATTTCTTTGCGAAAGCATATGATTAGTAAGTATCACATCGTGTTTATATTGTCTGATTTTTAATTTAAAAATCTACTTCTCAAATACCAAAAATTTAATTTAAATATTTTTTAATATTGTATGACAAAATTGTGGTTGTTATCAAATGCTATAATATATGTTCATCACAAAAATTTGGCTTTATAGTTTACAGGAATCATATATCAATGTATGCAACACACTGAATTCTGATGAGAAGCACTAATAGTAAAACTGTAAAAGCGAGGGAGATTAGATTAGTGTAATAAACGGTAAAAGTAACGGAATCAATCCGGGTCAGGGCAGCAATAGCTACCAGAGAATCCGAGAGAGCGAGAGAGAGCATATCTACCTTGTTGAAAGGGGACCGATCGATCGGGATGAGAGAGGAGGCGGCCCGATTAAGGCGCGCACTCATCGGACGGATGAAAAAGAGGAAAATGCCAAAATGGGTTTGGGGTTGGAATTGGATTTAACATCTGACCAAGTGACCAACTGGTAGCCTTGTTATTTATCCTCAAGTAGCACCCTTGTTGCAATATTCGTTAGTTTTCTTTTCCCACTATAACAAATTTTTAATTAAGGCACACAGCCACTAGTTGCAGCTCACGTGCTAGTAGCATGAAGAGAACTTCGTGATTTATGTATTCTCTACAAATAGTCCAGTCTTTATGTATGCATCATGTATGTATCAAGAGGTGCTGAAATTGGCTAATTTGGATCGTAGGAACCACCGATCCACCCTTGAATGGTTGAGATCATTTTCAAAAATCCCCTTAAAAGTTACAGCCGTCGGATGTGGATCGTTGGTTCCTTCAATCCTATTTGGATCATAGCAGATACAGACTAGTATCGAGAGACAACTTCGTAATTTTATGCACTTTTACAAGCAGGGCTTTAGAATAAATTATTCCCATTCCCATTTAAGATCATATTACTACTTGAGATTCTTACAGACACCTCCATAGTCCATACCAGAGACTCAGAGAGTCATCTAACATGACCACATTAGTACATTACCATTACATAAAATCAAGCCTAATTGTGCTCTTGTCTAATTTCATATACTGACACAATAAAACGGTTTCCCTCATCTAAATTACTCCTCCGAGGACACAAATTTTCCGACTTTTTAACTAGCTACGGAGATTGGTTGTATTATTTTTATGTCCAACCAAGTCATTGTTGGGCCAAGAATAAATGCAGATATACAGTTTTAATGTATGAGCATAATTAAAGGACCACCTCTGATTTTAAAGGCATAACACTGGCTATTATGCACGCTCTGCTGCGCCAAATCAAATACTTTTTCGCACCTAAATACTTTAATTTGTTGTCACTTAATTAATATCAAGTGAAAAAAGTATTTCTAGAATATATTCAAATACATTTAATGTGATAAACTAAAAATTATATTTTAATAAAATATTACTTTCTTCGGAATATAGAATATAGATTGTAATTACATTTTTTTTATTTGTAAAATGTGCATCCAAAAATGAAAATCATGACTATTTTTTTATGTGTTTATTGGAATATAAATTAAAAATATAGATAGTTAAAATAGGATGTTGTTATGCATGCTAATTTTTTGTACACAAAATTTATATACAAATATTTATTGTTCTTTTACCCTGCGATTTATATAAAGTTTGTGTAGTGTAATTTATTTTTCTTAAAATTACATGATAAATTGTACCTAATTCTATTATAGTTATCACAATAATAGTTTAAAATATCATACTTCATTTAATTTGTGTTTTATTTTGAGGCATCATTATTTCTGAACAACTTGTATAGTCGTGATCATGATTAGTACATTGATTTATTATACTTTATGAATTCTAATATTAAGTGTTGCAGATATTTTATATATATTATGGATTAATCATTCAATATATAGGGCTTGGAGAACTATTGGGGTGCAGTTTTAGGGAATGACTCTTAAAAATTTGACAAGGGTTTAGGGTTCATTTTTTTTTTCCCTCATCCAGCACACAATGCATCCCACCACCGTTGATTGCAGTAGAGGAAAAGAAGGAGAATGAGCACCGTTAGATAAACTGTTCATCGGAAACCCGAAGATTAGTCCTTTTATGGACTAGAAGCGTACCCGCACATCGTAGCGGATAAATTTCAATTTTTATTTAAGCTAACAATATAATGATGCAAAAAAGTTTATATCATATAAAAAATGTAGATGGATCGGAAGATGAGAAAAATAAAATTATCTTGCCCTTGAGATCTGAATATTCATCTTATCGGAACAGTGGCTATTTAATCATGAGAGCGTATAGTTCAAAGCGGTGGTTGTTCGAGTACTGAGAGGGAAATTTTCTCCATTTGATGAATTGTACTGTGACCAAATAGATAGATCCGGTCCTTATGTACTTTTTGTAATAGTATAGATAAAGGGAGAATTTGTTGAATCCACGTAATTGAATATTATTAATAGCTTATTAAAAAAATATTGTATTAATTGCTGGAAAATTGTATGAAAGAGTAGTATGGATTTATGGTCTTCAAAGAGGGATGAGATCCGCTGCTCTTAAAAACCGAGAGCAGGGCCCTGCTCTTGCGATCGGACGGCCGGTATCAACCTGAGATCCGGTGCTCTTAAAGTTCGGTTGATACCGGCCGACCGATCACAAGAGCAGGGCCCTGCTCTCAGTTTTTAAGAGCAGCAGATTTCCACCCCTTCAAAGAACTATCAGATTGTGTTGCACTTAAATCTCGTAGCTCATTTCTCGCAATCCAAATGCAAACGGAAACAGGTACGTATAGATGAAAGAAAGATGGTCCATTTCTCTCCGGTGCGTGATGGGCTACGGGCTCCACCATGTGCCTTTAGTTTAAAGCCCTTTTACCTATTTTATGAGATCTTTGCTTTGCTACCATCAAAAGAAAAATAAAAATGCGATCCTTGCACAGTAAAAGGAAATCCAGCAACAATGTCAAAAAAAAAAATCTAATAAGACTTCTGTTCTGTCGGTGGCTCGGTGCTCATACAATTACCAGGTTATGCAACTTGTGCTCGGATCTGATCTGATGCCAGATGAAGAATTACAAGTTTAATGCATCCAGATCGGCCGGACTCAACTTACATCCATCATAATCTAGCTAATTAATTAACAAAAAATCTTAAATCTTAATAAATGATTAAGTACCGTACTAAACTTAAACAAAAAGTAAATAAATAATGGCAACAGACCGAACATTAGTCCAAGTTTTGACTCTTTAAGAAAAAACTCCGTCAGCACTCAGCAGTCAGCACTAATAAGCAGCTCAGCTATGATGATGATATATTAAATTACTAATTAACGGTCCGATGCTCACGTGACAGCCAGACTGATCCCAATTCCTTCTCTCTTCTCCAATTCATATCCTCCACTGCGCAGTAAATTACTGCGCAGTACTCTGTCCGTTCGATTCGCTTCAAGATTCGTGCAACTCAATATCAAAAACCCCACCTATAATCCACATCATTGATTCGGTGCGCAGTACAACAGCGCAGCAGAGGATAAGCCCTCTCTTTTCTGATTCCATATCCTCTGTAGCGCTGCAAAGTGTAGCGCAGAACATGGGCCGTTAGATCATCTAAAAATCTGTGCCAGAACGAATCCCGAGATGATCTAACGGTCCTCGTCCTGCGCTACACTTTGCAGCGCTACACAGGATGAGCAGCACTCCTCTTCTTTTCCCCGTTGCGTTGCGCATCCATCCGCTGTCCTTTATTTGACGGAACACACTCCCCCCGTTCACGCTCTCCCCTCCCTCCCCAAATCCCATCACAGATCCGCATTCTCCTTCGCGTCGGCAGAATCGCGCGCGGGATCCATCCGTCTGGAAGATCAGCCATTCGCGGTACCTCGGAGGTAAGGTGAGTTTCTTTTTTTTTTTCTATTCGACCTTTTTTGTTTTGTTTTGTTTCGGCGCAGAATTGTTCTGCCCTATATCGGGTTGGGAAATTGCCTGGTTATCGGATCGGATCGGGGTTGTTGCTACGGTATAAGATCCTTTCAAATTGGGGTTTGATTGAAGAAGAACGGTGTGGCAGGGATTTGACGAAATCGAGGGCAATTCTGGTTTTGCATTGAGTTTGATTGGAGAAATACAATCTGTCGGTTTAACATTGTGATGCACAAATTAGGTTTTGAAGGAGAAGAAGAAGAAGAAGCATGTCGCGGCGGCCAGTAAATTCCAACCGCAGGCTGGTGGATGGAGGAGGCATACCGTTGGCCTCATCCCTGCAATCGAAGTCTAACTCCTCGCCTTTACTTACCATCGGACTGGTTGTTCTGGTAATTTTATTACATTATGCACAGATGAGATTGCATGACTGTAGAACCACTATGACGTACAAAAATACGTCGTCACCTGTTATCATTCTCACCGATTGTTACGAGAGAAGTCCAAAATTTGCTTTAATTTTAAATTTCTTCTTTCATTGAGAGGAAACTACAGAGGGGAATATGAGCATCATTTAAGATTAAACAACGGAAATACACACAGACTCGGTACCCACGTATGTATTGAGGGGGGGAGGGGATATAGAGATGCATTTTCTTCTCATATTATTTTAAATTATAATCCTTTGTATTGTCTAACATTCATGAAAATGATTACTCGATGGAAATCTGTTCATTTTACCAGTGTGAAGCTGTAATTAATTGTTGCTGTTAATTATGATTTCTGATATTCAACTTCTATGGGAACTTGTTTCTTATATATATATATATCTTGATTTTTAAGATACCCTTTTCCCTTTTGACTGATTGATCATCCTGTTTGATCTATTCCAGGGTGCCTTTCTTATAATTGGGTACACGTATGGCGGCTCAGGTTAGTACCAGAATAAACAAATAAGAAAAATATGATTTGCATATCACGTCGTTATGAGAATTTGGATTGTGCATTTTTCAAATTATTATGAACGTACAACAATGTTTGTGCAGAATATAGCTGCTATCTTAACAGTACTAGACAATTTGATTTTCTGATTAATGCATATAGATCAAATTCTAGCTTTTAAATTTATTGCAAAAACAATAATTATGATGGCACTCTTTTCTTTGAAAATAATATACAGGCACTCTTGGTGGCAATAAAGAGGCTGTGAGCAGACTCGAAGGTAAAGATGCATGCTCTCTCTCTCTCTCTCTCACACACACACTCTATTAAAGACTTCTTATGTGAATTCTCTGTACCTTTGTTTTTTTTCAAAAAGAAGTGTTCGCTAATTGTCATCCTCTGACATACTAACTTGTTTGTTTTATCTCCGTCTCTTTTCATTAAATCCTTTATGTAAACAAAGAAGGAGCATCTTGCACACCGGAGGTGATACAAGCAATGCCTATATTAAAGAAAGCCTATGGACTCGGTGAAAGCACAAAGCGGATCTTACACGTCGGTCCTGATTCTTGCTCTGTTGTCTCCGCTTTGTTGAAAGATGATGGTACTCTTTTAGCATGCGTTCCTTTTTTGTGTTTGCTCAGATCAACTTATAGCTGAAACGTTTTGATTTCTGTTATATCAGTTTTTGCTTCGGCATGGAATATATTCTTTTAAGAACAATCACTATCATGCATTCATGCTAATGCTGTGCTAGAGCAGTTAGAATTGGTGCTGTTATGAAAGATTGCACTTTGCTGAGTTGATAGATTTGTGTGCTGTTGGGCTACTGGTACTTGACCTGACATCTGAGATTCCACATTGTATTGCTTTGTAATTCTGTGTATATACCAGTAGAAAACTATTTTACCTTGAACTGTAATTGGACATACCATGGGAGGCATGGATAACCAGTTTGTCCAGGTACTTGTAAAAAGACAAAAAGGACTAACACAAGTTACCATATTTTTCAAGATTAGCACTGATTTCCTTCCCTCCTTAACATTAATTCTCTAATCTCCTTAAGAGTAATCGGAGAAAGCAACCATCTAACATGAAGATGAGCACTTCTCATTATTAATGCTTTGTTCAGGTGAAAATACAGAGCCATGGGGTGTAGAGCCATATGAATTAGAGGATGCCGATAGTTCATGCAAGAGCCTAGTCAGAAAGGGGTTTGTGAGAGTGGCTGATGTTAAGTTCCCCTTACCATACAAGCCCAAATCTTTTGACCTTGTTGTGGTATCTGACGCGCTTGATTACCTAACTCCGAGGTATCTCAACAAAACATTGCCTGATCTTGCTAGGATCTCAAATGACGGCCTGGTAGTATTTGCTGGTAAGCACTGTGTGTTTTTGTGTGTGTGTTTGAGTTTGAGTTTGAATTTGAACGCACACAAATTTGGACTGTAATGAATGCAAGAAAATTGGTTAAGTTCACAGATTCCTCAAAGCACTGGATTGAGCTAAAAATCAACATTACTGAATAATTATGTCCGGTCCAATTTCATATGACCCACTCAGAAGCAATTTCGTTGAACCATGGTAGAAAGAGTGTGGTAATACTTGTTGTTTATGAGATAATATTGTTCCTTGTTGACTTAAACTTGAAACATGTAATTTAATTGTCTTGAAAACATACTTCTCTAATTGTAGGTTTTCCAGGTCAGCAGAGGGCTAAAGTTTCGGAGCTATCCAAATTCGGTAGACCGGTAAAATTCTCAAAACATTGTGTTTTTATTGTGTAAAAAAGAAAAAAAAAAAAAAAATCGGAATATAACTGTTCTACCAAAAGAGTACATTAGGCTACACTAGTACATCCTAATTCTAGTAGAAGTTTTGATACCTTAGTATGTCCTTGTTTTTACTGTGAATGATATCTAAATGGGGCATTTAATGACTATTGTGATCTACTGAAATCCTCTTTCGATTTTTCAATTGTTATATTTCTAGCTGATCCAAAAGATTCTATTTTTCTGTGTGTGTAGGCCAAGTTGAGGAGTTCGACCTGGTGGATCCGGTACTTCGTTCAAACTGGGTTGGAGGAGAATGAACCCGCATCCAAGAAGTTTGAACAAGCCGCTTCCAAGAAATCTTACAAGCCAAATTGCCAAATCTTCCACCTCACCTCATAACTTCACAACAAAATTGTGATGCTTTCACAAAACTTGATTTTGTAGATCTTTGCTTGGCTTCTATGCACGGGAACACATTTGATGATCTTACTATTTACATAGAATTGGTTACTCCTGTAGTCCTTGCTTCATGGATGTAGACATTATATCTCTAGGTTATATTAATTGTACCTATTCGAGGTTATTTTTGCCTGAGTTATTTATATTTTTTTCTTTCTAAGTGCTAAATTTTGTGGGTGAACTTAATTTTTCAATTACATTGTATTTTATTGAGCTGGTTTGGATGTGCCCAGGGTCGCAGGAACTTTGTTTCATGCTATGGAACTCTGTGTGTTTTACATGCGAACCATCTCATTGGTATCAACCACCATGATCTGTTGCTTCATTCGATGGGCATTTAATATTAACTCAAGCTGTTTCGCTCCCAAAAAAAATAATATTACATATATTAAATTGATATATAATGAAAATAAATATATATTTTTTCATAGATATAATATCTTATTAAATAAATATTGAACTTGATATATTTTTTATGCAACATACTTTTAGCTAGATCTTAATTCATATAAAAGAATAGAAAGAGTTGTAAATATTTTGAGTCTTATATTGTTCTTTATGCACATCATATGATCTTTTTAACAAAAAAAAAATAATTAAATTAAATGAAGAGAAATAGAATAAAGAGTAATGATAATGTAGCATAGCTAAATGAACAGGTGTATCACTAGGTTTCTTGTACAACACAGGTGCGAAATGTGAATAATACACATCCTTACTATATATAAAAGCATATTGAAAAAAAATGATATGAAAGGGCTAATTTCCCCAAATAAGAAACCTAATCCGTTGATCATTTTCTTGAATAGATCAGAACCGTTGATTTACGTTGACGCCCGTTGACGTTAATGTCTTAGCCCATTAAAATTTAAGGCCATATCAATTTCCTCAATATAAAGTCAATTACATATTATTTTAAAAATTTATTATAAAAAATAACAATTTCAGTCCAAAGCAACGCGTAGGCTCTTTACTAATTTCATTCAAAATCTTTTTGGGTGCTACACTGCTACCTGCTCTTTACTAAAACGTCCCTTAAACGTCTCTCTCGACAATTTACTCTATACATAACAAGTCTGGGTATAATCTGTTTGGAAAATCCGATCCAAAACACGGTTCAGGGTTTAACAATTCAGACATATCACTTTAAATGCTTGGCCATAAGCAAAAACAAGAAAAATATTTCCTTTAATCCTGCCTTGCCTGTTCCGGACTATTCATAAATTTTCGATCATCAATCCACCTCGGAGCGATATCAAAAGTTTGAGTTGATTTCTGGCTAAATCCCTTTTATAGTTATATAATCTTGGACGGGTTTGTAGCACTGTTTCTACAGTGTAAGCAACAGTGCTACGAACAGTTTTTTTTTTTTTGATGATGAGCAATACCAGTGGATATCCGATTTAATTCGGACACAACCAAACAACAATATTCAGATACATGGTTGCAATGTTATTTGTACCAAACAAAAAACAACAATAAAAATCATTAATAATTTATAATTGTTTGTTATGCCGAAATGTGTAAATGACGTGAAGTTTCTATAATTGATAATTGTTTGTGATATGGAATCACATATTGGATAATTTATTTTATTCAGACATGAGGCTTTAACAAGAAAAAAAGAAGAAGATAATATCACTATTAAATTCAATTGTATGCATTGAAATTTAAATGCTTCTACTATTTATTTTTTGATAAGTTTGATTAATCTTTCCGTCATGAAATCCTGGATGCAAGATATTGAAAATTAAATTCATGTTATCTATTTCTCACTAAACATTATTGGAAAAGATCAATTTAGTCATATTAAGTAACAACTTAATAAAGCTAATGTAATTTGTAAAACTATGGTGCTCCTAAGAGCACAGAGACCTCTCGTACTCCTAACTCAAAAATCATATCAAACAATCTCGAAATTTCGATTATGGGTCTCATTAAATTCTTTATATCAAAATATCATAAGATACAAAAATTTTTCATTTTTTGAGATTTTTAAGTATTTGTTTTGTATTTTTTTAAAGATGACATAATTTTATACGTTATTTTATTATTATTTTGAAGTCATTGTAAAAAATTCCAAAACATATACTTAAGAAACTAAAAAAAGGAAAATTTTTGTATCTTAAGAGATTTTGATATAAAGAATTTAGTGAGAATGATAAATCAAAATTTCTTTATGGTTTAGTATGATTTTTGAGTTAGGAGCACGGGAGACCTCCGTACTCCTAGAAGCACGCTAGATTTACTCAATGTAATTTTGAATATATTATTTGATGGTTTATTGGTTTGGGTGCCATATGTAGTTGTCGTCAAATTTTACTACAATTTTCTGAACCACTCAATTGCTTTCAAATTCGCGGTTGGATTGTTTAATTAAATGGATACAAAAACTATCAAGATTCAAGATTAATATATTAAACTAACAAGATTTATCACAATTCCAACTTAACAGATGATACCATCAAGATGCACCTCTACGCATATATATTAATTTCATTTGAAATTAACAATAATTATGAAGGTGAAGTGGGCATAGAAGTGAAAAGGGATGTACGAGAGATCGACCCATTTAATTTTTCCACTACTTTATAATGGACAAATACTTACAATGGTCTTAAAGTTATGAACAGTTCAAAAGTTCATAGTAAAATTTGATGCTAACTATGCGTAGCACCCAAGTCATACGCTAAATTATAGTATTTTTTGTTGCTATTTCAAAATTTAAACTTAATAAAAATTGTATTGTATTGAATAAAATCACAAAAGTTAGGAGATGATCGTGAGATTGACTTCCAAAGTCTATAACACCTGATATTTTTTTAAGAAAACTTTATTATATTACAATTAATTGGACATTTATTTATTTTTTTATATACAAAACATTTTCAATAGTAAAGTTATCATAACAATGTATTTAATTAACGACCAAATAAAAGTACAAATACATAAAGGTAATTTCAAATTATATAACTGAAGCATATAGATAATCAAAAACATAAATCTGATTCAATTTTCGAATACAGATAGAGAACTTGACAAGTTTTGTAAATTTAACAATGATTCCAAAATATATATATATAATTGAAAAAATATAATGTAAAGCCATTAAAAATAAATATTATCAGGAATTTATCCAACTTATCCCAATCAATGCTGAAGCAACGCGAGGCGTTACTCTAGTTCAGTAAGTACTTGAGTGGGTACCCATGAGAAAATGGTTATCAATGTACAGTAAAATGTATCAACAGCAATGCAAAATGTTCAGAAAATTGTCAAAAATAAACAACAGAATCAGCCCAAAAGACGTATCCTGTTATTACGGTTGCCATTTGGAAGTTCCATTGAAGGAAGTTTTTGACTTTGAATTGAAAATTCACTCGCTAATTACAAGTTCTCCAAGATCAATCTTTGATGCAGTAGCCTCAACCATAAACATTTTCTTAGTCTTTCGGCTTTTTACTTATCAAAGGCTCCATTGTGTCCTAAAACAAAGTCCACAAATAAACAGAACCAAAAATAGGTTCTATATACTAATGTTATTGAAGTACATGCAACCTCTGTATAGCGCACAGCTTAACATAATCAACACTAGCATCATGCAGCAGGCTCGTCGTCATCCTTATTAGTCATTTGAGGAGAGAACTGACTAGACTGCGGTGAGTACCCTGGGGCAGTTGGAGAATAACTTCCACTCGGGCTGTTTTCATTTTCAATTATGTGAGCAAATTAACAGAGATAGCTACGTACTAGCAAAAGAGTTATATATTACTTAATATACCATGTTTTATCAGTACTACTGACAAGTAATATTTGGTCAAAATTGAGCTTCATAATTACCTAAATGTAGAATAGATATATGTACATAAATGATTGGGGTACTAAAGCCCGGTATGAGTCAACATCACAAATATATACCATAATGAACAGAAGAAGTAAGGGTAAGCCAACTATTAAGCATGAAGAAACAAAAGTGTAAAAATCAATCGTAGTGCATTACTGCCACAGTTCCATGTGATAACTGCATCAATGTGCAAAGTAATGATAAACCTTACCTGTACTGCGGGGATGTGGGGCTGTAATCAGGGTTCGACCCTGCAGCATTGTATGGGCTGAAGAAAAAAAATAAAAAATCATTCAGGAACAACGTATACACCAATAGAACATTCAACAAAACAAGCGAAGAAAAATATTAGGGTTTCTAACCTGGTTGGGCTGTATGTCGGACTTGGCTGAGAATAAGATGGTGATGTTGGTGAATATGTCGGTGAAGTTGGACTGCAAAAGAATTTTCATAAATTATTCTTTTATGAGAGAAAGAACATCATAATCTTGGTTTTCACACCTCAGCAACAATTGCAAGACAAAAAAACAGTTAAAACAAAAATAAATATAATGTCATGTAGTATGTACCTATAACTAGGGGATATTCGCGGACTTGTGGGAGAATATGCAAGTGACGGTGGGTTATAGCTTGGGGACGTTGGACTATACCCTGGTGATGTTGGGCTATATGCCGGCGAAGTTGGGCTATAACTGGGGCTTGTAGGGCTGTAACTGGGGCTTGTAGGGCTATAGCTTGGACTTGTTGGCGAGTACGATGGTGAAGTAGGTGAGTAGCTTGGTGAAGTGGGTGAGTAGCTTGGTGAAGTAGGTGAGTACGATGGTGATGTGGGTGAGTATGATGGCGATGTCGGTGAGTATGCCGGAGATGTTGGGGAGTATGCTGGCGATGTCGGGGAGTATACCGGAGAGGTAGGAGAATAGCTCGGTGATGTTGGGCTGTAACTAGGACTTGTGGGGCTGTAACTTGGAGAGGTGGGGCTGTAGCTAGGAGAGGTGGGGCTGTAGCTAGGAGAGGTGGGGCTGTATGAAGGACTTGTCGGTGAATATGCTGGGCTTGTAGGTGAATAACCAGGCGAGCTAGGACTGTATGTTGGAGATGTGGGACTGTAACCAGGCGATGTGGGACTGTACCCAGGTGAAGTTGGGCTGTACCCGGGAGAAGTTGGGCTGTACCCGGGTGAGCTCGGGCTGTACCCGGGTGAGCTCGGGCTGTATCCTGGTGATGCACCAGGAGAGAATGCCATGCCACCAACATATGGCGAGAACTGTGCATCAGTGATTGGTGAAGACCTTATATTTGGACTTAAGAGATAGCTTGGTGACATCATTCCCTCGTGGTATGGTGTGCCAGTTATAGGTGACCTGGCTGGGGTCATACCATAGTCTAGTCCATCAGCAAAGCTTGGGAGGTTTAGTTCTATTGCTTTCTGCAGCATTTCAACATTCAAATACAAGGAGCAACTCCCAGTACCGATTGGTGCCAACTGACCCAGCATGATATTTTCAGTGACACCGCGTAGGCGATCAGGTTCAGCATACACTGCGGCATCAAGCAAAATATCAACCGTCTCCTCGAATGAGCACCGCATCAGTGGGCCAGTATCATTCCTGTTGATACCGTGTCGAGTGATTGCCATCAAGTGACCCCGATATGTCATTGTGTCACACAAAATCGCCAAGTGCCGATAGTTCACATAGGATCCATCAAATGAAATAACCACTCTCAACTCGTCCAACAGAGCCCGCCGAACTGCCTCAATACCAAGAACTTCAATAACTTCTATCAAGTGGTTGCTAGTGGTACGGGTTGGATCCACATCCTCATGACACATCACCGCCAATAAGTTAACCCCCTCAGTATCAAGCATCCACTCTTGGCCAGGTTTGAATCCCTCATTTTCATCAAACCTGTTTATCTTACCAGATTTAATAAACACCTTGTTAATATCTGGTATGCCCCGGAGTGCCATCTCAGTTAACATGTTACTCTCTATTTTCTTCAAAAACACATCATCCTCAGCTGACTCGTCTTGCAACTCCCCTTTTGGTGCCTCATCATTCATGATGCGTATGCGCAAGATGAGTTTATCGGCATTATCATCATTGAATATACATGTTAAATCATCATCGAATTCATGGTTGATTTTCTCGGCAATATCAGCCATGCTGAGTTTCTTATCAACCATCATCTCACGATTGAGCTCAATACGGAGCAGCCATGGAGAGATCTTCTCAGGGGCAATATCCTCATCTGGCATCTCATAGTATGACTTCACAAACTCCACATCCTCCTCAATAATTGTACCAAGTGGGTCAGGATCATACCAGACCTCTGTTGCATGGGTCACGCTACGGAGAGTTGTATACTCCAAGGCGCACTGCACATTTTTGGCAAGTTCTTTCTTCTTGTTCACTTCTGGTTTTAGATACACAGAGAGTGATGGGGTTTTTATCTTCTTGGCTACATTGATAATTTCACGTAGCCGTGGCACACCAAGTGTCACATTCTTGGCACTCACACCAGCATAGTGGAAAGTGTTTAGAGTCATCTGCGTTGCAGGTTCACCGATCGATTGTGCTGCCACACAGCCAATCATCTCTCCTGGAGCTACAAGAGATTGCAAGAATCGGGATTCAATTTCTCCAACAACCCATTCAAAGGCTTCCCTAGTAAGTCGGTATTCACTTAGAACCCGTTTGCTTGAAAAGGTACTGCGGAGCAAGATGTTGAAGAGTAATGTGGCATTTTTCTGTGCTTCAGCACTCAAAAAATCATCACCAGGGACCACCTTTAGCCTCTCTTGCAATTTATCGATAGCCTCAACAATCTCCATAGGGTGCATGTCAGAGGGCCGTCTCATGTCAATTTTGAAAGTTTTTTGTGCATTCCAGATCAACCGTTTCAAGTTAACTGGCATGGGCCAGGAGTTGTCTCCTGTGGTGGCAATCTCCGTACCGAGCTGGAACCGGTCAGCCTCCAGCTTTTGCACCTCTGCATCGAACACATTTCTGAATTCCCTGATGGTTCTCAGATCTTCTACATGCTCCGGAAGCATGTAACTGGGGTTCCAGCCCTCATCATCAAATTCATATTTGAAGACTCTGTCAAATTCTGACTTCTTCATCTTTAGTGAATCCAGTTTCTGTGACTCAATCCAGACGGCATCCATGCCATCTTCACCATACAAAAATTGAATAACATCCCCAAGAGAATTTCTCACTGTGCCGTCATACTTCACCATGATATCTTCCATGGCCTTAACAAGCCGCCTCTGAATGTAACCCGTCTCAGAAGTCTTGACAGCAGTATCAATCAAACCCTCGCGACCTCCCATAGCATGAAAGAAGAACTCCTGAGGGGTCAGACCCCGCAAATAAGAGTTCTCAACAAAACCTCGAGATTCAGGGCCAATATTACTTTTTGTGAAATGAGGAAGTGTTCGATCAATGAAACCGAATGGGATACGCTTCCCTTCAACATTCTGCTGCCCGACACAAGCAGTCATCTGGGAAATATTAATGAAAGACCCCTTAGACCCTGCCGTCACCATGGCCTTCAGGTTATTGCTTTCAGACAGTGATTTCTGTGCACTGCTACCTGCATCATCACGAGCCTTGTTCAGCACCTGACAGGAAATATAGTGTCCAACATTAGAGATGAGAAAAATAGAAAGAAGCCTGAATAAGCAATAGGGATTGTATAGTATCTACCACAATTGCTTTCACAGGATACCATTGTATTTACTTATCTTGCATACTCAACTTTGTCCAAATTCTTCTATAACCCAGAATAACCAGACAAGTCAACTTGAATGGAAGAAGACAAAATGCTTACCAATAAATATTACAAGTTCTATATTACATGGCATGCCACTACATCACACTTCATGAACCAACCAGGTCCGAACGGTAAACAAATCTAAGCACACCCCAACCCATGAAAACACAGTAAAACATAACAAACAAAATAAAAATGATAGTATAGCATATCACCTGGTTAACCCTGTTCTCAAAAGATTCCTGCATGGTTCGACCAGGTTCGGGCTCAAGTTTTTTTGAACGAAATTGACTGATCAGTTCGTTCACATCATTTTTGGCCTTCAAAATTGTTTCATTAATCTTTTCCATGGTAGCTGCATCAGCAATTGTGTCTCCAATGCCAATGCTGAATCCATTCTGTAACAACCAGTAGTTTACAAGCCATTGAACGTGTCCCAGGAACTTGCGAGCTGCATCAGGTCCCACCTCTTCCCTGGGAAAAGCAGATAGAGCAAATTTTCAGGAAACTGTTTATTTGAACATGTTTCATAAGGAAATAACAAGACAAAGCAATTCACCCACTATGCAAAATCATAAAGGAGCAATGGTATCTTAACTATTGGCATGATTGTGAAGAATCTGACACTACTCTGTATAAATAAAAAGAGAGAATATATTGGGATGTCTGACCATATCACATGGATAAGACTGCCACCAGCAGTTCCAAGGGTCTTTTTGCAGAGTGTCCCTGAAAGAAGCTCCCCTTTCTCTATACGCACAAGAGTATCACCAGGTGTGATAAAACCTGTCTCTGCCTCACTGTGCCATGCAGCCATCCGTATAAGATTTATTTGCTTTGGTATAATCAGGTTGAAAACTTGTTTCCCAGTCCACAAAGGCCTTGGTTTAAGAATGGCTGGTGCTGGTACTTTTCCGTCAAAATCCTCCCACCACATAAGAATATTCATGAAAACATCCTACCAATATAACATATAGTATAAATATTCAGAATAACATGGTTAAAAAAACAATTTGTTATCCTTTCCTTGGGAAAATTGACATGAGCAAGGAAATTGCCAATGTATTTGAAAAACCGTGTTGGAGCCCTTTAGTAAGCCATCTTGTGTATATAAAAGAAAAATCTAACAACTGTACCATGATAGTTAAGAGTGACAGCTTTACCCATTTAACTAAAGCACTCTTCATTGTATATAACAGAAAAATCTAACAATTGTACCATGATAGTTAAGAATGACAGCTTTACCCCTTTAACTAAAACACTCTTGATTATTTGCAACAGTAAAATCGATAGCAGGATAAAGTTAAACAAGCACCTTTTCAATGAATGTATCCCTCTTGGTGACCTTACGACATCCAAGCAGTGTATCCTGCACGATACCCATAACAGGTCGGTTTGACTGTGGAGACACAATGCATTTGGGCACCATCATGAGCTCTAGCACCTCAGAACGAGTCTCAAATGACTGGGGAACATGCATATTCATTTCATCTCCATCGAAATCTGCATTGTAAGGAGATGTAACAGAGAGGTTAAGGCGGAAGGTGGAGTATGGCATGATTTTAATACGGTGACCCATAATGGACATCTTGTGCAGGCTGGGCTGTCGGTTGAATAGAACAAAGTCGCCATCATTTAAGTGCCGCTCAACCTGCATTGAACATCATGGAACATAAATCTGTTTAAAAAGTTTGCATACAAGTAAATTGCTTCAAAAGATATACTGCATCTTCTACTTGTGCTATGTGTTTAAATTTGTCACTCTTTTGTCTTATAAAGTGGGTTAAATCTATTACTGAATTTCCAGGAGTTCAAAATCACTTAGACAAAAGATAGCCTGTCTAATCTCTATCTATACTCTATAGACAAAAGTGAACACAAATGGTGATACATTGCGAAGTGAAAACCAACCTTGTAACCAAGCTCCAAGTGCTGATCACTACTTTTCTTCAAGTAGCGAAGATCAAGTCTCTGACCATCTTCCCTAATAATGTACTTTGCACCAGTCTTACCAGGTGGTGGGTGGGGCCCATATTCCACCAATTCTTTCAGTCTAAAAACATATGTTGGGAATATTACGTAAGCAGATATATTCTAAAATAAAATTAAAGTTACAACATGACATGCATTCATATCTAACCTTTCAATATTATAAGGAGTGACCGTCTCTGGATATGTTAAGTTAAGAGCAATACTCCATGGAACACCCAATTGATCAATGTTAATGGTCGGATCAGGCGTGATGACTGTACGGGCTGAGAAGTCCACCCTCTTGCCCATTAAATTGCCCCTGATCCGACCTTCTTTTGCCTTGAGCCGGCTGCATATTGATTTAATTGGCCGCCCAGATCTTTGGGTTGCCTGAACAAGCAAAAATAAATAAATAAATAAACAGAGAACACATATAGACACAAATTAGACAAGTTTCACCAATTTCAAAAAGGAATAATTTCTCGATCAGCGATAACTAACCCTAGGTTGGCCAGGCAGCTCATTGTCGAAGTAGGTCGCAATATGAAATTGGAGTAATTGAGCAAATTCAGTAATTATGTGTGCTGGAGCACCATTTCTCTCTTGCTTTCTTAAGTTCTCATTGTGTCGTATGATCATTGCAAGCTGATGAGTCAGATCATCCTGTTCAAGCATAGTTAACCCATTTTATTCCGATAACATTGCATATACATAAAGAATATGATACCAATTTTATTTTTTACATAACAACAGATTTTATATTTAACCTCACTCCTAGCAGACGTGTCCATCATAACAGAAGGTCTAACAGGGGGAGGAGGGATCGGGAGCACTTGCAAAATCATCCAATCTGGACGGGCATATTTTGGATTTAAACCCAGTAACAGGCAATCCTCATCACTTATACGCTTCAGTACGTTCAGAACCTATTTCAGCAAACAACGTAGATGCACAGTTGTTATTACATATGGAAATACAGTTCGTTAATTAATTAGTCAAGTATCTCTATAATTGCAACATACATTTAGAATATTTGACAGTATGCATCAAAATTTAGGCCATCTCATTTCTGCTTGAAAGATAAAAGTCCTATAGAAGAAAGAATGAAAATGAACGAGAATGAAAGATGCAAGATAATGTTCACAACTGGACAGTTTGCAACCGGTTCCAAATACTAATCAGAAAACCCTTGACTAACGTTCTTCTCTTTATTGCCAGTAACTAAATATTAGAACTAGAATACCATTTTTGACAGGTAACTTCCCTTTTACCTCTAAAATATGTAACAACTGCAGCAATCTTATCAATTCAAAACCACATAAATTACCACAGCCTAAAATAAAAATCAGGTCACAAATACAAAAAACACAAGTATAGGTTATTCTGTGAAAAGCCCAGTACTTTTTGCCAACTAAACTATGCATGAGAGCCAATAAAATACTATACGAAAGTACCTAATCTTTATGGGTCCCTACAAAGAAAAAGGTAAAACTGTGAAAGTACCCTCTCAGCAGATAGAATCTGTTTTCTCTCAACCGGCTCAGGAAGCTGCTCACCCTCATCAGACTTCTTCTTGGGTGCCTTAAACTCGGCCACCATTTTCATACCATCTACCGTTATACTAGGCTGCTGGGCCCCACAGCCACCTCGGCTCTTTTTGGCCGGCTCATCTCCATCCTGTTCCTTTTGCACATCTATATCATCCCCACCAGAGCAGCGCTTCTTGCTCTTGCATGCATCATAGATGCGCTTCAAACGGTGCTTAGGATTTCTGATTTTCAGGGCTTGCTTAAAACGAGTGTCATCCTGGAACATAATGCATTAGCAAATAACATATTATGATAAGCTCAATTGTTCAACTCTGCAACAAATAATTGAGAATTTCTGCAGTTGCCTAGTCCATTTTTTGACACTGTGTTAGCCTCCCATGATCCCACATTCTTTGGCCTTAGAAGCTAGTAAAGCTAACTAGCAAGTTGTTCATTTCAAATAAATGCATACCTCTTCAGCTAGAATCTTGGAGCAGTTAAAGCAGACACAGCGCATTATTGATAAAACTGTTTTCAAGAAGCCAATATGGAACATGGGCTTAGCAAGCTCCAAATGACCAAAATGCCCCGGGCACTCTGCCATGCTGGCCATGCAAGTCTCACACTTCATCTTTCGGTCAATGGTGCCAAGTCGAGGGTCACTGAGGCCAGCTGGTTTTGGCTTTCCCTTTTCCATCGTCTCACCATGTATAATTTCTATCACTGACATTTGTCTCTGCCATTTTTTTGTAAATAAGTTGAAAAGACAGATAAATGAGATAGAAGACAGAAAAAGAGTAGAATTACAATCACAGACCATAAGCATCTGTGCCACACTGGCTAATACCAGGATGGAAAAATATGGGTTTCTTCTTAAGGTCCTATAATTATCCGTACACATTTTTTGGAATTTACAAAGGAAAATAATTGAAGTCGGGTCATTAAGAATAAGAGAAATCTCGGTGAGATACACAGCTAATGGATTAAGAACTTAATCATTCAGCTCAACATTTCTCTTCACTTCCAACAGAGGCAGTGAAAATGGTCATTTTTTGAGTGCTCTGAAGCTCAATTTTGTACTTCATACAGTGAAATACTGAAATTTGAACCTTAATAAAACTCACAAAGTTCAGTTACTAAGCACCGTATCAATTTCAGTTCCTCTAAATTCAATTTTAATCAGCCTATAACCAGAAATCCATAACAAACTAGTGCAAAGCACTCAAATTTGTTTACTCAGAGGCAACTCCCCCATCTCGTACCGCCTCTCCATCACTCTCCCTCTCTCTCACTCATTTCCATGGCAGCCAGACTGACAAACGCTAAAAAGAAACGCCCAAACTACGAAATCAAATCGGGGTTGGGGAGGCGAAGAGAGAATTACAATCTCGTCGGGGCTGAGGATGCCGAACTGGACCATGTGGACCTTGGCCACCTCGGCGGGCGAGAAGGGGAACCGCGTATCCATGGCCGCCGCTCACTCACCGATTCCCCCCGCGATCAGTGCAGCTAGGGTTTGTACTAAATCCCCTCCTTCCAATACCAGAAAGAAGAGATCCGTTTCGATTAATTCAAATTAGTCGTTGGCTGAACAGGTTCAAACAATCAGTAGCAGTAAAGTAAAGAGAGAGTGGAGAGCAAAGAGAGGCGATCGATCGATCGATCGATCTACGCGAGATCGCTCGCTCGAGAGGGAGAGATGGGGGAGAAGGGTTCCTCTGAGAAAAGAGGCGCAAGGGAGGGGGTGGGGGTGTATTTATAGACGGACGAGGGGTAGAAGGGGAAAAGGGGTTGGTTTGGACCGGGTTCTGGAGAGCGGCGACTGACCGACTTATGGGTGTGGTTGGGCCCAGATGTAAGTGACTCTGGTGTAGGAGACGAGTAAGAGGGAGTCCGTGCAGATGGTTTATGGTTTTTCTTCGAAGCCGCCTTTAGGGCTTCGGTGCTTGCTTGCTACACACACTTTGTGCATTGTGCTTATGGCTTATTACGTGTTTGGTTAGATTATATTGTTGAGGTGTGACTTTTTATGTCTAATTATGATACTGTAAAATATTTTTATTTGATTGAGGAAGCGGAAAAATAAGAAGACATATATATTATAATAATAAAAATATTAATTATTTTCATTGTTATTATTAATTATTTTATCATCATTATTAACACCATTAGTAATAAATAATAATAATATGAGTAAAACTACCGTGTTCTTAGGAGTACAAAGGGCTCTCCCGTGCTCCTAACTCAAAAATTATATTAAACCATCACGAAATTTTAATTTATGGTTTTCATTAAATTCTTTATATCAAAATCTCATAGGATACAATAATTTTCCATTTTTTGAGTTTTCTAAGTATTTGTTTTGGATTTTTTAAAGATGACATAATTTTATGCATTATTTTATTATTATTTTGATGCAATCCAAAACATATACTTATAAAACTCAAAAAATAGAAAATTTTTGCATGGTAGGAGATATTGATATAAATAATTTAATGAGAACCATAAATTAAAAATTCGTGATGGTTTAATATAATTTTTGAATTAGGAGCACGGGAGGTCTCTGTGCTCTTAGGAGCACGCTAGTTTTACTCAAAATGATATTATTACAATATGTTGTACTGATTATTACATTATTTACTATTATTTTTATAATTCATTATTATATTAATTATTTTTTATTATCATTTTATTGATATTATATCAGTATAATTAACTAATTAATAGTTTTATTATTATAATATTTTATTAAAATTATTTTTATTTCACTGATATATTAATATTAATTACAGAATATTATTATAGCATTAACTAATTCCATAGTTTTATTGTTATTATTATTTTATTAAAATTATTTTTATCTCACTAATACATTAATTATTAATTACTATGTACTATTGATTTTATTTTATTATTTATTTTTATAATTATTTCACTATTATATTAATTAGAGTTTTTGCCATTATTTTATTAATATTTTTATTATCTGTATTATCTGTATTATTATATTTATTTTATATTATATTGTTCTTTCTTCCTTGTCAAACCATTAACATATTGCTATATTTTTTATTAATTTTATTTTAAATTATTATTATTAGTTATTACTAATATTATATTATTATTTTATTCTGATGTAAGTTATTACATTGTTACAAGGCATATAAATTATATATTCTTTATTGATTGGTGGGACCCGTAAAGACATAGATCATGAGGAATAAGTTAAACCACCATGTAAGGCTCCATAAGTTAAGGAGCCACAAAACCACTCTATTCTATTTTATGGAGCCTTGATTTATTCTTGTGTAGCTCCATAAGTATGTATATTAGTTATTACTTATTACTAATATTGTACAATATATCTATTCTATTAAGTGAGGAATAGAGACTTTATTCCTAACTTACGATACAACCAACACATAGTGTATGAGCTTATCCAACGCACTGAGGTACATGTTGGGTTCGATTGCAAGTCTCTACTGAGTACCGAGGAAAGGAGAATGGGAATGCCAGTAGTCTACTACCAGTCTCACTGGGCCGTAGTTACAGTGGCACAACACTACAACAGTACCACACTTGTCTGATATGGGATTGGGAATATCTGTGTAAGCTACATTCAAGAGATTTTCTATGATTATAATTTGACAATCTTGACAAAAAAATTTATAAGAAAATGGAAGAGTTGGTTAGAAGACTATAGGTGTAGGTTCAAAGATTTATGTGTACTCTTTTTTTTTTTCTTTTTCTTTTTTGAAGAGCTAATCTTAATTGTAAAACTTGTCAACAAAACAACAACCAAGTGATCCAAATTGGTGTGCCATTTGGGAGGATGAGATGTGCAAACTGCAATGCGGAAAGATTGCAGCCCAGATTTATTTCGTGCTCTCATTAAATTGGTTCGACCTGCAAGCAGTTCCTTAGGCTGGATTCAACCCAGTTTTATGGTCAAGTCATATTTAACGGCCATTCTCCTTTCCCATACCCATGGCACCATGATCAATTATTCATTTATATCACTCAATTCTGCTTCGGAATAGTGAATTCATACCATTTTGAATTTTTTGATTGAGCTGAAAATGAAGCAGATGAGAGGTCGTTGTTTCTGAATTCACGTAGCAGTTCAAATTGGCTATCCCCAAGATTTAGTGTAAAACCACATTCCTGCTGATTGCTATTAATTTCTTTTTATCAATTTCAATCGAGTAAACTAACCATTACATGATCAAACTAACACTGATAAGTAAACTTCTTCCCAAAAAAAAAGAAAAATTAATCGTAAAATATGACAAATAAGTGGTAACTCTCCCTTTGAGTGCATTGCTAATTTGAACAGAAAAGTCCCACGCCAACCAACATACAAACTATATTCTTACATGTTTTGTTCTTTCTTTACTTGTTCAAATTGAGTTCTTCTCCATTTTTGCCGCCGCGATTTGCCATATCCTCTTCTTCAACATGATCTGCTGTCTTCTTATAAGTGTACCAATTCGCAATCAAAAGATAGACGAAGAAATTGACCAGGCTCAAGATTGCCAGAAGCCAGTAGAAGTAATCCAAATGACCCTGGTTCAAATTATCAGGAATCCATCCCAGTTTCCCGTTCCTGGTCGTGATACTGGTCACAATGGTCACCAAAAGGGTACTCAGGTAATTTCCCAGTGCATTGGTTGTCAGAGAAAGTGCCGAGCACATGCTACGCATGGCATCCGGTGCTTGGTCATAGAAGAACTCCAATTGGCCGATGAACGTGAACACTTCTGCGGCCCCAATTAGGAAATATTGGGGTACTAGCCAGAAAATTGACATTGGTACAATGTCTTTTGAATCATACAGGTGGTGGCGTTTTATGATGCGGAGTCGGAGAATTTCTAGAAGACCCGCAGCTACCATGGAAGAGATCGATATGACTAAACCAATCCCCATCCGGGTTAGTTGGGTGAAGCCTCTCTCTCGACCTGTTACTCTGTTTCAAATTAGAAACTTAGATGTGTTAGTCAAACCCAATATGTATCTAGAGTACACAAAATTGCTGCCCAAGCTCTTCATCTCCGATCCAGATGAAATATTTCAGAACCTAAACAAAATAGCTAATTCTGACAACATGTCATTTAATATAAAACAGTTATGTTACAGAAACTCCATATACCAAGAATTGCACATTAGCTAATTAATGTCAAACTTGGGTGATGTTCAGGACTTATTGTCTACAACATCATAAAGTTTAACGATTTGGTCTTCAAATAGAAATTACGATTGGTGTAGTACAGTACACTACGACGTTGGCACTGCCATCTCAGTATTTACATGGGAAAAGAGAACAAAACTTTTTGTTACCTCCTGACAGCTGGAACAAGGATGCGGTCATAAATTGGGACCCACATGATGACACTGAGAATATCGAATATTGAAAGAGAAGCAGATGGTATCTCGAAATGTGGGCCAATGTGGGAATCCAGAGTATTCCCTTGTAACACAAACATGGTGCTCATCTGGCTATATACCGTAGAAAATACGATACCACTTGCCCAAATAGGAAGTAGACGTATTATACTCTTTAACTCCTCAACTTGTGTCACAGTACAGAGCTTCCATGGGTTGGCAGGACCAACATCCTTCTCATCTTGGGTTTCAACACAGGCCTTGTCCAGAAATCTGAAATAAAATCAATTGTAACAACAATTAGTATAATCTTCCATTTTTAATCTCTTTTGTTTATTGAATAGCAAATCAAATGAACAAGATTATACAATCTTATTTGACATAACAATTTTTTGAATAAGATAAAAGCCCTAAATCCAAACGTCATGCATTTTTTTTTCAAACGTCCAGTCCCCCTTTGTGCACATCAGATTTTTTTTTTTTTTTAAGTTTTATCCTAAAACTTCCCATGATTCTAACAAAGTACCTGAAACTACAGCAAGGGATCTTACTTGAACTGATTAGAATGCTCTAGTTTCCTGCTCCCTTGGATTGCTGACTCCTTATCAGTGAGTTCATATAAATGAGATTTATCTTTTGGCACCTTGACACGCCACTTCCTAACACTTGCCACCAGCACCTGTGCTATGCGTGTAAGGGGACTCCCACCTGGTTTCTGATTCCTGTAGAGCCGTGTGCCTGAGAAGAAGCTCACTACAGCTATGGCCATACAAACTGCTGGTATACCAAATCCCCAGCCCCAACTGACATTGGTTTGTATGTAGACCAAAACCGATGAGGCTATTAATCCCCCGATATTGACGGAGAAATAGAACCAGTTGAAGAAGGAGGCCTTGCTTTTCTTCTCTGCTTGATCAGAATCATCAAACTGATCTGCCCCGAATGAGGATACACATGGCTTGATTCCACCTGTTCCCAGGGCGATTAGGTAGAGTGCAGTAAATACAGTAGCCTTCTGGCCTCCAGTTGGGTGACACGTGCCACCAGTGCATTTAGGTTTTAGACCAGGAACAGATGCACTCATGGTCAGCAGTGTCAAACCCTGCATTCAGAAAAGATGGTCAGATCAAATCCTGTTATATCAGTTGTTTTCATTTCATCAGGGAATTGTTTGGGTATAACACGATGTAGTCAAATGAATCTGTGGTTCAAACAACAAAATGCCGATACCAGTACAAGGGTACTTACAACAATGTAGATCATCATGAAGATTGAAATAGTTGAGAATCGACCCAAATATGCATCTGCCAAAAATGCCCCTATAAGAGGAGTGATATAACAAGTGCCTGACCAGTTAGTGACAATATTGGCTGCAGCAGCAGTGCCTTCATTCAACCGGTCCTTCACAAAATTCACCAAATTTGTGCTCATGCCATAATACGCCAACCTCTCACAGCATTCATTTGCTATTAAAAGAGAAGTGTAAAATAAGTTGATAAATTGATCCATATGCCAGATAAATATTCATTCTACGGATTACTTTGTTATCGGGTAAAGGCGCTATTTCATCCTATACCTATAAATCTTCTGATTCTAGTGTACCCAAGTTTGGTCTTCATAAGCAATTTTCATCTTAGAATATTAATCATGATCTAATAAAATTTCTTGTTATGATCTATGATACCTATGACATCAAATAGTAGGATAATAGAATTCCACAACTTGTACAGGTGTGATTTATAGAAAGTTTGTTTCCTGAGTTTTCAGTTTCAGCGGGCCAGGTATGCTATAGCTGTACTAGTATGGTCCACTGATCTTGACCACAAACCAGGAATTTTGAGAATAGACTTCGCCTTTCCATTATTTTATTTTATTTTTTTGTCTTATTTTGATAGTTTGCTTATTTTAACCTAAACTGGTAGGTACAAAATATAAGCAGTGTCAGAAAACCTTATTATGGCAATGCATGAATTCACCTCACTGTGAAAAAGAATAGAGTACCTAAAATATAGGGGCAAGCCTTCCAAGTGCCAGTATCTTTCCTCACGGAAGGGTTTCCTTTGAGATCAGTTGTACCATCTTTAGTATACCTATCCTCCAACTCTGCCATGGCTTACTTGCTGCATTATAAGAGAGAACATATTACTTTCTGGAAATTAATATTTGAAGGAAAGTTCTTTCGAAATAAATGAAGGAAAAAGTACAAAGTTATATAAGTTTCTATGACCTCACTAACAATAAACTGACAGAAATTAGCACTGAGATTAGCTAGAAGCACTAGTTGCAAATATCAACCAACCGAAGTTGATCAAAACAATACAGGAGAAGAAAATAATTGTTCTTCAATTACTTTTAAGGACGGATAGCAAAGTCTGAATAAGCACTCTTTCTCTACCTCTTTCTAAGAGCATACAATAATTAATAGCTTGGTTACGAACCTTGTACTCAATACACCTAACAGGAAGATAATAAAGAAAAGGGGATCTGTCACCACTCAGTCACCACCAAGGGGAGAGTATAATTTTCAAAATGGGCCCCAGATATCATTAGCAATATGTTAGTCAGCAGTCAGCATTTGCTCCTGCTTCTTATACTTTTCATCATCACATATACTCGAACACACAAATTTAGAATAGTCATTTAGTGATAATAACTGAAACTAACAACAAAAACCACAAGAAAAATCAAACCCACGTACTACATGAAAAGAAAAGAGAATAAACAGAAAGTTCACTCTTCCTCCCCCCAACCACCATATTCTTTATTTTTTTGGATAGATCGGCAGCAGCTGCCGCCGATTTTGTAGCACTACAAACCATGCGGAAAACAACAGAAAACATTCTCACTCTCACTGCGCAGCTATCTATCTGCATGAAAACAGCAATCAGCTTGTTTCATCCTGTTTCAGCAGAATTGATGGATGCCCATCAGCAACAACAACTAAAAGAGGACACACACCGCATCCCCAATAACTAAATATTAGAACTAGAATCCCATTTTTGACAGGTATCTTCCCTTTTACCTCTAAAATATGCAACAAATGCAGCAATTTTATCAATTCAAAACCCCACAAATTACCACAGCCTAAAATAAAAATCAGGTCACAAATGTGGAACACACAATTATAGGTTATTCTGTGAAACTTTTTGCCAACTAAACTATGAATGAGAGCCAACAAATTCTACACGTGAAAAGTATTTAATTTTTATGGGTCCCTACAAAGAAGAAGGTAAACTGTAGAAGTACCCTCTCAGCAGAATGAATCTGTTTCCTCTCAACCGGCTCAGGAAGCTGCTCACCCTCATCAGACTTCTTCTTGGGTGCCTTAAACTCGGCCACCATTTTCATACCATCAACCGTTATACCAGGCCGCTGGGCCCCACAGCCACCTCGGCTATTTTTGGCCGGCTCGTCCCCACCAGAGCAGTGCTTCTTGCTCTTGCATGCATCCTACATGAGCTTCAAACGGTTCTTAGGATTTCTGATTTTCAGGGCTTGCTCGAAACGAGTGTCATCCTGGAACATAATGCATAAGCAAAGAACATATTATGATAAGCTCAGTTGTTCAACTCTGCACCAAATAATTGAGAATTTCTGCAGTTGCCTAGTCCAGGATGGAAAAATATGTGTTTCTTCTTAAGGTCCTATAATTATCTGTACACATTTTTTGGAATTTACAAAGGAAAATAATTGAAGTCGGGTCATTAAGAATAAGAGAAATCTCGGTGGGATACACAGCTAATGGATTAAGCTGCTTTTGTGTGACTTAAGGTCCTATAATTCTCTTCAGTCTCTCCTACTCTTCAATCTGCTTCTGAGCCTCCTTTCTTCTCTTCTTCTTTCTCTTGTGGAATCCAGTCACATAATCTCTTCAAAAGCAAACAAGTACAAATGGCTCATAACACAGAGTTCTTGACAGTGAATGCTTGGCAGAATCAGGATTTTGTTTAAGAGCTATTAGTGATTCAGAGGCATACCCACTTTATGAAAAAAAAAGTGATTCAGAGGCGTCTATTTACATAATCTGTCCAGTCGAACAGTAATAATAAGTGTAGATTGAGCTCATACATATATTCTATACAATTACAGTAAATTTAAGGGATATTATGGCCTGATGGTACCTTCTTCAAGCAATAGAAAATCTTAACAATGCTCAAACAACATGCCCCTAAAATCATGATGCGAAATCAAATAATCGTCAAACCCCATGTCAAGAAACCAGTAAGAACATAAACATGCCAATTCAAGAATCCTGTTTTCAAGCTAATTGTTAGTTATGACTTATGACATTCTCTAATTCTCTGATGAAGTAAACAGACACTGACTACCAAACAGACATTGACAAAGAGAAGGATCAAAAGATATATTCAAACCTTCGAAGTCTTTCTCGTCGAAAGACACGGAGAGGGCCGTGTTCTTGCGAGACCTCTTGTTGATGTGGCGGGGCACCATGACGGTCGGCATCTGCCCCGCCGCCACCACCGCCTCCTCCTCCTCCCACTCGTCGCCCATCTCTTCTCCCGGAAATCCCTTTCATTTCATTTCTTCCCCGATTTCTCCGCGCGCTCATTCATCCTCTGTAGCGCTGCATTGTGTAGCGCAGGACGTGGACCGTTCGATCATCTCGAGATTCCAGCCGGCACAGATCTCGAGATGATCTAACGGTCCAAGTCCTGCGCTACACAATGCAGCGCTACAGAGGATATGAAATCGATTTCTCCGAGAGCAGTAGCTCAGGATTCAAGCTGAGAAAGTGAAAACTAGTGCTCATCCCCTGACTCACTGCGTTGTGTAGTTCACAACATCAGCCGTTGGATCATCTCGAGATCTGCGTCGGCACGAATTTCGGGACAATCAAACGGTTGATATTGTGAACTGCACATTGCAGTACAGCAGGGATATGAATTCGAATCGGAATCAAAAGGGGAGAGATTGGAGACGGATTAAGGCCCAAAACAGAACTTTCTTATATAAATGATACGGCCCAATAATACGGCCCAATTAGACGGCATGATTTGGACGGCCCAATAAAGGTGGCCCAATCTATCTTCTCTTGAAAGGCTGAAAGAGAGTTGATCCATCCTTTGCTCCTGCTTATAATGACAAGACAGGCGGGTCCCACAGTCAGTGTCAGTATTTCCTTCCCTCCAATATTTCTGTGGAGAGCTGCTATGGGCCGCGCTAAAATTACTTATAGGACAGCTTTTGTATCAAAACTAGGGGTGTACGTGTAAACGAGCAAAAAACACAAGCTTGAGCTCGGCTCGTTTAATTAACGAGCTAACCGAGCTGACTCGTTAAGCTCGTTTATTTTTTAATAATAAACTTTTAGGTATGTTATATCAAAATTTATATAAAAACAAAAGGACTAACAAAAACATGTTCTTACACATTATACATGACAATTTTATATATATTAGACCATATGTTGTAAAATATATAAATAATTTACGATAAGAGTAATACGAATTGCAATTAGTAATAATTATCGAGCCAAACGAGTTCAACGAGCCGAGCCATGCTAAGCTCAAGCTCGGCTCATTAGCTTAACGAGTTTAACGAGCGATCCAATAGCGAGTCGATCCCAAGCCAATAGCGAGCGAGCCACAATCTACGAGTTTTTTTGCCACTCCTAATCAAAACTGACCAAAATGTCCTCACTGAAGAAGTGAGATGTGTCATTAATTGTAAAGACATTTTGGTCAGTTTTAGTATTAAGGACATTTTTTTTTTTAGAAGTTGACAGCGGCTGTGAACGTTAGTATTAAGGACATTAAACCCCACCAATACCAAGCCAGTCATATACATGTTTTAATTGTCTACACAGTACATACACTTTGCAGTGTTGGGTTGGGTCCGATTGCAAGTCTCTACCGAAGAAAGGGAGAATGCCAGTAGCCCTCTATCAGCTTAACTGGGCCGTTGTTACTTGTTACAGTGGCACAACAGTGCCACACTTATCTGATTTGTGCGCTTAATGAAGCTCCTTGGGCTGGATTTGATCCAGTTTTTTGGTAAGGTCTTATTTATTTGTCAGTTAAGGGTATGTTCATCTGTTATTAAAAGAAAAGAAAGATCGTTTTCCATTGAAAACAATCTTATGAGGGAAAAGTATATGCAATTCCTGTTCATTTGAAAGGAAAAAAAAGTTACAGTTTCTAACTTTTTTTTTTCCGTGTGGTTGTTTGTAAGAAAAATAAAATGTAGATAAGGGTTAGTAACCCCACTGATCTAGGAATATATTTACTTTACTGTTGACAGAAATAATTCGATTATTTACTTCTTTGATAAATACATTTTTTTTTTTCTATATAACTAGCGGTACACTCGCATGACCAGCGGATTTTATTATTTTAAATACAAAAATAGAAGATAAAAGTTTGCATTCCTGTAATATAAAAACTATAAAATCATCAAATTATAGAAAATGAAACATAAGTGCTAGATAGATAGAGAGGTACAGCCCATAAGATGAAATAGCTAGCTCATAGCTGTGATGGGCCTTCAAAATGAGTCATTTGGCAAACTCATATCAATTACACCCACACTTTCACTTTCAACGAATAAAATGAACCTGTAATCATAAAAAGCATTCTATTCGGTGATGAGTTGACAGATGAAAAAAAGGCCAGCTTTCATTGTTTTTTTTTTTGTTTTTTTTTTTTCCTTTGTCAAAATTCTCAGTTCCTTTAATTGAAATGCACACTTCTTGTATAGATCCTGAAATGCACCACTATTAGCAAAGAAGCTGATCTCCTTTTGGAAATGACCAAGCAATCTACCTTGCTGCAATGTTCTAGTCCTTTATTAAAGCATGTACCAGCCAATACTCCATTTCACATTTTATTTTTTATACAAAAAGTTCAATTACAGAAAATTAAAATCAATATCTCTTCACAGTTAACACGGTACAATACCGGGATTTTAGTGGGCAAGTCCCTTTCTCCATAAAATAAACTACTCAAGCTACTTAGCAACTTGCTAGAAAATATGAAGCTTGAGACTGGTACCACACTAAAATTTATTCCTATTCTTATTGCCATATTTGCAATAGTTCCCACTGGCCTCTGTGATGGACTTTGGGACTTTGCTCCATATTTTTCTTTCTCAGGATCTGTACAAGGGTATATTTTAGTATGTATAGAGAATTACCTGGCTATGATCTTGGCTAGTAGTCTACACACCTTTTGAGTACCTCCAGAATTGTCAAAGCTTCAGCACGAAAAACATTATCACCTCGCATGCCCCTGTATGCCACAGCCCCGAGCTATCAATTCTGCTCTGAAATAGTGAAGTCATACCATCTTGAACTTTTGATTGGGCTGAAGATGAAGCAGATGAGACTGTCTTCAAATTGTAACGTAAAACACATTCCTGCTAATTTGCTATTAATTTCCTTTTAATAAATTTCAATCGAGTAAAATAACCATTACATGATCAAACTAACACTGATTCGTAAACTAAACCCCCCCCCTCCTCCCCCCCCCCCCCCCCCAAAAAAAAAAAACAAAACAAAGAAAAATTAATCGTAAAATATGACAAATAAGTGGGTACTCTCCTTTGGGTGCTTTGCTAATTTGAACAGATGCACAAACTAATAGAGAAGTCCCACATACAAACTACATTCTTATTTGTTTTGTTCTTTCTTTACTTGTTCAAATTGAGTTCATCTCAATTTTTGCCGCCGCGATTTGCCATATCCTCTTCTTCAACATGATCTGCTGTCTTCTTATAAGTGTACCAATTCGCAATCAAAAGATAGACAAAGAAATTGACCAGGCTCAAGATTGCCAGAAGCCAGTAGAAGTAATCCAAATGACCCCGGTTCAAATTATCAGGAATCCATCCCAATTTCCCGTTCCTGGTCGTGATACTGGTCACAATGGTCACCAAAAGGGTACTCAGGTAATTTCCCAGCGCATTGGTTGTCAGAGAAAGTGCTGAGCACATGCTACGCATGGCATCCGGTGCCTGGTCATAGAAGAACTCCAACTGGCCGATGAATGTGAACACTTCTGCGGCCCCAATTAGGAAATATTGGGGTACTTGCCAGAAAATCGACATTGGTACAAAGTCTTTTGAATCATAAAGGTTGTTGCGTTTTATGATGTGGAGTCGGATAATTTCCAGAAGACCAGCAGCTACCATAGCAGAGATTGATATGACTAGACCGATCCCCATCCGGGTTAGTTGGGTGAAGCCTCTCTCTCGACCCGTTATTCTGTTTCAAATTAGAAACTTAGATGTGTTAGTCCCAAGAAAAAAAAAAATTATGAATCTAAAGTAAACAAAATTGCTACCCAAGCTCTTCATCTCCAATCCAGTTTGAAATATTTCAGAACCTGAACAAAGTTGCAAAGTCTGACAACATGTCGTTTCATATAAAACAGCTATGTTACTAAAACCCCTACATACCAAGAATTGCACATTAGCTAATTAACATTAAACTTGGGTGATATTCAGGCCTTATTGTCCACAACATCATAGGATTTAATTATTCAGTCTTCAAATGAAGATTATGATTGTTGTGGTAATGTTGGCACTGCCATTTCGGTACTTAAATGGGAAACGAGAATAGAACTTATGATACCTCCTGACAGCTGGAACAAGGATGCGGTCATAAACTGGGACCCACATGATGACACTGATAGTGTCGAATATTGAAAGAGAAGCAGATGGTATCTTGAAATGTGGGCCAATGTGGGGATCCAGAGTATTCCCTTGTAACACAAACATGGTGCTTATCTGGCTATATACCGTAGAAAATACGATACCACTTGCCCAAATAGGAAGTAGACGTATTATACTCTTTAACTCCTCAACTTGTGTCACAGTACAGAGCTTCCATGGGTTGGCAGGACCAACATCCTTCTCATCTTGGGTTTCAACACAGGCCTTGTCCAGAAATCTGAAATAAAATCAATTGTAACAACAATTAGTATAATCTTCCATTTTTAATCTCTTTTGTTTATTGAATAGCAAATCAAATGAACAAGATTATACAATCTTATTTGACATAACAATTTTTGAATAAGATAAAAGCCCTAAATCCAAACGTCATGCATTTTTTGTTTCAAACGTCCAGTCCCCCCTTGTGCACATCAGATTTTTTTTTTTTTTTAAGTTTTATCCTAGAACTTCCCATGATTCTGACAAAGTACCCGAAACTACAGCAAGGTATCTTACTTGAACTGATTAGAATGCTCTAGTTTCCTGCTCCCTTCGATTGCTGACTCCTTATCAGTGAGTTCATATAAATGAGATTTATCTTCTGGCACCTTGACGCGCCACTTCCTAACACTTGCCACCAGCACCTGTGCTATGCGTGTAAGGGGACTCCCACCTGGTTTCTGATTCCTGTAGAGCCGTGTGCCTGAGAAGAAGCTCACTACAGCTATGGCCATACAAACAGCGGGTATACCAAATCCCCAGCCCCAACCAACATTGGTTTGTATGTAGACCAAAACCGAAGAGGCTATTAATGCTCCGATATTGATGGAGAAATAGAACCAGTTGAAGAAGGAGGTCTTGCTTTTCTTCTCTGCTTGATCAGAATCATCAAACTGATCTGCCCCGAATGAGGATACACATGGCTTGATTCCACCTGTTCCCAGGGCAATTAGGTAGAGTGCAGTAAATACAGTCGCTTTCTGGCCTCCAGTTGGGTGACACACGCCACCGGTGCATTTCGGTTTTAGACCAGGAACAGATGCACTCATGGTCAGCAGTGTCAAACCCTGCATTCAGAAAAGATGGTCAGGTCAAATCCTGTTATATCAGTTGTTTTTATTTCATCAGGGAATGGTTTGGGTATAAAACGACATAGTCAAATGATTCTGTGGTTCCAAGTCTTAAAGACTACTTTTGAGCCATTTCAGTTTTCAAGTCTTAATTTTATCAAGTTTGATTTTATTCAATTGGGTTGAAGGCAGGTTGTCTTTAGTTTAGGACAACGGCTTTTCCAGGATCAGCATAAACCCCCAGAATAAACTACAAACAACAAAATGCCAATATCAGTACAAGGGTACTTACAACAATGTAGATCATCATGAAGATTGAAATAGTTGAGAATCGACCCAAATATGCATCTGCCAAAAATGCCCCTATAAGAGGAGTGATATAACAAGTGCCTGACCAGTTAGTGACAATATTGGCTGCAGCAGCATTGCCTTCATTCAACCGGTCCTTCATAAAATTCACCAAATTTGTGCTCATGCCATAATACGCCAACCTCTCGCAGCATTCATTTGCTATTAAAAGAGAAGTGTAAAATAAGTTGATAAATTGATCCATATTCCAGATAAATATTCATTCTACGGATTATTTTGTTATCGGGTAAAGGCGCTATTTCATCCTATACCTATAAATCTTCTGATTCTAGTGTACCCATGTTTGGTCTTCATAAGCAATTTTCATCTTAGAATATTATTCATGTTCTAATAAAATTTCTTGTTATGATCTATTGTACCTATGACATCAAATAGTAGGACAACAGAATTCCACAACTTGTACAGGTGCGATTTATAGAAGCTTTCTTTCTGAGTATTCAGTTTCAGCTGGCCAGGTCTGCTGTAGCTGTACTAGTATGGATCCACCGATCTTGACCACAAACCAGGAATGTTGAGAATAAGCTCTGCCTTTCCATTATTTTTTTTTTGTCTTATTTTTTGAGTATCATAGTTTGATATTTTGCTTCTTCTAACCTAAACTGGTAGGTAAATATAAGCTGTGGCAGAAAACATTATTGCAAAGCATGCTATTCACCTCAGTGTGAAAAGAAATAGAGTACCTAAAATATAGGGGCAAGCCTTCCAAGTGCCAGTATCTTTCCTCACGGAAGGGTTTCCTTTGAGATCAGTTGTACCATCTTTAGTATATCTATCCTCCAACTCTGCCATGGCTTACTTGCTGCATTATAAGAGAGAACATATTTGAAGGAAAGTTCTTTCGAAATAAAGGAAAGAAAAGGTACAAAGTTATAGAAGTTTGTATGACCTCACTAACGATAAACTGACAGAAATTGGCACTGATATTAGCTAGAAGCACTAGTAGCAAATATCAACCAATGGAAGTTGATTGAAACAAGTACAGGAGAAGAAAATAGTTGGTTCTTCAAATACTTTTAAAGACAGATAGCAAACTGATAGAAATTTGCCTCATTCTAAAAGCATACAATAATGGCTTAGTTATGAACCTTGTACTCAATACACCTAACAGGAAGATAATAAAGAAAAGGGAATCTGTCACCACTCAGTCACCACCAAGGGGAGAGTATCATATTCAAAATGGTCCCCAGATATTATTAGCATTATGTTAGTCAGCAGTCAGCATTTGCTCCTGCTTCTTATACTTTTCATCATTACATATACTCAAACAGAAAAATTTAGAATAGCCATTTAGTGAAATTAACTGAAACCAACAACAAAATCCACAAGAAAAATCAAACCCACATGCTACATAAAAAGAAAAGAAAAGAGAATAAACAGAAAGTTTACTTTCCCTCCCCCCAACCACCATATTCTTTCTTTTTTTTTTTTCTGGTTTTTTATTTTTTTTGGATAGATCGGCAGCACTAAGAACTTCATTTCTGACATGGATCAACGAAGAAGTATGCTATCAAAACAACAAATCTAAAGAAAAAGTAAGAAGGAACCAACTATTTCTGAAGTTAAAAATCTCTAGTATAGTTGGATTCACTTTGATGTAGAGAAGCCTAATACCACCTCCTAAAAAATTTGGTTTACCAGCAAGCTATCTAACAGCTTGTGTATATGTATACGGTTAGAATTTAGAAAGGGTGGACATGATAGGTACCTTTCCTTTGACTTTGAAGTTGGAACATACCAGTAGCTTCCTACAAGAAGAATCTATGTCTCTAAGCAATGGGATTCTAACCAAGATGCATCTTGCAAGACACCTTTTTTCTGAGGTCACAATGGTATCTCCATTATTCTACTAATTGCCAAATTAAGGTTGTTGAAATTGATTTCTTTTTTTAGACCCGTTTTCTCTCATTTTAACCATAGGTGTTCAGAACATACAAATATATTGATGTGTGGCTCTAATTAATAGTTTGAAGGTCAAACATTCTCATATATACTTTTTTTTTAAAATAAAAAAATAGCTAGTGATTAGTGAATCTCACACGAAATAAGATTGCAATTTCCTGAATACAAAAAAAAAAAAAAAAATCATGGACAAAATATAGCTATCACTTGTTACAGCTAAAAGTTCGCTTAATCAAATTCCTTGATTGTACAAGATTGCAGATTGAGAGATAACTTCTGTTGGTTAGGAATTTTGCTATTAACTATTTCCAAATTGATGGAATACAGTAGTTAATTTCTTAGACACCGTTATACGAAAAGGACGTAAACAATATACTAAACAGACTGAGGAAGACCTTCGATGAACAGATGAAGAAATGAAAAATAATTAATTAAACAGGCGTTAGTTTTGTAAAGAGGGACCACTAGGCGATTCTCCTCTCGATCGCAACTCAGCAACTTGTACTCCATTTCAATATCATGTCTACTTCACACAAATCATGATAGGAGAAGAGTTTAGCGTGTGTATTTCATCAATATTAAATCAAGATGTCATTGTTCCTACAGTCAGGACAGAGTAAGTAGATAGTAAAATAAGTACCTTAACTCCTAGTGTTAGTTATTTTTAAGAACTTAAGGATAGGGAATATATATGAATTGAACTCATGAAACCTGAAAAGGAAAGGAGAGGTATATAAATATAATGTCCTTATTATATCTTGGTAATCAATTAGGTGGAGAGATTGCTTTTGGGACACACCAGTTGACCTTCAAGCTAATTAACCTAGTAGCTTACAAAAGTATACTAAATCCCTAAGCAATCTTGCGTGTGCTTGTCTACTCATGGTCGTCGTCGTCGTCGCCTCTGACGCTATGCGAACAATCATTGAAGGCCTAAATTGTTTTCTAATTCCCCAATTTGTATATAATTTTTGAAGGGAATAGAGCATCTTAATTTCATCCTCAGCAAACAGTATGCCAAAACATTACTCAGGGTGTTCTAACTTAAATAGAATTTACCAAAAAAAAAAAAACATTATTCCGGGTGTTAATTAATCTTAAACATTATTATTTACAAAACCCAGAAAATTCCTCACCTCGTTGGTATAGAATTTTCTCTCTTTTTTCCAACTATCATGATTTTTAGACGAACAACATCTATTCTAAATAATGACTCCCCTCTATATATCAGAAAAGGCTAAAAAACGCTAATTCCAAATCCAAGTGGATGAGATAATTTTAATATTCAAGTGTATATATCATAAAGGGACCCATCCCTTTCATCATTCCACTAGTTTTGATTTTAAGTCAAAATCCATGATATCATGCAACTGTACTGGTGGCACATATATATGAAATTAATCAAATTATGAATCTTCTTGACCCACGGCTGTGGAATTTATTCAGTGCATTCAGACTGTATTATTATAAGTATTATATGCAGTCCACATTCTAACAAGGACTACAATTTCATATCCTCTGTAGCGTTGCATTGCGTAGCGTAGGATGTGAATCGTTAGATCATCTCGAGATCTGTGCTGACTCGAATCGCGAGATGATCCAACGGTTTACATCCTGTGCTACACAATGTAGCGCTACATAGGATAAGCACACCAAGGACTACTGGACTAGCAAGTACCTTTCAATCTGAAAACGAATCTCCAATATGAAAACGAACTCACACCCATTAACCTGAATTTTGAAGCTAAAACACAAAACTGGAAATTTTTTTTTTTTTTTTCTACACTAATTCAGAATTTGCACTAGTTAAATGTAAGACTTCTCACAATCTCACCTCACCAGCAGAACATTCTTAAAGGGCTAAACGAAAACACGTAGTTTTTTCAACAAGTCAAAAAGGATACAAAACAAAAACAGCACGTGCCAGTTGATCTGCTATCAATTTAACTTTTTAATAGATAGAAAGATTACTACGGAAGAGGTAGTGAGTTACCAACCAGGTGGCAAAGCTTGCAAAGAGGAACCTAGAATCAAGAACCAAGAGAAGAAGATCTCCACAATATCCGTCCAGATTCAAAAGGAGGAGAAGCTAATTAAACTAACTCAATATTATTATTATATATATATATAAGCTGTAATGTGATTTCTTTCCACTTGTAAAAATAAAAATTAACAGAATTTAGCAAAGGAAAAATTAAAAATAGTCATTACTAAAAACCGGTGTTGCTTATTTAAACCGGCATCCTATAAATAAAAAATTTGCAATTAGTCCTTTTTAAGCTAATATTTTTTTGTCAGGTGTCGTCTAGTGCATAAATCAGCTGCAATCTCGATCCGACGGCTGAAGCTTTTTAGGGGGCGTTTTTAAAAGAATATCAGTCGTCTGATCAGGATCTTAGGATCATGAGATCGGATTGGACCGCAACTGATTTCAGCGCGTACATAAGCTGCTTACAGTACAATCAGCATGTTGTATGATTGCGATCATGTGAACATGTGATTGAGTCACGTCTCCAAAGTCCAAATCGCAGTAAGGCGGGTCCTAAACTAAGCTCATTATTGGACTTCCTACTTACTACTACAGGAAGGGGTGTGTTGCGACTTGTAAGTGAAAATAAATAAAATATGCAGTACTACTGTACTACCAATTTTTTGAATAAAATAAGAACAAGTGGATTGATATTTGGAAAATCGGCTGGGTATATCGTAGTCCGTAGAAGTGAGCAGATTGTCGGGTCGGGTTTGGGTTCAGGTCGGATCTGTATGACTAAATGGAAATGTCGGGTCGGGTATCGGGTTGACGGTTGTCGGCATTTTTTCGGATCGGGTTCAGGTCGAGTCGAGTATCGGGTTGACGTCTGCTGACATTTTTTTGGGTCGGACAGATTTTTCGGGTCTTTCCGGGTTATCTTGGGTTTCAGATCGTTTAGGTCAGTCTGACTTTCCCTGAGACACAGGTTCGGGTCGGGTCGGGTCTTGTTTGGGTTCAGATCAGTCTGACTTTCTCTAAAACACGGGTTGTATCGGGTTCAGGTCAATTTGACTTTCCCTAAATCTCGGATCAAACAGATTTTTTGGGTCGGGTTAGATTTTGCCACCTCTGTAAAACTCTAAATCCAATCAAGTAAACGGTGGAAACTTTTGGCCTGTCTGAGTGGAGATCATTCTCTCTCCATTCTACTACTAACGGAGATAACCATTCCACAATACTGGTTACTGGTTACTACTATCCCTGTACGGCTGTAACCCCATAGGCGATACGAAATAGAGAAGAGAATGGGACAACGGACAGACGGATAAGACGAGATTCCTCACACTTTTCTTAGTATCAAACGACAGAGAAAAAACGCGAAATCACAATTCGATTGTGCTTGAACTTGAATTCAAACGATGAATATCATCACTGAAAGAAAATACGAACATACACAAACTGCAACAATAACAATAACAAAAATGTGAAGAAGAGAAAGCTGAAAAAGGACGGAGATCAGAGTTCGTTGCTTACCTTCACCTTCAGCTGTCTGTCTTCTTCACTGCCTCACAGCACAAATGAAATCGCAAAGGAAACCGTGCTTGTTTATAGTATCCCCTCGCTCGTTCCTTTATTGTTTGGGGAAATGGGAGGAATTTAATGGCGGCTCCTCAAGGCAGCGATCCGATTAGGCACACACTTCTACGGATTTTCATTACATTGAATGATTGAATGAATTCGGTTCCTTTTTCTCTTCTTCCAGCGACGGATGACAGCAAGTGAATGAATTTCACGCGTTTTCCCCTCTTTCTTTTGCGGTAATTCAAGAACGATCCTTCCAGCTGAAATTTGCTCCCCTCAGAGGCTCAGACTGAGATTTGTGATTGAACTGACGAGCAGCTTTGCTTGTCTGTTTACCTCCAACCGGCAAGTGAAATACAGTCAAAAAGTGATTTTAAAAAAAAAAAAAAATGTAGTCAGAGTGAGTAAAAATGGAATCATTTAATTTTATTTATTACAATTTTTAAAGTATCGGTGAATAAAATACTTTGATAATGATATTAGAGGAGTCAACCGGTTCACTAAACAAGAACATGACAAAATAGAGGAGTTCTTCACTATTATCAACATGCAACAGATATCTTTGTCTGCTGCTCATTTACTTTCGACCGTTTGTAAAAAAAAAAAAAATAAATAAAAAAAATAAATAATTCAATAATATAAATCGATGGTTAACTTTCGTGACTTCAAACTAAATCGCCAAATTTTTCATTTTTCAAGTCATGAATCATCCTGATGATGTAAAATTTTGTGCGCTGCTATCTGGTTTATTGATGACTTGATGTCATAATATATTATTAATACGGACATACATGATTCAAGTTAATTCATACTATTTTTGATAAAAATTTCAGGCGAAAATTTGTTGAATGGATCTTGTACAATCAATAATGAGCTGCTAATTAATACATCCCATAAGCAAATAAAATTGTCCTAATTTAATAATTTATGGGCAAAATTGGTACAAAGTTATTTCTGGTAACTAGTATTAAATCATTAACTTGCAATTATATCATTTAATAATTAAAAAATGTTAAACACATGTATGCTCTATAGACGCGATGGCAATGCAAAATTATTAGTCTGTTCCTTACGGTAAGATATTTTCTTTTCCAGTTTTACAACACAAAATTCTTTAAAATATTTTACAAACATAGCCATTTATTTATAGGGAGTTGATAACTGCACCCTTTAAAAAAAAAACCCCCTTAACTGCACCCTAATAAATTTTTAGTTAAATTTTTTTTTTCAAATACAACAAATCACTTTTACCGGTTGCAATTCACATTCTCAATCGAACAAAACACCTATATATATACAATAGAAAGATCAAGAATAAAAAAAAAATTAACTCAAAATTTATGAGAGTATGAGAAAGAAAGAGAAAATATTATCAATTTAGTTTTGGGGATGGATAAGGGGGAAAGTTAAGGGGGGCAAAAATAATTTCTCTTATTTGTATATGCATCAATTGTGTTTCAAGTTTCAATCAATCTGAGTGTCATTTGATACTCTAGCGATGTCAGAACGGTCTAAATTTGATACTCTATCGACGACCATACTCCATTCTCCATTCGCATCTAATGATCTAAAAGTAAGAAATATTGTAGAACAACAATTCAAACCCGTCAGTTTTGCTCTTGGTATCCGCTGGCACTAAATTTTCTAGGGGTGGCAGATTGTCGGGTCGGGTCGGGTTCAAGTCGGGTCAGGCCGGATATCGGGTTGACGTTTGTTGATGTGAAATATCTGTGCTAATAATTCCCTAACATTAAAACGGTTCGGTTCACAAGCGTATGAACATATCGATGTAGTGGTCGGGTGTCGAACCACAAGGACAACTAATAATGCATTGGTTATCAATTCAATCACCGATCTAGACAATTCAAATTTCAATGTTGTTTAAGGAAATTAATTCTAAATTAACAACTAATGCTAGCAACACTTGATGAATGCAATTAAACTTGAACTAGGGACATTGGTTCAACTATCCCTTATAGGATTAATTCACTCGATTAACACTTTTAATTAAATTGTTGTGAGAGGGTATCAACAATTATTGGTACTAAACTACAATTTCTTGGCTTAATACCGTACATAAACTCTCGGATTTCACGATTAAGTTCCTCACCCTACAAGTCTAAGTTCATTAAGTTCATGATACAAGTCAATCAACCATCAATTCATATTTCATGATTAAGTGCCTTACATGTCTTAATAGTCAACTAAAGGGTTCTCTTAGATTCAAGGTTTCACGGTTAAGTATCTCACCCTAAACCTAATTATGCTTCTTCAATTCCAACACTATGAGTTAATTTACTTGTCAAGTCCTAACCCTAGTTTCTAAGATATCATACATAACGATTAAACAATACACAAGCAATTCAACAAGAAACAAAATCACAACATGACATTAAAAGTATCATCCGAGTAAATTAAACTATAAGTTCAAAATGAAAACCAACATCCCTAGAGAGGGGATTAGCCTCTCATGACTACAAGAAACAAATCTAGTTCCATGTTCAAGCAAGACATAAAGAAAAGAGAGAAAAGAAGGAAGAGGAAACCAAACACCGAGATATCGCGAGAATTCTCGATTCCGATCTCCAAGTTTCTTGATGCACCTATTTCATATATACATATTAACCAGACTTGCACCTATATTTGCACCTAAAATCCTAAGTTCATTTGCATTTTAATAGAAGATTGTCTAGAATCAAGTTATTTCTGTGTTTTGGTCCTATTTTCAGGTAAACGGAGATTTTGGAGCAATTTGGACTAAATTTGGAGCAAAAGAGCAAACATAGGCAAAGGAGCATGAAGGAGCACCTAATTACGGTCCGCACTCTCCTAATTACGAATCGCAATCAAGAATAGAACTTCTATTTCTATTTCTTGCCAGCTCAAAACAGCCAATGCTAAATCAAGGAAACACGCAGAGAGCTAATTTAAGCAACAGACAGGCTATTTCTAGGCCAAGCTCTCTTTGGGATACTAATTGCGGACCGTACTCCTATTTCTGCGGATCGCACCATGCTAAAAACAGATCAGAACACCTATTTTCTGGCGCGTGCTATTTCTGGCGATCTCCTTTGGGACTTTTCCCTTAATTGCGCCCCAAGAAACCAGAAGTTAGACAACTAAATCTGAGACATCTTCTCCTATAAAAGAGACCCCTTGGGGTGCTCTCATATCATCCATTATCTCATATTGTCTTTGTCATCGATCATCATCTTGTGTTAGTTGTTAGGTCTCATGTGTTGAGTTAGTCTAGTTCATAGTTTAGTCGAGAGTCGTGTCAAGAGAGGAGCTCAACGCCGTTGGAATCGAAGGAGACGGTTACCACCCTCTTCCTAAGCTTACTCGGTGCTTTCTTTTCTCTTACTTTTGTTTATTTGTTGTAGTCATGTCTAGGTCCGAGTAGTCGTCTTTGTTCTTGGGGTTTAGGATGATGTTTGTATGTATGGATTAATTGAATACTTGCTTTTAACGTTTATGCATTGAAGTTATTTTCATATTTGCTTTGAGCTTATTCATAATTGTGCTTGAATTGTTTCTTGTTCTTTGATATGATCCTGTGGATGTATGTTCGTATCTAGTTGGTAGATTTATATCTTCTTAGGCCAGAATTGCTAATTGCATGAGAGTGCACTTGTAGTAGTTCACCCTATTTTGATAGACCTGTGGATTGGGCATAGTCTAGTTGGAAAACTTAACGTCAATTGATAGAGATTCAATACTTGCACTATTTGGGTAGATAACTTGTTGTCCAATTGTATCCGAGAGGAGAAGTTGTGGTTATAACATGAGTTAAACCGTACCTGTGATCGAAAGCAAATTGGGTTTAGGTTAGAGATAATCTAAAGATTTCGAATTGATCTAAAAGTATTTAAAAGTGCCAACAAACGAGAGTTGAGGGACTTGTAATTGCTTTGGGTTAGTTGGGGATCGGTAACTTTGATAAACAATAGAAACTGAGCTTGAACTGACTCTGATCTGTTCCCTGCGGATCGCATTGGTGACAGGTGCGAACCATACCAAGCAAGGAACAGACAGAGAACCACAAATTTATACATCTTGCGGTTCGCACCCTCTCGGGTGCGGAACGCAGGTAGTTAGTCCAAACATCAAACTGATTCTGAAAACCCTAGGAACGTTTGTTTAATAATTGTTTTAGAGTCTTTTATTTACTGTTATTTACTAATTTGTATCTGTTAATTGTTAGAAAACCAACTTCAAACAACCACCCCCAAATCGGTTACGTTCACATTAGGATTAGTTTAGGATTTAAAGAACTGTTTAGAGATATAACCGTCCCTGTGGATTCGATCCCGACTATATTGCATAATATCGTACGCTTGCGATTGATTGTATTATTTAGGGTAAAAGCCTATACACTCCACGCGTATCATTTTTCTCCAAAATTCTTCTAACCCTGGTTCTTGTTCTTAATTCAGTTCTCTAAGATGCCAACCAACCCCCCACAGTTATCTCCCAGTCTCTATATATAACCAGGCCAAAAAATAGACCGAAGGTTACCTAAAAACATCAATAACTGCTCAGACAGAAAATTCGTCAGCAAATATTACGGACCTAAATAATTCAGTTCGGACCGAAATATTTACAGATTCTTCACTGGTTCAGACTACACAATTTCGGTCCGAGCTGATTTTCTTCGGTCCAAAATTCCTGCAGTTTTTCTTTAATAAGTTCGCGTCTTGTCTGTCTTCCTTCGGTTTCCTTCTTTTAGGTCCAAACCTCTTCAAAATCCTTCATATTTGCAATCAAAGTAAAGAATGCGGCAGTATCTCGAACTTGACATAAAAACTAAACTAAATTAACTCAAACCTAAGCGAAAAGGTATAGTTTTAGAGATAAAACCCTATATAAAATAGAGTGCAATTAAGACTCATCATCTGTCGACATTTTTTGGGTCCGGTCAGGCAGGGTTTTTTTGTCAGAATTTGCACCGCTTATCCTCTAACACATAGCACGGTGCACATGGACCGTTGGATCTCCTCAAGATTCGTGCAGGTCCGAATCTCGAGGAGCTCCAATGGTTCCTGTGTAGTATGGCATCGTGCCATATGTCAGAGGATCTGAAATCATCGTTTACTTGCTTAACAGGATTTGATCTCAAACATAGATAATTTTAGCGAACTCATGTGCGTAAGAAATTAAACCTCTTTCCGCAGGCAAATAAGTACAATATTATGGACAATTAAACAATCTTACCCGCCAAACAGTACAGCATGAGCACGAAAATAACACAAAATAACATTCAAATGATAAATAAAAATATATATATCTACGAGTTTATTGAACATTGAACAATATTATTAGAAATGAGTAATACCCAGCGTCCATAGAAAAACCATCCATAGCGTTCATTGGTTACATTTCGGAATGTATTTGTTACATTTCAGGACGTATATGTTACATTTCGTACACATTTATGGACGTATGGACGGTTTTTCAATAGACGCAAGATGTTTCTCATTTGCACTTGAGACAACTTATTGTGCAAATAAAAAAAAAATAGCTTTAGGCTGATCACGCAAGAAGATGATCAACGGCTCTGATCATTCATTTGCACATGCACTAGAAAATGTTAACAAAATGTCACAAAATCTAGTCGAAGGAAAACTAACAATATATCATACTTTTGGACCAAAATTTATGTCTAATTCAAATTTGATAAAAAAAAAAAAAAATGCTCCTATTTATACGAGCCAAAAATCCTTACCAAAAAAAAAAAAAAAAAAATCCAAGATCCTTGGTGTGAATCAAGTTTACACTGACCATATGTAGGTCAAAAAAACATCAAATGTTGAAAGTAAAATTTTATAGAGAAACTACTTGTCTTCCTCAAAAAAAAAAAAAAAAAAAATATATAGAGAAACTACTTGCAATTAGCCTTGTTGCCTGTATCAATTGGTGTATTCTTGGAGCCTTCTTCCATTAGTACCAACAGCTTCTTCATTTTCTTCTACACATTTAATTAAAGAAAAGTGTTAATATCTACTAATATCGTATTGCACCAGTACCACTGTGTTTAAAACTGGAACAGCCTATGGACTAAACTGGTTTAATAAGGTGCAGTTTTAATTTAACAAAAAAAAAAAATGTTTGTCAATATTCAAATTCAAATCTATACTCTGTAAAGAGTGGTAGATTTCCAAGCATATAAATGTTCTTATATATAAATTATTGTATTATTATTATTATTATTATTATTATTTAATTACATTAAAAATTTTGTTCAATATAAATATTTATAATTTTATAAAATTCTTAGTAATTTATTTGATGCCACTTCTCGGGGCGAAGCCCGAGTTACAGCTCTAGTAACATAAAAGTTGGTACGTATGTTGGCAGCCGCTGTCAACTTTTCAAAAAAATAAAAAACATAAAAGTTGGTACCGGATAGTTACCTGTATATGCATTTCTTGAGACTGGTACAGGTGAATTAGGCACTTCTTCATTTTCTACTACTGAATGATCTTGGGTCCTTGTATTTCCCACTACAGCCTTGCTTTTCAGGTAATCTCTAAGGGAAATTCCCTTCTGGTATCCTGTACCAGCTGCCTTTGTTGCCTGAGAAACCGCACTATATACCGGCGTTAACATTTGACCGACTGCTTCGGTTACGGTCTTGTAGTCTGCATCATCAGACACGCCGGTGCTCGAATTGGGCTCATCAAGTTCACTTTTTGCAGCCTTTTTGGTCCCGATTCTGGCCGAATCGACTATCTTACTGGCAGCCTCAGACATTGCATGATACGCCGGTGTCAGTATCTCAGTGACTGCTTCAGTGACTGTCTTGTAATCATCCTGATTACTACTGGATTGGTTTTGACTGTCGACTGTTAGTTTCGTGGCGATGGGTTTTAGGTTGATTGGTTTGATGTCAAGCAATGATGTTGAGTCGGCTTGTGGGGATTGAAGGTTGGCTTGTGGCAGCATTTCATTAGTCGAGTTGGATGCTGATTTGCTGTTAAAATCGGTATCAACTGGCATTTCGAGAACAGTCTCAGTCGGCACAAAAGAAAACATAAGATGGTCATTGTTAGTAGCAAGTTCGAGTTCTGGATTTGTCGCAGCTTGTGATTGAGCGATCTTATGAGCAACTTCCCAAAGAATTTTATGAGTAGGCGACTCATTGCTGGCATCTGTCGTGACCTCCTCCCCGTTATTCCACATGTTTGCGGGTACGTTTCGTGAGGTTTCAATGTTATTGTGCCTGTTTAGCTGGGTCGGACTGGGGAATGAAACTGATTGGTGAAGTTTCGAATGATTGTTTTGTGCCGATTGGATTTCAGAGAAGTCGTTACTCTTGCGAGCGGCCTTAGAGGACAAACTGGACGGCGAATCCAGTATCTCATTGATTTCTTCTACTATGATGTTGTAGTCGGTGAACGGCATCTCATTGCTGTTGTTTCGACAAACCGTTCTAGAATTTGACAGCCGGATCTCTGAAGCTTGAGGCTCGTTATCATGTGCATTGCTGACGAGTTGAGGCGAGGAAGACGAATTATGGCCCATAAATCGAGGTGAGAAGGGAGAAGGATATTTGGTCAGGTCGAGTTTTTGGTTGTACGACATAGCTTGTTCGATGTCATCCAGTTCTTGAATTTCAGGCGAGGTTGGAAACGAGAAGGACGTCGGTTGATACTCATTCGAGTCCAATCGAACCGGCTTGAGTCGCACCGGGTCAGATTTGGTCCTGGCCATATCGTGGACGTCGACTTCCTCTATTCCGGCCTTGACTCCAGGTCGGGGGCGGTACGATTTGCACCGTGTGAGCTGCGGCGGAGTCTGGGCGAATCTTGATTGAGAAGGTGCAAATCTTGGCGGCGAGTTCATTATCGATCCTCCCCGTTGCATCGTTGGATGTTGCCTGTGCAATCTTGGCGCCATTTCCGATTCGTACACTGCAAAAAGAGCAAAAAAAAAAAAACAAATAAATTAACTATCCAACAAACAAGAAAAAAAAAAAAAAGTAAGAACAACATATTAACAATACATACAAAATCAAATCAAATCAACAAAATTAAAGTATTGCTGAGAATTTATACATGTTCTAGGATAAGAACTATTCGTGTGAAATGCACTCGGTGTCCTGAGATAGTCGGCATCTCCCGACGCGACCGAAGTAGCTCCGATCTTGGCTCTGTCGACATCTCCATGTTCTTCGGCATGCCGCTTCTCATTGTTCAAGTGCTTCCTTATGTAAGGAAGGATTTGCTTCCATTTCCTGGTCTTCTCATGCACCTTTGTCATGATGTTCGGCTTCTCCACCTGGCTGATGACATGGTCGCTCTCGGCACTCGGTTGGCGACTGATCAGCCGGCTGCTGGATCTCGGTGTGTTCGATGACCAGTAACGCCCCGATTCGTCCAGATAATCCTCCAGTTGCTTCGTACCTGTCGAGATGCACAGAAATTCAAAAGCATGATATATCTGTTACGTTCCGTACACATCTACGGATATATGGACAGTTTTTCAATGGACACAAAATGTTTCTCTTTTTTATTAAGAGCAATACCCAGCGTCCATAGAATAACTGTCCGTAGCGTCTATAGGTTACATTTCGGAGTATACCCGTTACATTTCATTCACGTCGGTCCATGGATGGATTAAGAAATTTAAATTGTTCATACTTTAACTAATTTTTGGAAGAGAAGTTAATTACCGCTAGTTGAATTTCTAGGAGAACCCCACGCCTTGAGCCATTCATTACTCGGTTGAGCCATGTAAAGTTAACTCTTTTCTCTTCCTCTTCCTCTTCTTCTTTCTCTTGTTGGTTTGTGTTTCTTGTAACTTCAATCTTAAAAATCCTTCTCTTCTCTCTCCACCAACATGAACGTTGAGGTTAATTAAATCCCATTCAACGGGTGGTTAAATTACTAAATTTTAGCTTGACTATATTTGGTTGTGGGGAAGTTGGTGGCTACGGGTTCAGGAGGCCTCTCAGCCATTGTTATTGAGTTTCACTGTTTCAGAATCCAAATTGCTAGGGTGGCATTAGACCTGTCAAACGTGCAGAACGATCACGGAAGAGTACTCTTCCGTTGATCGTTCCGTTTGGGGAACGGAAGTGAAAAAATTTCCGTTACCTGTTTCATTTTAAGAACGGAGGAAAATTTGTTTCCGTTGTCTGTTCCGTTTTAATCAAACGACTACAACGATTATAACGTCAAAATTTGTTCCGTTTTTTTTCAAAGCTAGTTCGCAACATAAGAGTCAGAGAGTTTTGAACTTTGAAGCAAGTATAAAGCTAATTGAATGAAAATATTTTTTAAACAAAAACATAGATTAAATAACAGAAATTGAACAAAAATTTACAAGTTCACAAATTCATGACCAAGACGTTCATGCATAATTCCTTATTGACTAGTGACAACAACACAAAAGCTCAACCCAAGTTATAAACTGTGAAATTGCGTAATCCCCATACCAGAATCCTGATACCAGTAAACAGCACCCCTGTGCCAGTACCCCTTACCAGTAGCAGCCCCTGCTGTACCAGTTCAGCACCAGTACAACACCCCTGTACCAGTTCAGAACCACTATACTGGTACAACACCCCTGTACCAGCACAACAGCAACAATGGAAACCAAAATACCAGTAACAAAACACAATCAAAGTCAAGAAAAATTAACAAAATCAGCAAAAGGAAAACAGTATAAAAGGCAATCAAATCCGAAAATACAAACAAAAATTGAGAAAAAAAATCAACAAACTCAATAAAATCGGCAAGATAGCCATGAATTCGCAACCAATACGCATAGTTCTTACCTTTGCCTCGAGCACTGCCTTTACCTCGAGCACACACGCCACCTCGAGCACTTCCTTTGCCTTGGAGAACCCATAGCCACCAGTAACACCGCCTCAAGCACATGCCGTCTCGAGCACACGCCGCCTCGACGGCTTGGTGGAGAGGCGAGATGGCTTCTATACCTGTGCGAGAGAGAAAGATGGAGAGCGACGGAGAAAGTCAGAGACGGCATGTGGTTTACTCGTCGCGGCGGAGAAAGTCAGAGGGGAGAAGAGATGGGAAAGAGGCGCGGCGCAATATCAGGTTAAGTGGTTTACTCGTTTTAGGAAGAGGAAGGGATCAATTGGATTGTTTATTTGTTTTATCACAGCTCCTCTTCCCTGCAATCAATATAATTGCAAATAGATAAAATTCAGAACGGAAAAACGGAATTAAACGGAACGGAACATTCCAATTCCGTTACCCGTTCCGTTTTAATAACGAAACACTATAAACTTCCGTTTACTCGTTCCGTTCGTTTCACAGAACAAAAATTTGTTCCGTTACCCGTTTCGTGAGCACGGAACGGAACGGAATAACGGAAAAATCCGTTCCGTTGACACCCCTAGGTGGCATGCATGCAGCTGAAATTAAAAAGATGTTCATTGCAATTCGTTTTTGTAAATTAATTTAATTTCTATTGTAACTTTTTGAAGGAATTGGAACAAAAAATCGCAAGTGATATGAATATGATCCAAAAAATGTAGTTTTTGCATGTTCTCGAAGTGGTACTTAATTACCGTTATATCAACTCACACAAAATAATAAAGGATGTTGTTTATACCCTACAAATTTGAGTGGATCTTCTATGGATTAGCTAAGTAACTTTCATTTTGAATCGAGCGGTTCTTATCAAATATGTCTCTTTAATTGTATCTAAAATGCATATTACGATCATCTGATTATGAAAAATGAACGGCCCATATTTTATCTGATCCATAGCAGAATTACCCTACAAATTTATATAGCTTTGAGAAAAGGTACTGTCAGCACACCTCCAAAACATATCAAATCACATGAATTATCCTAAGGGTTTGTTTGTTTCGGAGAAAGTGAATGTGCAAGCAGGTCCACCTACTGTATTTGCTAAATATGATTGTTTGTTTGTCCGCACTTGCTTTTATTTACTGCAGCTCCACCTCCAAATTTCCTCCAGATACTGCAACTCGTCCCCCACTCAATTTTAACGCAGCACCAATTGCAAGACAATATAGGAAGGACAAAATATAAATAAAAGATAGAAAATCTTGCCATTTATAAATAACTTCCACTTATACAAATATTTAGCTTTTACTTTGAGGTCCACATATGCACGTCTTTGTATAGAAATATTTCATCAGTTATATAGAGTTTGACTATTATACTAACGTTAGCATTTCGAATCGAAATGCTAACGCTCCAAATTTTATGTTATTGTGTCCGAAATCATGATTTATGGTGCTCAATAAATTATTTATATAAAAATATTGGGGGATACAAATATTTTTCATTTTTCGAGTTTTCTAAGTAGTATTTTGAATTTTAGAAAAGAGCTCATAAATATCAATAAAATATTGATGTTTGTACATACAATTTTCAAAAATACAAAACAAATACTTAGAAATCTTTAAAAATGAAAACTTTTTGTATTCCCCAATATTTTCATATAAAGAATTTATTGAGCATCATAAATCGTGGTTTTGAACATGATAATATAAATTTTAGTATGTTAGCATTTCGGTCCGAAATGCTAACGTTAGTATAATAGTCTAACTCCAGTTATATATATATATATATGATATTGTCACTAATTTTATACAATGACAAAGAAGGAGATGCATTGGCAAACAAACAAATGAAATTAAGATGCAGCAGCAGTAATTACTGCAGGAGAAGATGCTTTGGAAATGAAGATGCAGGTAGGAAGAAATTCACGGAAACAAACATGCCCAGCTCAGGTCCGTTTGGATTGGAAGGATTAGTACTTCTCTTCCGAATAACAATGCTATTCTAAATTTAAAGCATCCAAACACACATCCTACTATTTGGAATAGAGTCACTAATCCACTAATCCACCTTATACATGGAATAGCTCCCATGACTACTCCATTAATCATTTCTTTATACATTTCCTCCATCACCATTCCAAATATGCAATCCAAACAACATTTTTACTACTTTGATTAGTACCAATTTCAAATATTTTCAAGCTAATCCAAAAATCACTATTCTTTCACTAATCTCACTTACTATTCTCTATTCTCCATCACCATTCCAAATATGCAATCCAAACAACATTTTTACTACTTCGATTAGTACCAATTTCAAATATTCTCAAGCTAATCCAAAAATCACTATTCTTTCACTAATCTCACTTACTATTCTCTATTATACTAATCTTGCACTATTCTTTGCACGATCCAAACGCACCCTTTCACATCAGCCCATATACAAATGACTCAAAATATACCTTCCCACATCGAGAACTTCCATTTAAAAAAGTTTAGTAAAATTTTTATAAAAAAAATCTTTTAAAACATTGAAAAATTTCATTTTTAGATAATATTTTAATGATTTCTACCATAAACCAAAAAGAAAAACGAAAAAAAAGTTGTCAAGAATGGGATTTGAAAACTTCTATCAAAAAATTTTTCTTTTTGATCTGATGATTATAAATAGATACTACCCATGATGAGATTTATCTGTACGTAACCGATATAATTATTTGGGTATAAGCATGGAAGCAACGTCCAAATATATATTACCCATAATGAAATTCATCAGATAAAATTATATGGTGTGAGCATATAGAAGCAACGTCCTCTTTTAAAATATCGAAAATTTTCATTTTTAGATCAATGATTTCTACCCTAAACAAAAAAGGAAAAAAAAGGGACGTTGCTTCTATGCTCACATCTAGATAATTCTATCTGTTACAGATGAATCTCATAATGGTTAATATCTATCTAGATGTTGATTCCATACTCACACCGAGATAATTTTATCGGTTACAGATAAATCTCATAATGGGTAATATTTATTTACAATCGTCAGATTGAAAAGAAAATTCTTTTTGTGAGAGCACGGAAGTAAAATTATATCTATTTATAATCGTCAGATTAAAAATAAATTTTTTTATTGGGAGTATGGGAGTAAAATTCAAAAAAAAAAAGTTGTCAAGAATGGGATTCGAACCCATGCCCTTTCGGACCAGTACCTGAAACTGGCGCCTTAGACCAACTCGGCCATCTTGACTTCTTGTCTTCCTTCTCTCACCCAAACCCTATAAAACCTAACCCTAACCTCTCCGACCTCTCCTCAATTCGCGAAAATGGCGGAGAACATTACATTCACAGGAGATACCGCGGAAGAGACAAAGCAAGGCACTCCCATTCCCAGTCCCAGCCACTCTGACGCCGACGCCCACGGCAGTGTCTGGCCAGTGCGAAGAACACCGATGGCCGGCGACGCGAGAAGGATCGGCCGGCAGCACGACTACAGTCTCTTCTCCCCGTCCACGCCCATCGTCATCGACAACGGCGGCTCCACCTTCCGCGTCGGGTCCGTAAACAATGCGTTCAATTAACCTAACCTAACCTAATTCTTTTCCGCTTTTGCCGTAGACTGGTAGGGTTTTAGCTGCTGCTGCTGCTGCATTCTTGAGTTATGAGGGTTTCGGAACTACTGTGACATGACATGTTATCTAGAACTGCTTAGAATTGCTAACAAGAAAACTTTATCCTTTTTGTGCATGTGTTAGATGGGCTGGTGAATCGGATCCGCGCATAATGTTCCGGAACCTTGCACTGAGGCCTCGGCACCGAGCCACCGGTTCGTCTCTCATGTTCATGTTCAATTGTGTTCTTTTTCTCTACATTTAGTTCTGTTATTTGCCTGCTGATTAAATCATTACAACATAGAATTCTTCTTCTGCTATATAAAAAAAAGAAGGTTCTTTTATAAAATTGATGTATTCTTAGAACTGGTAATCTTGTTCTGTCAATGTGATGTTCTTTCCTAATAATTACTATAGGGGAGACAGTGACAGTAGTAGGAGAGCATGACCCGGCACTATTCAAATATTTTGACTGCACGAGGTCATCATGGCGGTCTCCATTTGACAATAATGTTGTGTACCAATTTGAAATCATGGAATATGTGAGTTACAGCAGACCCCTAATCTTCCTCATAAAGGTTCTATCTTTCATAGGTACCGACGCCGATTGCTTATTCTTAGGTCACATATTTGAGTACTTTTATGGCTTTTGGGGGGGTTTTCTCTGGTTAATTAAAGGTGATCTCAAAGGAACTTTTTAGTTTTGTATAGGTTTTATGAGCAAATGGTGACTCCTATGGGCATGCGCCCAGATACTAACTTATAGTATATACATTTAAAAGATCTTGTACTAAAAGCTACTACACTTGCAGCCTTTTTGTTATGCCTTTTCTGCAGGCTTTTAGGTGTCAACAGACCCCCCCCGGGATGCACTCTAACTTTATCTTTCCTTGTTCATTTTAGGTGCTTGACTATGGATTTGATCAATTAGGTGCAACTTCTTCTATGGTAAGTTAAAATGTTTTAGTTTCAAAAAAAAGGTTAAAATGTTTTCATAGTTAAAACATCGTGGTTAATAGTCATCTTCCAACTATTTATCTTTGTTGATAATTGGAAATTTTGAAAATGGAGGTAGGGAAGGTGGATCATCCAATACTTATGACAGAGTGCATCTGTAACCCAGTCTACTCTCGTGCTAAGATGGCTGAACTTCTTTTTGAAACATATGGCGTACCATCTGTAGGTAAGAAATATATTTTGATTGTCATTTTATAATTTAATTGATATATGCTAGGAAGTAAGTGGGTGCAGCAACTTGGAAATTTATAACTTCACTTATTGGATTGTTTCTAATGCAGATAAGTGAATTGCTTTTGTTTTACTTAGAATTAAAGGCTCTTAGTAGTATAGGTATGAATTGTACTTCAAGTCCCTGTAATTCTATTGTTTCATCACTTGTGCCAAAATAAATAATAGCAATATTTTGTATCCCTGTTAGGTCCACTAATTGTTGACCTCCACTATGTATAAAGTTGATATCAATATGTTTTTTCATGTCACATATTAAAATGGCATTTAGTACCTCTTTTGTCTTTGTAAAATTGACTTTTTGTTACATTTTTCAAAATACCATCTCATATTTTAGAACAAGCAATCCCTTGCAGAAATTCTCATTATGATTATAATTCTTTTCTTAAAATTCAGCATTTGGTGTTGATGCGGCATTTAGCTACAAGTACAATCAGAATCTTGGGATTTGTGCTGAAGATGGGATTGCTCTTTCTGTAGGTTATAATACGTCTCATTCTATCCCAGTAAGTAAAATATACCCAAGGATTAGCTGACACATGTACTTTTTTTATATTGATAGTACCAGGAGGTTACAATAGAGGTATGAACATTTTGGTTATGAAGAACCAGCCAGGCAGTGCTCAGACCTGTCTTATTTGACACCCTATGTTGGTTATTATTTATTTTTTTTTTTTTGAGATAAAGATGACTATGTTGGTTATTGTTAGGGTTTACTCTTCTTTTCTTTTCACATTTTTTTTGCTCAATACTAATGATATCATATGACATTTCATTTTACAGTTTTTAAAAGGTGAGCCACTACCAGAGGGAAGTTGCCGTACCAATGTGGGGGGATACCATGTCACCAACTATTTAAAGGAGCTCCTCTCTCTGAAATACCCCTATCATGCGTAAGTTTTGTGTTTCTCCTTTTTCTGTATAGTGGTCTGATAATGTGCTTAAAAATTTTATGGAACTTCTGTATTTTCAAAAGGGCAAGTATTACTTGGGAAAAAGCGGAGGAGCTAAAGAGGGAGCACTGTTACGTGGCACCTGATTACAAATCAGAGCTCCAAATATTCAGAGTTTGACTTTTTTCCCCCCTCATTTATGTTAATCTGATATCACTACTTTCTTTAGAGGAACTGCATTTTGCTATTTAATTTATTATTGTTATATGAAGGATCTATGGTATACTGGTAAGATTAAAAAGGAAAGGCACTAACACATCATTTAAAAATCTATAAATATAATTATTCATCTAGTAGATAAAGTGATGTACGCCAATATTCGGGTACTGCTATTAGGAGAAATTCTTGTGGATAAACATTAAAACTGTTTTACAACTATGAAGTATATATATTTGATGATACTGAATATGGGCGTCTTTCTGAAAGACACATCTGAAAAATGTTTTCTTTGGCATGTTGATATTCAACTTTGTAGAAAGAGACAAAAGAGGCAGAGGAGAAGAAATGGGTGTGGCAGCTTCCATGGGTTCCACCTCCACAAGAGGAGGCCCCGTCAGAGGAGGAGCTTGCTAGAAAGGCTGCGATTAAAGAAAAACAAGGCCAGAGACTGCGTGAAATGGCTGCAACAAAACGATCACAGAAGATTACAGACTTAGAAAATGAGCTGCATGTTTTGGAGACTTTGCTGAGCCAGCTTGATCAAGCCGAACAACCAGAGGTAGGGTTTAATTTTGCTGTACTAATACCAGTTGCTTACGGAAATATCAGTTTCATGTGGATGTTGGCAGTTTAATTTTGTGCATGATTAGCAATGATTACTAAAGTCATAGATTTTGAATAAATGGTAGGGTTAGTGTACTAATACAGGTGTTTATACCTATTGCTTGATTGGTGTCAAGATTTGTAGCTTGTATGAAATTGGGTGGGGTCTTAATTTCTCCATCTTTGTTTTCTATTGAGCTGTTGTTATTATTACACTGGTCAATCTTGACAGTTGCATTACTTATCAATGTAATTGACGCTTGTGCCACCATTCCTTTTTGTTCCCAGTATAAATCGATAAGTTTAACTGGCTTTTTGTTGAATTAATAAGCAGGTGGCATCTGCTATCTTGGCTCGATCAGGTTACCTTTCTCGACAAGAGATTGAAAGTGCTCAATTTAGAGTTTCGCAATCTCTTAGAAAGGCAAGGGGAGAACCAACCAGTACAGCAGAGGACCAAATGGACAGTTCCACATCAGCTGATAAGTACCCACTTGTTTCTGTGCCTGATGAGATGCTGACAGCTGACCAGGTACAGTGTTTGATGTTTTGTTTAGATTGGTAAAATAGTCAGTACAAGCATAAGGCTGTTATTTTGGTGATCAACATCAAATGTTTTGCTTTATTGTATTGATATAGATATATTGACTCCGAGCAGAACTGAAATCCAGCTGATTTTTTTTTTTCCTTTTTTCTGTAGTTAAAGGAAAAGAAGAGGCAAATGTTTTTAAAAACCACATCTGAAGGTCGTCTACGTGCAAAACAGAAACGGACAGAGGAAGAAATGATGAGAGAGAGACAGAATCAGCTTGAGGAAGAGAGAAGATTGTATGTATTGACCCTTTCCCCCTCCTAAAATTAGCATCTCCTAACAAAAGCAAGGTAATTAATTCTAATGTCTTCATAGAGAGAATCCTGAACTTTATCTGGAAGAACTACGGGCGAAATATAAAGAGCTTTCTGAGAAGTTGGACCAGAGAAAGAGACTGAAAACAAATGGAAATGGAAATGGATCAGGAAGCGGGACTAATATTTCTGGGGGAACTGGACGTGGTGAGCGGCTGAATGCAGCACAGAGGGAGCGCATGCGTCTTCTAACCAGTGCCCTTTATGATAAGTAAGGACCAAGTAATAACCACTCACTTGCATTGTTGTAATTTTTTTTTTTTTTGAAAAAAGTAGGACTCTCTCCTACCGATTCTATTAGAATATTAATTAGTAACACTCTTGTTCTCCTTTTATTTATATGTCGCCATAATTATTGTTACATTTTCGTACAGTTAGCAATTTGTTTCTTTGAAGGAGAGATCAGTTGGCATTTTTTTTTAATAACAAAGCCTTTAGTCCCAAACAAGTTCGGGTAGGCTATAATAAATGAAACCCAACCAGAGTCAAAATAACAAGGTAAATTAATAGTAATGAGGATACCTACAATAACACTAACAATAATAATAATTTTGGAAATATACATAGTCTAAGAATACAAATGCATGTTACATCAGTATTGTTTGATGATGGACGTTCATTAAATTTGAACCATTGAAAATTGCTAATCACATTGTGTGCTATGATTGCACCAAATGTCATTGTTTCTCATCAACTTAATATGATATATTATTGTCATGTGCATAATATAGGTGATTATTGTGATGTTGGTTTAAGTTTGTAGTTTATTGTTGAATAATTGTCAACATTTTGTAAAATAAAAAGCATGACAACATATGGTTATGTTGATATACTTTTCATTGTCAATTATTTTTAGAGGCTGCTTCTGAACAAGTGGATTTTGATATGATATATTTCCTTTTTTGTCCTCTCTCTGATTCTTTTTTTTTTTTTCCTATTTTTATGGCTTATTTTCATGTTTGAGCCTCGTATACTCTTACTTTTGTTGTTGCTCCCTCCCTTGACATCACATCATCAGTTGATATATGGTTTTGTTAACATCGCATCATTGTAATATGAATGTAGGGGTAAGGGAGAGGATACATTTGGAGCAAAAGATGAAGATTGGGAATTATATAAGCTCATGAGTAAAGATACTGACGATGACGATGATGTGATGGATCCTGATGAGGCTGAGCTGACAAGAGTTGCTACTAAGCTCCAGGTATATAACCTTCTGTGTTTAAGGAAGAACTATTTTATTTTATTTTTAATTTTGCACACACACTAGTGCATATAATGCATGGTAGCTTGTTTCGATTCAGAGGCACATTCCAACTTTTCTGAGACCTTGTATAAGTGTGGATTAACTTGTGCATTGTTTGTTTTTCCCCTGCATTTTAGCTAGGATTTTCGGTAAGAAAAGATCAGATTAAAAGGGTTGCTTCTGTTGTGTAGGAATTTGACCCTACTTTTGTCGGGAGAGCCGAAGATGGGTTGATGCAGAGCATCCAAGAGCCTCCCCGGCCACGTGTTTTAACAGCTGAAGACTACCAGGTTGTGCTCGGTGTGGAGCGTTTCAGATGCCCGGAAGTGCTATTCCAGCCTGGCATGCTTGGAGAGTACCAGGCGGGTTTAGATGAGATTGTTTCTATGTCCCTTAAGAGGCTACCAGATTTAGACAGTTCAATTAAAGACCGCATGTGCCAATCTATACTTGTGACAGGTAATTTGGCTTTGAATTCCCTCGCCCCTCTCCCGTTCTCTCTCTCACACACAAAAAAAAGAAAAAAATTCTTGCACACACTATGAGCCCATTGGCATGAATAGTTCAACTTGGCCACTTTCATGCAAGAATTCTCACTCTGTTTGAATTTGAGGCTTGCAATATGTACAAGGTCGCATCAGATCTGTAATACCTGTATGTACTAGAATTATCACACATATGCTAGTTTTACTGGGAATTATACGTCTCAGATGGTCAGACATTGTGGCTTTATGTAGTTGGTACAAATTGAACAGTGCTAGGACGAGACAACCCCTTAAATTTTTCCGTTTGAACTCTGCAATGGACCCCGAGGACCAACTATACCATGGATTAGAAATAGTCAGGAGAAGAAAAGCTAGATATTTTAATGCAAATAAATATTAGTCAACTGACAAAAGCGAACCATCATTTCTGTATATAAATATATGCTGCTCGTTATTTGTATGCAACAGGTGGCGGCTCCTTATTGCCCGGTCTGGAGCAAAGGCTGGAGACAGGTATCAGGTCAACCCGGCCATACCTCTCCCCTTTGAAAATTGTGCGAGCAGCAGACTCAGTGATGGATGCATGGAGAGGGGCTTCCGTGTATGCTGCCTCTGAGATGTTTAGCACGCAGACATTTAGTTTGCAGGATTATTACGAGAAGGGGGAAGATTGGCTAAGGAAATACAAGATTGTTTACTCTTTGTATGATTAGGGAGACCAGTTATACTGCTAATGTAGGCGTCTAGGTTCTCACTTATAGATAAGTCATTCAGCAAATTTAGTGTACATCTGGAGGTTGTTCTTCTATTTCATCGTTCCCATTACCTTACAAAAATGATCGGTGTCATTATAAGAAAGTTTTCTGAAGATTATCTTAGGTAAAAACATGGTATGGTGCCGTGAGAGAGCAGCCTTTTTTTTTTTTTTCCCCTCTCAAGTTAGAGCTAACTAGAGGCAACTATGAGTCTATGATAGGTATCAAGTAGAAATCACAATTGTTATGTAAAAAGTAGAAATTTTCACCTGGAATCTATTCTTCAATTTTGCCGGCGTGCTTTCTGATTTCTCTCTTATTTTACATAAATTGTAAAGCGTGTTTTCCTGTTCTGTCTCGATGCTAAGTTGCAGTATTTTAATTAGCTATAGAAGTTGTGTGAAAATTTGCTCAATTCGGTTCATATGAATTGGTACCCTTGTCTATCAGTGCCAGTTCACTAGATTTGTTCAATTCGGTTAAATTGAAGTTGCTACAGAGATTGATCTACCAGGGGTTTGGGAAAAACATATGACCACAATTACAAGCTACACACAGCATTTTATCAGGATATCAAGTGTATATATTCTATGGCACGGAGATGTATCATGTATGTTCATACATTTTTTATAACTTTAAAATAAGCACTAACAGACTGTAATAACCCGCCTTTGGTCTAGTGGTTAAGCGCAATGCTTTCTGTGTGGGAGATTTCGGGTTTGAAACCCAAATGAAAAGTCTTTTACAGACATTTAAATTTGAGTGACTTGACCCTCACCTTTATCTTTATCTAAAAAAAGCACTAATAGACTGTATATTAGGTCTGAGACCACTTATAACTAACAGATGGATGCTTTTGTTTATTTTAGTGCCATGGCCCTCATAACAACAAAATAATCACCAATTGATTTTCTTCAGTTGATCTCAATTAACTAGTCTCGGACTTCTATGCCTTCTTTGACATGAATCAAAGTACTAGCTGCAAAATTATTTATTGATTTTGATCTTAATGAGAAAGTTTACTTGATTAGATAGTGAATCTATAGAAATAAATTACCTAGCTTGATTTATATTTTGTTGAATTCTGCACCTTTTCTATTTTCCTTTTTTTTTTTTAAAGAATTGAAGCAGTCATATGTTTCTTCGTTTTCACTCGTATTATAATTAAGCTATTATAAAGTGATAGACCAAAAATACAAAACTTCAGGAACCCACTAAATACAATCCGATACAAGCAACAATAATTTTTTTGGGTAAATTTTGTAGGAGGTTACTCAACTTTGCTCCAAATCTATAATTGATCACTGAACTTTTATTTGTTTATTTTTTGTTACTAAACTTTGTTGTTTGACCAAATTTGATCACTCCATTAGTTTTTCCATCCAACTTAACGGAATAGTTAACATGACATCGATTTTATTCTATAAACACGTAATTTTTTTTCATGTAAAACTTAAAAATATTTATATAAAGATACAAAATTAATTTTTTGTTTATTTTTCTTTTGTGACAAAAACTATTTTCACAGTTGTATAAATGTCACAGATTATATATTTATATGAAAAATCAATAAATAAATCATTTTAAAAAATAATTTTATAAAGAAAAAATAAAAGAAAATTATCTTTTGTCTTTCATTCTCATATATTGCATACTTTATATGAAACAAAAAAAAAAATTAAAGATTAAAATTGAAGTTATATTAATTATTTCGTTGAGTTAGATAGAAAAACTAATGGAGTGACTAATTTGGACAAACATCAAAAGTTTAGTGACAAAAAATGAATAAATGAAAGTTTAGTAATCAATTATGGATTTGGAGCGAAGTTCAGTGATTTCCTACAAAATTTACACTTTTTTCTATATTTAATAACTGAATACGATTATATAAATAAATGATTGATATCAAATTCAACGTAGACTCTTACCTCGAACTATGAAATGAATTAAATGCTCCATAAATTAACTAATTAAATATCGTCAAATTGTGTTCCTTACGTAATGGAACACTTATCTCCAGGTCGTCTCTCCACATAGCTAGTTTACTACAGGTAACAAATAATCAAAATCCATAGATGGAACATTTTTTTTTTTTTTTTGAGATAAAGATGAGAGCCAAGCCACTCAAATTTAAATGTCTATAAAGATCTCCCATCCGGATTTCGAACCCGCGACCTCCCACACGGAGGGCATTGCTTTTAGCCACTAGACCAAAGGCTGGTTCTAGATGGAACACTTAACTATGGATTCATAGTTTACTACAGGTAGCAAATGGTCTAGTAGTTCAAGTGATAGTTAACTATGATGACTTCCAAAAGGTCATGGATTCAATCCTCCATGAGCGCAAAATGAAAAGTTTCAATGAAACTGGTGGAGTATTCCACTTTCTTCAAAAAAAAAAAAAAAATCAAAATCATTACCACTTAATTAAAAAAAAGAGTAATACCTAATGTCTATGGAAAAATCTATCCATATATAGTATCTATATGCTACATTTCGGGATGCATCTGTTACATTTTGATATATATCGGTTACATTTTATACACATCTATGTATGTATGAACAGTTTTTTAATGAATGCAAGATGTTTCTCATTAAAAAATGCACCTATTGGTTGAAACTTAAACCTCCTTTCTGTATATATATAACAGCTTCATTACATCTCCACAATGTCACAATATCAACTCAAAAGGCCCCCAAAAGGATATTACATAAGATAGAACATGTCTATCAGTATCATGTTGCTCTTCCTTTTCCTCTCTTTTTGCAGCTTCTCAGTGTTGTCCTCCGGAGACGACGGGGAGCTGCTCCTCAAACTCAAGGAGCAGCTAGACAACTCCGCGGTTCTTAGTCGCTGGGTCGAAGGCTTTGACTTCTGTAATGGTGCAGGCAACATAGAACCAAATGTTGCCATAGGATGTTCTGACAGTGGTCGGGTAACCTATCTTCGATTTCACATTGGCGAAACTCCGCACCTGGTGCCTTTTCCGGAAGCTATCTGCGACTTAACGAACTAGAAGTGCTATCCGTAGATGCCGCTAATATACGCGGTGGGCTTCCTTCATGCTTTAACAAACTCGTACATCTTAGAAGTATTACTATAACTCATACTATCCTTTCTAGCCCCGTTCCCGAATTTCTCAATCACAAGAACCTCACACATATCGAATTCTCATTCACGGGCCTCTACGGTCCAATTCCTGCGTCTTACGGTGCCATACCGCACTTAGAGACATTGGATCTTTCAATGAACCCCCTCATTTGAAACCTGTTTTGGCATTATAATGCGCGCAAACATGGTCAAAAATTATTAAAAACACATTTAAAACCTTTCGAATGTGTTTATATTGCAATTTGGAGTGTTATATCAATCTTTACGTGATTTATATTCATTACACAAGTACTTAATGTACCTCAATGCAATTTAAATAATTTGAAAAGAGTTTTGGCATTATAATGTGCACAAACAAGGTCAAACTTTTTTGAAAACACACTAAGAGCCATTCAAATGCGTTCAAGTTCCAATTTATTACTATTTTCGAGTGTTTTTGGGATCTTAACACACACATATGCAATTTTAGTCATTGGAAACCAGTTTCGACATTATAATGTGCACAGATGAGGTCAAATTTTTTTGAAAAACACACTAAGAGTCATTCAAATGCGTTCAAATACCAATTTATTGCTATTTTGAGAGTTATTGGGATCTTATAGGCTTTAAATCATTAGAAACCAGTTTTGACATTATAATGTGCGCAAATGAGGTCAAACTTTTTTGAAAACACACTAAGAGCCATTCAAATGTGTTCAAATCGATTTATTGCTACTCGGAATGTTCTTGGTATCTTAACACACTTATATTTGGTAAATAAGTACTTTAACGCGCTTTAGATGCAATGTAAGTTTTTTGATACCCGTTTTGACATTTAATGTGCACAAACGAGGTCAAAATTGATTTAAAAGAGCCATTGAAATACGTTCAAATTGCAATTTATTGCTATTTGAAGTGTGATTGACATCTTAACGTACTTATATTCATTAGAGCCAGTTTTGGAGTGTTATTAATCATAACGCACTTATATTCGTTAGATAAGTACTTTAATGTGCTTCAAATGCAATTTATGTTATTTGAAACCAGTTTTGACATTATAATGTGTGCAAACGAGGTCAAAATTTATTGAAAAGACACTTAGAGCCATTTAAATGCGTTCAAATTGCAATTTATTGCTATTTGGAGTGCTATTGGCATCTTAACGCACTTATATAAAAGCGAGGGTTGTCATTATTTTGTTAGTGGATGTTAGTGGATGTTAGTGGATGAAACTTAGGACTCATTTTGTTGGTCCCAGAGACATTTGCATCTCTTCAGGTTTCAGTTAGCGTAAAAGAAAACCTGGAACACGTTTTGTTGGTTTTGGAGACATGTGCATTTCTTCAGGTTTTCGCGACTTAGGAATCATTTCTTCATCCTGGGGATTCGTATCCCTTGAAGTCGTAATCGTTGAATGAGTGTGAAAATTTAATTTCTTAATCACTACAGATAATATCCAAGATTGTTAGATCAAAACCATAAGTCTATCTACAATCAAGGTGCCAATTTACAGTCTCACGCCTGGTCACTCTGTGGTTTGGGGTATGATCGACTATAATTGGAGGAAATTTAGGACTGACTTCGCTAGCCCCGGGGATCTTGTGCATCCCTTATTTCCTAATTGGAGAACGAGACGTTTCTGGTCTTTACCATTTCTGCCAATTATCTGAACAACGAACCAATAACCGTAGGCCTGCCCGACGCTCAGGTGCTTGATAAATTTGAATCTAGATTTCTTCCTTGTCGTGGATTCAAAAGCTTTAAATTTCGAAAATGAGCACAAAACTTACCCAAAAATTTATGAAAGAGGGGTGCTTAAAGTGCTTGGATTTGGTCCTTTATTTATGCACTTTTAAAAGTTTTGAATTTCAAAAGGGAGTGTTTCTATGAAATCCAAATAAATCAAAATTCCAAATGTTCACGCGGAATGAAAACAATGGAATATCTAAAAAGAACTAGACTTTTTATTTTAAAACTTGTCTTTTTTGTCACTTTTGAACTTAAAATGTGATCAAATAAGTATAAAATTCCCTAAATTTTGTGTAAAATGTCGTAGGGAAATATTTACAAGGAAATGGAGACTTTTATTTTGAAAATTTGTGTTTTTGTCCTTTTTTAATTTGAATTTTAAATTTTAAATTTTTGAAATTTGAAATGTTATACACAAAAATTATAAAACTTGTGAAATGAATTTTAAAATTGATTTTGTGATTTTTGGAGTTCGGAAACTATTTTTAGAATTTTTTTATTTGAAAACCCGAAATATATAACTTAATTAACTGGGCCGAACTCAAGACTCATCATGGGCTGATCAATTGGGCTTCTCCTTTGTTTCTTCTTCTTTGATCCGAGCCCAGCTTATTTTCTGAAGGTTGAACCATGGCGCCGAGGAGCAATTCTTCGGAGCCGTCGGAGGGAGAGAGTAGTGGATCTCGGCATCGGCGGCTTCAATTGGAAATCGGAAAGTAACACCAGAATCTTGAGGAGAAGGAGAATATACTCATGGTCTTCGATTCCACAGAGGCGCAACAGAGGACACTCGCACCTACTGAGTTCGTTGAGTGACAAGCCTCTACTGCAAATTTGATTCTTGATTTTTCTCTTTGAATTGTGCATCGTTTCTTGTAAAATTTTATTTGAACATGATTGGCTTGACGTGTTTAATACAACTTGGGGTTCAATTTCAATCAAATTTAACTATGTGATATATGGAGCCATTGTACCAATCGGGCGGTTTTGGGTACTGGATGATTGAATCTTGTAATTGAATCATGTTAAATCTTATTGTGATCACATTTATGTTAAATCATGTCACTTGCTTTGCAAAGTAACAATCCTCAATAAATCATGTTTCTCAATTGATGGTTCCCAGTGAAAGGCAGTGAAGGATATTTAATCTGTGTACTGAATCTTTACTAGATCATTAGAACTACTTTTATTTCAAGTTTGGGCATGAGATTTGAGAACAATGCTTTTTAATTCCTTCACAAATTACTATTCAAACAGAATCAAGGCATTAGAATAAGAGGATCCTCGTTAATCATGACTTGTCAGTTTCTTTCAAAAAAAGTTCAATGTCAGTATTTGCTAATGAGTCCTCCTTGCAGTATTTATGAATGTGAGTGTCAAATATTTTATAACAGAAATGTGTATTGTGAAGTTAGGAACAACTTTGATATTCAGAAAATGTTCTAATTTTGTGTCCTTCATAGTGTTTTAACCACTTTTCAAACCAGGGGGCAATTCTGTACCAATGAACTTGTCAGAAATCTATAATTTTTTATAAGAAATTTTGTGTGCTGAATTAGAAGGAATGCAAAATATGAAAGATGCTTAGAATTATGCCAGGAATGCAAAGAAATTAACAAAAATACGCATCATGAAGAAAGAAAAATGCGCTCTTTATTTTGCCAGAAAGTCCAGAACCAGTCAAAAATTAGTACCAGTGCAGTTGCCATTTTGCAATTTTTATGGGATTTTTTCTACAAAGAATTGAACAAAACATTTTACATTAAACTTACTCAAGAAATCGTTCTCTATTTATATAAAATTTTTAAGATATGCACAAAGAAGACAGAATTCATGTTACACTTGATTTTTTGAAAAGAAGACAGAAGAACTGTGCAGCAGATTGCAGTTTTTGCTGTTATTTGAATTTCCATGAAAGATTTTTGAGAATAGGTGTACAATTAAATTTGACAGGATGTTAGATTGTGTTGTTGTGAACATTTTCATAACAAATTTGAATGAATTGTGGTGCAATAGATCACTGCCCGAGGATATATTCATTTGTTTGATGGTAATGTCTGTACAGTTGTAGCCAGAAGATGATTGTGGCGCTCGGAGTATGTTGAGATGGCTCTGGTAGCAAACTTGGTTCAGTCTTCATGCTGTTATACACCAACTCAACCACTGTCTGATGGTGCTTATACCAGTTTCAGTTGAGGGCAGCAATTGATAGTTGAAGGAGTTGAATATGTTGGCTGCACATGTCACAACAACAAATATAGCTATGAAATCAGGTCCCTTGTTGTTCATGATGTTTGCTCCAGTTGCATTTAGAAGATAGCTTGATTCAAGAAGCCTGGAGAGATTTGAAAATGCTTAGATGGTCTAACTGCACTTGGTTCAACAGTATATTACTCTTAGAAATCCTTCAATTATTCAATGGTGCTTGGACCAGTTGCAATTAGGGAGAGTCTTCTTGCCAGTAGAAAGGGGAGAGGTAGAGATCATGGCTGTAGGCTTCCCAAACAGAAATTAAGTGTTGAAACACCATCGTGGGGGTCTTAGGATGCTCAAGCAACCCTCAATTAGAGTCAACTCCGGCCAGTTCGCCGGAATCGATACTGAGCCTCAAGTTAGTGCTTCCCTTCTTCCTTCTTGTTCCTATCCGATTCCCTTGCTGATAATTCCAAATAATAGCGCCGGCGAACAGAGGAGGAGGAGACGATTCTAGCGAGCTCAAGAGCAAGTCAAACGGTGGCCGGAGCGTGGAGTATTTGGCCGGAGAAGGAGGCTGTGACGGCGGAGGATGGTGGCAGTGAAACCCGCGATTTCTAAATCCTGTGCAAATTACCATTTTAACCCTTTTCTGTCCGTCAGATTTAACGGAGTGAAATTTCGGAGTAAACATCAGGCGTCTGATTTATAGGAAATGGACGGCCTAAATTTACTCCGATCCATAGAAGAATTTGCCTATATGTATATGTCTTGCTGCATTAATTAGTTGTTGTACCCGGCATATATATAATATATTGCAAGTGCATGCAGTCTTTGCTTTGTCATTATTTTCACTAAAATGTACTACATTCTGAAGAGTGTTTTCTTATTATATCTTTCAGAACTAATTAACTAACAGAAGAAAAAAAGAAACAAAGTATCAGTCCCTGGAGAAAGTATATAGTTAATTATAGAAAATAGTAGATAATAAAGGGATGAATGAATCTGTTATATATGTACTTAAAGCATACATAGTCCACTAAGAAAAATGTTTGAGAGATACCGTAGACAATAATAATGTTGGATATCAACTTGATTTATTCAAGTTAAATATAAGTTGGTATTCATCTTAATGACTTTATTATTCAACTTATATTGTACAAAATTTGTTATACTCAATTTGGATACAGACAAACCCTAAACCCTAATATAAAGTCATTAACAGGAACGTAGAAAAATAAGGTGAATAATAAAGTTATTAACAGGAATATTAGACTATTAACTCATTTAAATTTAATAAACAAAACTGATACCCAACAATATTTTATGGTATCTCTCAGGCATTTTTTTTTTTTTTTAAAAATGTCCCACAGTAGCTCGTCTATGCCTTGTCTTCACATATGTACTTAACTATGATCCCAATTAAGCATTGCTGTTTAATGACAACAATTTGCTTTAGAAGATTTCGTTGATTATATTTAATTATGACAAGTAAAGGTGCTTAAAAAATGTTCATAATTTTATTAACTTGAATTAAATGCGAAGTTACCAAGTACTGGGCTTAACTTAATTAGTCCCACTTGTATAAACTCCTTCGGCCTTAAAAGTTTCACATGTAACACGATCTGAGTCTAACGAGAAACTCCCTGATGCTGATCCGGAGGTTTTATTTTCGTCTCCTCAAAATAAAATGAGTAAAGAATCCAATGGACATTGTGTATTATTATCACTGCTACCATGAAACTCTGTTTATGTTCACTATATCATGTAAATGGTAGTGTGCTAAAACCGACCCCGTACTCTATTCCGCAATAACGGGCGAGAGGCTTCTCTTTTTTCTCTAATTTTAGACGAATTTAGGAGCTTTCTTAGTGATTGTAATGATTGGTTTTGTCTTTATCGATTGATTTTTTGTTGCATTAGTATATGTCGGAGTTGTGCCGCAACCACAAACAAACGTTCAGATGGATCGCTACATCATCACGGTTAGTAAAAATAACATAGAAATATACCCTTGCGATATTCTGTGTCCTCATTTCCATAGATTCTGTATTGAAGTCTGTTATTAGTTATATATTAGTCCGTTTCACAAAAGACTATAGCGAACTGCGCATCATGCGGATAAAAAAAAAAGAATCTTTCCTTCTGTCCAAACAAAAGGTAATGATTATTATGAAATTAATATCATATATACCCTTCAAAAACTTGTTTAATATCATATTTACCGATCACCTCTTTAATATATCATATATATTCTTGAACTCTTTTGAATCTTTCATATTTGCCCATGAACTCCAAATATATCGTATTCCCCTCAAACTCTTAAAAATTTTTGATATACACCCATCTAATTATTTAATTTAATTGATATTTATTATGTGCGTTAATAAATAAAAATTTTATTAGAGTTAAATAATTAGATGGGTGTATATGAAACATTTTGAAGAGTTAGATGAGATATATGACATATTTATAGTTGATGGGCAAATATGAAATATTAATAAGAGTTTAAGGATATATATGATATATTAAAGAGGTGATGGGTAAATATGAAATAAATCAAGAGTTGAAGGGTATATATGATATTACCCATTATTATGATTCTTTCGTTTTTGTATGTATGCATAAGCCAATCAGGCAATCATAGCATGAACTTATCTTGTATAGGATTGCTATGCTCACACAAGATAGCGTACACACGATAGCTAAGGTCAACAAAAATTTTTATTTGATTATATTAAAATATTTTTATTTCATCGACAAAATAGTGTTTGACGGTTTTATATGTTGTTATATTTACTGGTTTGTTATATTTTGTAATATACATTATGAGCTCCGAGACCTCCCTACTCCTAAATAAAAAAATCATACTTGACCACCTCAAAATTTTGATTTATGATTATTATTAAATTCTTTATGAAAAATTTCTTAGAATATAATTTTTTTTTTAAATTATATAGAGGAGGGATCTACTTACACAAAAGAAAAAATATGACCACAAAATTACACTACAGATTATAAAATTATAAAAAATCTTAAAAATAAAAAATCTTTTACAAACATATTTATTTACTTATAGGTCTATTATATTCCAAATTTCATTCAATTTGGTTGGTCGTTTGATACTTTTTAAAGAACATTAGTATCAATGATCATTAAGTTTATATGGTAATTAGAACAGTCTAAATTTAAATTTCTTAATGAAGAATATATATATTAAAATTTTGAATACTTGAATGGGAAATTTAATTATGAATGTGAAAATATAAGAACTGAAGCAAGATCAGCTTCTACCACATTCAAGCACTTCACACGGTCTATAACTTCAATAACTTACATTAGATAGAATTGTTACAATTTGGGTGTATGAAGATTGTGTCCGTTTTCTCCCAAAAAAATCACATTAATCATTATATGTTCTACTTGTCTGAATATTCTCTTCCGTTGTTTTATTTGCTGCATGTTTGACACGTAGATATTCTTCTTCTTTTTTTTTAAAGAAGTAGGACACATATACAGTATGCCTTCATGATATTTTCAAGTTCAACAACATGTAACTTTTTTTTTATTTATTAGAAGTAAGACATATATCAAATTAAGAAATAAAATAGGTAGGTAAAGTGTTGTAATATTTTCATTCAAGGTATGATTTGTGTGGCACTATGTATATGCATATAAATTAGGGATCTTCATTCTCTATCGATATTTAAAAAAAAAAAAAGGAGATTTGCAAGCATGAATTGGAGCTGCTAATTAAAATAATTTTCATACCACCATCTGTTAAACGAAATCGTGCCGAAGCAACGTGAGGCATCGCAACTAGTTCTTTATAAGTCGTACAAGATCCATATCTTTGTTGCATTATGCATTTACAGCTTACTAAAATTCTTAATGCATTCTGGTAGTTCTCTACCTCAACATGCACATGATAATCTCTCGACCATTTTGGGAATTACCCAGGAAAATTTTAGCACTGCACAACTTCTGCAGTAACTCTTCGATTAGTTGGTTGCAAAGTTGAAGCTAGCCCTCGATATATTCTTTTTTTAAGAGAATCCAACAAGATTGCATAAACATTTAATGGAAATAAATTATGGCATCAGTTTTCCAATGCTTTTATTCTCTCAAAATTACTTTTCACTGAACTTTCAATCTCTGGTGTCACGCGATCGCCGTACATAAGTTTGTAGTGCTCAAATTTTATTTCCTCGCATTCCAAGGCCTTTCTCCTACATGCTCGTATGCAACCTGAGAATATTTGAAGTTGGAGATTAACATTAGAATATTTAAATATGACATTCCAATTTAAAATCAAGCAAGAAAATGGTCCTACAAGTGCACGCCTAATCTATATGCTGATATCGTGTATGATCATATGAGATCAACATGGATTAAATGAAGATGACTAATGAATATGTATAAACTCAAGTCATAAGAATATTATACTGGTACTCTCCCAGTACAACATTGTTCGACAAAACCTTACCACTCAAGTCCAATAGGTTGAAAAAAATAGGGCATCTCCCGATAGAGCGCACCATACTTATAGCAGTCCATATTTTTTGATGATCGTCTCTTGAGGTTCTTATAATGCACACCTTTGTGAGTGGGTTTACATATTTCACTAAGCAAAAAATGAGTGAAAGACATTAGCAAGTAACAATATATACTATATAGTTAAAATGAAACACGAGGAGCCAGGTACCACTTTTTTTTTCCAGAAAAAAAAAAAAGATTGTTAATTCATGAGCATTACATTATAATAATGGTAGGTGGTAATAAATGTCATGTTAAGCTTTGCAAATTATATTACATTCTATTGTACAGACATTAAGCAGATGAAGAACCAAATGAGCTTTCTGGATGGTACAAAACTGTTACCACAACAACCCTATGTGGACTCCTTATTTATTTGACCAGTAAATGCTATCAGTCAGAGAGTGGCATCAACAGACCAGAAACCAAAATACTTCAGCATATTGACAAGTTTTATATTTGATAACCAAAAAAAAAGGTTCCAAAAGTACATTACAATCTCTGGTACACTCATATTTTAGAAACACACACAAAAAAAAAAAAAAGAAATGCATACCTTGGAAAGATGAGAGTGAAGAGGCTAATCCACACTCCCCAAAATTTAATTGAATGCTGTCTTTAATGGTTTTTGTGACATTAAAGCTGCTGAGAACTATTGGCTGGGTATCACCTACTTCACGATTCGGGTCAACGATCACCTCCAATATCAAGTACCGGTTCTTGAACTGAACCATGTTTTGCAGAAATTTCACCTATGACCTGCATCCAATTCAGTAAATTAGGGCCACGATTACACAAGCATTGCACCGAGTAGCATTTTTGCATTGCCTATGTAATAATACAAGAAAAACAATGAAGCACTTACATTCTCAGAAAATAAACCAACATGTGACAAAATCATCTTTTAAATTATTGCCAAAGTACCCATAATCAAAAGTTAGTAGCCGGCAACATCAAACTATTAAGCAAGACTATAACTGGTATTAGGCTTATCAGGTCCTAATTGAAAAGTTAGCCTTGCCATAATACCTCCAAAATCCAAACACTCTTCAAAATCTGACAGTTGTAATTGGTGATATTTGACTAGACTGTGACAGAATCCCCACTGTGATTGATTGCAAAAAGAGTGCGTACTAACAGAGAGTAATTAACGTTCCGTCTCATGAATGCAAATGAAACAACAGCAAATGGTGATTTAGCATTCTCCCACAGAAAAACAAAAAACAGAGAGGCAAGACCTACTTGTGGTCTTGACCCCAAAAAAGAGAAATAGAAAACTACAACCCGTCAGTATGATTAACCTCTTTTCTTTGTTTGTGCATTCAGACTACCTACACTAAGCTGATTTAATACGGGTTTGGACCTGAGTTTAGGGTTTAGGGTTTAGGGTTTAGGACCTTACAGATACAAAATCAAACCGTGCAGTTCAGTTACGGCAGCTTTGGACCTGTACCGGTTTGGTACAGGAAGGAACCATTGAGTGAACTTAAAGCAACCATCAGTACCAGCAGCAAGAGGACTTATCAGTAATAAATCTGTGCCAGTTTATGTTTGTTTCGCAACTGAAAGGTGAAAAGCACACTACTACACTAAGCTGATTCAATACGGGTTTGGACCTGGGTTTAGGGTTTAGGGTTTAAGACCTTACAGATACAAAATCAAACCGTTCACTTCGGTTACGGCAGCTTTGGACCTGTACTGGTTCAGTACAGGAAGGAACCATTGAAAAAACTTAAAGCAGCCATCAGTACCGGCAGCAAGAGGACTTATCAGTAATAAATCTGTGCCAGTTTATGTTTGTTTCGCAACTGAAAGGTGAAAAGCACACTACTACGCTAAGCTGATTCAAGACGTGTTTGGACCTGGGTTTAGGGTTTAGGACCTTACAGATATAAAATCAAACCGTGCAGTTCAGTTACGGCAGCTTTGGACCTGTACTGGTTCGGTACAGGAAGGAACCATTGAAAAAACTTAAAGCAACCATCAGTACCAGCAGCAAGAGGACTTATCAGTAATAAATCTGTGCCAGTTTATGTTTGTTTCGCAACTGAAAGGTGAAAAGCACACTACTACACTAAGCTGATTCAATACGGGTTTGGACCTGGGTTTAGGGTTTAGGGTTTAAGACCTTACAGATACAAAATCAAACCGTTCACTTCGGTTACGGCAGCTTTGGACCTGTACCGGTTTGGTACAGGAAGGAACCATTGAAAAAACTTAAAGCAACCATCAGTACAAGCAGCAAGAGGACTTATCAGTAATAAATCTGTGCCGGTTTATGTTTGTTTCACAACTGAAAGGTGAAAAGCACACTACTACACTAAGCTGATTCAATACGGGTTTGGACCTGGGTTTAGGGTTTAGGGTTTAAGACCTTACAGATACAAAATCAAACCGTTCACTTCGGTTACGGCAGCTTTGGACCTGTACTGGTTCGGTACAGGAAGGAACCATTGAGGAAAGTTAAAAGCAACCATCAGTACCAGCAGCAAGAGGACTTATCAGTAACAAATCTGTACCGGTTTATGCTTGTTCCGCAACCGAAAGGTAAAAAGCACACTACTACCAGTTCCTTACTGCATCATCATCAGCAGTTGTATAATTTCTTCAACGAATAGCAAGTAACAATAGAGCTATGAAAGATCGCATCTAAAAGTTCTCATCGATCATTTACGGAATTCGGTTATCCCCGATCATCGGGGTCACGGATTCACTGTTCGACAGTACAATAAAACCAAGTGAGAGAGAGAGAGAGAGACCTCACGGCGGTGAAGCAATGGGAGAGCAATCGAAGGCGCTGTCGAGTCGAGCGCGCGTCAGTTGTGCTGCTGTCTCCCTCCCTCCCTCCTTTTTTTTTTTTTTTTTTTTTTTCTCGTTCTGTGAACGGCGCCGGCGGCACGCAATTTCATATCCTCTGAAGCGCAGTAGTCTACTGCGCAGTACTTCAACCGTTGGATCTGCTTTGAGATGCGTGAAACTTAATCTCAAAAGCCCGCCCTATGTAATCTACATCGTTGATTCAGAGGATAAGCACGCGGCGGCACTGGGTTTAAAGGAAAATTGTGCGTCTGTCCCTTTTCACATAATTATGACAAGTATGACCCTGTCTGAAAAGTTTAGACATCAATATTTTTTGGTGAACGGAAACTTCATGCGTTCAAATGCTTTGTTGTCCATAGATTCATAGCGTTTACTTGTAAATCTGTAACTACATTTTGGAGAGGACATAGAAAATTTATTCTAACATACCACATGGCTCTCTATGCTTTGATTTTGTCTCTCTCCATTTGTTCATCTCTCTGAGTCTCTCTCCATGATTTTTCATATTTTGAGCGAGAAAATGAATAGCTTTCAGTCAGATCGATCTTTGAGAAACAACGATTCCGCTATTGCTCCAACTATTAGATCTTGGATCTACGTGGAGAGGTGGAAGCCTTGATGCCGCTATTGTTGTGATTGTTCAGTTCCGGAGTTGGAGAACAAGGTCTCGAGAGGAGGGAGCACAACTAGTTTTGAAATGTAACAATTGAAATTGTAAAATGTAACAAATAGTTTTGGGAAAGTAACATATAAAAGTTGAGAAATTATTCTTATCCCCCTTAACCACACCCCTTATTTGCACCCCATTCTTATTCTTTCATTCTTCTTCCTCCATTGATTTCTTTCCCACCACCATATCACTTCCGCCCATCTCCACCCTCTCCGCCGGACCTCCACCACCCCTCGGCCGCACCTCCGCTCCCCTCCGGCTGCACCTCCGCCACCATCTCCGGTTACACCTCCATTACTCCGGCTCTTTAATACACTTTTGGTTATTTGTATAAACTATATCAGTGGTTAGTATAAACACTTTTGCGTTTTAGTATAACCACTTTTTCTGTTATCATATGAGAAATGTAAAATTATATTGGGGTGCGGTTAAGGGGGATTTTTAAGGGGTGCAGTTATCAGGCCCGATAAAAGTTTTACACATATGTTGAGTAACAACTAATTTTTTTTTTCATTTCCTGTGTATGCGTTACACACGACTCTTGGTTACATTATTTTTTATAGTTGTAACATTTTCTTGATTTTTGTGTTACAAATTTGTACTCCTTACTTAGGTGTATTTGGTATATTCTTGTGTATGGGTTACATACAGGTGCTACCGGTTACATTCTGTTTTGCAGTTGTTGTCTTTATTTCTTTGTTACATAGTTCCTTTATTCGTTACAAACATCTATTATTCTGTAACTTAAAACATTTTACATCATATTGATAAATAAATAATGATAAACATAATATATCATTTATTTGGGTTCACGTGAAAAATCGGAATAGAAAGGATGAAAGCAAGAGAGAATATGAAAAAAAAAGTTGTATAGGCGAGCTTTCATTCAAAATAAAAAAAAAATAAAGGGAGAAGATAAAAACGTAGGTTCAAAATGTAGGGTACACTTCAAACTCTCATGCCCAACGTGGAACACATGAATCCTTCTGTTGTCAAGAAGAATCCAACTCATCACAGCACGTGATCTACATACCAATGGCGTCATTCTTCTATAAAATGTAGGTCTTACTTTCGTAAACGGTGACGTTCAAAAAGAGAGCATATCCATGTAGGGGTGGCAATGGAACAAGTTTTTCCATTGTTCCGTTCCGTTCCGTTCCTTTCCGTTATAACGGAACGGAAACGGAACACGCCATTTCCGTTCCGTTCCGCCCTAAACACGTATTTTCTACGTATTTCCGTTGTTCCGTTCCGTTATAACGGAACATTCAACGGAATGAATTTTAGTTCCGTCCATTATAACGGAACGCTCAACGGAATAGATTTTCGTTCCGTTCCGTTCCGTTCCATTGCCTTAACTTTCTCTACAAGTATATTTTTGCTATATTTATTAAAACCAAGGACAGACAGAAAAATCCAATTACTCCTTCACTGACTGTTTCGAGAAAAGAAATCTCAGATTCTCAGGGGCTTGGATGCAAAACTCACACCCGAACCCCAAATTCGATCGCTATTCGCAATTTCTTTCTTGTCTACAAAAATGGCGTCGGAGAAGCCGAGGGTGGGGGACCTGATTGCGCTGGCGGAGCAGTCGAGGAAGGCCTTCAACAACCCCCGTGCCTCCTCCTCCGGATCGGCCGGGAATGGTTCGGGCCAGCCCCAGCTCCTCCTTCGCTCACCCACTGGGTACGTATGTAACTAACTCCCTTCTCTTTGATGGTCTATCTGTCGTCTTCCTCCTCAATCGAGCTACCTGCGATTAGCTTTATCATGTATAGATAAATACAGAGATTATGCACACAATGAATAATTGATTGGGATCAGTCACTCATCGACATGTACAAATATATAACAAAAAGAATGTCACAGATACATCCTGCAATGTAACATATGGATACTGTGGACGGCTTTTCTACGGAATGGACGCTAGGTATTTACTCATTTGAATATGATGTAAATTCTCCTGTAGTTCCCTACTCCGATCCTTATGGTCTGTTATGTTTATGCCTATAACCATCATGAACTGAAAATAGATATGTTTCATGTTTGGCAGGAGAGTGGTGTCGCTGTGGACATGTACAAAGATAAGTCTGATCAGTTTCGGGGTCGGCATTGTAGTGGGTTTCATGCTTAAGACTCGGGTCAGGCGATGGGCTACTAAGCTGCTCAAGAAGATCAGAGACGATTAGACTGATGCGGGATCACGTGATTTGTTGTAACTAGATGACCAGGCTTCCAAGAATTTTGTTTCATCAGTAGCCTTGTCCTTTTTGCTTGCTTTGTCTTAAAAAAGTTCTAATTTTGAAACCTTTAACGTTTCCTGTTGCATACTTGCATTTGGGAAACTGCACAATAATGGTGAAAACATGAGCTGGTTCAATTTTTTAGGATTTACAATGTCCTTTTTTTTTTTTTTTTTGAACAAGAAGAAGTTACAATGTCCTTTTGGGATACTGATTTCTCCTTCTGTTTTATTAAATGGGAAATACCTTCAAATCTTCTTGTAAATCTGAGAACTTGATTAGTGACACGAGTCCACGTTATTGGGAGATGAGTAGAGTAGTGCAGTTATGCATTCTTTCTGTTGTTGTTAACAAGAATGCTGGTACTGGTGCTGAGAATATTACAGTTATTCTATTGGTTTTAACTATTTTAGGACTGATCTGTGGATGTGTATGCTGTATCAGTCTATGTGTTAGTCAATAAAATTCAATACAATTTGTGTTTTGCTGTCTTGCTGATATCTTTAAAATGGTTTATCAGATTGATCTGTATCTTGTGCCATCCAAACCTGTCATAGCTCACATAAGCCACTCTTGAGGCCTAAACTACTCGTATCAATTCTGGCGCGGACAAACGAATTCTGGTTTTACTGAGTATAGCTAGCGAATGTGGGAAAATGAATGGCGGGATTTACCTACTTCTATTATATTTATTTTTGCTGTTTGAATATGATTCTTTTACACTCCTTGTTTATAATGATTGGAAGGTTTCTATTTCTTTCTGTTTCTTTTTTTTTAGTGATTGGAAGATTTCGATTATTCATCCTGTGCTTTTAAGTTTTAAATTCAAAATTAAAATTGGAGAAATTTACATCTTTGACTATAAGTGATTTATAACAAAATAAATCATTACGTGTTCTTGATATCATTCATATTAGGGTAAATTTTTTGAGAGGTCACTAAACTTTGTTCCAAATCTATAATTGATTACTGAACTTCTATTATTCATTTTTTGTTACTCAACTTTGATGTTTGTTCAAATTTTTCATCCAACTTAACAAAAAAATTAACATGACATCAATTTTAAAGCTTAGACATCATTTTTTCAATGTAAAAATAAAAAAATATGAGAATGTAAAGATACAGTTTTTTATTTATTTATTTTCCTTTTATGGCATTAAAATATTTCTTATTTTAGACGTGTTACAAATTGAATTTACATGAGAAGATAAATGATTTTGAAAAAAATTGTAAAATAAAAATAAAAACAAAATTTTTTAATTTGTCTCTTACATTTTCACATATTGTATATATTCTATATGGAAAAAGACATATGTCTAAATCTTAAAATTGGAGTCATATTAATTATTTCGTTAAGTTTGATGGAAAACTAGCAAAGTGATCAAATTTGAATAAACATCCAACTTCAGTAACCGAAAACAGATAAATGAAAGTTAAGTGACTAATTATGGATTAAAAGCAAAATTTAGTGACCATCTAAAAAATTTACCCTTCATACTAATACTAGGTTATATACAAATAGATGTCCACATATATTGGTTCATATATTTAGATTGCATTTACGGTGTTCTTTTTTGGTTTGCACTAGTTTTTGTTTCAAATACTAAATAAAAAAAATCCGAAATATAAACCAAGGTTCGCATTTAAATTCTCAACACTATTTAGTACTATTGACAAATGACAACAGATTTCAATTTTGTTTGGCTTACGGATCCGCAATCCTATCCGTCTTCGTTCCATTCACAACCCGAGTGCTCATCCCCTAACTTACTGCATTGTGCAGTTCACCTTGTCAGCCGTTGGATCATCTCGAGACCCGCAATGGCACGACTCTCTAGACAATCCAACGGCTGACGCTGTGAATTGCATGATGCGGTACAGCAGGGGATATGAATTCTTCACAACCCTACCCGGCTTGGCGACTCGCCATCTCCTCTCCTTCTATATTCCTTACTCGGGTGTTGCTTGGGGCAGCGTCCAAATTAATTTGAAACAGTTTTGTAACCAAATCTGACCAAAATATCCCTATGATCAATAAACATTTTACTTTTATTAGAGGGGCATTTTAGTCAAATTTGAGTATAAAAGCTGTTCCAAAGTAATTTGGACGCTGGCCCAAGCAGCATCCTCCTTACTCCCATCCTTTTCAATTCTATATTCACTCGCATCGCAGAGCAGACTCGCTCGCTCGCTCTCTTCTACCATCAATCAATCAATCCATCAAATCAATTCTTCTTCCTCCTTCCGATCTTCCCCGATTTTGCGAGGGTTTAATTCGACGATCCATCCCTCCCTCCCTCCCTCCGCATCTTCTCCGCCGATGGAATTCTCCCGCGATCCGTAAGTTTCCTCTCCTCTCTTCCGCAATCTAGGGTTTCATCGTCAACCTAGGGTTTCAATTTTCATTCATTCATTCATTCATCCGTTTTGTGTATATATATACGCGCGCGCAGGTACATCGATGAGGACGGGGAGGCACTGATGGACCCCGACGCGCCGTCGCCGCCTCCTGAGGAGGATCCGGAGGCGATGGATCCCTACATGGACGGAGGAGACGAGGAGGACGGGTACCGGCGGCGGGAGGACAGGTCTCCCACGCCGGTGCACGATGACAGAGGGGGAAAGCCTAAGAAGAGGCTGATTAAGAAGTCCGGGGGGAGAGGCGAGGGGGACGGGTTCGTGGAGCCGGAGCTGAACGACTGGGACGACGAGGTGCGGGATGAGATGCCGTCCGGGTCTGGTGGAGGTGGTAAGAAGAAGAGGAGGAAGGAGTTTGAGAAAGAGGGAGGGAGGGAGAAGGTGAGGGAGAGGAGAAGGGAGAAAGGGGTGGAGGTGGAGAGGAGAAAGGGTGGGAAGGGGGAGAAGGGTGCGTATGGAAGTGGGGGCTTGGAAGAAGAGGAACGGGAAATGTGGAATACTGTTGCGGGAGAAGATTCAGAGGCATGGTTTTGTCAATTTTTCCTCTTTAACATCTGATTTGTTTGTAGAAGCAAGTTATAGCTTTTACTACCTTTTGCAAATACTGTTTGATTACTTGCAAGAAAACTGGCCTCTTTGATTGATTAATAGTAGCATATTTCTATACCCATCCCAAGTATTGATGCAGTTTAAGTGATTCACTCTACTGAATTTTAAACATAATTTCTAGTTTTATTGAGGATAAGCAATTTTGCTAACGGATTCATGTCAAACTTGGGGGTGTTTAGAAATTTTGTTGGTTGTATGTTATTGAAGGTAATCGAGTTTATTAATTGGCCCCTAATTTTTGCATTGTGTGAACATTAAACAGAATGACCAAGAAGGTCCTAGAACGTTAGATGATGACAACTTCATCGATGACACTGGTGTGGACCCTGCCGATCGGTATGGCAGTGACAATGACCGGTCTCCCACCCATCTTCCGCAGGTGTGTGAATTGCATTTCTGAATTTGTATATCAAAGAATTTGTTATTCACATTTAGAGTTCTTGTTTGTGCACTATCGTATGCTAAAACTATTCAATATACTAAATTGTTTTGGAAATCAACATTTTTTTTGGCAAGTAAAGCATAAGTTTATAACTCTGTAGTTCTTCTTACGTGGATATATACTTGTGAAAGATGTTTTGTAGTACAGGTCTTTGGAAGTAGTAGCACACATACAGATTTATTTTGGTTATTCATAGTTGGAAGTGTCTCATGTAGCTGTCTGCAAAGTATTTTCTTCTTCAATAATGTTTAACATTTGAAGTTTAGACATCTGATATTTGAAGGCTAAAGGCTAATTACACAAACTATTCACTCCTTTTGAAGTGTTGTTCTTACCTACATGGATGCTTTTGGATCTAGAAATAAATTAGCTAATGGTTTATATGCGTCTATGTATATATGTAGGCAGAAGAAGGGGAGGAGGAGGATGAATTATCAAGACTTTTCAAATCAGGGAAGAAGAAGAAGAAGAATGAAAAATCTCCTCAAGAAATTGCAATGATTGTAGAAAATTTAATGGCAGAGCTTGAGGTGATAGCTGAAGAAGATGCTGAGTTAAATAGGCAATCTAAACCGGCAATTAATAAATTACGCAAATTGCCATTGCTCATAGATGCTCTCTCTAAGTAAGTGTAACTGTTTTTCTCCAAGTCAGATTTCTTTAGCATACCTGTGTCAATCAGTCTATGAGATGGATATTATGTATGTAAACTTGCTGTTTTAAAAATATTTTACTTGATTTGAAAGATACTGTCAACAGTCTGTTGACCCATCATCAGTGAGGATTTCGGCCATCATAAATATGCTTTAGTACTTTTTATGTGGTGAGTGAGCTTACAGAAACCACTGTTGGAGGATCTGCAAAATGTACATGTTCCATATTATGGAACAATATTGCTAATGGTTATTGAATTGTCTAAATGAGAAAAGGAATCACAAATATAGCAGCTCTGTTTTCTGCATCAATTCACTGTTAGTGTTGCTTTTCCAAATTACTTCTAAAATTTGAATAGTGGTTAGGTTACGCATCATGAGTTTAGGTTTCTCAATGGAATGCATAAAGAGTCATTCTGCAGTATGGATTTTAGTTTGTAGGATTGCTGGAACTGATTGCAAGAAACAACAATATTTCGCATTCGGGAATACTTTAAGACTAATGTGTCATATATTTGTGTGGCAGGAAGAAGCTACAGCAAGAGTTCTTAGACCATGGAGTGTTGACCCTTTTGAAGAACTGGCTTGAGCCGTTACCTGATGGAAGCTTACCCAATATGAACATCCGAAGTGCCATTCTCAAAATACTGACTGATGTATATATTTTTTTTAGTTCTTTATAAGATGGTTATTTTAGCGTACTCACAGGCGTATGTTGTTCAATATATGAAACTTGAATTTTGTGTTGCAGTTTCCTATAGATCTTGACCAGTATGACAGGCGGGAACAACTAAAGAAAAGTGGTCTGGGCAAGGTTTGCTTTCTTTCTTAGAGCTGTTTATAACTTTATAAGGGTATTGCTAATGAGTGACTGTATATTGTGCCAGTTATATTAAATATTGTTTCATGGCTAATAGAGCTTGATTTTTCTTTCATCTATACTCATATTTACGAAAGATATAGAGAATTAATTGATGAAAGTGTTCCTGTAGCAAAAATACTTTTCTTTACAACTGCTGGATGTCCAAATCAATGGGAGCCTATTTTTTTAAACAGTAGTTTGATTACTTTGGTTTGCAGGTCATCATGTTTTTATCAAAATCTGATGAGGAAACAACAGCAAATAGGAAACTGGCCAAAGAATTGGTGGACAAATGGGTGAGTGTATACCGTTTATGTACTTAAGTCTAAATCTACAAATGGTTATGGTAATGCCCTTCCCCGGTGAATGTTTGGGATTCTGGAATTCTTACATTGCTGTTTAATGTTTTCTGGCTATCGCTCTAGAGCTGTGAAGTATTTATAATTAGGATACTGAAATGTTTCGTTTCTTAATCAGAGTCGACCTATATTCAACAAGAGCCTCCGTTTCGAGGATATGAGGAACTATGATGATGAGCGAGTTCAGTATCGTAGACCAGCTTCTAAGAAGTATTTTTCTATAATCTTTGACAGTTCTAGTCCCATTTCTTTTTGATATTTGGATAATTCGTTTTTTGGTTCCTTACTGCTATTATTTGTTGGATGAAGGCCTATGTCAAGTGATTCAGGATTAGCATCAAGAGATGATGATCTTGATTTGGCTGGTTCATCTCAGTAAGTAGTCCAATCCCCATTCCCCTTTTATTTATATATATTTTTTGGAAGAATCCTGAATCATTTGATTTTAAATTTGTATTATAATAGTTCAGTTTAGTATTACCTGATTATTTTGAAGTATAGTCTCTGATTTAACGGGTTGTCATTTTTTTAAAAAAAAATTGAAAATTAGAATTTACAAAAGGGCTGCCTTGAGAAGAAATTTAGGATGACATTCTAGCAATGATAACATAGTGATATAAATTGCGGTTTTGTGCCATAGCTGGAATATTTTGTTCTAATTTCTTACCAATGTGGTAATTCTCAGGGGTCGTAAGTCTGGGCAGGGTGGTTCATCAAGGCAATACACCACCAGACCAGAAGCATCAGCACTCGATTACATGATACGACCTCAGTCAAAGGTTGATCCAGAAGAGATAAGGGCTCGGGCTAAGCAAAATTTGCCTGATCCTAGGCGGCAAAAGGTAAACATTTCCTCTCTTCACATCTTAATATCAGCTCACCAACTTGTGTGATTTAGCCTGAATATACATTTATGTGTGATCAGATGCAAAAGAAGCTACAGCAACTGAAGGCCCCAAAAAAGAAGAACCTCCAGGCATCTAAGTTGAGTGTGGAGGGTCGTGGCATGGTCAAATATTTGTAAATCAACTACTGTACATGATGGACCTCCATCCGTGCGAAGTTTCTCAGGCTCACTGTGCGTGCCCTACAATGACAAAGACAACGTTGGATTGAATCATGATAGAATTAATCAATAATTGGAAAGGAGTTCTGGGGATTGAATTTTTATGCTGTCTGAATAATTGGTCATGTTCATGTTAAATTATATCCCAGTAGTATATAGTATTAGAGCAACTTGAATTGAAGACCTCCATTTTTCTCAGTTAGTGTAAAGTATGATAATGTTTTAATTATTGGATAATTTTTTACCTTTGAACAGCTAAAATAACTTCTCTATTTTTTTTTTATTTCTTATTTTTTTGCTCATGGTATTTATAATTGGATGACGAACTGGCATTATGGTACGGGAGGTTATTGTTACCAGATTCTTCAAATCAAGTGAAAGTTTTTCAAATTAAGAAGAGACCAGATGAAGGAATGAAATATCAGTATGTACTTACTGAAGGTGGATTCATATCAAACAGAAAGTAAAGGCCTTGTTTCTGTTCCGGGCAGCTTTGATAGTGCGTGGATAATTTCTGGGGGTGGATTGTTGCCTTTGTTAGGAAAGTGTTATAGGGGCTTGAATTCTCAGCCTGGTGAGTGGTAAGAAATAGCAGGCACATAATCAGTATAGCAAGTAGCCGCGTATGTATCATAAATCATAATTCATAAGATCCAATATGGAGCAAACACTGGAAGTGGACAATAAAGGCAACCTACGTTGCTCTCTAGTACGTCTGATGAATGATGATCTGATATATGTACTATTATTAGGAATGACGAGCTCCAAAGATATTAAGCAAGCAATCCATCGACCTTCTCACATTGCAGTCAGTCTAATATAATAATGTAGTCTATCTTGAATAAAAAAAAATATATATATATATAATTTAGTCGACCAAGAAATCATTGATTTATCCATTTCTTTGTTTTGCTGTTAAGAGATAAGAATATTATGGTAAGTAAATATTAAGCAAGCAAATTTGAGGAGCTGACTTCCAACGCCTAATTACTGAAACCTAATGCAGTTTTTATGTGGTAATTGTGTCAATTTTTACACTGGATGTATATATTATGAACATATTTCATGTTCTAAGAATATATTTAAAGCAATTTCTGGGCATGTATATTTTGATTTCTTGCTATAAGTGGGGTAAAATCTCTGAACTTCAAATTTCAATTTTTTTTTTTTTTTTTCAGTTGAACTGCAAGCTTACAATCACATATTGAGTGAAGAGGAAAAAAAAATAGGATTATGAAAATGGCAAAGAAAAACAATTCTGTTGCGGCAGAAAGCAACTAACTACCTGATCCATACTTTCTACATTTTTTTGACCAAACTCAAAAATGTAACTTCCAATTGAATTTCAACCTCTCCCTCCATCCCCTCCCCAGCTAATCCATTTGCTAAAATTAGTACCATTTTCATCAACCTGTGTGAGAGTTTATGTGCAGATATATGCATACATCATGATGCAATGGAATGTTAGAAACAGTATTGTGTTTTTCATACATAATATATGCTTCTATTGTTAGATAACAGAAGGTGACGTATACCGAAACGCCACACGAAATCATCCGTGCATTTCCTCTTCTGTTCGCTTTCCCGCCTCCCGAAGTTCCCTTTTGCTTCTATTTCCATTTTTTTTTTTTTTTGTTTCCGTCGATCCAATATCGGTTCTGTTCGATCGACAAGTTTTCATAAAGAGCATAGATAACCGATCGAGGTGTTTCTCTTTGTAGAATTGCACCTTGCACGTGTGTGAAAATGGTCGAGGGACGTAGAAAGGAGGAGGAGAGAACTTCTCCTCGTGAGAACATTTTCTACTAATCGATCCGTGATCGACAAGAGATTACTTCATCTAATCTCTCTTTCAAATCTTCCTTCTATTCTAGCTCCATTTATTAGCTCATATCGATTTTACCTCCTGCCTCTGAATTTCATTCTCGGTTTTCATTTCGATCCGTCCAATTTATTGAAAAAAAATTTTGATGGGGAGACGGAAGGGAGGAGAATCGTTACCTGTGCACTGTCAGGGCGATGCGCTAGTGCCACGGGGCAGATCAATCAAATTCCGACCGTTCAAACGGTACTTCCCCTGGCTGGTACCGTTGTTTGTCGTTGCGAACGTGGCGCTGTTCGTCGTGACAATGTACGTCAACAACTGTCCCAAGAACGAAACCGGAGTTGCCAAGGTGGAAGGGGTGAAATCGTCCCGGTGCATCCTTAAATCGCAGCTGGGACGGTTCTCTTTCCAGCCAATTCACGAGAACCCTCTCCTCGGCCCTTCTTCTGCGACGTACATCAGTTCTATCAATCTTATCATTTTCATTACAATTTTTTCCGATTTGGGTTTGTGTGATTTTGTTCGAACCATAAAAATTTATCGATGAAATAGGCTGTTGAAGATGGGGGCATTGGCAGTGAACAATGTGGTAAACGGGGGGCAGGGCTGGCGCATGTTTTCCTGCATCTGGTTGCATGGAGGTGTCGTTCACATATTTGCTAACATGCTTAGCCTCGTCTTGATCGGCATCCGCCTTGAACAAGAATTTGGCTTCGGTACGCACCATGTATATTCTACAAGAATTAGAAAATGACGCATCCCTAATCATTTCTGCTAACATGCTAACTATATTCTGATTTTGAAGATACTTTAATCAGTAACTCATAACCGTGACCGGTTCAATACTTTTCTAATTCCCACACTGTAAAACAAAAGTACCGAAATCGATAACCTCCATAATACACCTCGATGATGCTTACATTTGCTTATTTAAAATTTGTGTCCTTCCTTTGAACTCACAGTGAGAATAGGGATGCTGTATGTGATAAGCGGGATAGGCGGGACTTTGCTGTCGGCCCTCTTCATGCAAGGAAGCATATCTGTCGGTGCATCTGGAGCTCTTTTCGGTTTATTAGGCTCCATGCTGTCTGAGCTCCTCACAAACTGGACTATCTACGAAAACAAGGTGCTTATTTCAACCCCATGTTTTCTTACCAGCAAAATCACAATTTATTTTAGCCACAGAAAATCTCTAATTCTGTGCAAAAACCCGAATCGAACGTCAATCAATCAAACAAAAATATGCTGTTGCTAGTCAGGTGAATAGTGTACTGGTACAATATATTGTGATTTCTTTCAGCATTTATAATTTTTTTCAATATAAGGATGAATTTTACACAACCTTCAACCAAATTTTCATCACTGTAACCATTATAATCCTTTATTCGCAATGTTTTTCGTTATTAACAATTACTAATATCGATCTAACTACTGACATTGTGCGTCTATTTTGTCTGTAGCTTTCAGCTTTATTAACCTTGGTTATCATAATTGCGATAAACTTGGCGGTGGGAATACTACCTCACGTCGACAATTCTGCGCATATCGGAGGGTTCATCTCTGGATTCTTGCTTGGATTCATCATCCTAATCAGGCCACAGTTCAGCTACATAAACAGCAAGAATGCTCCCCCGGTATACCAAGCCCCGAGCAAGCGCAAATACAAGATATACCAGATTATCCTCCTGATCATTGCCTCCATTCTTCTTATTCTTGGGTAATCTTATAATCCAAGTTTTCTTAATTTCGTATGTATTCGATCTCATTTCATACGCAAGGCACCAAGTAAAATATTGAATTATATATTGCATACGCATTCGATCTAATTTCATGATTTTGAAATCAACAATTAGGATCTTTTTTTTTTCTTAATAACAATTGAAGGCTTGTGATCCTATGATTCAGTAACATAATCAAATTTGTATGTAACTATGCATATAAAAACTTCTAACCAGAAAAGAAACTGAATGTTGTATTTTAGGTTTGTGGTGGGGTTCCTCACTCTTTTCCGAGGCGTGGATGTGAGCAAGCAGTGCAGCTGGTGCCACTACCTGAGCTGCATCCCCACTTCCAAGTGGTCGTGCTCCAAATCCCGCTCCGGCAGTTCTTGCCTCGTAAGTGCTCTGAACAAGTGTGTATAGTGTATTGCTGATTCTATACCAGTACCTGTTGCTTCTATATATACAAGCCTGAAATGTTTTATACCGAGTAATTAATACCTAGCGTCCATGGACAAATTGTCTATAGTGTCCATAGGATACATCTCGGGATGTAGCTGTTACATTTCGGAGTGTATCTGGTACATTCTGTACACGTTTATGGATGTATGGACGGTTTTTCAGTGGACGCAAGATGTTTATATTTACTATCACATTCTATGAGTACCGGTATATATAACATTTCCTTTCTTTTCCTGTTTTTTTGCCCCTTGTCAGTCATCGCAGCTCGGAACTCAACTGAACTTGACATGCGAAGCAACCAGCAAAATGCGGACGTACACACTCCAAAATCCGAATGCCACGGACACCATTTATCAGCTCTGCGTCGACCTCTGCAGTTGACATTGTTTCCTTCCAATGTAAACGAAGACGCGTTAACGTTACTTCTGATCCCTTAATTTTCAGTATTAACACGAAGGTTTTTTCATTTGTTACTGTTTTGTCTTGTTAAAAAAAAAAAAGAAAAAAAAAGGTCCACTACATATGACCTCCCAATGATCAATATCATGCCGTATATATATATATATATGTATATATATTTTTATGTTTAGTTTTCTGTAAATTTGATTGCCTCATCGATCGGATTCCTCTTCCATTAATATATAGTTTTATAACTAGAAATTAATTTCTTAAAGATTATTGTTATGATGGTATACAATATTTATCTGCCTATTATCAGATAAATAAAGCATATATATGAGATGTTTGATAATAGGCAGATAAATAAAGCATATGATGAGATGTCTCGGTTATAGAAAAAAAGGAAAAAAAAAAGTAACAATTAATATGTCTAGCTGAAATACGCTGAAATCAGCTACGATCCAAATCAGATCGCAGGACCCTTCGGTCCGATTTTGGACGGACGAGATCATTCTAAAAAACCCTCTAAAATCAACAGTCGTCGGATCGCAATAGTATTGGATCGTCGCATATACTGACTCAAGATATCACATTTCAACTTTGAATAACACATCAGAGTTATCTAATCTATGGACACTAAAATTATCTATTACTACATTATATTTAGTTTTCTTCCAAACCCTACGCACCTAATCCGTTGTTCGAATCCATGGCGTCGTCTTCTTCGTTGCACCGGGTGGCACAGGGCCTCTTTCGCATGAGAGATTCTTTGAACAACGCCATCGCTCTAGCCACGCCGCCAGTAGGAGAAGAAAGTCCCGAGACCAGCACTTTGATCGAGTCATTTGCCCTAAGCAAAGAGTGCGCATGTTTATACACGGAGCTTGCGGTAAGTACGTACGTACATTTCTTTTAGATCGATAATTTATTAAGAACATATATAATGGCAAGTTGGATAATTGAGTGATTGATCAGTCGTTTCGACATGCACTTGTAGGAGACATGTGTCGCTCTTGCGAGGAATGGAGAGCGGTTGGCACGTCTAGAACGCTGAATCATGGTAACTGTTGTAATACTGCTGTGTTTTCTTGTTTGTATGGATTGAATAACTCGACGTACTCGTCACAGTGTTGAACGGAGACGAAGAGGGATTGATATTTGATACCGATGCGCCAATGGTGAGCTATATTATGTACTCTCTCGTGATCGGAACCTTATTATCCTAAATAAATAACCAAAGTATAATAATTGTAGTTAGACCATATATATATACTTGATTTTAGGGTTTTTGTGTGGTAATTAAAACCATTGCAATTATCCATTTTCAAATGCATATGGATTGATATAGAGTGCTCATCCCCTGTTGTAGCGCTGCACTGTGTAGCACGTAATGTGGACCGTTAGATCATCTTGAGATTCGAGCCAGCACAGATCTCGAGATGATCTAACGGTTCACATTCTGTGCTACACAATGGCAACGCTACAGAGGATATGGAATCGGATTGATATATATATATCTAGAAGTTGTATATGCATTCCTCTTAGTAAATCCTAAACTTTTATATATATATATATATATATATATATGTGCAGGAGATTGATAAGGAGATAGCAAGAACAAAGCTCCTCTTAGGAAATATGGGAGGGATGCTCTTGTCAGTAACTACTGCTTTTGTACTTCTTTCTTTTCATTTTTTTTTATATGAGAAACAAGAATAATTATGGTATAACTCCTTTTTTTTTTAATTAGTTTCGTTTTTAGTTTTCATTTGTGTTCCATTGAGTTTGATACTCAGTTGTAAAAACGTATATATTGTGCTTTCTGAAATTGAAAAAAAAAAAAACTTTATTATCCGAATAAGCACTTGCGTTGTCTGTTGATGAGATGATGATCAAAGACGCCATTAACACATGAATAATTACGGTTTTATTTTTGTTAGAAGAGGGCAATGCCGGCGGATGGGGCAATCTGACAAGTCCCATTTTTGTAGGGTTTTGATTCTTTGAAGATAAAATGTGGGATGTTCCACTAAGTAACATTTTTTTTTTAAATGAGAAGGGCAATATTGAATTTGCAGACTACGCAATAATTTGAAACCAAATTATTTTTCAATTGAAAGTTATGACTAAAAGCAAGAGGGATAAAATCAATTGTTCTGACTTCTTGGTGCAATCCTTGTTGGAGATTTTTTTTTTTTTTTTTTTTGAGATAAAGTTGGGAGTCTAAGTTACTCAACTCTTAAATATCTATAAAGAACCCCATCTAAGTTTCGAACCTGCGACCTCTCATACGGAGAGTATTGCTTTTGCCACTAGACCAAATGCGGGTTCTCATTGTTGAAAATTTTTTTGTTGTCACAGTTGTGCATGGTCAAACTAGTTCCACATTAGTTTTGCAATTGTTTATAACCATATTAGATGGTGAGTCGCTTTATATATTTTGATACTTTCGAGCGTCAGTTACCGAGTCAAGTAAGAACGCTCTTCATTCATGTGATTTTATTGTGGCTGGCTTGGTTGATCTTTTACTGGTTGGTGAAGAAAATACTGACGGATATAATAACAACAATTGTACAGCAAATCGAATATAAATGATTTACGCTGATGAAATCCAGAACAAGACACCAAACAAGAGAAACGAATAAAAAATTATGAAAGAATAATATAATCTGCACAGGCATACATCTAACTCTCCAACAGAAAAAACAGCTCAGAAAAGAAATAAGAAAGGTATAAACATAGAGCACAAAGGACTTCAGCAAAGAAGGATTAAGAAAATACCAAGCAACTATGATACAATAATACAGCAATACATGATGGATTAAGAAAATGACACCCGGAAGATCGTAAAATGCTGAAAATTGCCCCCCCTCACACAATCTCAATGTCACTAAATTTACACCAGCGTGTGATTCAGATCCCTCAAATTAAGTGAACTTCAGTACCAATGTACATTGCTAGTAGTTGACATCTATCACTCCCGCATGAAATTAATGCAAACCGGCACACAACCTAAGAATATGTAGAATTTAATCAACTCGACAGCTGAAACCGCCCTGTAGGTCTCTTCTTTCTCCATCCCTAAAAAAATAAATATAAACAGAATATGTTAGACCGGAAATTCGTCTTTTCAAGAAAAAAAAAAACACAAGTAACATACACGTTGTGGAACATGAAACATCAGAAACCTAGGGCAAGTTGAAACAAATAAATCAACCCAACAAATTGCCCCTCAGCAACTAGGAATAGAGATGATATGATCCTCATTCTAAATATGCTAAACAGGCATTGGGTTAAAATTCACATCATTGTGGACATACTACATGCATTGTAATCTTATCTTAGCCACATGAGGTTCAACACTTGATGGGAAAAGAAAACATGAAAGAAGCTCAAAACATAAATCCTAAGAGCTTTGGAAAAGAAGACAACTAGAGAAAGACCATCATGATCTACCAAACTAGTGATAACAAAAAGATGAGACAGCTTACAAAGCATGAATAGTAGAAGAGCGTGATAATGGCAAGAACAACAAATCCGTACTGAAACACATTGTACCTAAAACACACAAAAATTAAAACATTATTTGAAAGACAGGACAATAAATCACATGTAAATTAAAATTATTCTGTATCTAAAGGCTTACTTGTAAAGGTACTTAATTCCTCGCAAGGACTCTAATGTGTGCCCAAATATCTCCTGAGCAGCAGTTGCTTGTGCATAATAGCCAAAAGCGGTGGAACAAAATTGAATCACACTGGAAAGGGATTACATGTAATGTTAGTAATGTTAACTAAAATCTTTAACGCAGATCACTTTAAGCCTTGTATTTTTGTGGGGTGATTGAATGATAACTCTATCCCCAGTGAGAGGTGGTGATAAAGTAATCTCCCACTTATTTCAATCCCAAACAGAATCTTAGTGAATTAATTTCATCCTACCAACACCTATAATGATCACTAGTTTGACTGAGAATATATCCTTTTGACATGTTTGCATTTTTCAAACAGGTTTCCCGTGTTAACTGAAAAAGAAAAAACAATTTTAAAAAGATTCAAGCTTTCACCTGATCGAGCAAAGGAGAATAAGACCAACATTGAAGAGAAAAGAGTTCATTAGAGTTCCATTCCATCTGAAAAAGTAGTAACAAATAAGCATGTCAAACTATACTGAATCATTACAGAATTCCCAGAAAGTTCAAGGAAGAGAAAGGATTATTACTTCATGGGGTGTATTGTTATGAAAACTAGTTTAAGCCCCAGCATCATTTCACCAGCAATCACAGCAATTAGAAGGTAGAAGCAAAAGAATGCAAATGCTGCTGTACCTAGAAGACCTGGTAAAATTTTATATTTAGAGGCCAACACAGAGTTTTTTTTTTTTGAAAAGCTGACAGTGGCTGTCAACTGACACAGAGAGAGTTTATATGTGTAAAACTGTAAATTTAACATAAGCATTTTTAGCTAATTACCCCAAACACTATCAAGCTTAATGAATACTTCATTAAGGAATGGAGACAAAGGAGGATCAATCAGCAAGTACAACACGATATGCACAACCCATGCAATTGATATAATTAACCTGAAAAAGAAGACCTCATTAAAATAATTAACCAAATTCTGATAGAGAAATAATGCCTTAAAACATTACAAAATGGAATGATAGAAGAACAAATATTACCCCACGACACCTAATATGAGCTTCCCCAAGTAAGAAAGGACAGTCAAAGCCCATGTAGCTTCAGCCTATGCAAGAAGAAGAGCGAAATAAGAGCTATGAAGTAAAATTAAGTTTATCTGTCATTTATCTGTATATTTCTCTTCTATTATTACTTGCTCTCCTTGTGGATACATCTCCTCCAATGCTTTTGTATCATCCTCCAAAAGAAGCAATTCCTGCATAAAGAAGAAACATTTACATTCAGATACAAGACCCAGAAATTTTTTTAATCAAACAATTTATCAATAGGGGAAAAAATGAGACTTACCTTTTCCACGGCTTTGACATTTTTGCGCCATTTCCGGTCCTTTTTGCCACTTCTCTCCTCCTGGTGAAGTGCCTCAGCAGCCTTCTTGAGCTCTCTCGCTTTCTTCGCCAGCTCGGTCGCCTCCTAAGGAAGCCCAAAAGAAAAAAAAAATTCATATGAATGCAAGAATAAACAATGGTACCACAATGAATTTAAGGAGAACGAATGGAACCTTGATATACTGAGAGCGTGTTATGACAGCCTTGGGGCGTCTTACGAAGGAGCTAATGAGGCCTAATGGCAGGCAAGCTATCCCAACCCCTCCAAATATCTATAAATGATTAACAAAAGATGACAACAAAGAACTTATAAAGTGAAAATTTAAGAAAGATATTAGGGTGCTCCTTAAATAATCCAATAATATTAACTGTTGCAAGCAGAAATAATGTTTCTTGTGCTTGCTATAAACAGCTGGCATTCGAAAGTATCTGTAACCTAGGAAATTTTACTTTGTGCAATTGTACAGGAATGTATATTTAAATATGGACAACTTTACACGAGTTAGTCAGATCCCTTCCACTCATGTACTATGTACTAAGCCAAAAACTATCAAAGGAAATTAATGCTACAATTTTCCCACATAAAGCATCAGGGTCATAGTTTACTTTTTAATACATGAAGGTGATGGTAATTGCATAAATTTTAATGACATTTTATATTTGCAAACTCCATTTACTGCAAAAATAAAGAATGTAGAAAAATAAGCATACAGTAAATAACACAGAGCCGACAATAGTGGCCAGAGCAACGACATATTCTGGGAAGGATGTGCGCATAGTCCAGGTCGTTTGTGATGAAGCTGGTGCCTGATAGGCGTCACACTAAATAACAAATAAGAAAAATAGAATGAGTTGATGACATCCTTGTTATCTCAAATTGACAAAAGAGTCTGCATATGATGCATGATTACAAAACTGGCAGCAGAGAACATATATGACACTGTCCCACCGTGCTCGCTAATTTAGTCAAGTACTTGATGTCCTCAACTAAACATACAATTTTAAAAGGCACAAATCGTTTAACATGTAGAATTACAAAAAAATTTAAAACAAAGGAACAAAGGTAGCTTAAATCTTAAAGCCATTGGTTGAGGTTATGTATAAATTGCTGGTCATTCGGTCAATATGTTGACAGCTGAAAGGAGTCAAAACAGATTTTGGTACTTTCAAAATACATGCTAACTAAAAATGCAGCATCATGAATTTGGAGATACATAAATAAATAAAAAATAAAATTTAGGAGTAGAAATGGTGAAAGGGAAACCTGCTTGGTTAATGGGCTGATACAAGGTTGACCACTAGAGAATTGATTCCAAGAACTGGGGAAGGTCGTAACCGAAGATGAGAGATGTCTGACAGTGAAGTCAACTTTGCCAATCAATGCTGACAACACACAAAATAAGTATCATTGCCATGTCAAGTCAGTTTACAAAAGCTAAATGCTATGGTCATTGATCACAGCGTTTGTTGTAGCTGTTACTCAACGGCCAGCACTTACACCAAATTACAAAAAATTATGAACTCTGGCCACTCAGTTAAGTAGATGATCCTCATTGTAACCTCTGCTCAACCCAAACCCAGTATAGGTTACTTAATAGAGCCATTATCCCAAAAAATAAGGTAAAAGACTTGTCAAAACGTTATAATTTCATACATGTACAACATACGATCAGCAAAATTTGGTCACATTAATCAGTCCAAAAGTCTTTCCCAAAACATGATACTTTCTAGTGAGGACCCTAATTATGAAAAGAGACTTCACCAATTTCTGTGACATTTGGTGACAATAGCAGCTGCAGATATAACTGTCAGTTTCAATATCTAATATATCTGTGTTTAGAAAGTGAATATAGTGGCAAGTCAAATCATATTCAACTTCAGTTCTATTATCGTGTTTTATGCTATAATATACGCACCCAATCAATTTCATATGGTACTTGCAGACTACCGACTGGAGCCAAATTAATGGTAAATAAGTCACATTTTTCCTTTTGGCATTTCTGAGAACCCACATTTCAACAGAAGAAGCTGATGATAGAGAAGAAGGAGCACTAACTGTAAAGGATTCCAAGGCAGAGAGCGCAGACGACCGCGGAGCAAACCACCCAGATCAACGCACTCTTCAACCTCTTTCCAACACTCCTGCATCAAAAAGAAACCCCAGATCCAATCAAACCAATGCACATTTTACATCCCCAAACCTAACAGATCGACCCTAACCCTAACCCTAACCCTAACGACTTACTTATCCTGATCGCCCTCGTAATAAAACATGGCGAAGGGAATGACGAGGAAGACGAGCACGGCGTCGACGATGTAGACGATCAACCAGAGCGTCTTCATGGGGAGGGTTAGGTTGCACGCGCCGTTGTAGATGGCGTGCTTGCAGGCCTGGCGATTGGCGACGTCGGCGGGGAGCATGAGGATGGAGATGGCGGCGACCGCGAGGCCGAGCACGACGACGAGCTTGGGGAAGTAGGCCTGGTTGGCGTCGTCGGGGTGCTGGTAGTTGACGAGGAGGTAGAAGGAGATGAGGAGGACCAGCACGGCGACGACCGCGGAGACGATGACGAGAGCCAGGTTGAAGTCCCCCATTATGGCGGGCGGGGATCTGGCGGAGGAGGACCAGGCAGATCTGAGGGTGGGAGGGGAATGGGGAATGGGGGTGGATCTGATCGGAGGGGAAAGGGGGGACGGAGGGAGGAGAGGAGGGGAGACGGCTGGGCTGGGTTGGGTAACTGACGCGTGCGGAGTGATGGATGTCGGGTCGGATGTAATGTGAAGTCCTCACCCTGTGATTTCGAATATTTTTGTTTCGGTCCGTCTAAATTAATTAATTAACTAGTATCAACAGCTGACAGCTGCCTTCTCAAAAGAAGAGCATTACTTGGGGGTGGGGGGATGGGATTTGGGTCTGCTGCCATAGTTTTCCAATGGCAGGGTCCTGCCATTAACACTGACAAGTGAGTCCTTTATTTGTGGGCCCCACCTGTCAGTGTTAATGGCAGGACCCTGCCATTGTTTTTAATGGCAGCAGATACGGACCTGGGGGAGGGAGGGGCTTGTAGCTTATCATCAGTTATCAAGAACGTAGCAGCCTGCCAACCTGAATTCATATCCGCTGTTATTCCAAATAGAATAACAGGACCCTGTTATTCTAACTTAGACTGTTGGATCAAAATCAACGGATCAGATCTATTTAGAAAAGACCCCTAAAATCTAAAGTGGACCGATCATATTTGTCCGTTTCGATCTAACGGTCCATGTTGGAATAACAGCAGATACGGACTCCTGCCAACCTTATACGTTAGTACAAACTACAACATCCGTCCACAATTAAATGAATTTATATCATTTACAACTTGTTCCCAGTTAAATGAACTTTACCGATTCGGTATCATTTTTTTATTCGTCTCTTGTTTTCTCCAATGTTATGATTACATTTTTATCTATATTATTTAGTTGGAACATTTATTATGTAGTGATTACAAATTGAGGGCATAAAAGTAATTTCACTTTTCCACTAATTCCTTTGACTTTTCCTAAAAATTCATTTATTCATGGACAGAGGTTGTACAAAATAAGTAAACAGTAAGAACTAAGAACTTATTTCAGATTTTCTAACACATGGCACGGTGCCAGACAGCACGTGGACCGTTGGTTCGTGCTGGCTTGAATCTCGAGGTAATCCAACGGCTCGCATGCTGTATGGCTCAAGTAAGAACTCACCCTTTTGATTTGTGAAGGCAAAATTTTTAGGGCATTTCTGATTTCAATCCTCTGCCTCAAGATAATAATGTGTAGCAAAGCATGTGATCTATTGGATCGTATAAGATCCGAGCCTGTACGAATCTCGAGTCGTTAGTTCGTTACATATTACGCTCGCAATCCTTGAGATTTCTTTACTGGGTTAACCGCATCGTACTAAACTGGTGTGTTTGCTATAGTAATTATTGGAAGATAAATGAGAAATAGCTTATCACCACTCTCACAAGGAATATCCTATCTCTTAATTTATCTCCAACTTATTCTCGTACCAAACATACCCTCATGGTTTTTTGCAATTTCAATTTAAAGTTTCTGAATTCAACATAAACAACCCATCTGTGTTTTTTCAAAGGAAAAATAAATGACACACTGCGGCCTACTTTGATCTTCCTATCAAAAACAAGCAAACCAACCTTATCAATCCAATTAATCAGCTTATACCACTCAAGTTGTACCAATCAGCTCAATACCAGGATGCCCCTTGAGTGTACTTGTAATCTCTGTTCCTACCCAAAAAAGTGGGGATAAGCAGAAAAAAACACCCTCACCAAAAGTATTGCAAAATGAACAATAAAATAGTAAAAGTAAGATAGAAACAGCAACACTACTTAAGCATATAATCTGAAATTTTTTATAATAGTGAATAAATTAAATCAACAAATCATGAAATCGTAAGAGTAAACTTGTTTGATTAAAGTAACTGACGGGAATAGGAAATCCACCCACCCAAAAAGGAAAGTAGTTGAATTGGGTCCACCTGTCATTCGGGCGAACTCAATCCACCTGTATAATGGGCTGTCATCCTAATATATTAAAGAGAAAAACTTATGATACCCGGAGGATCGTACCCCGGACTTGTACCCCGAGCGGGTCTTTCCATTTTGTTTCCGCATAAACAGGATGGACTTTCCTTTCTAATAGAACTGCTTATTTAATCTTTTCTTAGCCCACTGTATCAAATAACTTTTACAGTTTTAATGATATTCTTGCTAGCCGATTGTATCAAATAAATTTTATCAAGAAAATAAATAGGTTAATCAAAAGATAAAGACAAAATGATACATAAAGGCAGCCCCTGCGCTTGAAAATTAAAAAAACTTAAAACAAAAACATCAACCAATTAATATTCTACAATCAACTATTTTATATTTCTCGTCCGAGTACCCGTGATCTGAGTGTTTATATTTCTCTTCCAAGTGTTTATATGTCTCGTCCGGATATTTATATTTCTCGTCCGAGTACCTGCGATGCGAGTTTATATTTCCCGTTCGGGTGTTTATATTTCTCGTCCGAGTACCCGCGGTGCGAGTGTTTATATTTCTCGTCCGGGTGTTTATATGTCTCGTCCAGGTATTTATATTTCTCGTCCGAGTACCTGCAATGCGAGTGTTTATATTTATCGTCTAGGTGTTTATATTTCTCGTCCGAGTACCCGTGATGCGAGTGTTTATATGTCTCGTCCAGGTGTTTATATGTCTCGTCCGTGTATTTATATTTCTCGTCCAAGTACTTGCAATGCGAGTGTTTATATTTCTTGTCTAGGTGTTTATATTTCTCGTCGGAGTAACTGCAATGCGAGTGTTTATATGTCTCGTCCGGGTGTATATATTTCTCGTGCGAGTGTTTATATGTCTCGTTCGGGTGTTTATATCTCATCCGAGTACCTGCACTGCGAGTGTTTATATGTCTCGTCCGGGTGTTTATATTTCTCATCCGAGTACCTGCGATGCGAGTGTTTATATTTCTCGTCCAGGTGTTTATATTTCTCATTCCAAGTGTTTATATTTCTTATCCGGATGTTTATATTTCTTATCCGGGTGTTTATATATCTCGTTCGGTGTTTAAATTTTTTATTGTCATGAAAGGAGTTAATATTCTTGGTGCATATCTGAGAGCAAATGAACCGGATGCATAGATGATAATTAATGCGCTAAAACATGTCTGTTATGACCTCTCCTTCTATTTTTTGTTTACGAAAATTTATTCTCTTGCAGTAATTAATATGAACTAATTGGGGTACTGGAGTGGGGTACGGAAGTTGGGGTTCCCTTAGCACTACCCTATATTAAAACTATTGATTGTTAACAGACTTTGATATGGATTAAATTTTAATTAATATGTTATTGTAATTTGTAATATAAAAATTATCAAGACACGCTAAATAACTTTTGAAGATGCAGACGTTGTTTTTAGTAAACTAGAAGCGTACCCACATGACGATGCTGTTGGCAATTTTAAATTTCATTCAAACTAAATAGAATGAAAGAATCGAAGAGAAGAGAAGAGAAGAAATGTGTTTGTGACTTCAGCAGTCAATACTTTAAAAAGTCAGTCAGACAATTTGTCACTTTGATTTTGTGTTAAGGCATAAATAGAGAGGAATACAATATGAAATGGATGCAATGTGAGCCTTTCATTATCTCATGGGAGAGAATCTCATGAGAGAATCCTAGTGGTGTGCAGCTTTGGTGTGCAAATCTTGGGGATAACAAGAATTTTTATGTTGAAAATATCAAGTATATATACATATAGAAGTTTCTTATTATTCACTGTCTAAATACACTGCAAAACTGTTATACTGATTATTACATGCATTAAGTAAAAAAAAAAAAATTAGAAGAAAGACAAGTAATTTAATGATAACAACAATAATAATAAGATGGATAATAAACCAAACAATATTGTGCCGTTACCGACGAAAAATAAAAAAAAAATATTTTTTTTTGAGAAAATAGTTTTTGAATTTTAGTGTTAACAAAAGGATTTTCTAAAACTAATTAATAAAAAAAAAAGTCTGTCTAGCTCATTACAAAACAAGGCTCAAGCTTTTGATTCTCCTTCTTCGCCCTCAGTAGAAGAAAGTGCAAATTGTCCAATGACTGAAGTATATTTTGGCAATTAAATTGTAAAAAAGACTGCGTAGATACCAAAAACTGAAAAAAAAAAAAAATTGCAGTTGAGATCCGATAGATATTATAATTATCTCCTCTAGACACTCGATTCCATGCTGAACTTGTTCAACTTAACCTTCCTTAATTTGTTATCTGAAACAAGTTAATCAATAAAAAGAATGAACAACGAAACATTATGATAAAAAAAAAAAAAAAAACGAAAAAGAACAAGTGGAAACTTTATTCCGTGATAGAGTTAGATACTCTTCAGGCTAACCAATTGAGCAATGTTTGAGGATTAATTCAAATACTTAAATTACCTTTTATTACCTTTGGTGGAAAATCAAGGTGGTAATGGAAATTTGCAGCGATCATAGAGCTGCATGTACAAAACAAACTAGTTAATACTTCACTTCGTAATGAGAAGTCAGGTCAATCAAGAATTAATTTTAACTAAACTAACGTATGAGAAAGATAAAATGAGTAAATGATACAGACTCTTTTTTTTTTTTCAAATTAAAACGGAAATTCCAAGGCAACGAAACATTTTTTAATAACCATGACAACACATTTATAAAAATCCTTACTAATAATAAAAACATATTGGAAAAAATGACATGAAAGGGCTATCCTCACAACCTCACATCTGAGTCATTGATCATTTTCTTCGATAGATCAGAACCATTGATACGTTAATGCCCGTTGACGTTCTCGGCCCATTAAAATTAAGGCCCATATAAATTATTTCAAATTAAGGCCTATTACATATTATCTTAAAAGTTTATTATAAGAAATAATAATTTCAGCCCAAAGCAAGGAGTGGGCTTTTTACTAATATATATATATATATATAGTAAATCTAACATGCTCCTAGGAGTACGGAGGCCTCCTGTGCTCCTAACTCAAAAATCATACTAAATTATCATAAAATTTTGATTTATCATTCTCATTAAATTCTTTATATGAAAATCTCTTAGGATACAAAAATTTTCCATTTTTTTAGTTTCTTAAGTATATGTTTTGGAATTTTTTAGAATGACTTCAAAATAATAATAAAATAATGTATAAAACTATGTCATCTTTAAAAAATACAAAACAAATACTTAAAAATTTCAAAAAATGGAAAATTTTTTTATCCTATGAGATTTTGATATAAAGAATTTAATGAGACTCATAAATCGAAATTTCGAGATGGTTTAGTATGATTTTTGAGTTAGGAGGAGGGGATGCCTCCGTGCTCTTAGGAGCACCATAGTTTTACTCTATATATATATATATCAAAAAATTTTGAAAATAGAAAAAGAAATATAGTCACATATATATATAGTATTCTTTGTAGATTTGATTGGGTATACATCAAATTTCATGTCAATTAAAAATCATTTGTTGCTAGCTCAATAAAAAATCTATAGTTACGAACTGCTAGAAATTACCCTTGACAAGCATTCTTTATTTTTTGGATAATGCGAGCATTATTTATTATTTTACATATTAAAATGACAATTGGGGGATGCCCATGAATACTCCTACACGTATATATAAGGTTATATACTAACCTGAGTGTAATCTCGATTGAAGCCTACAAAGAAAACAATGTCTGTTAAGAACAAGATCATAAAATTACAAAATTCTATTAATTACTAAGATGAATGAGCACATTGCAGATTGCAGATTGCAGATTGCATTACCAGGATAATATTCAAAGGCGTCCACTTGGCACGTGCCAAAAGCATGAAACAATCAGCTAAAAACTTTCCAGTAACTACAACTGTTCACAAAAAAAAAATATCCAAAATAAAATAATAATTACGGACCATATATATGAGACTTATTATATAGAAATCGAGAGTCTATAAGAAATAATTTCTATTCACTGTTCGGCAGACCATGCTATCAATTTCTAATATGAATTTATTCCTTTAAAATGCTTGTTTTTAGAGGAAAATATTAATTAGGTTGGAGTGGATTATTTTTTTCCTATCAATGAGGAGCTCTTCGTAGGATTTCACCAAATATAATATGGAATCCTATCATGATAGAAAAAATTTCTGTAGGATTACTGACTACCGAACAAGCCCTAAATCAAAAAAAAGTCAGTCGATATTTGCATTAGAGTTTTGCTTCTCGATACACCATAAAATAAACCATCTCAACTCTCAAGGAAAAACAACTTTTGCACACCCTTTCTATCAGCAGGCTGGATGAGAGAAAGTAAAAAATTTCATAAAGGATTGTTCACTTTTATGAAGCATCTTAGTTGGTCCGATATATGTTGCATAAAATATTAGTCTTTAACTTTACATAATAATATAATTATAAACTTAGGATGTATTAACTTTATATTGTTCAAGATGTGCCGTGCCGTGCCGTGTCTGAATCTAGAATGATGATTATTTATATTACAATACTTTATGAAATTTTGCTAAAGGAATTTATGCATTCCTTAAACTGGAATTGATATTAAGGTATGTTGATTTAAGGTCCATATATAAATGTATGTTAATTTCTAGGATCGTCTTAACATACTAGATATGTCAATTTAACCGCATGCAACCTTGATATATGACAAATGAGGAATCTAATATCGAATCAATAAAAATGTTAATAATTGATTGATCGAATTGTTAATTAATAAGATAATATTCTTATTTCATAATTAAGCAGTTTTTTTTAATTTTTAACAGGAAATATATTCTAAATAATTAATTAATGATAACTGATTTCAGGATAAAATCAATCCATGGAAAGTACGTGCAAACCGATCAACAACTAAAGTATTGAATCAAGAAAATGAATCGAGGTTACCCTCAAAAAAAAAAAAATGAATCGAGGTCAACATAAAAAAAAAGAAATAAAGCGACTAGTACTTAATTTAATTTAATTAACATTGATACTGTCTTTTTGACAATCATACTGAGTCCGTATCGGCTACGATCCAAATTAAATCGGAGGACCCTCCAATCCCGATCCGACGACTATGGATTTTAGGGGGATTCTTGAAATAATCTCCCCCGTCCAATGGAGATTGGAGGGCCCTCTGATCCAAATCGGATCATAGCTGATTTGAGCGCCAAATATATTACATAGGGAGAGAGAACTAACCAGTAAGGGGTCCGAGCCATACAGGATTACGGCCTTCTCTATATAGTGCTATGTTATACATGCTGGCTTTGTAGATCAGAAAACCCATAATGGTAAAACCCCATATTGGTTGTGCTTTGCATAAAACCTTAACAAGCTCTTTCAACACGATCATCGCACCTGCTTTGTTTGCACGTATAATCACAATAAAAGTTAATCCGATCGAATTAATTAAGCAAATACTATTATAAAGAAATTAAATTTCTTGTTACATCTTTAATTCCAAAAGGAGTTCTCATTAATTTATACTATAGATAATATATATGGTGAAGCGTTATATATGTAGATCGATTTTCACATCGTTAGAAATAATTAATCCCCAGTTTCTGTTTAATATATATTATAACAGACCCCCTTTCTTGTGCATGCATTCAACTTATTTACAGTAATACCTACCGTCCATATATACATTATCTGTCTATAGTGTCTACATATATGTTACAAAACTGGATGTATCTGTTACAAAATCGAATGTATTTGTTATATTCTTTATATGTTTGTGGACGTACGTACCATAGGAGGCTCCGGCAGAGGACCAGCGGAGGAAGTCATCGTTAAACAGCATTGCATCGGACAGGCGCGTCAGGATAGGGTTTGTTGCTATTAGCACCAAAATGATTTCCTTAAAAAATCCTTTCAACATCTCCCATGAATTTTGAAGCCTAGTTAGCTCGGCTTGGATCTCGCCCTCATCCTTTTCTGAAATAGTTCTCTGAAACAATTAAAGATGAGGGAATTTATAAAGAGTGATATATATATATATATATATATATACATATATATATAGAGTTTGACTATTGTACTAACGTTAGCATTTCAGACCAAAATGCTAACGGCCCAAAATTGTTGTTATCATGTCTGAAATCACGATTTATGGTACTCAATAAATTCTTTATATGGAAATATTGGGATAATACAAAAATTTTCCATTTTTAAAATTTTCTAAGTATTTGTTTTGAATTTTAGAAAATAGCTCATAAATATTAATAAAATATTAATGTTTGTACATGCTATTTTCAAAAATGCAAAACAAATACTTAGAAAATTTTAAAAATGGAAAATTTTTGTATTCCCCAATATTTTTCATATAAAGAATTTATTGAGCACCATAAATCGTGATTTTAGATACGATAACAACAATTTTGAGGCGTTAGCATTTCGGTCCGAAATACTAACGTTAGCATAATAGTCTAGCTCTATATATATATATATAGGAAAAATATTAACAAGAATGAACGTATTAATTCCATTAATACCCATAAAATTTACTGGTTAGTGTAATTATTAACAAGAGTGACATATATATCCTACTCTTCATAAAAGGAGGTTGGAAAATTCATATTGAAATAACTATCTGTCCAGGAGATACATCAACCGTTGGATCAACTTCCTTTTTTTTAATCAGATCTGTTAATTTTTTTTTTTATACGGCTTTGTTTCTTTCGCCCCCTAACTTGGCCCGAGTCCGTATCCTCAAAGTTAACTCAAAATTTTGGGTTTAACTCTAGACAAATCTGGGCCATAGGTTTCGGATCTCGGTCAGGATAGTTAGTGTTTAGAATTCACGAAGCCCTTTATAAAATCATTGTACCGGCAACCTCAAATTTTGAATTAACTTATAGAATCTCAATTCCATGGAGACAGGGTATCCTTGGCTCAAAATTAAACTTCTATTGTATGTTCTCTTCAGAACAAAATGTAAAAGTTATTCTTATAGCGCAAATAATTACTATGTAGCGCTCCAAACTGTTGGATCTGTTTTGAGATTCGTACAATTCAATCCAACTGTTGGATCTGTTTTGTGAACTGTATCTCATTCGTATTAGAATTAGACAGAAGAACACCTAACATAAAGCAAAAGGTTTCTAAACTGGCTTCTCAAATAAATTACACCCCAAGTAGTTCAATTCAGTAATTGATTTTAGAGACTAGCTGGCAACATTAATCACTTGAAAATATTGTAGTAAATGAATTCACATCAGCTGCCATAGTTTTTTATGGCACGCTTGTGCCATAGTTTATTTTGAGTCTATGCAAATGGGATCCACAACAAAACAACACCCTCTATTTCTAAAATCTGGGCTATTTAGATTGATCCAACGGCCCATTTTAACTATGGCATAATCTTGCTATAGTTTTTTATGGCAGCGGATGGGAACCCCGTTTTACACTTGCCACTCTTCAAAAAAAAAAAAAAATTACACTTACCACAATGTCCACTGAGATTCGGCTTGCTTTGAATTTGAGTCGAGGCAACGGCAACGGAATTGGATTCGAGACTTCGGGTTGATTTGAAACAATCAGGGATGAGATTTTCTCTGACCGACTCAAAGCAACAACGCTGGGATGTGCCTTGTTACTCCTGCTTGTGAGCACGGAATAAGAAGCAGAAAAGATTGATGGGACAGCAACAAGTGATGAAATTGCCATGGAGAAGCAAACCGGAAGAACAAACAAGAAGAGGATGCAAATTAAGGGTTTGATTTATTAGAAAATTTTCTCTGGGATATTCGTATTTTTTTATATATTGTTGTGTCGTGTCTCGCTGTAATTAGTCACAGATGTTCTAAAATTGGGGGTGCTAGCTATATTGAGAGCTAGGTCCGAATTAAGTAATTAACACATCTATTTTTTGTTTGTGGCAAAACAGAGTTGGAGATTTAAAGTTTAGAATTCTTTTTGTTGTAGTATACATCCAAGAATATATTACAATTTTACAACCAACTTTTGGTATCATCCGTTGATTCATTTCATAAGGGCAAAAATGCAGTGCTTATTTCCGCTTTTAAAATGCCACACCCACAATTACTTGGGTCTAAAATGCAGAGGATCTAAAATCTTGCGGCTATAGTGTTGGTTCATAAGCTCGCATCTCAAGGCGATCCAACGGTGTACGTGCTTGTCTTAACGACACAACACTATAGCTGCACCCAATTGACATCCTCTACTGTTGGATCTGCTTTAAGATTCGTGCAACACAATCTCAAAAAATCCTGCTATGATCCACATCGTTGATACGCTGCGCAGTAAAATACTGCGCAGCAGAGGATAAGCACTCAGCTGCAGCTTTTGTCTATTTGTCTGGACTCTCGCCTTCTTCAGTTCTTCCACTGTACACAGTAGTACTTACTGTTACGCACCCCTGTCATTTATTTATTTATTTATTTTTGTGAACTGTCAGATATGGAATCGATTCACCTGTTATCCTAATTTTGGATAACAGGACCCTATTATCCTAACTGTGACCGTTGGATCAAAATAAACGGATCAGATTCATTTAGAAAAATCTTTCCTCCCTTCAAAAGCTGTACTTTGATATCAATCTGAAACGTTCATTTTGATCTGACGGTCCAGATTTGGATAACAGGTTCCTGTTATCCCTAAGAATAACAGCAGATACGGACTCTTCAGATATTCCCATCCCGTGTTCCTCATCGTCGTCCTCGACGAAGGAAACCCTCCTAAAACCCTACCCGACCAATTCACCCTCTTTCTACCCTCCCGCATTCCCCTCGCGCACATCGAAACCCTCGTTCTCCGATGTCGGACGGATCGGACCACGCGTCGGCGTCGGATCCCGAATCCGAGCCCGAGGAATCGGAGGAATCTGACCTGAGCGACTCCGACGTCGAGGTGTACGAGAAGAAGGCGTACCTGCAGCTCCGATCCGCGCCGGTCGGGTCCCAGGTACGCGTCCACAACCCCGACGGGACCTTCCGGTGCCCGTACTGCGTGGGGAAGAAGAAGCAGAGCTACACGCACAAGGATCTGCTGCAGCATGCGAGTGGCGTCGGCGCGTCGACTACTAGTTCCAGGAGGAAGCCGCGGGAGGTGGCGCACCATAGAGCCCTTGCGAGGTACCTGAGATCGGATGTCGGCAATGGTGCCGGTGGTGCGGCTGGTAATGGCAGCGGGGATGGGAAAGTCGCGGTTAGCTTCTCGGCTGGACCGTCAACCAGCCGCGCGCAGCCGGTTGAGCAGAATGGGGTATTCACGTTGCTGTTCTGTGAAATTATGTGTTTTTGTTTTGCTTCATTTTGCATGCTATGAAGTTTTGGGGGAAATCAGCAACTAAATTGGAATTGGAATTGTCTGTCAGTGGCAAAGTTAGGATTGTAGAACATAACTACATTAGTAAAATGTTGCGTGTCTGTTTGGATCAAATAATAAGGTATAATGGATGTTGACAATATGGTTCTGAGAGGTAAAGATAATTACAAGTTTTAGGAAAAGGTGCCAGTGACTTGTTGAAAACAAATTCAAGTTGTTAGTTATTAGATATTATACTGTAATTTGTTTAATTCAGAAATGTCTTGTTGTTTTGCATTATTCCTTTTAATTTATCAGAATGAAATTCAGAAATATTTGGAGGTAGAACTTTCAAGTACTATATGTATTAGTTTTAGAATAACAAAAGCAGTGGCGGAAGGAGCACAAATAGTTAGTGGTGTCAATGTTTGTAATATATGTTAAGATTTGTGAAAATTTCAATTAAAATATAAACATTTTAAGGGGAATTTGTAAAATTGTGTGGTGTCATTTGCACCCATAATAACAAGAGTAGCTCTGCTACTAAACAGAAGCTGACCTAATTTTCTCTTTACCCCTCAAATTCTCAGCAGCCACATCAGCACACTAACGATGAGCGCTTTGTGTGGCCCTGGACAGCAATCCTTACAAGTCTAGTAGGTGAAGATCTGACCCGCTTCAACCCCGAAGAAGTTGTCACGGTGCATGAGCGTGCACTTATTGTGCGATTCCAGGACAACTGGAGTGGATTCAAGGATGCCCTTGCGTTTGAGAATTATTTTAAAGCCAAGAAATGTGGCAAGAAAGAGTTTCTAGCCAACCCCTTTGAAAAGGTGATGTAGTAGAGTTCTCTAATCCAAGGTTCTTTTTATTCTTTCCAGATTACACCCCTTATTTACCCTAATCATAATCATAACTAACACCACGATTTTTGCGCTTGCAGATACATTCTGTAGTTGTTTCAGTTATTTCATTATACCGGAATCTATGCACAACTTTACATTTTCTTTAGTCTCTGGCACTGATGTAAATTGTAAAAGTCAGTATATCAACACAAGAAATAAGATATATGGAAACCGGTAAGCAAAGTCATGTTCACATTATAAAATACTGAAGGAACTTGCATAAGAAATATAAAATCTTATGTATTAAGACAGTACCAAAGTGCTGATATTTTGATATCCTAATGCTAAACTATGCTTTTTTTTCTGCAAGAACTATAAGTCAATATATGATATATATAAAGAGAGAGTATAAGTTGAACAAATACTCCCTCTGCAACTTTACTGCATCCGCTTATTATTGGGAAATTTTGGGAGATACTGGAGGAGAGGGTGAGGAGAGTGGTGGAGAGGTAGGCAAAAAGAAATATAAATTTGGCAGTAGAAAACCTCATCGTCATATCATCATTGATCAGATGATCAATCCTTCGAATGTTTGAGCTCAACTGTCAGCAGACCAGGACAATGCAAACTTTGTAAAGGAGCCAATGTGTAAACATGTATTGAAATTTACCTTGTGCATCATCTTAAACCTACATTGCAGATGTCTGTACCATTCTCAAATCGGCACTTATAATGAGGATAGTTCTAAGAATGAAATGTGCTCGGTGTAGTTTGCAAATAGCTAATGGAGTTTGTTAGTAACTTTAGTATCGTACTCTCATTTTTTGTCATTTTTTGTTGGTCGTACAAAGTCCTAACTTTTACCTGGCTTTTAGGGGGCATGTGGCTGGATTGCACGGGAGGAAGATTACAGGGGACAAAATGTTGTTGGGGTTTACCTACGGGGGAACAAGGATCTTGAGTTAAAAACAGTAGATGATGTGTCGAGGCAGGGGTCAAGAGAAACAAATAAAACAGTTGCCATGCTAGCTAGCCAGATAGAGACCAAAAACAGATTTTTATATGACATGGAGGTGAAATTTAATGAGACGGCAATGCGGATGGAACGTCTGGAAGAGGATAAAAAGAGGCTCCATGATTCCTATAACGAAGGTAAAATCATAGCATCAATTATTTATTTTTTTCTTTTGGTTTTTGAGAAACTATGATATATTGCTATGGTCCCTATTGTTATTTGGTGCAATTTGCCATCTTGTTGATGAATATGGCGACCTGACTGATATTTACTAACTGACACAGGTAGCTAAAGTAAACTATAATCTCGTGTTGGCACTGCACTAGTGATTCTTGGCATACTATCTAGTTTGTACTGGCTGTGCCTCACCATTTGGTTCGGTATTTGTTTGGTCCTTCTGGTTTCATTGTTGTTGACCAAAAACGTATATATGTATGCATCTCTGCTAAGCTCCTTTTTTTATATCTGCAAACAAACAAAATTAGAACCTGTCCAAAATATTTGACTAAACCCTTCTTCTCATATAAAATTAGCATTGTAATACTTTGGGTGTAGAAATGAGAAATTTGCAAAGAAAAGCAAGGGAAAACACACATAGGATTTTTGAAGAGAATGAGAAGTTGAGATATGATATCGACAATAAGAAAAAAGAGATTGAATCACAGACCCGTGAGCTTGATCAATTGGAGGCTGCCAGTGATGGCGACAAAACGAGGCTGTATGATCAGAAGCAAAAGGTATAATGTTCAAGCTTTACCCAATAATTACTTCACAAGATACTGGTCCTGTCCTAGACCTCACCCCTGGATATGGTACTTGTGTTTCTGATCAGAGCTCAACAAACTGATGTGACCTGTGAAAAGGTGTAATTGTATGACAATGGATATGGTATAGTTAGTAATTTACAGTGCAGCCACACCAAATACTGGAAGGTATCTGACATCACAACCGTTACTAATTTCTTTTGGTTTATGTATTCCTGTTCACTGTATGCAACCCAAATCATCATTGCTATGACCATCTCTGTGGCTGACAAATTAGCTTAGTTGGTGATTGGTTTTTGTTATTTCATTTCAGGCAGCAATGGAGAATAGCTCACTACAAATGGCCAGTTTGGTACAAAAAAGAGCAAACGACGAAGTTCTGCAGCTTATTGAGGACCAGAAGGTCTCTCTTTTCTCTCCCTCTCTCTGTGACATTCCTTCACCTAGCAGCTATTGGTTCTGCTTTCTCAGACTTGGTTATATCCGTCTTCACCCGTGCTTGAACCTGTGCGCTCATATGTGTGGGACCCTAACTCTAGTACCTAAAATAAGGATGATGAGTCTCTAGACAGTGTTATAATGTCAAAATAATCACACATACGTCAATGTGACTTGATCTTACCAACATATCTTAAAGTAAGACCATGATCAAACCAAATTCTGATGCGTAGCAATGTCATAGGGAACGCTTTTTTTTTTTTTTTCCATTTGATGATTTTGGAAAGTAACTAGCTCAATTATAAATGAAACAGAGAGAAAAGGAGGAGGCTTTTGCCAAGTTGCTACAACTGGAGAAGCAGTTGCATGAGAAACAGGAGCTTGAACTGGAGATTGAGCAATTGAATGGAACTTTGAAGGTCATGCAGCATCTAGAAGGTGAGGGAGATGACACTGATCAGGCCATCCATGAAAAAATGGAAAAGTTAAGTGAAAAGCTCGAATTAGAGAAAAAACGGCTTGAGGAACTCAGTGGAGATTTAATTAAGAAAGAGAGGCGGAGAAATGATGAGTTACAAGACATCCGTAAAGTACTTATTGCGGTACGTGCATATTTCTTTCATTTTTGCCCTTTGCACGAAACATTTTTAAAAATATGAAGTTGGATGTTAGCTGCAAAAATGTTTATAACCTTATAGTGGACATCTGCATGCGAAAATGAAACAAAAAAGAAAGCGAAAGTGTTGCAGTGTGCCTTGCATCAATCTTGCCTCAGGTTTAAAAAACTTATATCTTATGGGGCATGCAATTTTCTTATTTGGTAGTTCAATCATACATTGCTTGCATACATATTTAGGTTTCATGTATGTCAAATGTGGGCCTGGAGCAGCATAGTATGTATATTCAGCATTATTCAGTTGCTAGATACCTGTGCTTAGTCCTTGCTTAGTTTCAGATGTGTGCCCAAAGCATCACAAGAATAGCATTTTATGACATGTAAAATGCCTATGCTTAGTCCTTGCTAAGTTTCAGATGTGTGGCCAAAGCATCACAAAAATAGCATTTTATGACATGTAAATGCATGTGCTTTCCTTGCTAGGTTTCAGATGTGTGCCCAAAGCATCATACGAATAGCATTTTGTGACATGTACATGCATCTGTTTTCTCTAACTATCTTGTGTATGTATATTTTTGGAATTGTTTAATATTGGCTCATTTTAATATTGCGGTTTCATTGTAAATGTAGGGATTAGAGGACACACTGTCAGGGCAGAATACCTTGATTGGTATAAAGAGAATGGGGGATCTAAATGTGAAACCCTTTGAAGCTGCCTGCAGGAGAAGGTACTGCCGTGAAGATGCTGACATGAAAGCAGTTGAGTTAGTTTCACAATGGCAAGAGGAATTGAAGAAACCAGCATGGCATCCCTACAAAAGAGTAGAGATAGGTGGAGTAACAAAGGTATGTGATCCGTTTGGATTGTGCAAGCATTAGTGAAAGAATAGTAGAATAGAGAATAGTAGATGAGATTAGTAAAAAATAGTAACTTTTGGATTAGCTAAAGAATAGTAGAGATATGGTGCTATTCGAAATAGTAAAAATGTTGTTTGGATTGTTTGTTTGGAATAGTGATGAATGGTTGAAAAGAATAGTAGCTAATCCATGTTTCATATAGAATAGCGGATTAGCAACTATTCTCACTAATCCGGATTAGTGGTTGTGTGTTTGGATCATGCAAAAGTTAGGAATAGCTTACTAATCCAATTAAAGTGCTATTCTTTGACAATCCAAACGCACCAGCCTATTTGATTTAGTGGTGTGTTTATTGGTGTGTTGAGACTCTCGTAATTTGTGAACGTATTGTTAATATTGAAAGATTTCACAAGGAGGTAGACATCGTGATGGTACTTGGTTATCTATGAAAGACCTAACATTGGTAGAGCTGATTTTCTTGGAACAATATACTTGTATGTAAACTTAATACTTATAATCCCAGATTTGTATTGGTTTCATATTTAATATCAGTATCCACCAGATTTGGAACACCTGAAAGGCTGTCCACAATAACTATACGACCACTAATTGCTGCTTCTACATGCGTGATATATTACAATTGGCACGTTACTTGTTTTACAGGAAGTGGTGGACGAAGATGACCCCCAGTTGCGCAACCTCTGGCTTGACTTGGGAGACGACGTGTGCAATGCCGTGAAAACAGCTCTGGCAGAGCTTAACGAGTACAATCCAAGTGGTCGGTATGTGGTATCAGAGCTCTGGAATTTCAAGGAAGGGCGAAAGGCAACTCTGAAGGAGGTGCTCCAGTACATTGTAAAGCCATTGAAAAGCAACAAGCGCCAACGAACATAATGCAGCTTATGATTTCTGTTTCTAACCCTATATTATGTTGTGCATTTGTGTACCATCCGGGCCTTTGTTAGGACCTTTTGATAATGGGCCTGTATGTTGACCGATGCAGTAAGTTATGTATACTATGGCTCGTATCCTGAAATTTTAGTTATTAGTTTGTCGGTGCAGAAATTAGTTCCCAAGTCTCAACCCCCTTTGTAAGTGTTACATAAACTGCAGCTGTTGTTAGTTGGAGCTTCAGCAAGATTGGTCAAAACTGCTTTACTTCATTATCGATCTGTGAGCTTGATCCAGAGAGCTACAGATGTAGAAGATATTATGCTGACGTGATATTATGATATGATGATATGCCTGTAATAAATCAAAAACTTTACATGAAAAAAGATATTTTCATGACATGACAATATGCTTAACAGAAGAATACCAGATACGTAATGCCCGATACGTTTCAACTCTGCTGGTGCAACCAAATCAGCTCATGACTAATTTCAAACAAGATCTCAATCATACAGTTCACAGGTGGCAAAAAAACTCGTACCTTGCGACTTACTCGTGATCGACTCGTTAATAGCTCACTCCACTGGACCCAGTTGTTAGCGAGCTAGCTCGTTAGCTCATTTATTGAACAGAATGATCTCGAACAATGCCTAGCTCGGTCCTCTTTAGCTTGGAGCATTAACAAGCCATCTAGGATGTCCGTTTCATATATCATTTAATCTTTGTACGTCCATGCTCCAACCGCCTAACCCCAAACCCCTGCACCCTCGTTCTCGATTTCTCTCTGCCGCACCGTACTCAGTCGCCGCATCGTCTCTCTGTCGTGCCGCACCTCTCGTCGCACTATCTTCCTCTCTTTCTGTGGGCAGTGAGCATCGGCCTCCCAATCAACCCACTTGTAAAGTAGAAATGGTTCAAGTGAAGAGCAAATAGTAGCCGGCAGCCGCAGGCCGTGGCCATTAAGACTGAAAAGGCTGCGGCAGTGAAGACCGAAAAAAATTGAAGTGAAATTGTGGCTTTAACTAAGAGAGAGGATCTCAATCCGATTAGTGCTCTAATTAGTTGATTAATTTTGCTTTTGCAATTTTGTTCTTGTAATTGGCTGGTGTTATTACTTGGTACAGTCAAGTGTCCTAATTGGTGTGGTTAATGCTCCTTACCCAAAATGTTGCTTGTAATGTTGCCGCTTGAATTATTGTATTGAAAATATTGTTCAAATTAGAACTAGCATTGTCAATTGTCATACAAAAATCATTAGTTGGAGAATGCTTTCAGAAGAAATCTGATTCGTACTCAACCTGATGACGCTATGATATGATAATTTCGGATTCATATCACCCACTGCACAGTACCGTACTGCACAGCAGATGAACCATCCAATTGTTTTAAGATTCGTGCTAGCTTCAATCTCAAAAACCCCCCTAACCCCCCTATTAGTCTAAAGGTCATCGCTGCACAGTAGTATACTGCACAGTAGAGGACAATCACGCAATAATTTCCTATCTAAATACTCCATATAAGAAGGTACAGTGACATTAGCACCAGCATGCCAAACACAGTCCGTGAAATCCGAAGTTCCAAACCGATGTTTCAAAATAATTACCTCCCAAGTTCATATCTAAAGTACAAACATTAAGAATCTTACAGGAAAACAACACCAGAGAACAATCTCCCAGCAGATATCTAACCTCAAACCATTTCAAACAAAACATAATGAAAAAGCCTAACCACGGGAAGCTAACCACAACAAATTCTGCAAAATTTTCTAGCAGATAAACAAAAATGCGTATCATGGTGGATTCTAAATCCTGGTAAACATCAGTTGACATAAAGAAAACAATATCAACAGATACAGCGTCGTTGCAGTTAGTCTACTCGGGTATCATTTGTTCATTATCAGCATCACCCTCTTGTTCGATTGTTGGTTTTTGTGGGGCGCTAGCGCCAGGTGCTTGTTTCTTCTTTATTCCACTGACAATGTCGTCTATGCGTAGAAGCATGCACGCTGCCTCTATTGCTGTCTTGAATGTTTGTGCCTTCACATTGTACGAGTCCCATATCTGAAAAAAGATTTGGATAAATAAGATTACCATATAGCAAAAGTATTAAGCCATTGATCAATAATATGAGCGCGTGGAATTACCTTTCTATCCTTCATGTCCACAAGTTCACCTGTGGTGCCATCAATTCCAACCCAAGCATTTTCAGCATTGGCATGCTATCATCAAGAAAATACAATTCATAATTCTAATTAGACGGAACTAATAAGAAACTGCATAAATAATAGTAAGAATGTAACCAATGACAGATGTGCCTTTACTTCAATAAGTTCGCTTCAGAAAAAAGAACAGAAAGAATGAAAGGAAATAGCAAGTGCCAACACTCCAGCATTGCTAAACCACTTGTCAATACAGTTCATACCTTTCCTTGGAGTTGAGTCATGGTACGAATGACATTCAATCCACAGTTCTGAGCCAAGGTCCTAGGTATTGCCTCAAATGCAAGCGCAGCTGCTTCATAAGGCCACTAAATTGCAAATAGGCAGAAGTTAATAAATATATGTATCATGTATCAACAATACAAAAGAACTGCCCATTTTATTTCAATTAATTTTTCATTTTCAAATTATAATCACTTTTCTTTGTAACCAAGAAAAAACTCAGAATACCATATACACAGCAAAAGGAAATCATATCCTATACCCCATCAAGTAAACAAAAGGAAAAAACATCATGGACTATGTTTGGGTTTAATTCTCTATCCTACCCCAACTTAGAAGGCAGTCAAGGGTTTGTTGTTTTGTAGCATAAGACACCAATCAATTACATAAGGGTACAAAACTCTACATGTTATTTCACATATTTTGTGTTTCCATACATGTACTATTTTCGTGATGTTCAACAGATTGGATGGTATGGTATATATTACCTTCTCAATGCCTTCAACTGAAGAGCTCTTTTGCTTAAGAGAAGCCGATACAGTCAACTCAGTTGCACCACCTCCTGGCAAAAGCTTAGGGTTTTTCAGTATGTTACGCGCAACTGACATTGCATCCTATTGGATCACCAAAAGTTATATACAAATTAGTCTCTGCAAAGTCAATGAAACATCACTACTAACGCTTGTAACTCACCAGCTGATGCTATATTTATCAGTAATAAACGGAACATTAACAGGTGTAGCTCAGAACCAATTTATATAGTATCAAGATTTCAAGTTGCATCACATTTGACCATACCTGAAGATTCCGCTCGACCTCGTTCAACAAATCCTTGCTTGCACCCCTCAACAAGACTGTGCATGCCTTTGGGTCCTTGCAATCCACAATAAAGGAAAAAAACTCATCCCCAAATTTCTTGACCTCAAACAACCCTGCACGAGTGCCGATGTCAGACTCCTGCAACTCCTCAGGTCGATTGACAATGGTGGCACCACAGGCCTTGGCAATCCGGTTGTTGTCAGTCTTTCTGAGCCTTCGGATTGCACTGACACCCGCTTTGCTGAGGAAATGGCATGCCAGGTCGCTTAGACCTTTCTCGGTTATGACAAGATCAGGTTTAAATTTTAAGATTTGCGCGCACATGTTCTCAATGTATTCTTCCTCCATTTTTAAAAGAACCTCCCTTCAAATAAAAGGACCCAAAAGAAAAACAACACCATCCATAAGTTAGAAAAAAATAAAGCAATATATGTTTAAATTTCATATTAAGTAAAATAAGGAAACACCTTGGAAAGCTGGTCAGGTGGACAGACAAATAATGCAATAGTAATAACTATTTAGTCTATTTTTCACTCTTTTTAACAAGTTCAAATTGTCCAATCAGCAAAGGTCCCACGTTGGATTTAATAATTCTTTTCCATTAATTTTCTTTGAGGTCTTCTGCTATGTATGAAATTTTTAGCATTTTTATATTTAAATGAATCAGAATTATCAGTTTTTTTGACACCTTAGTGCAAATTTTATTTTATCAGTACTGCTTTTAAACGTCTTTTTCTTTAGAATTTGGGATTCATTCATAGTAATCTGAACCAGAATCATCACACCGCTGCACTGAGTACTAAATCTACAAGGAAATACTTTCAAAACATGAAGGCTACACGTACCAATCTTCTTCTTTCATGAGCTCAGCATTAGTTTGATTCTCTCCCTTCTTATACTCCAATGGGCAATCAAGTAGCATAATCCGGGGGTTGACTATCTTTCTACGCATCTTCCCTGGAGCAACTACATCTTTGTTTATCATAACTCCTTTCAAAACTTTAGAGTCCTCTAGCTGGCCACCAGGAACTTTCTCAACTTTAATGTACTTTTTAATGTCAACCTCACGCATGCCCTGACCTAGGTCTACACCTACTGTTGTGGTGGCATCAATTGCAAGATCCTACAATGCAAGTTACTACAATTAGCAATTATAGGGAGTATGTCATGGAATCATGGTCATATGATCTAGGATAGCATGCATAGATACTGGAGCAATATAAACTGCTATGATATTGTATTGTTTACCACCTGCATTCCTGATATTTTTTTTCACTGTAGATGTGGTGGGTGGGGTAGTAAGTCCTATGTGAACTAACTTTTCATCACTGCTTTATTCGCAAAAAGAAAACAAGTCCAGAACTGGAAACATATAATGCTGATTCCCAGGATTCTAAAAGCTATGGTATATAAAGATCATGAACAAATAACTGATATGTGCGCACACACGCGCGTAGACATAAAAAGATAAGAGAAAATAGAAACATACTGCAATAAGGTCCCCAAACTGGCTTGTAAATTTGGTGCTGATGCAACTTTTAACCAACCCCAGCATTGATGCACCTGCAAACAATAACAATAAAGACAAAAGAGTGTATTTGTTGCTAAAGAAAAGAACAAAGCTCAAAAGTATCATAGGTCAATACTTACGGTCATTGACATCGACTGGCATAGCAATCTTGTCAAGTACCGCCACTGCATCCTCAAGAGCTTTGGTATAAGCTAGAAGTGATGAAGAAAACATAAAATATATTAACAATAATATCAGAAAGAGTATGCATGTGATTCATCTCCAAATGAAATGCTATTCACCTCGGCAGATAACAGTCGGATGGTAGTGCTTGTCAATGAATGCCTGGGCCACATGGAGCATCTCTCCAGCTATAACAAAGTTTCAATGGAATAAGCATCCTATTTCTTAAAACAGCCATAGTCCTCAATTTAAAGAGCAAGAAAAGGCATACCAAGAACAATAACAGATGTAGTACCATCGCCAACCTCCTCATCTTGTGTGCGACTTAATTCAATCATTGACTGAAGTTACAAACAAATAATAAAAAAAGATCTTAAAAAAGAAATACTCATTTCAAATCTAACACTTCATTCAGTACAGAATATAATAGATTTTAATGATACTTGCCTTGGCAGCAGGATGTGCTAAATCTAATTCACGCAAAATTGCATTTCCATCATTTGTCACCACAATCCCTGTTTCCATTTCATTAGCAGAAATTTAGCAAATGGCCAGCATGATAACCATACAAGGATCATTTCCAATAAAACCAAGCATTAGCTTAAAGCTATTGCATACGTATATTAAGTTAAACATGGAAAGCTTTGCACCTGTCTGCTAAGCTTCCTGGAATCCAATTCAAACTAAAATAAAGCAAAGAAAAAACTGCAACTCTGTAAGTTGCAACCTGTGCAACATATATCATATGCATACAATCCATTCAACCTACTTACTGGCCTCATTTGACTAAATTTTGGTTTGACGGATGGGATCATTTGTTTTTCAAAAAGTTGATTCTATAACTTGCCAAGAAACCAAAAACCAATTACAAAATTAATAATAAAATATTAATTGAGTAAAGCAATGTAAACTTTCTGCAGCACGAATAATGTACATCTGTACAACAATAAACCAAACTTATCTCATAAAACAAAATCATTTTTTTATTATTTTTTTCCTCCACATTTGCATGCTCTAAAGGTAATCAGCTTGAATATACAACTGTGTGTTTGTCTGTGTGCGCTACTCACCTCCACCAGCATCGAGGAGCATCTTCAGCATGGACCTGGGGCCCAATGTTGTGCGGATTATATCTGCCACAGCCTGTAATTAAATTTCAATTTAATAAACATTCAAACAAACTATGAGGTATAATTCGAAATGTTGAGAGAGAGAGAGAGAGAGAGAGAGAGAGAGTTATAATAACCTTAGCAGCTTGGATGTTGGCATGATGTACTCTGGCACCAGATTCTCTTTTCAACGAATCCTCTGATCAAGTAAGAAACAATGTTCAGAATATACTGAAAAGCCGAGTTACAATAGCGGAACTATCTATCTGATCAAAAGTATAAACCAATGTATATATCCTTATAATGATTCTGCCATCCGGTCCCGCATTTTTGTTACAAAATCACATACCATTTATGAGTTCAAAACATGCAAGCAAATATTTTCTAATTTGTTATGTTTCTACGGATCTGGTGATACAATAAAGGGCTAGTAAAAACCCTAACAAGATCTGTCTAGGGTTTCATCAGACTAACTGCACATACTCAACGATCATAAAGTAAACACTCAAGCAAATCATGGTTTGCACTACTTATAGCTGCGTATCTCCGTCCGATCACAGTGATTGCATTGTAGAATCACAAAGACGGATCGCAAGGAAAGAGGGAGATTTCCGAGTACTCAGGCGAGAGATCTCCGCCTCCGCGCGCACAGATCCTCTTCCCAGACCGGATCAACATATCCGACTAACTGACTCCACCAAACCCGATTCTATAACCCACTGACACAACTCGTAAATGAAGCAAAGTGGGAGGCGGAAGGAGCTTACTGAGGACGAGGACGGGAGCGTTCAGCGCCATCGCGGAAGCAGCAAGAGAAGAAGCGAAGGTTTGTCTAGAAGAGGAGGGAGCCGCAACGGGAGGGAGGGAGAGAGGGTTTTGGAAAGGTCGCGAGGGTTCGCTTTGTTCCGCTTTGTTCCGCTTTGTTCCGCTTTGTTTGGTTTCGTTTCTCTCTACTACACTACACTGCTCGTATTCGTATCACTCTCCGGGCGAAAGCTGCAATGTATTACTTTCTAGTTGGGCCTTCTTCTGGGATTAAAGAAGCCCAATATGAATTTACGGCCCAACTAGAATTTACGGCCCAATCTGAATGACGGCCCAATTAGAAAAATGAAGCCTGTATGTATAGTTTACATACATAGGTATAATATCCGCAAGCTGTGTTGCATGAGAACGTATATATTCCAAGAAGTAATATGTAGTATTTGTATTGTACCTTTTATTGAGTTATTGGACTGTCTTAATTAGACCTTGTGATCTTCTAAATTCTATTTGTTAAACACAAAAAAAAAAAAAAAAACAACAACAACAACAACATTGAGTCATTGATTGAATTTGGTCCCGAAATCAAGCTACCAAAAATGGAAAATGTATAAATCAATGGGGGAAAAGGGCATGAAAATGTTATTTTCGAGTTTGGCCGAAGTATGATTAATTATTTCATGTGCAAATGAGCATATTTGTCTCAGTAGATGTGTATTAGTTATTCTCAAGTGATCAACCTGTGCAGATTGTTGGTTATTTAATTCTTCAAAGAACTGGAACAAAAACCAAAAATCACATCAAATACACAACACCATATAATTTTCCTCTTATTTTTTTTTTTTTGAGATGGTAGGAAAATCCTACCAATTTTTCATTAAACAAAGAAAATTAGATACAATGGATATTTACATATGGAAACCGACCCACATTATTAAAAAAAAAAAAAAAGAAAAAAGGAGAAGGCAGTAGCCGCCATGCCGAGAGTGAGGATGAGGCAGGGCGAAACGAACCTGGCGGAGCGCAGCTTTCCTCTTATTTGCCAGTCTTTACTGGTTTTATACTTTTATTGTTCATACCAACCATCCATTTCCAGATTACAACTATTCATCCACTTTCTCTCTAGGCAACAAATAGCAAAACTCTGCATCATAAGGCTCTATCTCAACAGCTTTCGACAGCGGCATCTTCGAATCACGACTCAACAGCTCTTGTATCACTCGCCTGAGCGATACGTGTCTGGGTAACTGGCTGTGAACCCATTCTAACAGTGCCTCCATATCGTCAGCAAAGTCCCGCATGTGCCAGTACAGGAGCTTCGGTACGACGATTTTTCTCCTCCCGGCAACTTTTACAGACGACTCCAAGTATTCTGTCTTTGCAATCTCCAGCTCGTGCGTCACGTTTTCTGCTGTGTATACCCTCAACTGCATATCCATAGGAAAGATTTAGAATATACGGTATGAAGTACGCATGAATACTTTATATATGATTGATTACAACGACATCTGCAATATGTAAATTGCTTACTGGTGGCGAAGAACGGCTGCCTCTGCACAAGGCGAATGTGATGTTTGGTTCTGGGTACTCCAAACCGTACACATCTCGTAGGAGGCCTTTCCTTTCATCCAATGTACCCTTTTTAAATAAATGATCAGTTTAATTGTTGTTAAAACTAAGAACACCTGAAAAAGATGTAGTTGTGCGTAGATTTCTTACAGGCTTTGTATCGAAAGAGGACTGCCTCAAGATGAAGTGTTCAATCGCAAGAGCGTTCAGTATGATTCCACCTATATTAACAGCAGCCTAAACAGAAAATTATCAATATAATTTTAGTAATTATATCTCATGTTCAGTCAACTAAAAGGAGTTATAAACTCAAATCAAAAAATGAAAGTAAGGTTTATCACCTTATTTAGCAATCCAAGCAACTTATCCGAAGATGGTGGCAATCCATGATGAAGAAATGCCTAGGAGAAAATATACATTACCGATAATACCCTTTTTTCGGGAAATTTTGTTAACGTAAGAATATTGTAGTAATGAGTACTTGCATAATGCAGGAATTGTAGATGTTGATCCAGAATGCCAACTTTTGCTTGTATGTCATCAGGCTCAAGTCCACAAAACTAAGTCTTTGAGTTAATTCTCTGCAAGTATTAAGAAAATTAATTCCGCTATTTTATGAAATTAATGAGGGATTTCACAACATAAAAAATGTATAATTCCAACTACGCATACCTCAATTTTTTAACTTCCGGAATGTACAACGCAATGCGGCTCATATCAAGAGAGTCGCTGGTGAAGTTGACAAACCTACTGGCAACCTTATCTTTTCTCAGTGCATCGTCAGCAGTGGAGAAACCGGTGTGACTTGGAGAAGGTCTGAATTCGATGCTTGTCGGGCTGAGGCATGAGATGCTGAGTTTGGGGCTTGAATTCGGATCACAGTCGAGATGCTGATCACTTCTCTTGTTTAGTTTGTGAAAAATGTTTATCAGGAGTTTGATTATTTCCTCGGATAGTTTGCTTGGCTGCTCGGTATGGATTTCTGCCTCCAGGAAACTGAAGTTGCAACTTGACTTGCTGCAGCTTGATTTGCTGCGACGTTTCGGTCCTTCAATCTCTTGCCCTGACATATCAAAAATTAAATAAGTATTTCAGATATCTCTCATTTTTCTAATAAGATGTGACATTATCTTTCATGTTTGTTCCGAAAAATGGCATTCTTTGTTTCCTTAATATTTTGTTTTCTGATTATTTCATGTATCTTTCATGAATCATGATGTATGTATGTTTAGGAAATTGAAGTTCAACATTCTGGTACCTATCAAGTCTGCACACGGGATACTCTTATTCGAAACCAAATCGAAAGAAGCCTTCCTTCCATGATCAGAAAACCTATCACCCCACATTAGACTCGGTACGGGCACAGGCGGCATGTCTTGATCTCTCTTTAATTCCTTCTTGGCACCTAAACCGCATAGGAAGTTGTTCTTCTGTTTCCTCTGCCACCATAGCAGACTCCATTCCTTGTTCTGCTTTCGCTCTGCGTGTAAACAATGTTTCAGATCCTCCACCTTCCTCTCCAGGTAGATTATTTCTTCTTCCACCATCGCTAGCTCCGCGAGTAGCACTTGTACCTGCATCAGTTTTGTACTTTCATTTCATAAGGTATATCTATAGCGATGGATATTTTTATTCCTGATACCAAATCTAATTAGCACATGGAGTTGCATTTCTATGAAAAATAACAAGAAAATTGAGAGTGTTTAATTCATATAAAACAATTCATGTTTAATGCACTCCTTAATCTTGTCAACAAACTCCTTGACTGAAATTTACAAAACACGATTTGCCAGAGATAGATGCACCTGCAAAGGGACCAGTGAGGAGAGGCACGATGGACACACAAGCCGACCTTGTAACGAGCATTGCAGAATTTGGTTTACTTTCTGTTCCTTCTCCAGTGTATGTTCTAACTCAGCCACCTGAAGTTGAAAATTTAGTATGTAATAAATATAAATTTTCCAACTTCCATGAAAACCCAACATCGGTATGGTTATCGATACCCCGAATGCGGAAGTTTTGAGTACAAAAGTTAACAAAGGTGCATCCGTTGAAAAAGGTAAGTAATGCTCTATTGGATTAAATTGTATATATAATCACCAAAACCATTTTGGTAATCAAGAAGATGAAATTGCAGAAAACATATTTCTAAAGCCAAATTAAAGGTAAGCAAAAGATTGCAATGTTAAAAGTACCTCGAGCTCGAGCTCAAGCCTCCTTCGATGCTTCTCGTCTCTGTCCATGAGGAAATCCTTGAACTTCATGGCAATGTAGCAGATAATATATCTGATTTTAAGCTGGAGTATGTAGTGCATTAATTCAATTGCAAAAGCATTAATGTGAAGAGGTGCCAAGCATGCCCAGAGGTGGTTCAATTTAAAGTTCTCTCTCTCTGTCTCAGAAGAGGATGCCAGAACTGGGTATATATGTGGTTAGTTCTTATTTCGAGTGGTTATGTTATGGATCGGCTAAGCAACCTTTCATTCTGAATCGAGCGGTTCTTAGTTATCAAACATGTATCTTTAATTGTATCTAAAAGACATATTTGACCATTCTTCGATTATGTAAAATGAACGACCTGTATTTCATCTGATGCATAGCAGAATTAGCCTTATTTTTGTGTAATTTTGTTGTTGTCTGTGTCTGAAGATGAAGTAGAGCAATTCATGGGTAATTAAGGCAGCAGCTGATGCTTATCTAAGAAGACAACTAAGAAAAGTATATGTGTTGGATTAATGCGTAAAAATCTCAAATAGCATAAACTAGGGAGGTGGTTACTTGTCGTTGATTTGCACATGTTTACACATGACGAAGTTGTGCCTGATATATATATCTTCTAATTTTTTTCTTCTTACATCTTTGGAATTGTACTGAGGGGAATTTGTTCTTGTATGTTTATCAGCTAGTTCATATATAAAAAAAAAACTATGTTAATAATAAAATTCGTTATATTGAGAGCAAAATAATTCCAAATGTAATGTGTTTAAATCGACATAAGCGAACAGATAAACAATGCATGTGTTTTTACTCAAGAAAAAAATGTAATGCATATGATTTTATTAAAAAAATAGTGCAGTGATGATAAATAATTTGTATTGTATAATTTTAAATGGACAAAATAAGCTGTATTGTATAATATTTCAACAAATATATAATGCATCTTAATTATAATTTCTTCCGAGTACATTGGAATTGTGTTCCCTTCTGTCTACTCTTCGGAGGAAGTAACAGTACGTGTAACAGTATGTATAAAGCCTTTAGGAGTTGACATGTTAATCTTGTGTGCACCACCGTGACCACCCACATTTACATCAAGCATATGATATGATCCATCTATGAGCATGCATCACATGAGTTGCTTTAATCCAAGCGGCTATCATATCATAGACACGTTCGACCGATGCAACTTGGAAGTCAAATAGTTTATACTTTCTATTTCTTGTGCTGCTATTGTATGCGAGGTAGAGCAGGACTGCACGTTGATGCAGATCCTTACTGAACATATATGACACGCTATCACATAAGAACTTCATTTTTGAATTTATAATTAAGATATGCTAGCACGTCAAACTTCTATGTGTAAAAGTACAAATTTTTTTTTGAGGAAATAAAAGTACAAATTTACAATCATGATGAACAGAAATTCAAATTGAATACTTAAGACTGGTTGTTGAAGTTGAAATACATATAAATTATCAAATATAGAAACGACTAAAATGGGTAGATGTGATTTTATTCACACCATCCTCAACCATACAAATTGGTAGATAAGTTATGCACAATATACTATAATCTGATTGAACGTATCGCTTAGCCTCAAACAATATTATTGTTACGACTTGTGGCATTTCCTAATATTTAAGCGAAATTAAAGTTTAAACCAACAATTCACACGTCTACATCATAAGAGAAAAAACATCCCAGCAAAATATGCAAAATACCATTCAAGTTGGTCGCCGAAAAGGAACTAGACAGATCTATAACTCAACCAAATTATTATTTGCATTGCCTGTTATTAACTCCAAAGTATCCATCCACAGGCCAAAACCAAGTCAAAAGAGAAAGTAGTCATTCACAAGGAATGTTCTAGAGGAACAAAATATCACACTTTTCCTTCACATATTTCTGATACAAAAGGTAAAAAAAGAAGCCTTAGGCAGATTTCACGGTAGCGGCCTTGATGATGTCGATGAACTCCGGCTGAAAGGGAAAATACAACGATTAGTAAGTTACTACAGCTCATATTCATAGTGATGTTTACATATTGGCGTCATGTCAGTTGGGTATGAACTATCAAATTCCTCACACCAGGTTAGTATCTCTAGGTATACAATACATAACAGTACGGATTACCAGTATCCTATCCCTGCTAATTATCCTCGATAGCTACATGAGATTAACCACAAGACAATTGCATAGAGACAGGAAAGTTCCTTTATAAGCATAAGAGGGCAGAGCGAGAGAGCCATGCTTTTCGAGAGAGAAAGTGAAGAGAAGGTCACATTTACCTTCAGAGAAGCACCACCAACGAGGGAACCATCAACATCAGGCTGAGCTGCCAACTCTCTGCAGTTGGCCCCATTTACAGATCCTACATATTGTTTTAAGAACAACAAATTAGAAAATGGTGATAGCATATTACCTATCCAAGAATAATTTTGAATAAGACATACCTCCATAAAGAATGCGAGTAGATTCAGCAACCTCAGCGCTGACATTGTCTGCAAGCCAGCTCCTCAAAGCAGAATGCACCTATCCATTATTAGAAACATTGAAACCAAAATTCAGATAACCCAGAGAGTTGCACTTGATTTGTTTGTTATTTAAAACAAAAACAAAAAAAAAGGATAACATAAAATACCTCTTGAGCCTGGGCAGGTGTGGCAACCTTACCAGTGCCAATAGCCCACACCGGCTCGTAGGCAATAACCACATTGCTCCAGTCACTAATCTTGTCTAGAAAATTTAACATAAAAGAGAAAAATAGCATTTATTACTTCAATACCATAAATATTGTTGTTTAGCTTTACATGCTTTTATCGTGCCAAGTAGCTGGACAAACTTGATTGCCACTGTCCTCTTCTAAAACTCTCTAGAAAATCTCACAACAATCATATTTTTTTCATCCTATATAGTTTAATGTATACGATTTCATCATACGAGAATAAATAGAGCCTGTAACTAGATAACACCTGCTATAAGCTTCTTAGAGGTATCTGATTTTTGAAAGTTGTAACACTTGGTACGCATGTAAGTGAAATTTCTTTCCAGAAAGACAAAATAAATAATAGTGATATGGTACTGATGCCGTACCAGCAATGGCTTTGGTTTGAGCAGCAACAACTTCCATGGTTGACCCAGCCTCTCTCTGCTCTAGGGTTTCACCCACACATGCAATCACCTTCAATCCCTTTGACAAGGCATAGGCCACTTTCTCCCCTACAAACTGGAAAATGCAAAAATAGAATACCAAAATCAAATTAGTTTTTATCTGGCTGCACATCAATGAAATTATAGAAGTAAAACCTGACTCATATTTAAGAGAAAATACCTCATTAGTTTCTCCCAAAAGGGCTCTCCTCTCAGAGTGACCAATGATGACCCATGGGATGTCCAAATTCACAAGCATCTCAGCACTGAAAATGTGAGAGAGAGATGTAAGCATATGAAAAGTTTCTAGTGATACAAAAAGTACCAATTGTTGATTAGTAAAAGATTTGGCTAATAGCGGATTGTTGTATGTAACTTGGGTAATAAATGACTTTTCTTCCCATCAAGTTATACAAATGTTCATTCTAAGTACACAAGTGATCCAATCTGTGTGCTAACACTAATGCTCCTGTTAGATACAAAGCGTATGTGACAAAGAAAAACCAAGTACAAGTGCCTCTACAACATGCAACAACAGAGACATCGGTTACACATATTACCTGTGTATCATCATATACTAAAGACCTCATTTATGTGAATAGTAATTAGATACTTATTGTCATTTATATCCTATTAAACAGACCTGATCTCTCCAGTGTAGGCACCGCCCTTCTTGACCCAGCAATTTTGAGCAGCCACTTGGAAATCGGACCGGAGCTCGCTTTTCACCAGCGGCAAAAACACAAACGGTGGGCTCACCACAACCTCTACAAAAGTAAATAAACAATTCCATTAATATAAGTGCAAATTACAATAGTACAAGTCTCTACTTGTTAATAAAAACAAGCATCTAGAAGAAGCTGATTCTTAAAAATTAGTTCATAGAAAGGAAACAATCAGAGATTGGAAAATTTTATGGTTGCCCAAGCTATTAATCTTATCTCTACCACTGCCTAAACAGTCAAGTTATTTTCACTAATGCCCAAACTTAAGGACATGGATTTAACTTGCGCCTTTTAACCTCATCCTGTGCTGCCTAAACAGCCAAGTTACACGGACAATAGACAGTAGTGAGCAAGTTGATGTTAGTCTAAAGGGCGCAAGTTACACGGACAACTTGCGCCCTTTGATTTGAGCATCTGTGAAATTTAACTGCTTGGGCAGTGTTGCAGTTAAGATAAATCCATGAAATTTTTCCATGAGAGTTTCCGTACCAACAACATCTGATGAGGGCACATCTCCCGCGTTAAGAATGGAGACAATCTTCTTCACTTCCTCGAGTGTTCCATTCTGAAAAATAACAAAAAAAAGAAGCAAAACAGATTAATAAGTAACTCTGAAGTCTGAACACACTCCTACCTAACGTTCAACGGCGATTTAAATTCGAATTTGAATTTGAATCGCTTTAAATCTCAGTTTTATCTCCCGATTCACCAAATTACTGACCAGTGGGTCCCAGATCTCGCATAGATTAAGTTGACCAGTTGGATTAACGTTGAGAAAATTCACACGAGCAAGTTTTTATGAGAAATCTACACGGATCCAGCTACAACACCTACTTCGATCTAGAATTTGCACAATAAAATCAGGTAAAACTAAATAAACTCCCATCCAAAGATCAAAAAGAACACGTACGCATTTCCAGTTGCCCCCGACGAAGAACTTGCGGCCCATTTCTTTTCTTCTTTTCTTCAGACCTTTTTGCGAGTTCGTTGAGATCGGGATAGGGACTAGAGAGGGAGGGATATTGTGCGCTTGGTGGAGAAGAGAGGACTGCGACCTGAACGGGCTATATAATATGAGTGGATTTTATGGGAGATAAAAGTCCGAATTATTGAATGACGGATCTGCCCCTGGGGAATCGACGTTGGATGTTGGGTGTGTAGTTTGATCCAACGGTTGGAAAGTCTGTCGGACTCGGAATTCATCTCCCCTGCTGTATGCATTATGCAGTTCACAGCGTTAGCCGTTGGATTGTCTTGAGATCCATGCCAGTGCGGATCTCGAGACGATCCAACGGCTGATGCTGTGAACTGCACAATGCAGTAAGTTAGGGGATGAGCACTCAAGTGTGTCGAGGGAGGCATGACCGCATGAGAAAGGACTGGGACCTGAAGTGAAGGGGCTATAATATATGAGCTGATTTTATGGGAAATAAAGTGCTAATTATTGAATGACGGATTTGCCCCCGGAGAATTGAGGTTGGATGTCGGGTGTGTAGTTTGATCCAACGGTGAGGAAGTGTGTCGGGGAAGAGGAACGGTACACGGGCGGAGGCATGAGAGTGGAGACGGGGGATCCGGGGAGGAATGGAATGCAGTGGGCGGATTGGATTCCTCATCCTCCAGATAATTGAATTGATTTTTTTTATTTTTTAAGATCGATTGAGGTGAAGCTCCATAGCGAATCTTTTCCGTATAATAATTCTTGTATTTTAATGAAGAGAAATTATCTTTACTCCTTAACTACTCCTCTTATCCATCCCCAAACTAAATTGTAATATTTTCTTTTTTTCTTTCTCATACTCTCATAAATTTTGAGTGAATTTTTTTTATTTTGGATCTTTCTATTGTATATTATATATAAGTGTTTTTTTTCATTTGAGGATATGAATTGTAACTGGTAAAAATGATTTTTTGTATTTGAAAAAAAAATTAACTAAAAATGTATTGAGATACGGTTAAACGGGTTTTTTAACGGGTGCAGTTATCAACTCCCCTTTAATGAATGGATTTTTTTTTTCTTATTTGAAAAGTTGTCATCATGAACCGTACAACTTTTTTTTTGGGGGGATAAAATAGAGAAAAAAGATGATGCAGCTTTAATTACGCGTCATCACTTTATGGACATGCTAGTGTGTTAATTTGAGCCTGATTGTTTTTACAATTAACAGTTTCAGTTTAGCCATTTACTTTACAGATTGCATAAGGGACATAAAACGACGTCTAGCCGCTGATTTGACATTTTTACGGATGCAGAGGAGAGAGGAGAGCCGTTGGTTTTGAAAACCTCGGCTAGAAAGCGCAAGCAGCAAGGTCTCCTCTTCTTAAAATTGAAGCCTGTGTTTTATACTTTTAAGGCCTGTTCGGTGACATAATTTAAGGGAATGGTATTGGGCATGGACTTGGGTTTCTCTTATCATTATTTTTAGGTTCCCAAATAAAAACCCACGATTAATATGCTCATCCCAGAATTGTTCGGACAATGGGATATCTTGCATTGGAAGAAGCCAAAATAATGATCAATTCTCCAAAAAGTAAGAGAGAGGAAGGAAGGACAGCAGAGGTGTTGGTTCATGCTGTAGTTGGGAAGAAAAAAATTCAATCCGACTCAATTCTATTTTTTCCATGGGAAAGCTGACATGGCCAGTATAAAAATTCCCTGCTGGGTTTTCTTTCCGATACCCAAGTTACCACCGAACACCACCTAGAAACTTTTTCCCGGCGGACAAATTTGCCTCAAAAACCCAAGGGAACCTGATTCACCGAACAAGCCCTTATTGTGTTCAGTAGGCTGCGTCCCTGGATGAAAATCTGTCAGAAAAGCAGGGTCTACTTTTTTGATGGGATAGTCGGTATCATTTGTCGCACAGATCACAAAGTACTTCGATATTTGTTGTACCAATCTCAATGTAATTCGGTGTTTCTCAACCGTCAGATCAAGCAAGACCTGCTTTTCTTTTTAGAAAAACAAGTGATCCCGATCCTGCGTCCCTGCCAGGAATTGCTAACGCCTAGCCAGTTTATGGCCTGATAATCACCCCTCAAAACATTTTCTACGAGATATAAAAAAAAAAAATCGATAAATTTGTAACCATATGTATCAATGACACGAGGCCTACTATATGTAGTCATAGCCATCTCGCACTATTTATAATATAAATAATCAGGACTTTATAAAAAAAATAATATTTATATTAAACAAAATTTGAACCTAAAAATTTATAAAATGTTGTTGAACCATTTTAAGAGTTAATTATTTTGTCTTAGACATCTCACACTCATTTTGTTTAATAAGGGGAGAGAGAATACATAAGTCATTGGAATATAGTACATGAAGAGATTCAGACAAAATTAATTGTAGATAATATTAATGATGTGGCATAATTGAAATGCTTGGAAAGCTATTGTTCAATTGAACACAGAGGGATGTTTGCACAATAGTAATCTAAGCATAGTATTAATTAATGGTAAATAATATTAATGATGTAAGCGCTCAACGATCTCTCTTCTTCATGTTTGCACAATATTAATCTAAGCATAAAAATATATTATTTTTTAATAAAATATAAAGAAATTAATTTGTGACTCGCTTGATGAAGAATCAATTTTAAACTTTTAATTCTGGTTTATTAGCAGAGGACAAGTCATACTCTTTGTTGTAGCAGGTTTGAAATTGTAAACAAAATTATATAGAACTTCCAACCTCAATTAAAAAAAAAAAGTCTGTGACCGGATGTGATTTCTCTCGTGCACAGTCTTCACACAGAAAAAGGCCAGATTAAACTTTCTTTGTGTAAAAAGAAAACATTGTTTCAGACTTTCAGTATTGTATGTCCAGTCAAATTTATTTTTGGCACGACACTTTCAGAAAGTCGAACGTCATTTTCTCGATTAATAAATAACCTAAATGTTTACTTAAATAACAAAAACAATAAATATATTTACCCCAATCGAGGGGAAATAATTGGAGTATTTATTTGCAAATTGCAAGCAACGGCGGAACTTCTTGTAGCTGCCTGGAATGGATAAATTTGATGGATCCGGATCACCTACTTTTCTAAAAATTTTAGAAAAGCAGACTCTGTTTTTCTTGATCTAACACTAAGAAACACTCAAATACTTTGAGATCGGTGCAGCAAACACTAAAGTCTGAAATACTTTAAGATCGATGCGGAACCGATCCCAACCATCCGATCAGAAATACAACAGACTTAGATTCAAATTTAATAGTTGCATGTTATAACACGTTGCTTAACACTGTACCGGCAATATGCACATATGACATATGTGTGGTTGTAAGACAAAATTGTGCTTAAAATCAATATAAAATGGTACGAGGCAAAGGTGTGCCGACTCTCGGTCGCAACTTGCGACTCAGAAGAGTAACACCTTGGATAAAAGAATTCTCCAGAGATCGATCAAATTGAAATATTAATCTTATAAATATATAATAAATATATAATACAGTAGTATATATTGATGACCTTTTTATATGAGAAAGTCAGTTCGACTGACACGACTCAAGTTGGGTATCAAGGTCAAAGAGATGGGTGCTCGTCCCTGACTTCTGCATTGTGCAGTTCACAATGTTAGGCGTTGGATTGTCTTGAGATTCACGCTGACATGAATATCTCGATGATCCAACTGTTGATGTCAGTTTACAACGTCAGCCGTTGGATCGTCTTGATCCGTGCTGGCATGAATCTCTAGACAATCCAGCGACTGACGTCGTGAACTGCACAATGCATGGGACATATATTCTAAAGAGATGCGGTTATTTTTGGTTTACTCCATCATTTACAAAAAAAGAATGAAAAGAAAATAATTGAAAAGAAAAGAAAAATGAAAACTATATATACAAAGTTACAACACAGATAAGAAAGTAATGAATATCATTTCTCTTATGCACATAATAATTGCTCTTGAGCCATCGAAAAATATTTTTCCCATCTATTTTATTTCAGTGCCGTGAGATGAAATCTATCAAATATATAGAAAAATTAAAATTTTAATGAGACTGCAGTTTGTGCTTCTTGGGGAACACAATAAAATAATAATAATAATAATAATAATAATAATAATAATAATATATTCTCGCCCGCTATTTTTTGGTTATAAACATGGTAAATGAAGCAAATACGGGAAATATTACAGGAAAGATTGAGAATAAAATATAACTCCATTGAACATGATTATTATTATAATTGAAACGACGGCAAAAAAAGTAAAAATTAAAATATATAAAATAGTTATAATATTTTGCAGTCAAATTGAAATTCCTCTGTACACTTTGGTCCCTCTTCATTTCATAGAGGAGTCTTTTCTCAATTCCATCAGGCAGATGGAGAAGAAAAGACTCTTTTCAACTATTAAAATAGATACAATGCGAACTTTTTATTATTCCTCAGTCGTCGAACACAACCTAAATAGCGAGAAAAGTGGTTTACTTTAGATTATACATCTCCCTATCTAGTCTGCTAAATATTGAATCAGTACAGCTCAGGTTTTATTTTTCTACATTTGCAAAAAGTAGTGATGCATTCTTAAAAAAGTAGTGATGCATTCTTTTAAGTGTTGAAGTCTTAAAGATGATAGATTATTTACATATATATATATTTTTTCAATCAGTACATTCAGCTAATTAATTTTGGACGTTTAAATCCTTCATACTTCAATCTTGCGGCATTTAGCTGAAACAGTACAAACAAACTTTATTATACGTCTTTTAATCTGGACGAAATAGTTGAGCTGTCGAATTAAAAATTATACAGAACAAAATCGAGTATGTTGTCTTCGTATTAGACTCTGTACAATCACTACAATACAACAGAGACGCACCCAAGTAGTAGTCAAAACGAGAGTTACCACTAATCCCAAATCCCAATCGTTACCGTTGTTCTCATCATCATTCCTCCAGTTCAGTAACATTATACCGCTGCAACAGGATTCCATATCCTCTGTAGCGCTGCATTGTGTAGCGCAAGATGTCAACCGTTAGATCATCTCCAGATTCGATCCCGCACAGATCTCGAGATGATCTAACGGTTCACATCTTGCGCTACACGATGCAGCGCTACAGAGGATGAGCACTCCTGCAACAGTGGCAACTTACGCAAGGAGTCGTAGTCGGTAGAACTAGAAAGAAACAAGTCTTTAACTAAGTTTTAACCCCCGCAGCCGTATAGGCCCGCAGTGACGTGAATTCACATCCCCTGCTGTACTGCACTATGCAGTTCACAGTATCAGCCGTTGGATTGTCTCGAGATCCACGCTGACACGAATCTTTAGACAATCCAACGGCTGGCTTTGTGAACTGCACAGTGCAGTACGGCAGGGGGTACGATACGAACACTTGCGACGCTGTGCGATGAACGATGATGATGATGATACAGAGGAAAGGAAAGCAGACCAATAAGTACTTATTTAATCCGGCAGCAGTCAGGAGAAGGAGAGGAGTCGTAGAGTAGATTAGAAACTGTGCGGAGGGAGGGATAGATAAATCTGGATTCTTCTCCGCTGCCGAAAGGGTCCGAAACCGAAACCCCAGACAGACTCGCTGGTAGCTTCCTCAGTTCTCAGCTGCCGAAGAGACCCGCACACGCACGCAAGGCTGGGGCGGGGCAGCTCGCGATCGGGCAAGAGCAAGTGGGGCTGCAGCTCCTGGTTCCGCGCCATGGCCGGGATGATGGACATCGATTCGCCTCTCTCCACTCACGATCGGATCGTCGAGGTAGTTTTTTTTTACTTACTTCAGCTCCTGTTTGTTTATAGTTCATACTCTGCCCCCTTTGGAAGGGGATTGATTGATTGATTAGTTGATTGATTGATTGATGAGATTTGTTACATTTGTATGTGTGCTTGCTGTGATTGATGTTTGTGATGGTCGATTTTGGTGTAGAAACTAGTGGAATTCGGAGTTCCGGAAGAACTTCTGAAGCAGAATTGGTACCAGGGTCTTCTGGAGTACAGCGGGAGGAATGGAACCGACCTACCGGGGCTTGTTTCCTGCATCCTGTCCGCCGGCTCGTCGGGGCCGCAGTCCTCGAGCGAATCGTGCGCCACTGCGCTGCGTTGGATCCAGTGGCTCATGTTTAAGCAAGATCCAGGAGAGTGCCTTAAAACTCTAGCTGAGAAGTCGGCCGGCAGTCGGGGTGTCTGCGGTTCTGTTTGGGGCCACAACGACCTGGCGTTCCGCTGCCGGACCTGTGAGCACGACCCCACCTGTGCTATCTGTGTACCGTGTTTCCAGAACGGGGATCACACTGGCCATGATTACTCGATCATGTACACTGGAGGGGGGTGCTGTGACTGTGGAGATATAACTGCATGGAAACGGGAGGGTTTCTGCAAGAACCATCAGGGAGCTGATAACATAGAGCAATTACCTCATGACCTAGCACAGTCTGTGGGACCTGTATTGGATGCCGTATTGCTTTATTGGAAGGATAAGGTACTTGTTATCAATTCTGAGATTTGGGTACTTTTGGTTTGCTCTCCTATGAGCAAGCATCATGTATGTACTTGTTATCTGACCAGCTGGATGCATGAAGTGATGTATGTAGGCCTCTCCTCAATACTGTTGTTATATTATAGTCCTGACTGCTGAGGATCAATCTGGTACAAGGAAGGCGGTATTTGATATTGTAGGGTGTCAAGAAACCAATACCATTACCAGTTGTGACAAAAACAACACCAAGTCCATTAAGAAATCAAATAAAAATTCTCATTCAATTTTTTGATACATCCATGATTGTCAGGTGGCATCTGCAGAACCTTCCGGATTCTATTCCCCCAACACCATAACAACTGCGGTGCTTGCAATGCTACTGGAGTTCTGTAGTATAAGTGAGAGTCTCCTTTCCTTTGTTGCAAACCGCATTTATGAGCAGCCCGACTTACTCGATCTCCTATTAAGCTGTGAAAAGCTGCTAGAAAAATCGGTCGTGAAAAAACTGCATGAATTTTTATTAAAATTAATAGCAGACCCAAACTTTAAGTACAAGTTTGCTCTGAGTTTTGTGCGTTATTACCCGGTGACCGTGGATGAAATTACCAGGGGATCTGGTGCGGGAACCAATGGAGGTGAATTGACACTCATGGAGGAATACCCGTTGCTGGGCACCTTTTCTGTGCAAATTTTCACTGTACCAACTCTGACACCTCGGCTAGTACGGGAAGTTGACTTGCTGAGCATTCTTGTTGGGTGCTTGAGAGATGTTTTGTTTTCTTGTGTAGGAGATGATGGTCGTTTACAGGTAAACTGTTTTCTCCATCCCTGTTAAACTTTAATTTGAAGGAATTTGAACTAGGTGCCGAGTATGTAGTTTCATAGGCAGTGGTGCCTTCCATCACTTGCAGAGTGTATAGAGTGGATGTGTATTTGTAATTGTTATACTGCACTTGTGCTTGCAAGGCTGACGACAAATGCACATAAAACGGGCTCTTACAAAATCCAAGATGATGACCTTGAACCAAAATTTTGACTGGTATATACATAAAACGGGCTCTTACGAACGCGCCCCACTTAGGACCAAGAATATAAATTGAGGACTTTGTTAAAAATAATTTGCTTCTTTTCCTTTTTTTTTTTTTTCAGGCAAATAAATGGGCAAACCAGTATGAGATAATAATGCGCTTAGTAGATGACACTAAGTATGTACTGACGCATGATGAGGTCTCTGCCTACTTGGCTCAAGATCGACCTGATATCTCCTCTAAGTGGATCCAAATCCTACAAACCCTACAATTTATGGATCCGCATAAACGGGTTACCACAATACACACAGAGGATGAAAATGAAAACCTAGCTGCCCCTTTTGTTCTTGGTCAATATGTAGGAAATATACATAATTTAATAGTTCAAGGTGCATTTGGCAATTCATCTCATGAAATTAAAGAATTTACAGACGTGACACTGTGTGCAAGTCCTTCTTCAATGATGGAAGGGGTGCACCGGGATGCCAAAGTTGGGAGGAGGTTATCTGAGAGTGATGTAATGGGCTATCCTGTGAAGTCCCCAGTCCCTTCCACGGTTTTGTGGCTTGTGCTAGAATGCATCAAGGCAATTGAAAATTGGTTGAAGCCTGAGTTTCTCTCTCACAATGCTGATTCTAGTTCCAGTTTTTCTCTTTCTTCATCACCAATTAAAGTTGGCCGGTTTGGTCGCATGCAAATTGGGAATAGAGGGAAGAACATCGTCACAAGAACCCAAGTGAATCCTAGTCCCACAGATAACAAGACTCTTCTCTGTAAACTCTCAGATGGAACTTTTGTATATACTGAACCAGGCACAGAATGTGATGTCAATGGGGGACTTAGTTTGTTCAGACTGGTCACCTGGCCATATGTTGTCTTTGATGTGAGCTCTCAAGAAATTTCATTCCACATCCCAATGCACCGCTTCCTTTCTCTACTCCTCAGAAGGGCTATGAAGTGGACGTACGGGGAAAGACAGTGCAGCCAAGACCCTGATGCCAACCCAAATTCAAGCCAAGATAATTTTTTCGGACAGGTTCTAGGTGGTTATGAATCACCGGGTCTGGCTGCACTTTTGATGGAGCACCCGCTTAGAGTTAGGGTTTTCTGTGCACAGGTACGGGCTGGCATGTGGCGGAAGAATGGGGATGCAGTAATACTGAGTGCAGAATGGTACAGGTCGGTGCAATGGTATGCAATCTTATTTGTCCTTTTTTTTTTTTGGAAAAAAGTGGGTTCTGAGTCCCACCGATTTCCACTAGAAATCTTAAATAATACATACATAGATCTTATTTGTCTTTTTAAAGATTTTCCAATGCATGCATGATGGTCAATATAAAAAATGGCCAGTGAGCCCTGTTCTATCTCTGTTTCAATAAATTGATACAAGGTGAGCTTCAAGTTGGGTAACTTCGAAAGATATGACAAATGGGAAGGATACTGATAAGGTTGGCCATTGGCATTGCCAATTTGACAGAATGTCAACTAATCGATTGGATAATTTAAATGTTTTAACAAAAATAAAAAAAAAAGAGCTAATGGAATGGATCCGATGTAACCTGACCTGTGGCAGGACTATCAGGGTTCCAGGCTTGCCTGAACCATTTTTTTCTTGTTTTTTTTTAAAAAAAAAATGGTCTGAACTGTTTCTTTCTTTCCTTTTTTTTTAAAAAAAAAAATAAAAGAAATGAACTGTTTCTGTCCAGTCAATAATTCTGAGACAAGTTTTGAGCTTCCTTCATTAATGTAAATTATCTTGAACTTTATTAAGGCTAGAGCAAGGGTTGGAGGCAGATCTGTTTCTTCTGCAATGCTGTGCTGCCCTGTCCCCAGCTGATGCCTTTGTCAGAACAGTGCTGGAGCGATTTGGTCTCTCCTCCTACACCTCATTAAATGTTACTGATCACAATGAGTAAGTGTTTACCATCCCAAATAAATCATATTACACTGTTTTTTCTTTTTTTAGTTACATATATTGCTTATTTTTTCCTTGTTTCGTGTGAGCCCTAAAACACTAAATTGCATGGCTGGTTTTGAACTTGTATATTTAGTAGTGTATACCTGCTCTTTTTTTTTTTTAATAAAAAAACAAAATTGTGCAAAGAAAAGATCATCATTCTTTGCCAACAGCTGACAGGTATGGTTATGATCCGGCCCATAGGAAGAAATATGCTACAAGAAGGTTGATTAATTTGGACAAATTAATAAGGGGAGCAACATTGCATGTTTAAGTGTTACGGAGTAGGACCAGATAGTGTCAATACATGTGATCACAAGTCCTGACTGCTGCAAATCTGTGATTAACTTAATAATCTTCTCCATGTTGTTTTTGTTTATCTAGGTACGAGGCTGTGCTTGTACAGGAGATGCTAACTTTTTTAATACAACTAGTGAAGGAGAGGCGATATTGTGGCCTCTCAACTGTTGATAATTTGAAGAGAGAGATAATTTACAAATTATGCATAGGTGATGTCACCCATAGTCAGCTGGTTAAATCTCTCCCTCGCGACCTTTCAAAAAATAAAAATCTCCAGCAGGTCCTTGATAATCTTGCTGTCTATTCACACCCTTCTGGGATGAAACAGGTATTTTCTAATGTATGAGTTATACTTTCGAGTTCTGAGAAGTTTTCGGGATGATATAAGTTTGTTAGCGGTACAAACATAGCTGCCACAAGAGGGAAAAGATGGCGAGGGCTAAGGGGTGACAGGAGGAAAATAGGCTTTTACAATTTGGTGTCATCTTATGATAATTCTAATTTTGCCTCTTCGTTAGAATTTCCATTATTATTGTTTTTTTCTATAGAGAAGCTTGGAAAGCAGCCATTTTGGTTTCTCCATTTAGTTGTTTATAAACTTTTGTCAACTATTTGAATTATGACTAAACTGAACCATCTACCAGGGCAAATACTCTCTGAAAAAGGAGTACTGGAAGGAACTTGATCTTTATCACCCGAGATGGAACTCACGAGATTTGCAAGCCGCTGAAGAGAGATACTTTCGGTTTTGCAAAACTTCCCCTCTCAGTTCCCAAGTTCCAAAATGGACCCAGATATTCAACCCATTAAACCACATAAGCAAAATTGCCACTGCCCGTGCCACTCTAGAAATTGTGCGTGCTGTGTTGTATTACTCAGTTTGTGGTGAGTTGGCACCTGTAACCCGTGCACCTGAAAATGTTTTGGTGGCAGCACTTCACCTGTCCTCTCTGGCCCTTCAAATTTGTGAACTGCAATCTAAATCACAACCGGATTCAGAGTCATTATCCTTTCTGAAATATGCATGTGAGGAGTTTGGCTCAGAAAAGGATTTTGGTCGAAAGCAAAGCCTGCTTTCATCCCTCTGTGTTCTGAGACGAAGGTACAAGGAAGAAAATGAAACTGGAAGTGGGCCTGGACATGGAAATGGGAAGTTTTGTAATGTGCTAGGTTTGATCGAGAACTTGTTGAAGAAATTTTCAGCACTGAGTGAGGACTGTATGGCTGTGGTGAGAGAAGTCACACCAGATCTGATAGTTGGCATCATGGGGCCTTCAAATCAGGAAGTGGGTTCAGGCTCCAGGACTGGTGTGGGTTCAGATTCTAGCTTGGATAAGAAAGCCAAGGCACGTGAACGCCAGGCTGCTATCTTGGTAAGAAAACAGCTTTATATATATGAAAAGCACAATAGCCTTACTCTAGATATATACTACACACACTTCTTTTTTAGATATGCGCCTACTTGTGTACTTCTTTTCATGTTATGTTATGGGTTTTCTACCATGAAGCACTAGTTTCCATTTTTGTTCATTCTTTTTATTTTATTATATTTTTTTGTATTGAATCCAGAAGCGACCCTTAGTTAATTTATGGTACAAAAAAAGTAAGGTAATTATATAAAATTATCTGAAGGAAGATGAGATGTTAAAGTGCTAGATATCTGAACAAATACAACATTGTGCTAGGAACCGACTGTCTGACCACACAATAAAAATGGTTGATAATTAGATAACAAAACTCCAGTTTATTTGGTTGCTTTATCTCTTTACAAATACAAAATTGATTAAAAATAGGCTAAAATGAGGGCTGAGCAATCAAAATTTGCGGAGACACTAAAGAGTTTGGGAGAGGAGACAACAGAACAACAGAAACCTGACAAGGAGAAGGCTGAAAGCAGCTGCATGGATTTTCAACAAGAAGAGGCCTTACCAGTTTGCTCTCTATGCCATGATTCATCCTCCACTCAAAGCCCCTTGTGCTACCTCATACTTCTCCAGGTATGTTACCTAATCTTTTCCCAGTACATGAGGTTCTTCTTACATTGATTGAGTGGCATGCGGAAGAGGACCTCTTATAATTTAGAAAACGAAAGCCCAGCATTACCCTTGCAACATGTAAAGAATCACAAGTAACCTGTACCAGATTAGTTATATCTTGGGAACATGTTGTTCATACTATGCATATTTCTTGATGTAATAACCTCTGTTATATAATAACTGCTAGTAAAATTCTTAAATATCTCTCTTTTACTATGTTCCATATAAATCAGAAATCAAAGCTTGTGACCTTTGCTGAGAAAGGAACACCGTCATGGGATGAAGGATCCACGTCATCAGATGCCGGGTCAGGCTCCTCTGATCCATCAGAGGAACCTGACAGCCCCTTTAGTCCTAGCTCAGGCATCTCTTTAGAAGACTACTCATTTGAAATAGACCCCTCTTCCGATGAGGATTCCCCACAACTCCTTACTATGAAGCCCATTCAACCCATAAATTCTAATCTCAACCCTAGCTTCAGCGGGACTCACTCTCTCGACACAATAGAAGATGAGATATACAACTCAATCTTACAAGACCTCAGGAGGGACGTCTCTGACACTGAAAAAGGCAAACTTACGAAAAGTCCATCAGTGTCTGGGGTATATGCTGCTTGTCTCAAGAGGGACACTTCAAAGAATTGTGAAAGTAGTAAAATGGCAAAAAGCTCATCAGCGGGCATACGATCTAGTCTTTTGTTCCCTATGCAGAGTAGTGCAAGCCTTGTGTCACCAAAGAGGGAGAAAGTTACTGGGTCAACTTCTGGTTCGGGAAAGACCCGGTTTGGCCCTGTTGATAGTGATGGGGTACATATATCATCATGTGGTCATGCAGTTCACCAAGAGTGTCACGAGAGATACCTCTTCTCTCTCAAGCAACGGTAAGATTTCTAATGCTCGTTTATCTATTAAAATGAGGTTAGTGCGGGATGCACTACAGTCTGCTCATTTTTTTTTCTTTTCTTTTTTCCTTTTGTTATATTTTTAGCATCACTGTAGGAAAGCAATGATATTGATGCTTCTATATTGCATGACCACTGCTCCCTAAATCTAACCTAATTTGAATTTTTTGTTTGTGATGTTCTCAGATTCATCAGGAGACTTGGTTTTGAGGGAGGCCACATAGTTGATCCAGATATGGTATGTCTTTCCATCTCTTTCTCATGATTTAGTCAGTTAGTCAAGAAAACATCTCTTCCATTTCTCAATTTAATTATACTAATAGAATTACTAGTTCCCATTTTTAAAAAATTCGGTAAGGTACCACAGACTGATAAGGAAGATAGATTTTTGCTTGAAGCTAGTGAAAATAATATTTTGGTTGCCATTCACTTTAATAATCATTATTGTCTCTTTCCTATAATGCTTACTCTCCTACTGATTTCTTGGTTTAATGTATTGAAGCTATTCTTTATGCTGTCTCTCTGTAGGGTGAACTCTTATGCCCAGTATGTCGCCGGTTCGCAAACTCCATTCTCCCGGCAAATATCCACAACTCCTCTGGATTCAGATCTCTACTTGCTACTAGCTCCTCCTCTACTCTTTCGCTTGCTCTCTCTCTCCTCCAAACTGCCTCAAAAACTGTGGGGAAAGAATCCTACCTCAAAACTATTTCCAGTGTCCTGAAGACAACACCAGATCCCTCGCTGGAACCTTCTATCAAGAAGCTTGCTACCTTGTATTTTCCCCAAAGTAGCACAAAGTTCTCTTCAGATGACCGGTTGAGCGAGTCACTCTTTTTGTGGGACACCTTGAGATACTCCATCATTTCCACTGAGATAGCAGCTCGAGGCCGAAAGAAGAGTTGCATGGAGGCATTAAATGGAGAATTAAGTTCTTCAAGTGGGTTTATATTGTCTCTTCTGTTTGGAGTGGCTCGAGCTGCTCGCAACTTGAGATGCACAGAAGTACTTTTGAGGTACAAGGGCCTTCAGTTGCTCGCTGGATCAGTATGTTTTGGGTTGACTGGATCCAATGACTTCTCAAATACTAGCAAAAGGAGAGGTGAGAGAATTTTCTATTTCTTTTATAATAGAAGCATCAATATCATTGCTTTCCTACAGAGGTGAGAGAATTTTCTATCTCTTCTATAATAATCTGCACAGGGTTGCAATCTTTTGAAGGCAGGCATTTTGGACATGCACTGTACTGGTTTGTTATGATTTATGCTCAGGCACTGTCAAATCTAGATCAGGAAAGAGCGTGCATGATTTGGTTTGAGCATAAGATAAAACCACCTCTAAAAATTTAATGGCAATATCAATTGATTGAATGCATGATGACCATATGAATGGCAGCAACAACAAAACCTTTAGTCCCAAACAAGTTGGGGTTGGCTAGAGATGAAACCCAAATAGTGTCACAATAACACATGACCACACAAGGGGGGAAAAAAATATACTTAGTCTAACTTTTTTTGTTGTCTGCAGGTATGTTTTCATCTATTTCAGAGGCCACAAGCGAAGGTGAGATGTATCCTGATATGCAGTTCTGGAAGCTGATCGCAGACCCAGTTTTATCTAGGGACCCATTTTCTTCATTTTTGTGGACCCTGTTCTGCCTTCCCTTTCCGTTTCTCTCTTCTGATGAATTTTTCCTTCCTCTTGTACACCTCTTCTATGTCATCTGTCTAGTTCAGGTAACGTCAATTGTTCCTCAGTTTGTTTCATTTTCTCAAAAGTGTTTTGTGATTATTATATGTTCCATGTGTAACAGTATAACCAACAAAATTTTTGATACTGAAGAGTTCAGCTAAAATGTGATTTTGTGTTGTTGTTGACTGATTTAGGTTTACCTTTAGGAAATATTAATGAATTAAGCCTCGTTTCAGAAGTGAAACATAACTGGTTAGTTGTGGTTGCTCCAGCTTGCACTTTAGCTTCATGATACTGTTATTGACAAATTTCTTTTAACAAATATATGATATCAATTTTTATTTCCTTTTTTGTTAGGCCTTGATCACATGCTACTCCCATTCAATTATTGACACGTCATGCTTCTTCAATTACCCCATTCATGATATAATGAAATCCATGTCGAGCATTGACTTTGTGAGAACTTTTTTCATCTCCAATTCGTGTGACCCATTCTGCTCCCCAACAGACAGCCTTCGCCGCCTTACCTTCCCATTCCTTCGTCGATGTGCCTTGCTGCACAAGATGCTGACATCAGTGTCCAAGGGTCCATTATATGACAGCTGCACCATCTGGGATGGGTCAGGCCTCAACCTGTCTCGGGACCCGTCAGACCAGGCTCGGTTCGTGAAAATGGAGCTAGAGGGAGTGAGGGAACTGGAGGAAGCTTTTCAGGTGCCTCCACTGGAGTCAATCTTGAAGGATGAAATGGTGAATAGCTTAGTCCTGAAATGGTGCCACCATTTCTGTGAGGACTTTAAGAATTTTGAGAGCATGGCACCCTTGTATTGTGTACCAGCCATACCATTCAGGCTCATGCAGCTGCCAATACTCTATCAAGATCTGCTACAGAGGTAATTTTAGTTGTATTTGAGGATTACTTTTTACTTCTTTACATCACTTACTTTTACTGCTATATCCATGGTAAGAAAAATATCCCAGTATTTGTTGTATTGTTATTTGCCTATTTGGTACCTGTCCCTGGTTATATCCGTATTTTATACTTGTATGTTGTATCAATTTTCATTCTCAAATTTTGAAAACTTCTTTTTGTTTTTGGCTCTTTTGGGGGGATTAAAATTTCAGATATGTGAAGATGCAATGCTCAGAGTGTACCAATGTACCAGATGAGCCAGCACTATGCCTCTTGTGTGGTAAATTGTGCTCCCCCAGCTGGAAGTCTTGTTGTCGGTAATTGCAGTGCACCTTCTTTTTCCTCAGAAATTTATAATCACACATCTTTTTATTTGTATTTTAATTTGGTGTAATTTTGATTATTCCCATTCTAGGGCTGGAAAATGTCAGAATCATGCAATAGCCTGTGGGGCTGGTGTTGGTGTTTTTCTGCTTGTTCGGGTTAGTATAATATTGTTGCAGAACATTTTTTGTATTTTACTCCATTTTGTTTCTCACAGTGGCTTGCATTGATATATTTGTTAGAAAACAACAATCCTATTGCAACGATCAGCAAGACTTGCATTTTGGCCATCTCCCTATTTAGATGCTTTCGGTGAAGAGGTAAAGTTATTTTATAATTCAAAGATAGAAAATAAATTTATAATTGAAAAAGTTACAGTATATTCAGGTTATCAAATACCCAATTATGAAGTGGTTAAATTGGTGTGCCTCCTTAATCAAATAAATAATTGAAGTAAATTATTCAGAATCATGATGTCTACTAGATGAGTGGTGTTATCAGCTACATGACATCTTTTCTTCACAATTTGAAAAATTTTTGAGCTTTAATCATTAGTTGATAGTATTTATACAACTTGATTGATGTTTTTAATTGGTAGGTTTTGCAGCTGACCTTTTCTTTTGTACTTGATTTACAGATTTGGCTATCTATTATGATGCAATAATTATTAATATTTGTTGTTTCTATAATTTTGTATACAAAGGACCATGACATGCATAGAGGAAGGCCCTTGTATCTTAGTGAAGAGAGATATGCTGCTCTAACATATTTGGTATGGACCTTTTCTAAAGATACAATTGTATTTCTGTAAAACAACAAATATGCTGTGTGGATTAAATAAGTATCGGCTGGGCAAAAGATGTTCTGGGTTCAGTGTAGGTACATAATTAAGTTATTTTTATTGCTATTACAGGTGGCATCTCATAGCCTTGACCGCACATCTGAAGTGCTTCGTCAGACAACTGTTGGTCTTTATTCCATAGATTAGTTGGTTCATTAGCAGGCTGGAAGTTATGAAATTTGGAAAGGTACTTGTTGCTCTTTGGATACGAAGTATAATGATTCATGGAACCTTTTTCTGTTCCCTTTAAGACTTGATCATCGTCGTAGTAAGTCGTCTCTCCTGTTTGGGTATACGGGTATTGGGCCTATTGGCCATGGCTGGTGTGTCATGAACAGGTACCGCCATGCATCGGGCCATCATATTGATGTCTGTAAGAATTGTGTTTGTTTGATATTTGTTGGCAGATATCACAAAAAATAAAGGAATTTGTAAATAATTTAAACTGTAATAATTTGATAGTGATTCATGCAAAATCTTACTTTTTTTTCAGAAAATGTTTCCCAGTTCAATTTATATAGAGGTAGTCTTCTAACTCAAAATTAGATCAATAAACATATTTGTTTTTTTTTTTCCCCTTTGCAGATAAGAAATCGAGAAGGTGCTTGCCAGGTTTGTACATCCGTAATACCAGCTCTTTCTCGCTCTCTGGAATTTTCCATTCATAAATACATATGTACATAAACTATTACACTATACAATGTTTTTATTTTCTTTTTTTTTTTTTCTTGTTGTTGTTAGCTTATTTTATTAATGATATCTACCAGTAAGTTATTCCCTCTAACGTGCTGTTTGATTGCTCTTTGTTGTCCTCTTTGAGCTATGGCATACTTCCACCACCATATATGTTTTTCTGTGGGGGGTTGCAATTTCAAAAATCGGATAAAGAGGTCCATAGCCATCATAAGTATGGATGGCTTTGGCACTCATTTTTTATCTTAAAAATGTAGCAACTATATTGTTAGTTTGTTACCGATATTATCATCGATATAGGCTTTATTATTTATATTAAATGAGTTGTTATAAATTTATAATGTTAATGGGGTAAAACTATGGTGCTCCTAGGAGTATGGAGGCCTTCCGTGTTCCTAACTCAAAAATCATACTTAACCATCTTGAAATTTCGATTTGTGGATCTCATTAAATTCTTTATGCCAAAATATTATAGGATACAAAAATTTTGTATTTTTTGAGATTTTTAAGTACTACTTTTAGAATTTTTTTGGGGATAGCTTAAAAATAATAAAATAATGTATAAAACTATGTCATATTTACAAAATTCAAAACAAATACTTAAAAAAAAAACTAAAAAAATGAAAAATTCTTATATCCTATGATATTTTGATATAAATAATTTAGTGAGACCAATAAATCGAAATTTCGAGATGGTTAAGTATTATTTTTTAGTTAAGAGTACATGAGGACTCTGTGCTCTTAGGAGCACCATAGTTTTACTCGTGTTAATGATTTCATTATTCTACTTACTTTTTACAATTATTTCTATTATTCGATATAAAAATTGTCAATATACTTGTTAAAGAGATATCGCTAATATGCTTTGTTTAAGAGACATAACGACAGTTGGATACAAAATAAATTGCATGATAAAATTATTTAAGTGCGTATCAGCTTTCCATTGTCTTAACTGAAAACGATTATTCAACGAGTCCCCGACTCCCTGGAGGAATTAGTTATAGATATGACAGCAACAGATCGATCCCTGACGACCGTAGCTCATGCGGTAACGGTGGACGCAACTAGTTCATGGAATTACATGTTTACTTGTTAGGCAACGTAAACTGAATGACCTGCATGTTACTTGTTAGGCACTCCCAATAATCCTCCCCTTCCCTCTCCGCAGTTTAATTGAGCAGACCTAGTGACATGGCCCATTTTAAATTTATTGGGATCCATCTTTAGGAAAAACTTTTGAAGTTTAAGGTATAATCTGGATTCCAAAAATTTGGAGCAGCTCTCAATATGACCATACGGAAAATAAATTATCAGGGATCTCTTAGAGATGCTCCCAAAATAGCTAATATTGCCTTCGATTTGGGGATAGCGCAAAAATTGAGAAGGGTTTGGGGCTTATGTTGGAGCCCGATTTTTTTCCTTAATTCCCAATAATTGGTTTTAGGAATGGTTTAAGGATGCTCTTGGAGATGCTCTTAGAGCATCTCCAAGAGACTCCCTAAAAATGGATCCCAATATACCTATATTGGGTGTCATCCTAAATTTTTTGGAGCAAATTTCATCTCAATCTCCAACAGATTCCCAAAATATGCATTTAAACTGGGCCAAAATATGGATCCCAATACATTTGGACGGTTTGGATTTGGCTCTGGTTTTGGGAAGTTGGATTGGGAGTTACCCAAAAGGCCACTAAAATAGGGAGATTTGGCTCTAGTTTTGGGAGTGCTAAAAATAGAGATAGCTTTTTGGGTATCTCTTGGAGACGGTTTTCTCTCCTTAATTCCCAATTTTTTGTTTTAGGAGTGTTTTAGGGAGTCTATTGGAGATGCTCTTAGTAGATTAAGCTCTGCTATATAACATGTACTTGCATTATATTTTGTTGCAACTTTAATTTACCTAAAATTATTAACTATATAAAAAGATAAAAGTGTAAAGACAAAATCAGGTTTTGGTATTAAAGACGCACTAAAAGGAAATATATAGCAATGATTCAATCTTTCGATGCAGATTATTTTTTGTTAGTTTTTCCCTTTTCAAATTGTGCATAACCATTATAAAGACTTCCATTATTTCCCATTCAAAAAATTGTACATGACTAACGTAATAAAAATGAAAATGTCAAATCATATTTGTTATTTTTTTTTTAATGTTATTATTTGAAACATTAAAAGTTTTTTAACATAATATTATTGTCAGACCCGGAATGTTGCAGAGAATTGTGTGCTTTGTTTTTTTTTTTATTTTTTTGACAAAAGTGTTGTGCCATTTGAGTTGATTGAAGTTGTTTGGAAATTGCAATATATGATTATGCTTTGATAGATCATGAAGCACTCGTCAGTCGAGTAAATGGATAATTTTCCACAACCAGAATCATAACTACTGGTCTAACTGCAAAACAGCAAAAACATATATGTATTCAATTATTATTTATTAGCAAAGAGAGAGAGGAGGTTGAGAGTCATACAGTCGACTGCTTATTTCCTAGTAACACATTACACACACAGGTGCAACACAATTTACACAACACAAACACAACTACCATACTACAAAGACGAATTGCAAAGTGCAAGCAGCTGGTCCTATACACAAGTAACACAACAAGCACACAAACAGAAAACACACAAGAACACTCCTCTCATCTCATCTCAGTAGTACAACTTCATATTATTATTATTAGAGAGAAACAGTCGCTTGCTTCAGAGTTCAGATCCTCATTTGCAGTTGCAAGGGTTGCAGCTGCAGTTGGGGCCACACTTGCACCCGCCGTTCTCGGCTCCTCCGGCAGCAGCCTCGAATCCCTCCACTTGCCTGCATGCCAAAATATATCTATTTTTTTAGAATGTTTCCTCTCATCAATTGTGCAGAAAGAATTTATAATTAATTTGTTCTCTCAATTTCCAGTACTTGTTTATATGTGTACACACAATTTTTTATTTAGAAAAATAGAATTAATCAATTTTTGCCATGCATGCAACAAAGTTGATACAACGCAACTTTCTTGTGTACATGCAACTAAGAAAAGAAAAGAAAAAAAAAAAAAAAAAGAGAGAGAACAAAATTTTCTTCTTTCATTAAAAAAAAAAAAAGAAAACAAAAAATTTGTTTTTTTGTTTTCCAAATTTAGAGTGTAAAAGAGAGGGCAAGAGAAGATATCATACTCCTTGACGGGTGCAACGCCCAAATCTTGGGTTTGGGTGGTGGCGCTCCTCTCCTCAATCAAATCCGGATACATCTTGCATCTGATCAAGACGAGAAATTAAATTCCAATTGTTAGATCAAACAACAACAAATTGTTAGATTAAAGAACAATAAATTGTTTGAATTGCTACAGTTGTGTTAAAGCGCAGATCTAGCAAATTACACAATCCCAGCATAAAAAATCATGACAGCAAACATTTACATGAAAAAAGGGGGATATTTATATATACGGTGTCGCTCAAAATCACTTAACTTGTAACCAAAAAGAAAAATAGGATTTCTAACAGGAATTACACAATAATATTAAGAAAAAAAATAGAATTTGATCAGAAAAAATAGAATTTCTAACAGGAATTAGTAACTAGACAAGAAAATTAACAAGAAATTATCAGAATTCGATGAAAAAGTTAATAATTAATTACCCTCCACAGCTGCTGCCGCATTTGCAGCCGGATCCACACCCACAGTTTCCACCACAGCACGACGACATATTTCTTTTTCTATTTCTCCTCTTCTCAAAGCACTTACAAAACTGAAAGACTTGTATGTATGTGTATGTATGTATGTATTGATTTTCCGATTTTGGAGGAGTGATATATGATGATACAATTGCCTATTTATAGACAGAGGCGGAGGTCCCAAGAGGAAAGCAATTCATATCCTCTACTGCACAGTAAATTACTGTGCAGTACTCTAGCCATTGGATTCGCTTTAAGATTCGTGCAGCTCAATCTCAAGAAACCCCTCTATATAGAGAGTTAGACTATTGTGCTAACGTTAGCATTTCGGTTTGAAGTGCTAACGCCTCAAAATTTATATTAGTGTATTCGAAATCGTGATTTATGGTGCTCAATAAATTCTCCATATAAAAATATTGGGGAATACAAAAATTTTCTATTTTTAGAGTCTTTTTACTATTTGTTTTAAATTTTTGAAAATAGCTCATAAGTAATAATAAAATATTGATGTTTGTATATTTTTTTTTTAAATACAAAATAAATACTAAGAAAACTCTAAAAATGAAAATTTATTGAGCACCATAAATCACAATTTCAGATACAATAACATAATTTTTTAGGCGTTAGCACTTCAGATCGAAATGCTAACGTTAGCACAATAGTCTACCTCCTATATACAATCCACATGGTTGATTCGCTGCGTAGTATATTACTGGCACTGCGCAGCAGAGGATAAGCACTCAGAGGAGAGGGCTCTCCTCCACGGGCCACGGCTCCACCGAACACTTGTCACATTGGGTTGGGTCCATCTGATCTGATCCGAGTGAGTCGGGTTCGGTTCGGGTCCGTCCGGATTCGACCGACTCATCGTGTCATGTGGTTGGTTCTAACTTCTAAGAAGGATGCAGATATTTCACACAGTAATGATTGTAGGAAAGGCAAAACAGTACACGTCTGTGATGTTGTGTGAATTATTTATTATCTGATACACGTCTCCAACAACAATGTGGATATAAGTTTGTATCCACATAGTTTGTTGTTAATTTACTATTGAGAAAACATTTGTTTTTTTTAACTGGTGTTTTGATTATATTAGTGTAGGTAACTTGATTATTATGTTTGCTGTAACAAAATCTCTGTAATAAAACACAATCTAATTTTTTTTTACCTAATTAAAAAAAATCGCTACATCATTATATTTATTATTTGCTATGACAAATCTCTGTAATAAAAAACAATTTAATGGTTTTAATTAATAAAAAAATTGTTACGTTAATTAAAAGTAATTATTTGGAAAGTAACTAATTTTATTCACGCACAGCCTTTAACTATCGTTGAGGTTTTCCCAATTTCCAATCAGTCCCCCACCGTTTCTATATTTTTCTTGAAAACAAAGAGAAATTTCCAGAAAGATCCATTTAATTATCGTTTGCAAAACAAGGTTGGGTTGTTTACATCAAAAGATGTCGTTCTTCTTACGTATTTTTTGTCGAACCTTTTTATTGCTGATTTTTTTTTTAATACACACTCATGACAGATCAAATTGCATCAGTTTGGATGGGTTTTTCTATAAACATAAATATTTAAATTTGAGTGACTTGACACTCATTTTATCTCAAAAAAAAAAAAAAATTGCATCAGTTATAATTGAACTGAAAATTTGTATTCGTACGTTTATAATTTTATTTATAAAAAATTAGGATTTTTAACCATCCAATTATATATTATTAATTAAGATGATGATTCATTTGAATTTTCTAGCATGCAAATGCTTATTTTTGTTATTAACTATAAACAGTAAACTCAAATATCTATAATGATAGAGAAATTATCTTTGCGCCCTTTAACTTTCCCTCTTATCCATCCCCCAAATTAGATTGGTAATATTTTTTCTTTCTTTCTCGTACTCTCATAAATTTTGTGTAAATTTTTTTTATTCTCAATCTTTCTATTGTATATATATAAGTGTTTTGTTTGATTAAGGATGTGAATTGCAATAGGTAAAAATGATTTGTTGTACTTAAAAAAAAAATTTACCTAAAAATGTATTGGGTACAGTTAAGCCGGATTTTTTAAGGGATGCAGATTGAGATACAGTTAAGCCGGATTTTTAAGGGATGCAGATATGAACTTGATATTACCGTATGGGATAGGATAAGACTTTTATTATAAATAAATAGACGCTGCTAGAGTGCCAACGAGCCAATATCATTGTCAGATATGACACCAAGCTTATCCATTAAAATTTTTGCCATTTTTAACCTCGTAATATTTTCAAAAAAAAAAAAAAATTCAAACTCGTATTAGAAATATCAAAATACAAAATTTATTGGGTCATTTTGATCAGTTGTTTACATGAATTCGAAACCTAATTTTTTTTTTCGTAATTAGGGCCGTTCGGCAAACTCAAATACAGTAAGAGTTCGTAAAAAATGAGAGTTTATAGAAAATAATTTATGTTTTCTGTTCTACAGAAAACCTTAATTTATGTTTTCTGTTCTGCAGATAATAGTACAGTAAAATTAATTTCTAATTGAAAACTTTTTCTCTAAAATACTTGTTTTTACAGAAAAAATAAATTAGATTAGACAGAATTATTTTTTTTTATCAATGACGAGTTTTTCGTGGCTTTTTACCAAATACAAGTCTGGATTCTTCTTCTTATAAAAAAAAATATTTATGTTAAATCAAATCATTGACTACCGAACTGAAATAATGACATCATACATTGTTTATTTGCCGGTACTGTCCGCGTATCTCTTTATCCATTATATCCTCTGATGCAATCGTCCATAACAATTTTGTCCTATGTATAATATGATGTACGCGTAACATGTTATCGTGTCGGTGTCTGCATTGAAACATGTACGTAGTGGAAATCAGTTATTGCAAATATTCTTCTTGTTTTTTTTTTTTCAAAGAAAAATGATCAGGAGAGACTTGTATAAAATATATATTTCTAATTTTAATTTAAGAACCATCTAAAATTCTAAATGTTTAAAAATACGTTTGTAATTTTTTTTTATTATTTTTGATCTAGAGAATTTTTTCTGGCTATTTTTATGAGGGTTTGTTGCAGTGGTTGTCACATTTTTTAAGCATGAATAATCTCATTTCTAAGAGTTTGGAATCAATTTAAATACCTTAATTGTTTTATTGCATCATTTGATAGGAACTAACTAATTAATCACGGCATTGTCATGAGTCATGACTGCAGATTCACAACTGGAACCATATATCAATCCAGTACTACAACAATAAATAGCACAGTAACAGTAAGACATATATCATCAATAAAATTAAATTGCAATCGTTATCACCGAAGACTGGGAAGATGGTGGGTAATCTAAGACTCTAGAGTGTTCTACAAAGAAAATATCTTGCATGTACTGTTGAATTTGAGTATGATAGATACAACCTCCGTCTACGGTTAAATGAATTTATACTCTTTACAGCTTATCTCTAATTAAATGAACTTTACCGATTCAATATTATTTTTCTATTCGTCTCTTAGTTGTCTAATAAAGTTATTTAAATCCACTTGTTTCTCCAATATTATGATTACCCTTTTATCTATATTATTTAATTGGAACAATTATTATGTAATGATTACAAATCGAGGGCATAAAAGTAATTTCACTTTTCCACTAATTACTTTGACTTTTCCTAAAAATTTATTTATTCATGGACAGAGGTTGTAGATAACAATGAATGAGTTTTTTTTTTTTTTTTATCTCTGTAAATATTGTACATAACTTTTTTTTGTTTAATGAAATTTATTGGTTGGCAATTTGTCAGCCACCTCAAAAAAAAAAAGAATGATTTTTTTTTTTTTTTTCTAATCTCGCAACTGATGAGCTGGATTACGATATAATTATATAACCATTTTCAATTTTATTTCTTTTCTATCCTTGCGAAATTACGTAGGATAAAATGATAATTTGGGCTGATTTGCAAATGGGAATAGTAATTTGTACCAGCCTCTAAAAAAGTATACAGGCCTCCAACCCAAAACAAATGCTGAGAAATAATAAGACAGTCTGGGCCTTAATACCTAGTATGGTATGGTATGTACTGGTATTTTAAGGCAGTCTGGGCCTTAATACTTGGTATGATATGGTATGGTATGTACTGGTATTTTAAGGCAGTCTGGGCCTTAACACTTGGTATGGTATATTAATTTTGAGACAGTTTGGGCCTCAATACCTGGTATTGTATGGTATGTACTTGTATATTAATTTTGTGCCAAACAAGAAACAAATCAATCAGTGGGTAGAAACTAGAAAGTGATGTGTTATCTCACTCAGAATTTATCTACTCCTTGCAATAGCTACAATGAACCATATATATCCTTACTAATAATAAAAGCATATTAGAAAAAATGACATGAAAGGGCTATCCTCACATCTGAGCCGTTGATCATTTTCTTCAACAGATCAGAACCGTTGATGTACGTTAATGCCCGTTGACGTTCTCAGCCCATTAAAATAAGGTCCATATAAATTATTTCAAATTAAAGCCCCATTACATATTATCTTAAAGTTTATTATAAGAAATAATAATTTCAGCCCAAAGCAAGGAGTGGGCTTTTTACTAGTGTGTGTATATATATATATATATATATATATATATGGGTCATATTTACCGTCCATAGAATATTTCTATGGAATTTCCATCATAGAGTGTGACAGGTGGGACCCACCATATGACATTTGTGTCTATAATGGTAATTCCATAGAAATATTCTATGGACGCAAGATGTTTCCCTATATATAATCTATCAGATTGTCTACCTTCTGATTTCCATGTTGCCAAAGAAGTTACAGAGACTTCTTGTGTCCATCGAATAGCTGTTCATAGATCTCTACAGATGTACAAGTTTTATAACAGTTACATCAATTTTGTAACTTTTACCTCGAATTTTTGACAATTGAATACCCAAATGCCCAAAGATGTTGCCAGAGTTGTATGAAGAGAAGAGAGAAGAATCCCATGTGTGTGTGATGTCTCCATCCCCTCTTTATCATTTCTTTAACAGTAAAAAAGAACAGAAAAGATAAACTGGTGAATTAAGAATTAATAAAGATTGCTTTATAAGGGGATTAGGAAGATTATACAACTGGTAAACTTTGCCCATCCTCACATAAAAATAAATAAAAGTTCACAAAAAGAAACAGCAAATAATAAATACAAGAGGGTATATAGGGAGCAAACATTTATAATTTCTTATTCCATTTACAAGTTATACAATACAAGATATATACAGTTAAAATAAAAAAAAAAAAGCACTCATCTAATGGGCATTTCATCATCAATCAACTATTACAAAAATGTGTTACTTTTTCACTCTCCTTCAAAAAATGGCAAAAAAAGTGAAAAAAAAAAAACATATTAACAAACTAACGAACCTCTCTAACTAGCTCATCTATCAAACTATCAAAAATCTTATCACCCAATTCCACACCTAAATGTTCTCTCTCTGTTGGATAATTCAACCACCCGTCGTTTTGCAACGAATCACTGGTTAAAATGCCGTCGATGAAGTTCCGTTCACTGACACTGATTTCTGAATTCACATAACAATTAAGATTCTTCGACAAGTTTTTTATCAAACCATTCTGCAATGAATCTGATCTCGGTACTATGGTGTAAGATGATACCAGTGTACCACTGCTGAGATACTTCTTCAGATTCTCGCGCAGTGATTCGTGAGTCAGGGCATACAAAATGTTTTGATCAAGTGACATGTTTTCGTCGTAGTAAAATCCCCCAAAATCGTAGTCGAATTTCGTGAAGTCATAACCAACAGGTAGTTTGTCGTTTTCTTGGCGTACTTCTTGGAGAAGTATATTAATTATCTCCAGAAAATCACCATCACCAAATCCATAATCCTCAAATAGGTCCTTCAAGTTGTCGAGGTCAGCTTCATTCCCTTGAACCAATTGGGATGGTAAAATATCAAAATCAGCAAGGACAGGTGCGTTGTCTCCGAAAGCTTCTGAATTACCTGAAATTTTTGCCAGATTGAAATTAGTTATAACATTTGAATCTGCATACAAATACATAAGATACGAGTTCAGATCATTCAATTAGTATATACTCAAAAGAAGTACCACCATTTTTATGTATGTTTTTTTCTTTAAAACAAAATTTAAGTAGTTTTACAGACCTAATTCATTGATTGCTTATTACTAGTTATTATTTTATTTTATTTTTTTTGAAAAGATGCTTGTTACTAATTATAATAAGTAGGAAAAGGTTCGACTACCAGGAAAGTCATGAAACTAACCTTCAGAGTTTTTCCTTTTTTCTGGTAAGGGATCATCAAAATCAGAATCAAGGACAGAAACCGAGTTTTCTTGAAGTATCTCATATTCACTGACATCTGGGCTTGCTTCATTTCGCACATCAGAAAATACTTCATTTTCTTTTGCCAAAACCAAATCCACACACTCCTCACCACTCTCCAGAACTTGACTTTCAGAACGAAATCCTTTCGCGTCGTGTTGCTCAGGTGGAAGCGAGATGGGTTCAACAGCATTCGACAACAAATGTGTTGCATCCATGGATTGTGTGAAAGCGTCTTCTGATGGATTTGATTCAGCGCCCGGCACTTGTAATAAAAATGCTGCACTCTCATTTTTTTCAAAGAGTTCATTGTTAATCGGTTCTGTACCGGAGTGCATGCTTTCCGATGTGCTCGAGAGAGGACCCTCCCATTGTGACGTACTATTAGCCACTGTCATACTGGAATGTGTGCTTTTCTGTGTGTTTTCTCTGGAGAGGGACTCCAGGAGCTGAGAATATCGACCCACCGAATCAGTGAGAGACACCGATCTCTTCATCATGTACTGCGAGCGACTTCTGTCGTAGGTGACTGATACGGACCTGAAGAGGTTCAGATTTTTTGAGGATCTCGAGTGTTCGGGTAGCTTTTGCCCATAAGGGATTTTGTGGAGCACGCCGTCCATTGTGATCATCTGCTTGAGGTTTTTGTTGATTTGAGGCCTACTTTGGGTGCTTTCGGCATCTCCAGTTGCATCCAAGGTGCCGGTAGAAGTTGAATTCAAGTCTGCGCACATTTTGGATGGTACTGAGGAAAACCTGTTAACACTTTTCTCTGTAATTGAATTAAAAAAAGGAAAAAGCATCAGTATTAATCGGTGCTGTATTTCTGGTATTGAGAATAGTACTGAATAAACATAAGTGTGATTGGTTCATTCCTCGTTATTATTTGTCTATACTTCTCCTTATTGGTACGGCTGTATGGACATATACTGGTACACGTGTAATATTGAATGGCTGCACGAAATCAGTACGTAGTAACGAAATATGACCCATCAAAAAAAAAAAAAATTATATTTGAGACCAAATAATACCAGGAGGGCAGGCATGTAAATAAAATACACAGCTATCACAAGCTAATAATCTATAGCAATTTATACCTTGAATCACATTTAGGTGTCTCGGTAAGAAAGAATCATTTTCATTCCTAGAAGAAGAATCAATTGCCATTATGCCAATGTTGCCATGCAAGCTACTCCGTGCGCTGCTACTGGTACTGCTACTGGTACTGGAACCGGATTTTTTTGAATTTTTGGGTTCTAAGTGGTGTATGGAGATGGTACGCAAGAGTTGGGGCGACAGAGGGAGAATCTTTTGCTTTTGGTCTTGTTTTCTGTAAAACTTCTTTGGAATGAAGGATTTCAAGAGGGCTTTTGATTTTCCAGAAGATTTTTTCCTGGAATGGCGCTTCGATGTCATCTGAAACAATGCAAAACAAGCATGAGGAAATCTCAATTTCTAACTAATTTTTACTATTCTGTCTGGTTAGGCATTCCTGATTAGATACCGAACTAAAATCAGTATCAAATACATCCAGTATATAAATAACTAGCAATATATCCTGAACCAGTGACTCCTGAGTCCTGACACTTATATGGACTAACTGGTACCAAATAAAAAAAAAAAAAGAAAAAAGAAAAAAAAGTCAGACTTACACTTGAATCACTATCCATATCTGTCGAATCACCGTCTTGACTGAGCAATGGAAAATCCATACCTTTTGATTTACTTCCTGAAATTGTATTAATTCGAATAAGCATAATGATAATAACATTTGTTATCGTTTCAGTCTTAATTAATTACCATGTATCACTGTATCTGTAACTCGGTATTGGTCACGAACTGATACACCATATTTTGAAAAGACCGGTACCATCGAAGATTATCTCATTATAATTTCAGCAAAACTCAAATCGGTATCATACCTGGGAGGATTTTGAGTCTGCGCTGAAAATCGAACCACTGAATGAGAGCCCACCTGCAGCCCCTGAAATCTCTCATATACACATGCGACTCCTGATGTTGCAGCGATGGCCCCGCCATCGAATAAGCAGCCGATTCACACCAAATTAATTCCAAATTCCTTTTTTTATTTTCTTTTTATATATCCGAATCGACTTTGTGTCTTTGCCCAACCTGTTCCGGAATCGAAGCAAGCAACAAAGAAACAATACAGTATCAGTAAAATTAACCTTTGTTGTAAGTAAATATAAACTTATAGTAACAAAAGAAGGGCAAAAAGTTTCTATTTATAGAATAAAGTATAACAAAACCATGCCAAACTATCACAAAAAAAAAAAAACCAACAATATATCAGTATATGATCTGATTTCCACTGATTGTTTGGCAAACAAATTTATCCAAAATAGGTATTCCTTCAGAACTAAATATGTGTCTCTTTGGTAGCTTCTGCCAAGTATTTCTAGAAAGGAATCCAACTAAATAACTTTGATCCAATAATAAACACACAAAAGGGAGATCAAAATCCAACCAAGATTTCAACTTTCCTCAGAGATATAAAAACCCAATAATATCCTCAAACACTTTATAGTTTATCCCCAATAGCAAACAAATAAAGAGAAAAAATCATAAAAATTAAAAACAAAGACAGCATGATCATATTCATACCTCTATGGGTTGAAAACAGGAAGCTAATTCTGATTATTCCTTCCTGAAATCCGTCAGAATTATATTATGGGTTTTCCCAAATTCAATCAATCCCTTTGCTCTTTCTTCTCTTTTCTTTTCTCCTCCCTCCTTGGTGAGTGGCGTACGCCGATGCTTTTGAATGATTCCTTCTCCCTTTCTTTAATTGAGTGTGTTAAGGGACCAGTGACTGGTCTGTTTCAACGGGACTTAATTAATGAAGGCAGATTAAAATTAATCTGACATGATTATTTAATGTAATGTAATGTAAATCTAATTAGTCAAAGCAGCATACTTTGATTAGAAACTTAGAATTAATATATATATCATTGAAATCATTATATGGGTGTGCTGTTACTGTTATGGTTTGTTGTTGTGATCCTTGGCGCGCAACTAACTCAGGTGAGCTCAGCTCTGTCTCTCCAGTTCAATATTAAATGGGAGGTGTTGGATTTTTATCCGCTGTCATAGTTGTGATAGCATGCGGTGCCATTACACCTATGATAGTAGGACCCATTAGATTTTTAATCCCTCCTATCTGCTAAAATCACAACCGTTAAAATCAAATCCGATGGCTGTTATAAACTATGGCAGCACCCTGCCATCGTTTTTATGGCAGCAGATGCAGACTCAGAGGTGTTATATAGTTGGGGAACTGATGCATAGATACAAGAAATATATTGATTGTGTTATTATTATGTTAAATGTGTCGATACTTAACTTATCTTTGTAATATGTCTCAGTGTATTTTATAAGGTAGGTTGCATACTAAAACCATTAATTTGAATATATTCTGATTTGATATGAATACTACTATATTCAGTATCAATTTTAGTATCACTTTTGATATTTTGATATCTTTGTATATAACCTTTTTTTAAAGACTTATATATCTTTATGTCACTGATGGGTGCTCTCCTGTGAGTAATAAATGGAGAGAACATACTGTACCTCTGATTTCTTTCTTTATTTTTTCTTTATAATTGAGAGCAATTTGATGCAGATATTATGTTTGATGTTTCACAAATGAAAAACATGAATAAATAAATCAGATAAACATTCCAAATTAATTCTAGAATGCCAACTGACAACGACAGGGTTGCTATTTCTCTGCATTGCTTTTTGACAAATCCAAATTGTGTTTCCAGATTTTAGGGGGGCAATATATATATGAGCCCAATCAATAACGACAGAGATGCTTTTCCTTTATCCTTTTTTATTATTTAATTTTTTTAAAGGTTTCTGCACAATTAATTTAGTTTTTTTTTTAAATTTTTTGTTTCGGCAGCAAATTAGTTTGTGAGAAATCAAAAAAGTTTGGTAATTAGTAATAATTTCATAGACAAAATCTGAAATCTTTTCTGAACAAGGAATAAATACGCTCATCATGTCCCTTTAATAAAGATGAAAACACTTTCTGGGGTTCCATTTTCCTTTTTCTTTTTATTAAGATTCTCATTAAACTGACAAGTCATGATTTTTATGTCAAAAAACAAGTCATGATTTGTTCTGAATCATGTGCTGACAGCCAGGTTTTTTTGGGTGACAGCATAAAAACAGATCAATAAAGATATATATCTAGCTGCCTGCAAATGCAAACACACCTCCAGCTTTAGAATTTCATTTTAGTAATATAAATATGTAATATGGATTTAATATATATATATATATATATGTAATATGGATTTAAAAAATATATATATATATAAATATGCAATACATGATGATATAGCTGCTGTGCAAAATTGTTGTTGTGATAATAATATAATATAATACATATTATAATTTCTAATCCATACTCCATAATTCTCTCAGCTGCTCATATAAAAAATATGAGAAACATATATATTGCGTCATTGAAAAATCGTCCATACATAAATAAACATATACGGTATACGTCCTGAAATATAACATATATATTCTGAAATGTAACATGTAGACATTATGAATAGCTTTTCTGTGGACAATAAGTATTACTCTAAAAAGATCTTAACAAACCTGAATGGGAATTTAAGAGTATTACTCTAAAAAGATCTTAACAAACCTGAATGGGAATTTAAGAAACTATTAACTAAGAAGTGTAATTTATTCTTTGGCGTCAATTCTGGAAAAGCTAGCAGTACTGGTTGATGGAGGTGCCATTGTTGACTGGACGTCTGGACCGGTCAAGATTGACTTGCTGCTGGTGTGTTTCACAAACTGGGTCAAAATGTTCTCCTACTACACGAATTCCATTCCACTGTTATCCCAATTTGGATAACATGACCCTGTTATTCAAATATAGGCCATCAAATCAAAATCAATGGATGGGATTAATTACGAAAAAAGCCCCTTATAATCTTAATTTGGTCTATCGGGCCGTCCATTTTCCATATTAGACAAACAGGGTCCTGTTATTCTCAAAGAATAACAGCAGATTCGGACTCCTCCTACACACATACAGTATGGGACCAATTAATCTGATGTTTGATTTGTAGTTATGCTAGACTGGCTGAAGTGAAAATGATGGCATGGCAGGCTGATATTTAATCCGGTCAATGCATGAATTCAATATAAACGAAACCAACAAGATGACTTGGATTTGTATTCAGATTAATATTCAATAATAATTGTCATGATCAAATTTTTGACATAATGAAAGACTGTTTTGATTGCTGTATGCAATTTCTAAATTTCTTATTGGTGCCTAAGTTGGTTATAGAAGAGTCTTCTACATCTATAATTGTTGTATTATCAAGTCTGATCTACCTACCAATTAACTATTTGATTCACAGTTAGTGATTTTAAAGAGCACATGTTTAATTATAGATAATGCGTGTGTATTAACGTTCATATAAATTATTCTAGTCCCCTCAGACCCTTAATTTAACCATCCCAACAGCAGCGTTCATTCAAAGTGTTTATTTTTTATGACCTACGTCTTCATATATACAGTTTTCATATCTAGTATAATCGCCTTTCAAACCTGTGTAAACTGAAATACTAAAATTTATTTTTTTATATTGATATACACACAAACAGTATTTGGTATATTCACCTTCGGTATATGTTGGGTGGGGGCGACTAGAATTTTTTATAGATATTTTTATATCGGATATATTCACAAATATTATTTGGTATAATCACTTTCGAGGCGGCGTATGAAAAGGTACAAGTAGTGTATATGATAGAATATGAGAAAATCTATTGGATGAATTGAGATTTTTTAGTCACGACCGTTACTTTCAAAAGAGGGAGGCTATGGTACTATTAATAGAACAAATTTGTCGTGCTGCGGCTCTCATATTATAGTTATGAAGTCCAAATGGTCAATTGAAACCGCTTAACATGATCTCCATATACAAATATCATTGTAGACAAAATTTTATATTTTTTGGTACATTTTTACTATTTATTTAGATAATTAGAAAATGACTTGATTTAAACATTATGAACCATTCAAAAATGTAGTTTTTTTTATCTATCTAAAAAAATAGTTTAAAAATTTTAAAAGTTATAAAATTTGGTGTATAACAACATGAACATACAGAGATCACATTGAACGGTTCGGATCAACCGTTTGAACTCCAAAAATAATAATATAGAGCCATAGTGTGGAGCACTCCGTACTATTAATAGTACCATAGGCTCGCTCTTACAAAATTGATTAAGAAGTTCATTGCTGTCTGTACTCCGTAGAGTGTTACACAGATATTAATGGGCTCGAAGTAATAATTATTGGAGACAGACACCAGCGAGCCCAATTGATCAAGATGTTATTAATGCGCCTCATAATTATATTATTTCCGGCGAGTTAATTTGATCTAACTCGTATTTATATACTGACTATCTGACATCATATATGTTTTATTATTTTAAGCAAATTGCATTAAGTCAAAGGATCAACACCCATTTTGAATCCTCTTCTGCTGCTATGTTCATTATGTTTTTTTTTTCTTTTTCATTTTATGTAGTTGATAACTGTGTCTTAAAAAAAAAAAAAAAAAAAATCAGACCACGCGGATTGTTATCCTCTGACCTATGGCAATAGCCATACTTGAAATCTGAACCGTTCATCTATATGGACGTCTCAGATTTGTCTTGATTACTTTCTCCCAATTTGGTTGAATGAATCAATCCACTAAACCCATTTGCCACTTCACTCACCGCCGATCTGGCCTACAGCGCCTCCTTCGACCCTCCTCCTACCCCTCCCTTCGACTCTTCCGCCTATTTCCAACCCGACCACCTCTCCCCCTCTTCCTCCCTCTCTCCCTCCTCCTGGAACCACCGCGCCATCAAGCGGAAGCTCAAGCCTGGCGAGCTGCTCGCCCGGCTCACCTCCTCCTCAAATCCACTCCCCGAGCACCTGAGAGAGAAGATCAGGGAGCAGGACAAGCAGTTTCAGTCCCTGTGTGATGATCTCGACGAGGAGCACAAGGCCGCGGCGTCTGCCGTCAGTGAGACCATGGAGATGATCCGCCGCCTTAACGACGAGAAGGCCGCCGCGCATCTGGAGGCGCGCCAGATGAAGCAGTTCGCGGACGAGCTCGCTGCGCACCATGAAGAGGAGTTGGATGAGCTGGAGAAGGAGCTGGACATGAAGGACAACACCATAGCCGACCTCGAGGCGCAGATGAAGGTGTACCGGGAGCGCATGAAGCAGCACGGCATTGAGCCGAACGGTGAGTCGGAGGAGGAGGACGGGAGGGGCATTGTGGAGAAGCCGTACGACAGCTTGACTGAGTCTCGAACAGCAAGTACCAGATGTACCATTTAGTGAAGTGGCAAATGGGTTTTAGTGGCCTGATTCATTCAACCACTTCAGAAATTGGGAGAAAGTAATCGAGACAAATCTGAGACGTTCATCTATGTGAACGGTCCAAATTTTAAGTATGGCTATGCTATAGGTCAGAGGATAACAATCCCAGAAGGGCCACCTAATGGACTAATCGGACCGTTTAATCGTTCATTTATTTATTAAGAGGTGATAATTGTCTCTCTTAAAAATCCTCCTTATCAATCCCCCATTACATTAAGGCCTAAAAATTGTTTTTAATATACAACAACTATTTTTAATGGTCATAATGTATGTCGTGTATATAATTTGTTCATACTTTATGCTCTATCATTGTGATTGGAAGAAGACGAGCGAGGCGACTTATATATTTATGGGACTCGTATTAAAATGAATAAAAATAATTTTTTTTAAATTATCTTAAAATAGAAAATATATTTTAAAATACAAAACTTGGTTTGACAAATTTAAAAAAGATTATATTTGAGTAGTTTTAATGGACTATTGATTTTTTAGGAAAAAAAATATGAATTAGTACGTGGGAGCTGGAATATTGTGAAAATAAAATTTGTCATCTATGAAATTTCGACTTAGGGTACTCAATAAAATCTTCAAATAAAATATTGTGATACAAAGATATTTTCAATTTTTAGAAGTTTTAATTCATCATTTGAATTCTCAGAAGTGGCCTGAAAAATTAAAAATAACATAGCAAATATTTGCTATGCTATTTTCAAATTTAACCTCTCCATTCCTGACCGGTCATCATCCATCCATCGCCATAAAGCGACGACCGACGAGTAACTGACAACCTCCCTCTATAGAGCAGTACAGGACAGGACATCTGCCGTCTTAGAAAAACTGGAGACATAAACCAACAAAAAAAAAAGCTAGAATAGGCGAATTCTTCTCTATATATTGGATATTAAATAAATATACACCGTTCATTTGTCTGAATCGGATGGTCTGGATATATTCTTGGATATATTTTTAGATCACAAGTAATAATAGAGATTTGATCTATCAAATCTGAACCGCCTAATAAAAAATGAACGGTGGTCAACAAAGAATAGAAATATCAATCTTTTATTGAGGAGAGAAGGGGAAAAAGAAGGTAAAACTGTAAAAGGAATATCAATCCGCCTTCAACAAATTTGAAGCGAATTCAGAGCGATCGAGTCAGAGTCGGCGAGGAATAATCCGATCGGGCGGAGATCGATGGCGGTGGCGGCTACGGAGACGGAGACGGGCGAGTTCGCGCGGGAGAGGCACCTGGCCTTCGCGGAGATGGTGGTCCGGGAGCTGCCCAAGGAGTACGCGCCGCAGGAGATCAACCACCTGACCCTCGCCTACTTCGCCGTCTCCTCCCTCGCCCTCCTCCGCTCCCTCCACCTCGTACTGTTCGCGTCATCATTATATCCCTAATCTTTTTTTTTTATGTTGTGATGATGGCAATGGCAATGGCAATGGCAATGGCAATGGCAATGGCAATGCAGGGTTGGATTGTTGAGTTTGATGGTAGAATTGAATTGGTTGTGTTTTGTTTGTATAGGTTGATAAGGATCAGATTGTTAGATGGGTTCTGTCCTTCCAAGCAAAACCAGATGAGATGTGCCATGAACAAGGTATATATAATTTTTCCCTTTTGAGTGATTCGGCTATGGATCAGCTAAGCAACCTTTCATTCTGAATCGAGCAGTTCTTATCAAACACGTCTCTTTAATTGTATCTAAAAGACATATCGTTACCATCCGATTATAAAAAATGAACGGCCATATTTTATCCGCTCCATAGCAAAATATTCCCTTTTCTTTTTCCAATTTCTATGTTTTTTTAGTACTTTTGTTAATTGTTTACTGTATTAATTGTTCCCAGTAAACCATGCAGATTTTGATCAGTCTTGATTTTGTAGGTAAATTTGTTGGGTTTTGTGGTTCGAGAAGTTCTCAGTTCTCTCAGGTAACTGTTACTCTTCTACTCTATTAATTTTATGTGTATTATCAGGCAAGCAAAACACATAGATTACCATACAATATTTGGTTAATATTCAATTATTCTAATGTTCCATATTTTAAATCATTTACATAATAAAATTAATCCGAGTAGTTTCTTCTTAGTTCATGGTTCTGTTAAAGGATGCTATATATATTCAATTCCTAATAGGTGATCCTTTTAAGACAACCATCTTTTTTGTTTCGCAGGATTCATGTCAAAGTGTGAGTAATTTAGCAAGCACCTACAGTGCTTTGGCAATCTTAAAAGTTGTCGGGTATGTCTTTGAGAATTTTGACTCAAGATCGATTTTAGAATCTATGAGAAAGCTTCAAATGCCAGATGGAAGGTAAACCAGTTATTTTAACATTTTTAATTTGTTTAATATAGTAGATTTTTAAGGATAAAGTACCAATATGTAATACCAGTATGTATTGGCTGCTACCAATTTTACGTCCCTTTTTTCAGAATCACAGCTTATTCATTTTTATTGTTCAAATGCTATGTGAGATAAGAGCTGCTTAGCACAGTCATTGTATATACTTTAAGGGTTAAAAATGGGCAGAATCTGAGTTGTATGGGGCTTTGTTTCATGATTACTGGAAGATCAGTGTTATTTAGAGCAACAATTAGATCTCATTGAGTTTTGCGTCATTACTAATTACCAATTGAATAGTTGGCCCTTTTGATATATTGACCTTCTTAGGAAACAGGTGTGCACTTACCAGAAAAAAAAGTTATAATTCCAATACTATAGAATGGTTTTGATTAACCCTTTGAGAACATTGCTTTTTCTACTATCACAGTTTTATGCCAATTGATTCTGGGGGTGAGACGGATCTTCGATTTGTTTATTGCGCTGGTACAGTGGCTTTTATTATGTATTATCTTCCTGTTTAATGTTTTAGTTTCCCGTATATATTGGAATACTCACTGTTTGAGTTTCAGCTGCAATCAGTTCCATGTTGAATGATTGGTCTGGAATGGATAAAGAAAAGGCTAAGGATTACATTATCAAGTGCCAGGTTGGCATTTCAATATCCAAAAATATTAAATATGTATTGTTAAATGCACCTCAGAATTTTTGCTGATAATTATTTTATACTATTTTTTTCCCCAGTCTTATGATGGTGGTTTTGGCCTGATGCCTGGTTGTGAGTCTCATGGTATGCATTTTAGTTTTGTTCCTGCTGGTTTCTCTCAGTAATTATGGTACAAAAACAATGTTAGTCGATACTCTGCTATCACTATGCTTGTGTTTTGCTTTGTATTATGAAGTTATTTACTATTTAAGCCTCAGTTTTGTATAACTAATTCTTATATATGATTTTTTATGGAAATTTTGTTCTTATTGTTTCCTGGAACCCTGAATGAACAATGAATTCTAAACTGGCTTTAGTATGACAGGTGGTGGGACATATTGTGCAGTTGCTGCTCTTTATCTCATGGGATTTATCCAGATTGATTGTAACAATGGTGTATTGCCTAGGTGTACTAATATTGATATACCTTCCCTTGTTGAATGGTGTTTACAGGTGAAGTATTACTATTTTCAAATTTACTTATTATCAGTTTCTTAATGCGCTTTTGCTGAATCCAATTTATATTTTAGAGGCAAGGGGCTGATGGAGGGTTCCAAGGCAGAGCTAACAAGTGCAGTGATACCTGCTACGCATTTTGGTATAATTCTTATCTGTCACACCTGTTATGTTATTGTCAGCACAGTGTGGTGCTAATAGTAATTGTTTATAATTGTTGGGTGTAATAATAAAACTCAAATTATTTAAAAGCTTAGCCCTTGTTTGCTGATTAACTGCCTCATCTCATTGCTAGGGTTGGAGGTACAATGAAGATGTTGGGGCTATATCATTTAATCAACCAATCAGCACTTCGTGAATTTTTGTTATCTTGCCAATCGCCGGTGAATGTTCTTATTCTTTCATATCTACTTTTTCATTCCTTCTTTCAGAAACAAGAATCCCTGTTTAACTTGGATATAATATTTGCTTCTATTACATCTTCATTTTTCAGTATGGTGGGTTCACAAAGTTCCAGCGTGAGGTAATACCCGATCTATATCACTCCTATTACGGATTTGCAGCACTTACCTTGTTAGAGGAGAAGGAGCTTGACCCTCTTTGTGTAGAACTGGGTCTGGCTGTATTTAATCAGTTGTAGAGGTGTATTTTTTTTGCAAAAAAGAAAAAAATAATGCTGCATTTATTTCTATGCTTAATTTGGAAAATTGTAATGTGTGTAGATTAGAAAATAGAATAGATTAAAGAGTTTAGGAATCTGATTGTCAAGGAATCCAATGAGATGTTGTAAGTCGCATGGTTTCAACTTGCCTTTTTGTACAAGCTGATTCAAAATTTCGAATTTTTGTTCTCAAAATAGATGATATGCTGATAGTCCTTGTGTCTATTAGATCAGCTGTAAACATAATGCTATTAAACATATGTGCTGATTTAGGTTTTGAAACTTTTTATTTGTTTGGTATGAAGATTGGTACTTGATTAAAATGTGTCGTATGCGCACACCATTTAAATGAATATTGCATCTTTGTCGTCCAGGAAAAAGATTGGATTCGATATTAAAATAAAATTTGAACAATTATCGTTGGGATCAAAATGCTTAAGTTTATAATGAATTCGATATTAAAATAAAATTTGAGCAGTTTTTGCAATCATGTTTCTGGAGAATCAAGAATTGCATAGTAAAAGTATTCTTCAGTGCTGGATGAAACTTTTTTTCCATTTAGTGGATTGAGTGATTGATGTGGATACCATCATGCCAGTGTAATTTTTCACAATTAATAGTAAAGATTTTTCTGCTTCCGATTTTAAAATATTAATAGTCGATCCAAACTTATTCATCATGATATTCATACACAATTTTACTTAGAAACCAAATTTTATATACTATTAATATCAGATGCACGCTACAGTTGTTTCTCGGAAAGAAATATATAAAGCAACGTATTATTTTTCTTATTGATAAAAAAAAAAAACCAATAACAGTCCAATGTATAATCCCAAACATGCTGGTCGGTCAGAAGTCAAAACGCACTATCAAAATAAGTGAAGGCACTTGGTGCCGAGTGGAGCAAGTAACCTTTCATCTAAGCTACTGGTAGCTATTTAACGAGAGGAACGATATTAAAACTTCATCATTTTTTGCGTACATGTTATTGAGATTATTTAGAATACATCTAGTTTAGATTTTTCATTTTATGTATAGATAATAAGATGGTTACCATGAGCACTAATGCCCGTGGTTATTGGATCCCTCCTCATTTAACAATATCTAACCCCCAAGTTATTATAATTTATAATGTCATTTTATTACAATAAAATCACATATAGACGTGAGTAAATCTAGCGTGCTTTTAGGAGTACGGAGGCCTCCCGTGCTCATAACCCAAAAGGCATACTAAACCATCATGAAATTTTGATTTATCATTCTCATTAAATTCTTTATATCAAAATCTCTTAGGATACAAAAATTTTCTATTTTTTGAGTTTCTTAAGTATATATTTTGAAATTTTTTAGAATGACCTCAAAATAATAATAAAATAATGTATAAAACTATGTCATCTTTAAAAAAATACAAAAAAAAATACTTAAAAATCTCAAAAAATGAAAAATTTTTGTATCCTACGATATTTGATATAAAGAATTTAATGAGACCCATAAATCAAAATTTTGAGATGATTTAGTATGATTTTTGAGTTAGCAGCATGGGAGGCATCCGTACTCCTAGGAGCACTATAGTTTTACTCTATAGACATAGTATAGCACTTGCAGTTTCCTGAAAATATTTATAGCAACAAATTAAAGCCCATACAAATTAAAAGCCCAGTATAAGATAATATTGTCAGTCGTAAATGTTAGGTTGGTTGGGTATAATCCGGGAATCCTGGACTCCTGGTGGACGGTGGACCTGCTTGTAAATTGTAATACGTACGGATCCTGCTTACCAGGTTATCGATAACTCGACGATAGCGTAGTTTGTAAAATATCTGAATAGCTCGACAACCAAAATAGCTTACGTACGCTGCGGTTCACGGGAGACCAGGTCCGCCCGTCTTTTTAATGGCGGATTTAGGAATTATAATGATAACTTCATTTAGGAATTATTATTATTATTATTATTATTATTATTATTATAAATATATTAAATATATTATTATTATTATTATCATCACCAACATCATTATGATCACGATCATCATTGTCACCATTATTTTCTATACTATTATTTTCACTTTCGAAATATTATTATTTTCAAGATAATATTTTTTGCCACCGCCATCGGCATTGAGTTCTACTTGGTTTCATTTCTAACCTACCCAAACTTGTTAGGGACTAAAGGCTTGGTTGTTGTTATTGTTTTTTATTAATTTAATTAATGTAGAAATGTAAAAGGGAAGGGAAGTTGATAATTATTATCTTGACTATGAAGATTCATAAAATATAAAAATCTTAAAAATGAAAGGGAAATGATAATTGTCCTCATTAAAAATCCTTCTTATCCATCTCTCAATACATTTTTAGTTCAAAATTCTTTTTCAAATACAAAAAATCACTTTTATCAGTTGCATTACACATTCTTAACTGAGCAAGAGACTTATACCTATACAATAAAAAGATAAAAAAAGTTCACTCAAAATATATGAGAATATGAGAGAGAAAGAGAAAATATTACAAAGTTAGTTTGGGGGATAGATAAGAAGAAAATGAAGAGAAACAAAGATAATTTCTCAAAATGAAAATAGTTTATGAATATATTCTATAAACTTAGATTGTTGCATAAAAAAAAACTCAGAGATTGATTGGTTTTCAAATTTAATGCCATTTAGGTATTGTTCAACAACCATAAAAAATCATTAAATTACGATCACTACAAAATTTATAAAATATTAATTATATTCAATTAATCAATATTGAAATCAGAGTAAATCTACGATGCTCTTAGAAGCATGGATGCCTTCTGTGCTTTTAACTCAAAAATCATACTTAGTCATTTCAAAAATCTAATTTATGATTCTCATTAAATTCTTTATATCAAAATGTCCTAGGATACAAAAAATTTCTATTTTTGAGTTTTTTAAGTATATATTTTAGATTTTTTTAAGAAAATCTCAAAATAATAATAAAATAATGTATAAAACTAGGTTATCTTTAATAAATTCAAAACAAATACTTACAAATCTCAAAAAATGGAAAAAGTTTTGTATTATAGGACATTTTAATTTCAATACAAAAAGTTTAATTTCGAGATGATTAAGTATAATTTTTGAGTTAGGAGTATGGGAGACCCGTAGATTTACTCTTGAAATCAATCACAAATTTTATAACACCATAAAAAATTAAAAAAATAAGCCTGAGCCCGGTGTACCGTCAGATTAAGCAAGCAAGCAACCCTCCACTTTCCACTCTCCAGTCCTCTCCAATTCATATCCTCTACTGCGCAGTATGTTACTGCGCAGCGTTTCAACTGTTGGATATGCTTTGAGATTCGTGCAACCCAATCTCGAAAAAAGCTCCCCTATAATCCTGATCGTTGAATCGCTGCGCAGTAAAATACTGCGCAGCAGAGGATAAGCACTCGGGACTACTCTCCTCTCCTCTACTCGGATAACAATAACAGCCTCTCAAAGAAAGCGAGCGAGCGAGCGAGAGAGTGAGAAGAGAAGCGAAGCCACTTCCCCTCCCTCCCTCCCTCTCTCTCCGCTTTATCCCTTCCACGCTCCATCTCCCCACGCCCCACCGGAGCGAGGATGGCGCAAGCTCTCATCTTCACGCCTCTCTCCCCGCTCTCCACCCGCCAGGGCCACCGCCTCTTCCCCTCGCGCCACCTCAAGCGGACCGCCGTGAGGGTCAAGCTCAGCCTGGGCGATGTGATACCTCCATTGGCTGCAGTGGGTGCTGATGCCCGGGCGGTCGGGGAGAGGATCGAGGGTTTGGTCTACACTCTGGCCGATGCGGCTGCCGCGGTGGCCGCGGACCCGGCTGCTACCGATGCCGTGGCGCCGCAGAAGAACGGCGGCTGGTTCGGGTTCATTTCCGACGCCATGGAAGTGGTGCTCAAGGTGGATTTTCTTGCTTGCTTGTCTCTTATGTGTTGAATTAGTTGTGGCTAGGATTAGATTAGATTGCAGTGTTGCTGAATTGAATGTTGAATGAATCTTATTGTATGTATGGATTGTATGAAGGTCTTGAAGGACGGCCTCTCGGCTCTCCACGTGCCGTATTCGTACGGCTTTGCAATCATACTCCTCACCATTATCGTCAAGGTTGCAACCCTACCTCTCACAAAACAACAGGTGAGCAGTTTGAAACCCTTAATTATTTATCCCTATTGTCAATTGCTCATCTGGCAAGAGGAACTTATGGCACAAGATTTTGTTTTACAGGTAGAGTCGCAGCTCGCGATGCAGAATTTGCAACCAAAGCTGAAGGCAATCCAACAAAGATACGCTGGCAATCAGGTTTTCTTTGGTTTCTTGTGAAAGTGGAAATTGGATATATTTTTTTCGTAAAATTAGATTGCGGATTATGATTTGGTACTTGTGTGCACTTCAGGAGAGAATTCAACTCGAGACAGCTCGATTGTATAAACAAGCTGGAGTCAATCCTTTGGCAGGTTCTTACTCTATCTCTAATTCTCTACCCTCCCTTTCCAGCATCCCCACAACCAATCTTGCCTTGCTTGCTTTCTGTCTTCCCCACAGTCTCCCTCCCTCCTATCTCCATTGTGGTTTTGAAGAATCCCTTTCTTTCTTACGCTCTCAATTTTTATCTGGTTTAACTTAGAATGCATTAACAGGGTGCTTACCAACTTTGGCAACAATACCTGTCTGGATCGGTTTGTACCAAGCTCTTTCAAACGTAGCCAACGAGGTATGTTATTATTTTTATTCTATTTAGTTGACTTTTAGTATTTTTCTTTCAATGAAATTAACATGTTATATTATGTTTGTGAATTGAAGGGGTCATTTACTGAAGGGTTTTTCTGGATACCATCACTTGGTGGACCCACCTCAATCGCTGCTCGTCAGAGTGGCTCTGGCATTTCTTGGCTCTTTCCTTTTGTGGTACTTTTTCAATATTCAAATTTCATCATTATTTGAAGGAAATTGAACTTTCCTTTTATGTAATATTTGTGCTTGGTACGGACAAGCAAGGTGGTTCAGACTTCAGACATAATTTTTAATCTGAGTTTTTTTTTTTTTAGTTAGTAAAATTGGTACATGGCTTTTTCTTAGTACATCTTCCTTTTACATCCTAAATCAAGCCCTTATCCAACAAACTGTACCCTTTGTGCTGTGTCTAACCTAAGATTTATCCTGTACAACTACCTAGATTTGACAACTCTTGTATACAACATTACAACTATTTACAAAGTGTCATATCTGTTTTATTTATATGTATATATTTTTTTCTCAGGATGGGCATCCTCCTTTGGGTTGGTCCGACACTATAGCTTACCTGGTTTTACCAGTACTACTTGTAGTTTCTCAATACGTTTCTATGGAGATCATGAAACCTCCTCAGGTTTGTTTTTCAGTTTCCTTTTCTTTTTATATTTCTGTTCCTTCTCAATACAATGCTATTATACTGGAATAATTTTCCGAAATGTTAAATCTTAGTTGTGCAAAGATGCTCAACTAAGACACAAAGGTCCTCACTGATTCTCTGTCTCCAATCAGATATAATAACTTCTAAATCAAACTGAACAAGAAAAAAATTAGTTGCAACCTTGTAAATAGTGCATGCCAACACAACAATATGGACCAACTTGACTGGAGCAGTACAGAAACATTATACTTGAATCTGGGAAGGTTGTGAGCTATATTATTTTCTCACGTTAAAAATATGATTCTTACAAAGTATGGGTATTTGCTGGTTCTTATAAAGTAATTTGTTTTTCATTGATAGAATGATGATCCTGCAGCAAAGAATACACTTCTAGTTTTCAAATTTCTCCCTCTTATGATTGGCTATTTCGCCCTCTCTGTTCCGTCAGGTCTATCAATTTATTGGTAATTCCTTGTTATAGAATTATACTTTATGATAATTTCTTTTTTTCTTTATTATTGTTTTTTCATATGACTCCCAATAATTACCATGCTGCAACTCGCACATATCAAGCATTTTTCAAAAGCCTGCAGAAGGCACTAAAAGTATAGATATACATAAACCTTTTACTCTTCTTTTCAGGTTTACAAACAATATTCTTAGCACAGCACAACAGGTGTGGTTAAAGAAATTAGGAGGTGCTAAACCTGTTGTTAGTCAAGATGGAGGTGGCATTATTAGTGCTGGCCGTGCAATTCGATCAGACCGCGGTGACAAGTACTACTACTGTTCTAATATTTATTTAATGAAAGCACCTTTACAGGTTTTAGAATTAGGAATTTGCGTACATGGTCAATATCTGTTAATTTCCGTTGCCTAATTGGTGAAACATAATTTCAACTGTGCAACTGAGCCCAATTGCCTAACAAGAGCAGCTAGCCTCAGTTTAGGAAATATATTACAATGAATTCAAGCATACACAAGGGCTGCTTGCCATAAATTGGGCAAGTAAAGGGATAAATTAACTATTTTTGGCCGGTAACACTACAGATGGTCATCGACATGTTTCAATACTGACTTTTTCAAAAAGATCCTTGTCAAGTTGTGTTTACCAGTCGACAATTATTTCTTTCCAGGTTTAAGCAGCTAAAAGATGAGGAAGATAGAAGAAAGCTTGCGAAGGGAGCTTTGAAAGCACAAGGGTCTCAAACTGCCGGCCCCACTTCAGATTCTGATGAAGATTCTGACAACGAAGCAAGTTTTGAGGTACTGCTCTGCGGAAACTTTTTCTTACCTGTTATTATATATAAATTAATTTGTTGGGAATTTTTACATCCATTTACTTTGAACTTGTATACACTTTGAAAAGTTGCGAGCAATCAGTAATCTTGTCTCCAAATATGTTTCTCAGAAGGAAGAAATAGAACCTAGCTACAGTTCAAGTACCAGCAAGCAGCTCCCAAGTTATTCTCAGAAGAAAGGAAAGAGGTCAAAGAGGAAGCGCACCGTCCAATGATTTTCTTATCATTTTTCTTTCTTTTCGGCAATTTTGGTGAAATTGCAAAGCTTATTAGTTTTTTGCAATGAAAAGAAGCATCATATAGCTCAGTATTCTGCTGTTGGGCTACTTCCAAAGGGGATGAAAAATGGTCAATCTTTGGGGATAATTTTCGGTGCCGGGTCTTAATATTGTAACAAGTTGCAGGTAGATGAGATCTCTCGTATTATTTGTGAATGGTTTTTGTAATTAAAACTTAATCAGCATGATCCGTGTACTAATATGCTTACTCCGACTCTATAGGTTACTAAATTTTGTAAATCCTTATAAACGGAAATTAAATTAAAATGCAGGACAATTTTCTTTTAATCTGTTGCTCCAAAAACCAGTAATATAACGTCACCAGCTTATTATCTCCAGGAACTGCATGCCTACATGTACGGATATAGGATTCGAACTAAACTAATTACCTTTGTTTTTGTTAGAATGTTAGTAAGTTGAGAGTAAGCACTGAGGAAAGATGATATTTCTGTTAGGATATCAAGTAGTAGAAGTGTAAGACTACTATACAACTTATCATTGGGTCATATCATGATAAGAAGTAGGTACGATTAGTTAGAAAAAAGGCCAAGAAAAATATGCAAATCATCCGTCTTTTTCTCAAAGAGAGGGAAAAAAAAAAGGAAAAATGATACTATTATAGTATTATAGGACCAATTGGATTCTATCTCGCTTCTTTCTGTTGATATCAACAGGACGGATAAAAATCTGCGAGTAATACTACCATCCGAATTCATATCGTCTGACATAGGTCATGTACCGATCGGCACATATACCGTTGGATCTCCTCGGGATTCGGTATAATCTTTTTGGGTTCGGACAAACATGAATCCCGAGGAGATCCAACGGACCATGTGCCGAATGGCACATGACCTGTGTCAAATGATGATCTACCATCCCCATTTCTAAAATCCCCACCAATCGGAGCCCTCCATGTGTCCATCAAACTCAACTAGTCAACTCCCCCAACTTCCAAAACAATTCCAACGCACATCAACTATAAGCCTATAACCAACTATAAGTCTATAACCAACTCGATATCCCATTATTTCCATACACGGATATTACCCATATTCAAAACTCTCGAGTCCCAACTCCCGACTCTGTTTCGATCTTGCTTCTCCTGTCATCATCGTGTCTACCACCGCTTGTTTCTATCGCATCTCCCTGATCGCAATCATCACCACTCCTCCGGCAGTCCGGCCGCGATTGTTGCCCACTCGTTCTTGCCCGGTCATCGACTGCGATCATCGCCCGATCATCCGGCTGCGATCATCGCCCACTCACCGGCTGCGATCCTTGCTTCCCGATTATCTCCTTAACTTGTGTTGTTACCTTGTAAGATAAGAGTGAGAAATGACAAGGCCACATATCCGATCAAGATCAAGCTTCCACAAAGCTGTTCGCGAAATAGTAGTCTCGATAAGAGTCAACAAACTATTCTCGAGAAGGGTCTCAATAGACTTGAACACGATGATTAAAAATATTCACATTATTAATATTAATATCATAAAGTATAAGTACACAAGAAATTGAGTATAAATAGTGATACGTTATTAAATTGATGATGAAGATATTATATTTTTCAAATATACGTATATCGATTTCGAATGTTAACTATTTATATTTTGGCGGAAATGTTTTTCGATTTTGGATGTTTGGACACCTAACAAAACATTCTTTTAACTATCGCGGACTAAAATATTTCATATATTTTTTAATATATTTTTTAAATAGTATCGTATAGAAAATATTTACACTTTATCATATAATAATTTATACTTACAATATTTACTATTTACTTTGTCTGTTACGAAAATTATTTTGTTGGCATTTATTTGGTCAAACTAGGATTTAACTTGAGGATTTTGGGATGAAATGTTTTTTTTTTACATTCTTGATGTAGGACAATTTTTAAAATTTTTATTTATAGATATTTATACTTTTGATTTTTTAATATTTGTACTTCTTTTGTAGGTATTATTACTGATATCGGTTTTTTATATTTTTCTAAAAGTCATGTAGTAGCTATTTATATTTTGCATCTTGACTTTAAAGATGGATTGATCAAATTTGGGGATTTGATTTGGGAATTTGTATTTGGGGATAAGTATCTTCTCCCAAAATCTGCTGCTTTTCTTTTGAGAAAATAGAGTCTGCTTTTTCGATCGGACGGTCGGGGTTGGTTGCCGCACCGATCCTAAAGTACTTCGGTATTTGTTGCACCGATCTCAAAGTACTTCGGTGTTTCTCAACCGTCGGATCAAGAAAAGCAGGTGATCCCGATCCCAACAGGACATAGGATTAGAGAAATATCGAAAATGCGTGTATATGTCCATAAACATATTCGAATGTAACAAATATATCCGATTTTGTAACAAATATATCTAATTTTGTAACATATGGACGCTAGGATTTATTACGAATTGTGAACTTTCTCTTTATCACGTCTATATACACGCAGAGACTATTTGGATTTGTGTGTGCTACAACAAACTGAACAAAGTACTAATTACCTACCTCTCATGTCTGATGTCTCTTGTGTAGTGGCCCACGAATTGAAAGCTTCTTAATTTCCAGAGTTCTTAACACTACTGCTGAACTTCGGTAAATGCTGTTCATAGTTTTTTTTTTTTTTTTTTTCTGAATTCTAATCAAATAAAAAACAATTAGTCTATTGTACATTTCCCCCCTCCTAATCAATATATTGTTTATTGATACTATTCAACTTCCATGGTTGCCAAGACGTGTCAGACACAAATTCTCCGTTTTTTTCGTTTTTTTTTTCCCCAACTGGCCCTAGAGGTTTTCTAATATGAACAGATTCAGACCCAATCAACATCACTATCAGTTCATCATCAATGGGAATTGGAACCAATGGTTAATCAGCTTCTTAATTTGTGTTTGAAAAGTAAAATCTCAAACTCAAAAGCAGAACATGTTACTTAAACTTAACCAGGGCAATTTTGGAAACCCACAAATGCTTACATATGTACTTCCTCCTGAACGACTGGTTTGTTAGGCTGTTATATACGAAACCGATACCGACTTCTCGGATTCCTGCATCTGCTCTGTACAAGTACCAGCACAGCACAGCTCCATCACCATCCTTATAACCAACTTCCTCCTTTGAATTGGAGCATAACATAACAAGATAATGGCGCACGGAGATTTACAACATACGCTTCTAGACGACCGTGCACCTTCCCGGCGTACCTGGCTGCGATCCACAGCCGTATCTGTTGTAATAGGTAGTAAATTGATCTTGATTGATTGTATTACAAGTCCTTAATTTGTGATGTATTTATCTGTTACGAGTTACGACTGAACCGTAGATGATCCTTTTTTTTTTTTTTTTTTTTTCAAGGTGTTATTCTATTCCTGATAGCAGCATCCTACTCAGTGACCTCCAGTGACATCCACATCGTATCGTCATTGCGTCATGCCGGTGCCGGAAGTATACTGAAAAGCACAGAGGGGCCGAAATCAGTCCAATCAGAGATCGGTGTAGTGGCGGCAGATGATAGCAGGTGCTCTGAGATAGGAGTTCGAATGCTTAAGTCCGGCGGCCATGCTGTTGATGCAGCCGTGGCGGTCGCTCTCTGCGAAGGCGTCGTTCACCCTGTATCTAGCGGCCTCGGCGGCGGTTCATTTATTGTTGTCAGAGACTCGGTTTCTGGCGAGGCTATGGCTTTTGATGCCAGAGAAACTGCTCCGGCTGCAGCCTCCACAGTAAGTTATCTTTGTATATGATATGATAATCAGTTCATAATAAAATATCACTGTTGTAAATTTGTATTGTGCTTTTTTTTGAGATAAAAAAGATAAAGAGTTTAAGCTATCTAATTTAAATTTCTATAAAGAACCATCTTTCAAATTGAACTTGAGAAAGTTCGTATGGAAAAACTAAGAAAATTAATTAAGCTTGTTATCATATTTTATTGTATTGTTTTATTGATTAATTTTGTTTGAAATAACAGTTCAGGAATCTTATTTATTTATGGGTATCATTTGTGAAAAGATAAGATTCAGGGATTCCAGTCTTACATGCATCTATGATCAAATGGCATGACCAAATTTTGTTGGTGTGGAATTTTCTTTGAAAAGATAAATTAATTCCTGTCTTTTTCAGTAGGTGTCATTGTTTAATTTCTGGTGGTGAATTGTTGTATGATTATCTATTTTAATTAGGTTGTCATCCTATTTTCAATGATTTAAAACTGACATTTGTCCTTATCTTGCCTCAGGAATATTGAGCAGAAATTTATTTAACAAGTGATTATGCAACAATTCTTAAGATTTTTTTTAGCAGCAATTTTCAATTTTTGCCATTATATTATGATGAATGAACAGGACATGTACAAAGATAATCTGAATTCTAAATCCAGAGGTGCACTTGCCGCTGGCGTTCCAGGTGAGCTAGCTGGTTTGCATGCAGTGTGGATCAGGTACGGACGACTGCCATGGCGGGACCTCTTTCTTCCTTCCATTAAGCTTGCCAGGGATGGCTTTGTCATAGTTCCATACATAGCACAGGTACAGTTACAAGCTAGCTAATTTTGTAATGAACGCGAAGCTGTCAAGTGTCAACCATACTGACACAATTTAGACATCTCTGTGCCAGTACATATTAGCTACAATTTCCGTACCAGCTGAATAAATTGTGTAGAGAATTCGAGTGGCATGACGGCAAAACTAATTAGAGCTCACACAATAATTACGACGCGTAGTGGTATCACACTTTACAAAACATAACTTGAAAGATATAATGAGATCAATTTTCAACATTAACTCAGAACTGAGCTGCGCAGATCCTGGTTAACATACTGACTGACACAATTCTAATCGGCTTGATTAATAGGCAATGAAATCAAAGGAGGCACTGGTCTTAGCAGATCCTGGTCTAAGGGAGGTCTTTGCCCCAGGTGGAAAGCTTCTATTAGTTAATGAGACATGCTTTAACCCTAAGCTAGCTGACACACTAGAGGAGATAGCAGAAAAGGGGCCTGATGCTTTTTACAAGGGGTCCATTGGAGAAAGTTTCATCAGTGATGTCAAAACTTTAGGTATTTGAAAGGGTTAAGGTTATATCAATGTGTACTTGTCCAAAACCCTATAAAAGGGTTAAGGTTATATCAAAAACTCCGTAAGATCTATAAGATATTCATATAGTACAAAATGTAGGTGGTATACTAACAATGGAAGATTTGAAAGAGTACCAAGTAGTGATAAAGAAAGCACTGGAGATTGAAGCAATGGGCTATACATTACTTGGCATGCATCCCCCCTCTAGTGGTACTGTTGGTTTGGCTCTGGTATTGTTCGTTGTCCCGTCCTATTTTTGTCAGTTTTAGCTTTACAATATTTTCTTGTTAAAAGTTCGATTTTGGTCATTAAATTGTTGCATTTGATTCATATTGGTCTATGAAGTATGAACTATTTTTGTTTGAATTAAGAAAATCCATGAATTGTTGCATTTGATTCTAAAATGATCGCTAAACTATTTTGAGTCAAACAGGTCCATGTGGTATTTGGGTTGGTTTGTATTGCCCCTTCTGTTGACTTTTTATCAATACTAACTGCTATAATTTATGAACTAGTTTTGTATCAATTAGTATAACCAGAAATTAAAAAGGGAGCAATATGAACAAAACCCAAAAATTTATGGATCAATTTGAAAAAAAAAAAATTTAGGGATCAATTTGAACCAAACTAATAGTTTAGAGACTAGCTTACCAGATGCAATAATTCAAAGGCTAATTTGAACAAATAGTTGAAGGTCCAATATGGACCAAATGCAAAGTTAAGGTACCAAAATTGAACTTTCTTCTATTTTCTTTTATTTTGAATAACATGTGCCAGTAAACACATAATGGTCAGGTTATTAGTATTTAGTATTTGCTGGTACCAGATTGGCTAATTTGGTGCAGCAAATTTTCTCAGCATTTTAATAAAAAGTAAATTGAGCATTGGTCTGCTCATATGCATTACCAGTATTGTTAAATTTGAATTATTACTAAAGTACTAACTTCGTATATTATTTTTTATCTATTTTGTAGATTTTGAACATATTAGACAATTACGGGTCGGTACAAGCTGTTAGAGGATCATTAGGTCTACACCGGATAATAGAGTCCATAAAGCACATGTTTGCAGTAAGAATGAATCTTGGTGACCCTGATTTTGTGAATATAACCATGGATGTTTCCGATATGCTTTCTCCATCATATGCAGCCGAAATTCGACAGAAAATTGTTGATAATGCTACATTTAGCCCCAGCTACTACATGCCTAAGTAATTCTTTTGCACTATTTAGTGCATTAATTTATATAGCAATGTTATGGAGTTGTCCCAGTGGCAATTATTCTTTGTTTTATAAATATATGCTTCGTCTTATCAGATGGAGTCAATTGTCAGACCACGGCACAAGCCATTTTTGTGTGGTAGATTCAGATCGAAGTGCTGTATCAATGACGACCACAGTAAATTCCTATTTCGGCGCTGGAGTATTATCACCTTTGACAGGCATCGTATTAAATAACGAAATGGCTGATTTCTCTGTGCCATCGGAGGTGACACCGGATGAGATGCCACCAGCCCCTGCCAATTTCATCAAGCCAAATAAACGGCCGCTTTCTTCCATGTCACCGTTAATCATACTAAGGGTGAGATTTTCCTTTATATTTCTCTAGTTTAAGTTAACTGCCAAAGCTTATATGTAAGCACCTCATAAGGATGATCATATCCTTGAGGCACCTACTGTCAGTACCGAATTGTACATCGCAACACCCAAAAAATAGTATATGGTAAAAGAGACAGAATAATGAATAGCAATACCTGCACAAATCAGCATGCGTCTGATAGTGAATAACTGGATCTAAAAAAGTCGAAAGATTAAATTAATTAAGGAAACTGAAATGCATGAATTAAGGTAAATGTATATTATGGCAGATAATCGAAAAGTAACACAAAATTATATTTTATTTGCATCCTATATAGGTTTATCTCTCTTTAATTACCTCTTAAATTATATTTTATTTGTACAGGGTTTAAACATTAAATTTAAATCTCTTTTATTTTATGTATTTGGAATAAATGATTTATCAGGAAAACCAGCTAGCTGGTGTGATAGGAGGCAGTGGTGGATCAAAAATAATACCAGCAGTTCTTCAAGTATTTCTGAATCATTTTGTACTTGGAATGGATCCTTTAGCTTCAGTGCAGAAATCTAGAGTTTACCACTCGGTAAGTTTAGCTCCTTTTGCTTTCACAGCAAATTTTTCCTTTAACTGAACCTAAAATTTACAAGAAAGAAACACTATGGAGGCATTGAAGTTGAATCACTTTATAAATGTTGTCCATGCAGTTGATACCGAACACGGTTCGATACGAGAATTACACTGCAATAGATGGGGAAGTGATAGGATTCGAAGAAACTGCAAAATTGTTCTTGGAAGAAAGAGGCCATGTACTGGAGAACACATCGTCCGGTGCAGTGTGCCAGTTGGTGGTTCATGACTTAAGAGAAGCTATGCAGAATTGTAATGGAAATGGAAGAAATCAGAGGAAGATTTTGAGAAGTAAAAGAGGAAATAGTGAAATTTGTAAAGGAGTGCTGACTGCTGTCAGTGACCCAAGGAAGGATGGAGCCCCTGCAGGACTATAGTTCATAGTTCATTATTTTATTTGTAATTATATTCTGTACAGATTTAAGTTTTTCATTGCAATACCTGTAAATTCAAAGGTGGCGAATCCGATTGTATGCACAAATAATATTCATAACGGTCATGTTCTTATATAAAATAGAAAGAAAAATGAAAAGAATAGGGCAATGTTATTGTAGACCCTATCCTTTGTTAAGCAGCAGTTGAAGTACCAACTGAATTCATTAAAAGTTATACTTGACTTCAAGACGGGAAGAACAAAACACACAGATGCTTATAACTAATCAAGTAAAACAAAATTTATGCAGTTAATAATAAGATCATATTTTCCTCAAAAAAAAAAAAAATAATAATAATAAGATCATATTATCGACAAGACTATAGCAGCCCGCTTTTATTTCTTTATTATTATTTTATACCATCCATGATCCATCATCTTGTAAATGGGGAACTCAATACGAGAATTACAATTGGGCCTCAAATGGGCTCAGTACGCAAGATCCATTATGAGCTCATTATGGGCCTTTTTGGGCCTTTACATGTCGTGTCGTAATAGACGTGGCCCCATCACTCCCTCCCCAAAAAAAAGTTTTCTTGAGATAAAAAAAAGAGAAATTATCTTTGCCCCTTATCTATCCTCAAACTAAATTAGTAATTTTTTCTCTTTCTTTTTCATACTCTCATAATTTTGAGTGAATTTTTTTTTATTCTTGATATTTCTATTGTATATATATAAGTGTTTTGTTCGATTGAGGATGTGAATTGCGACCGGCAAAAGTGATTTGTTGTATTAAAAAAAATTTTAACTAAAATATATTGGAGTGCGGTTAAAGGGGTTTTTAAGGGGTGAATTTATCAACTCCAAACAAAAAATAGTTTTTTTTGAAAGTGCAAAAAAAAAAAAAAAAAAATTTGTTAAAAGTTACTTGTACAAATGACGAAAAATTATGGGCCTTTTCTGTGTGCACTGTGCAATAACGAAATTTCCTCTCGTGCCCCTTGTCCAGTGGACTATCACTCACTCCATCACTATCAAATAAAAGCTACTTTTTTCAATCAAAAAAATAATAAAATAATAAAAGCTACTTTTCAGAGTTTTTCACAATTAACTGACTTGGGTAAATGCTGTTCAAGGGTTCTCCCAATCAAATAAAAAAATAAATAGAATTCAGTTAAAGCACGCATGGCATCTTGGCATGGGCTTCTATCATCTATATCCAATGTACAATACGCAAGAAATATATTACTTCAATGGTTCATGGTTCCAGGTTGCCTAGTCGTGTGAGACACAATTTGTCATTTTTTTTTTCCAAGTAGCCCGGAGATCTCCCATTTTTCAAAGACATGAAAATGAAATCAATCTAAGGGATCCCCAATCAATAGCACACATAATTTGGCCGATATCATTTAGCAATAATAATAAATAACGTTTCGCTTCAGTTTACCTCCTTCCCCTCTGAATAGTACAAGTAAAAACATCAGATAAAGGAAAACATGTATAGCCTAATATGTAAGTATGCCAACCATCCAACGTTCTAAATGTTTATTGGAAACTGTTTCTGTAGTGTATATGTTTATTAGAAAATGATATTTATTAATAGAAAGTGTATATATATATATTTACTGAAAAATAATATTTATTACCAGAAGAACATTGAACGGTTGGATAAGTAAAAACGTCGGACGATACCTATCAATGACCATGGGCCAGGCCTAGATGAAGAAAAAAAAAAACAAAAAAAGAATTGGAAATGCTTTCGGTTGTACCTGTAACTGATAACGACTTTATTTCAGGATTCCTGCATCTACTTTTGGGATCGGGATCACCTGCTTTTCCTAAAAAGAAAAGCAGGCCCTGCTTTTCTTGATCCGACGGTTGAGAAACACCGAAGTATACTGAGATCGGTGCAGCAAATACCCAAGTACTTTGAGATCGGTGCGACAACCGATACCAACCATCCGATCGGAAAAGCAGACCCTGCTTTTCTTCTCAGAAAAGCAGCAGATTTTCATCCTCTACTTTTGTACAATTGTACCAATACCATCACAGTAAGCAAGATTCCATCCATTCCTCTTTCTTACCTCTCCTCTCCTCCCAAATTGGAGGATAACTCAACAATGGCGCATGGAGGAGACTTACACTGTACTCTCCTAAACAACCATGACGAGTCTCCCCGGCGCACCCGGCACCTGCGCTCCGCAGCTTCCTCGGTACTCATAGGTACTTAATCAACCTTGATCATTGATTGTTCCAGCTCTGATCTCCAGCTTTAATTTGTATTAATTAGCTAAAATAATGGAGAATTAATGGGGATAGAATTAGTCAATTAGATTATCACATCATTCTCACTTAGTTCTGGAGAATTTTTTTTTTTTTCAGGTGTTATGCTATTCCTGATAATAGCATCCTACTCACTGACATCCAGTGACATCCACATCGTATCTTCGTTGCGTCATGCCGATGCCGGGAGTAGATTGGAAAGCACCGAGGGGCCGGATTCAGTCGAATCGGAGATCGGTGTGGTGGCGGCGGACGATAGCAGGTGCTCCGAGATAGGAGCTCAGGTTCTTAGATCCGGAGGCCACGCGGTCGATGCTACCGTGGCGGTTGCACTCTGCACGGGTGTTGTTCACCCTACCGCTAGTGGCCTCGGCGGCGGTTCGTTTATCATTGTCAGAGACTCGGCTTCTGGCGAGAGTCTCGCTTTTGACGCCAGAGAGACTGCTCCGGCTGCGGCCTCCACTGTGAGTTGTCTTTATGGTACACTGATTTATCGGTTCATAGTAAGGTATCAGTGCTCTGGTGCTACTTTTAGGTGGGAATTTGTTGAGGGCTGATAGCCAAAATTAGCAGTATCAATTTGTATTGTGTTATTTGGAAATTGGGATAAACTATAAGAGTGAAAGCTATCTCACTTAAGTTTCTATGAATAACATCTTGATTGAACCCGAGAAATTCCATACAGAAAATATAGATTTTTGGCTACTATGCAATAGCTTGTTCTCATATACACAAATGGTATATAGAAGTAGAGGTGGCAGAACCCGACCTGACCCGACTCGAACCCGACCCGACCCGGTATTTTTCAGAAAGTCAAACTGATCCGACCCGATCCAACCTAACCCGAAACCGATCCGCCCCGAGATCAAATAGCATCCAATCCAACTCAAATCAACATACGATCAAAAAATGATATAAAAATTGCCCGACCTGACCCGCCCATCACCCGACCTGACTCGACCCGAGATATTCTAGAAGGTCAAATTGACCCGACCTGCCCGACTTGAACCCGACCCGCCGGCCCGATTTGCCACCTCTGTATAGAAGTCACTCTCTAGTTCCTATATATATGATTTCTGGTGGTGATTCGTTGTGTGATGCTCTCTCTTAGTTTAGCATCCTATTGTAACTTGTTTTAAACTGATATTATTTCCCCATTTTGCCACAGAAGTATTGAGCAAATTAAGTTCTTTAACAAGTGCCAACACTCGTTTGTATTGTTCCGGACAGCATATAAGTAATAGAAATAATTAGGATCGAGTAGTACGCAATAATTTTGACGGTTTTTTTACTGGCCTTTTTTTTATATTTACGAAAAAATGGTCATATTATGATGACATATGAGCAAATGGAACAGGACATGTACAAAGATAATCCGAATTATAAAGATAGAGGTGCACTTGCCGCTGGTGTTCCAGGTGAGCTAGCTGGTTTGTATGCAGTGTGGATCAGGTATGGACGACTGCCGTGGCGGGACCTCTTTCTTCCTTCCATCAAGCTTGCTAGGGATGGCTTTGTCATAGTTCCATGCATTGCACAGGTACAGTTACAGTTTACATGCTCCATAATTTTGTACCACTTGCATGTGGAGTGCCCGACCCATACTGACACAACTAAAAGAGGGCTATGGCAGTTCATTTTAGCAACAATTCTGTACCAAATAAATACCACTAGAGACTAGAGATTTGAATGGCATTGCAACAGAATTAACTAGAGCTAGCATAGCAATGAAAAGGTACTATTATACTGGTACTGCACTTTACAAAGCAGGAGTTGAAAGATATGAGACCCTTTTTGAACTTCAACCCAGAAGTTAAGCTTCTCAGAAAGCGGGACATGATGAAATTGGATAAAACTAACTCTTCTAATATTCTAATTGACTTGTTTGGCAGGCAATGAAATCAATAGAGGCACTAATCTTAGCAGATCCTGGTCTACAGGAGGTCTTTGCTCCAGGTGGAAAGCTTCTATCGGTTAATGATACATGCTTTAATCCTAAGCTAGCTGACACACTAGAGGAGATAGCAGAGAGAGGGCCTGATGCTTTTTACAAGGGATCTATTGGAGAAAATTTCGTTAACGATGTTAAAGCTTCAGGTACTTGAAACTTTTCTTCTATTGCTGGATGTGTATTTCTCCAAAACACTACTTTTTGCTTGTGCTTTTCCTGGGTCTAGAAGGGAAGGGAAGGGAGACAATGGTAAATGAGACAGAATGGGAGGTCAGAACTTGTGGCCTCCAATTTGGGGGGTAAAGAATTGTGTAAAGATTGAATAGAAGAAAGTTTCCGGTTACTCCATTCACTTTTTTCACGCTCCATAAGAACTATAAAATTATAAAGTTTATATACTACACATGATACAACTGTAGGCGGTATATTAACAATGGAAGATTTGAAAGAGTACCAAGTAGTGATAAAGAAAGCACTGGAGATTGAAGCAATGGGCTATACATTACTTGGCATGCATCCCCCTTCCAGTGGTACTGTTGGTATGGCACTGGTACTGTTCCTTATCCCATTCTATTTTAATTTGCTTGAGCTTTACTATATTTATTTTATTTTGAATATCATGTGACAGTAAATACATAATAATAAAGTTACTGCTGGTACCCAATTTGTTAATCTGTTGCGGAATATTGTGTCAGTATGTTGCACAACCTAAATAGAAGTGTTGATCTGCTCTGCTATGCAGCACTGGATAGTAGTATTGTTTAAAGCATTTAGGTCTGTCGCAAGTAACAAGTCGAGATATGTTTAAGAAACACTGTTTACCTGCGTACCCTTATTATAACATTTAAATTACTACTTTCTTTTGTTGTGATTTCGTAGATTTTGAACATACTAGACAGTTACAAGTCAGTACAAGCTGTACAGGGATTGCTAGGTCTACACCGGATAATAGAGTCCATAAAGCACATGTTTGCAGTAAGAATGAATCTTGGGGACCCTGATTTTGTGAATATCACCATGGATGTTTCCAATATGCTTTCTCCATCATATGCGGCCAATATTCGGCAGAAAATTGTTGATAATGCTACATTTAGCCCCAGCTACTACATGCCTGAGTAATTCTTTTGCACTACTGAGTACATTAGTTCACCTAGTAATGTTATGGAGCTATCCCGGTGGTAGCTGTTCTTTGTTTCTTATATATATGCTTGAGGTTTTATTAGTATTTCATCTTATCAGATGGAGCCAATTATCAGACCATGGCACAAGCCATTTCTGTGTGGTAGACTCTGATAGAAATGCTGTATCAATGACAACCACAGTAAATGACTACTTTGGTGCTGCGGTATTATCACCTTCAACGGGCATAGTATTAAATAATGAAATGTCTGATTTCTCTGTGCCATCGGAGTTGGTACCGGATGAGATGCCACCAGCCCCTGCCAATTTCATCAAGCCAAATAAACGGCCACTTTCTTCCATGTCACCGTTAATCATACTAAGGGTGAGATTTCTTTTATATTTATCTTTTTTGAGTTAACCACCGGTCAAGCAAATAGTTAAGCACCTCATAAGACTTGCCATATCCTTGAAGGCATCTATTGTCAGAATGGCATATGGCAAAAAATGACTGACTCTTGCTAGTCGCTAGATATACTGTGTCACCTTACGTTTATAAACCGTGTTTCATATGAACTTAAATTCACAAATCAGCATGTATCAAAAAATGAATACCTCGATCTAAAAAAGTCAAAAAATTAAGGACAGTGAAATGCATAAATTAAGGTGCATTAATGCATATTAAGGCAGATAATCCAAAAGTAACTCAAAAATATATTCTAATTGCATCCTGTAGGTTTATCTCTTTTTAGTTATCTGTTGTACAAGGTTTTAATATTAAGTTGTGCATTTTTATTCTATTTTGTGCTTTGATTTTCTATTCAAAGATTCCCACTTTGTCCTAAACATTCCAAAAGACCTCATCTTGTCCTAAACATTCCAAAACATCCCATCAGAAATTATCTCATTTCACGAGTCCAGTTTTCTATTAATTTTAGATTAGTAATATTGTAGAAAATAAGTGATACTTAAAAACTTATCTAATATATCTTTTCCTTATTTGGAATAATAATTTATCAGGAAAACCAGCTAGCTGGTGTTATTGGAGCTAGTGGTGGATCAAAAATAATACCAGCAGTACTTCAAGTTTTTCTGAATCACTTTGTGCTTGGAATGGATCCCCTTGCTTCAGTAAAAAAATCTAGGGTTTACCACCGGGTAAGTTGAGCTATTTTTGCTTTTGCAGTAAATTTTTCATTAAGTGTAGTTAAATTTACAAGAATAAAACACTATAGAGGCGTTGAAGTTGAATCACTTTATAAATGCTGTCCATGCAGTTGATACCAAACACGGTTCGATACGAGAATTACACTGCAATAGATGGGGAAGTGATAGGATTCGAAGAAACCGCAAAATTGTTCTTGGAAAAAAGAGGCCATGTACTGGAGAACACATCGTCCGGTGCAGTGTGCCAGTTGGTGGTTCATGACCTGGGAGAAGCTATGCCAAATTGCAATCGAAAAAATCAGAGAAAAAATTTGAGAAACAATAGAGAAAATAATGTTTGTAAAGGAGTGCTGACTGCTGTCAGTGACCCAAGAAAGGATGGAGCTCCTGCAGGACTATAGTTCATAGTTCATTATTTGTAATTATATTCTGTACAGATAAAGTTTGTCATTACAATACATGTAAATGCAAGAGGTAGAGGATCCAGATTGTATGCAGTGGTGCACAAATAATATTCAACACGGTCATGTTCTTATTCTAAATAGTAAATAGATAGAATTTTTTTTGATGTAGGTAAATAGATAGAATTGAAAGCTTATTTTCAGAGTTTTTAACATCAATGAACTTCCATCGGTAAAATGCTGTTCATGGGTTTTTTTGAGATAAAATGAGAGTCAAGCCACTCATTCGGGGTTTCGAACCCACGACCTCCCACACGGAGAGCGTTGCCTTTAACCACTAAACCAAAAACCGGTTCTTCCGTTCATGGGTTTTCCCTAATCGAATAAAAAGAATTCATTTTATGCATACAGGTCCACCAGTGTGGTCACAATAAGAACTCTTTTTTTTTTTTGAGATAAAATAAGGGTTAAGCCACTCAAATTTAAATGTCTATAAAATATCCCATCCAGATTTTGAACCCACGACCTCCCTCACGGAGCGTGTTGTCTTAACCACTAGAGCAAAGGCTGGTTCTTTACGATATATAAGAACTCTGGCGCATGAGTTTCAATCTAAAACGTGCAAGAAATAAAATAATACATTCTTTGGTAGCCCAAGTCCTCAGATAGATGCAATCTTGGGGATAATTTGGACTTCAGTGCCTGTGCCGGTGTTAATATTGAAACAATCTGCAGGTAGATGAGGACATGAGGTCTGTCGCATTATCTGTGAATTATTTTTGTAGTTAACACATTGTAACAAACAAGTACTATTATGTTTATTCTGACTCTATAGACTACTAAAATTTATAAACTAAATTACTAAGTAATATATTATTTACTTTTAGTAAGAGTTTTATTCAGGGCGAAGCCTGGAGTACAGCCGTAGACCCTAGTGGGGTATAAAAGCAGTAAAACCAAAATACAACCTATAATTGGATCACTTCAACATTTAAAGTGGGCCTAAGACTAGAAGTGAGAATAACCTGATTAAATTCGGTAAATCAGATCCCCGGCGTCAAGAAAAGAAAATAACAAATCTCAAGGAAGATATCATTAGCTGATAAAATGATGGACAATTAAATTATACTAGAGCTTTGTTTCTTAATAAAACTGGTGGGTCTCCCACTTTTGTTCAAAAAAAAAAAAAAAAAATTATACTAGAGCTGTGATCCGGGCTTCGCCCCGGAATAAAATAATAATACAAAAAAGCATAAATACAAGAAATAGATTTGAACTTTTTAGATGAAAAATAGTTGACAGTATATAAAAAAGGAAAAAAAAAGAACATAATTCTGTTTAGACACAAGGAAAAATCAAAATGAAAATAAAAAAACAACTTAAATTGTAACAACATAAAAACCCAAATGAACTACCTTGTATGTATGTAGTGCCTCCTTTTTTGCACTGCCTGTAGAAGTGAGCGCATATCCTCCGGAATGGTTAGTTATTCCAAATTATGGAGTGGTCAGATATTTACACCTAGAGTTAAAATACGGGCAGCCTCGATTTCTGTGTCGATTACATTTATAGGAGGGTTTTTGTCTCTGGGCAGTACTCCACCGTTTGGGGTATTCCAGGGGATGTCGATTCTGTACTAGTGCCACAAATTATTTTTCATAAGCCTAGTTCACAAGGAAAAATCAAAATGAAAATAAAAAACAACTTAAATTGTAATAATATAAAAACCATTCACTGTCCAGGCGGTACCTTATTTCAAATTCAGAAAAAAGATGATCGACTCGTGGAGAGTTATATTTGGTAGAGAGAGAGAAAGGATCTGAGGTAAACTCCTGTTTGGCAAGTGTAATAAGTTAAAGCGGAGTAAAACGTTAAATCATCTTAAATTAATGGTGTTTGGTGGTAGTGAAGTAAATAGATGAAGTAAAGTTGATGTTATGGGAAGTTAGCTGATTTTGCTTTGACTATTTGACCGGTCAGCGCAACAAATCTCACTAGTCCCAGCGTCCAAGGCCTTTTGGCCCGATTGGCCAGGGTAGAAAAGTATAATGTTTTTCGTGTTTGTTTTACACTTAACCGATTTTGGAGTAGGCATATATATGTAATTATATATATTTCTAAATCAAATAATCATATTTTTCAAACAAATATTTTATTTTTTGATCAAATATTTCATATTTTTTCTATCAAATATTGTTCAATCAAGTATCTATATTTATCGATCAAGTATTTATATTTCTCAATCAAGTATTCATATTTATTGATCAAGTGTTTATATTTTTCAATCAAATATTTACCTTGCAATTGTTTATATTTTTTTCTCAAGTATTTCCATAGCGAGTGTTTATATTTTGTAATCAAGTTTTTATATTTCTTGGTCAAGTTTTTCTATAGCGATTGTTTATATTTTTCCCTCAAGTATATATTTCTCGGTCAAGTATTTCCATAGCGAGTGTTTATATTTTTCTATCAAGTGTTTATATTTCTTGGTCAAGTATTTTCTTAGTGAGGGTTTGTATGTGCAATCAAGTACTCATTTCTCGGTCAAATATTTCCATAGCGGGTATTTATTTTACAATCAAGTATTTATATTTCTCGGTCAAGCACTATCATAACGAGTGTTTATATTTTGCAGTAGTGTTTATAATTTTCAATCAAGCATTTTAATAGTGAGTGTTTATATTTTACATTCATTTTAATTAATAGTTTAAATCATGTGTATATTTTGTTGTTAGTCGGAATTGATTGTAAAAAATATCATAAATATTTATATTGATTATGTTTTGTGTTGATATTTCAACAGAGGGTGTGTTTATATTTTTAAGCTAGGTGTTTATATTTTTAAGCTAGGTGTTTATATTTTTAAGCTAGGTGTTTATATTTTTAAGCTAGGTGTTTATATTTTTAAACTAGGTGTTTATATATTTTTAAGCTAGGTGTTTATATTTTTAAACTAGGTGTTTATATATTTGAAGCATGTGTTTATATTTTTAAGCTAGGTGTTTATATTTTTAAACTAGGTGTTTATATATTTGAAGCATGTGTTTATATTTTTAAGCTAGGTGTTTATATATTTGAAGCATGTGTTTATATTTCTAAACTACATGAAACATGTGTTTATAATTTATATTCATGTTAATTTCATTTTTTTTTTTTTGGGATTAGACCGTCTGTATTGTTATGCATATAAATAATTGTAACGTATGTATGTAATATATAAAAAAAGGAGTAAATGATCAAAAACGAATTGGAAAAAGATATGTTGTCCACGTCACCAAGTCAAATAATATATTTCATCTTGTATCAAAAACAATGAAATGAATGAATTCCATCAATTTTCTTTTTCGTTTTCTTTATCGGTTCAATCATTTTCTACAGGTAATTAATAAACCATTCAGATTTGGTGCAAGAATTATGAATACAAATTAGAAAACATGTACCTCACTACTCTGGTACAATCTTTATGACCTACCATCTTAATCTTATATACAGTTATCAAATGAAGAGAGAGGGAGAGAACATGTTACTTTATTCTTTGGCTGTGAAAGAGGGAGCGAAATGGAGCTGAATTTGGATTCAAATAAAGTCACGAATGTTAAATCGGCAGGTTTTGAACTGGGGTACTCGAGCGGGGTACAACAGTCAGGGTACACAGAGATTTTCTCTTAGTTTACTACACCTATATAGCTGTGTTAACTTACTACACCTTAAATCACTTCCGTTTGGTGACTTAAAATTGATTTAAGAGCTTAAATCAATTTTACTGGGACTACCAAACGCAGGGAAAGATTATAAGAGTAATAGAAAAACTTTTTATATCCAACTCAAGCATAATTACAGTAACTCAAAGAGATAAAAACGGTATAGTAAATAATAAATGCACCATTCCTCTTTCTTGAAGTAAACAAAAAAGAAAAGTAATAAATCGATTTACTTACGTGGCATGGTTGAGAAGACAATAATCCTACCCCTCTTTCTGAGGTATGGATATGTATTTTTATAACATGATAGAGCTCAAGCACCTACTTATTATTATTTAAAGAGGAGAGATTTATTGACAATGGTTATTTTGACAATTTTTTTTTGAGATAAAGAGGTTATTTTGACAATGACACTTTTCAAACATTTATAAAAAATCACAAAAAATCTTATAAAAAGAAATTTTTTTTATGGAAGTATTACTTAACTTATAGATCGTGATTATATTCAATTTAAGCAACATTTGATACCTCTTTAAAGATACATTAAATTTTAACCGTTAAAAAGTATATAAAATTTTGATAAAGCATCAAACGATATTCAAATTGATTGAAACTTAAAACATAATCAATCTATAAGTTAAGTAATGCATCTATAAAACTTTTTTCATTTTTAATATTTTTTATGAATTTTTTATAATTTTTTAAAGTCTTATCGTCAAGATTGTAAATATAGCCATCGTCAATGGATCCCTCCTCCTATTTAAATTGCACGTTATGATGTTCTAAATCATCTCTATGGATTGATTATCTTCTCTAGTTCTCTAATTAATTAGTCCACAAGTTGATTGGGGCGTATTATTCTAATGCAGATAACATGTATATATAAGACTCATGCTTTTCCGCTCGGCACCGTCGGATCACACTGAACGGTTCAGATTCAGTGCAAAAGTTCGGTTTTTAAAGTTAAAAAGAGTTTTCCCGAACAAATCTCATCCATTTTAATCTGACGGTGGCGAACAGAAAAGCAGGCCCTGTTATCCTCGGTTAGAATAACAGCGGAATCAGACGCATATACAATCAACCAATTTAGCGATGCATGTAACATGTTGCGAATTATGAACTTAGATACTTTATAATATTGATAATTTCATAATGCTGGGGTGGTTGAGTTATGGCACTTTCTATTGATAATGAATTAATGAGATAGGATGTGTTGCTAATTAGGAACTCTCTCTTTAATCTTTACTTATTTTATATCTGTATACAAATAGAGATTATGAATTTTCTGTGAGCAATAACAAAACTTCCTCTCATATCCCTTGTCTAGTGGCCTATGAATTGAAACTTGAAAGGTTATTTTTAAAGTTTTTAGCACTAACGAAACTCGGCAAATGCTGCTCATGGTTTTTTTTTTTTCTCCTTTTATCAAATAAAAATGATACATTTTATATATGGACACAAGTCCCCCAAAATTAAGATCATAAGAACCCTGACTCATGGGATCCAATATAAAACGTGTAAAACGTACAAGATATATATATATATATATATATATATATTGATACTTTCTTTGGTAACGGTTGCCAACTCGTGCTACACACAATTTGTAATTAATTGTTTTTCCCAAATGACTCTAGTAGAGGTCCACTATTTCTCATAGATATAAATATATTTTTTGGTGCAAGTGATAATGTTAATTATAAAACCGATCGATATATATATATAATTAAAAGACCATCTAATAGCACTGTTATTTTATGTCTGTTATCATTTAGCATTACCAGCTTACTTCCTCCTCAGTCCTCACCCCAAAAGTGAAAGCCAAAGCAAAACATAAACTTAAGTGGGGTAGATTCGGTAGTAGACCACATATTAGAGGTGACAGATTGTCGGCTCGGGTCGGGTTCGGGTTAGGTATCGGGTTGCTGACTGCTTGTATTTTTTTCGGTCGAGTCGGGTATCGGGTTGCCGGCTGCTAGCGTTTTTTCGGATCGGAATGGACGGGTTTTCCAGGTGTGGTCAGGATTTGGGTCGGGTCGAGTCGAGTTCGAGTCGGACAAGTTTTTCGGGTCGCATTAGATTTTGCCACCTCTACCGCAGATACTTCCTCTTGAACAACAACAATTGGTTGTATAAGTATAATTATGACAGTTACTCTCTAGTATGGACGGTATATCTTACTCTATAAATATGTGCAAGTGATAATGACTTCTGGGATCATTCATCTACTACTCTGTTATACCAATACCAACATAGTACCATACTAAGTTGCTAACCATTCCTCTGTCTTCATAAACAAACCAAATAAAAGGAGATACCAACATCCCTCTCTGTCTTACTTTCCCCTCCAAATTGGAGGATAACTAACTCTAACAATGGCGCCTGATGGAGATTTGCAGTACACTCTCCTTGACAGCCATGCACCTCCCCGCCGCACCTGGCTTGGCATTGTCGTCGCCTCTGCACTAATAGGTAATTTATTAATTAATTCATCTTGATTGGTTGTTCTTGATCAACTGTTCCTGCTCTGATATCCAGCTTAATTTGTACTGTTATTTATTCAGGTTTCATGCTATTCCTGATAATAGTAGCATCCAATTCATCAAATGCCGGTGCCGGGAGTAGATTGAAAAGCACAGAGGGGCCTGATGCAGTCGAATCGGAAATCGGCGTAGTGGCGGCGGACGATGGCAGGTGCTCCGAGATAGGAGCTCAGGTTCTTAAGTCCGGCGGCCACGCGGTCGATGCGACCGTGGCGGTTGCCCTCTGCACAGGTGTTGTTCACCCTGTGGCTAGCGGCCTCGGCAGCGGATCGTTTATCGTTGTCAGAGACTCGGCTTCTGGCGAGGCCCTGGCTTTTGATGCCAGAGAGACTGCTCCGGCTGCGGCGTCCACTGTGAGTACCCTTAATGATACACTGATTTATTGGTTCATAGCAAAATATCAATGTTACTAATTTAAGTTTCTGTAAATAATAACATCATTCGCAGAGGTGGCATATTGTCGAGTCGGGTCGGGTCGGGTTCGGGTTGACGGTTGCCGACATTTTTTTAGGTCGGGTATCAGGTTGACATCTGTCGGCATTTTTCAGGTCGGGTCAGGTCAGGTCAGGCGGATTTTTCGGGTCTAATCATATTTTGCACCTCTATTTTCGGGTCATCTCGAGTTTCGGGTCAGTCTGACTTTCCCTAAAAACAAGGATCGGGTCGGGCGGGTTTTTCGGTCGGATCAGATTTTGCCACCTCTATTCATTCGGGTCGAAACCGAGAAATTTCATTAGAAATTAGATCATAGCCTTTTTGCTGCTGTACAAAATCTTGTTCTCATATATACATTAGTATCACTTCAATAATAATTTTCGTTGAAATAACAGTTCAGGGGTCTTTATCTATTTATTATGAGGAGCTAGACTATTATACTAATGTTAGCATTTCGGACCAAAATACTAACGGCTCAAAATTTATGTTATCGTGTCCGAAATCACGATTTATGGTGCTCAATAAATTCTTTATATAAAAATATTGGGGTATACAAAAATTTTTCATTTTTAGATTTTTTTAAGTACTTGTTTTGCAATTATAATGAAAATTTTTTGTATTCTCCAATATTTTTATATAAAGAATTTATTGAGCACCATAAATTGTGATTTCGGACACGATAACATAATTTTTGAGCCGTTAGCATTTCGGTCTGAAATGCTAAAGTTAGTATAATAGTCTAGCTCTTATTATGAGTATTTGTATCATTCCTGTATGTGTCCATCATCAATTGGCATGACCCAAATTAATTTTGTGGGATTTTGATTGAAAAAGAAACTTATTGCTGTCTTTTTCAGTAGGTGCCAAGCATCTGTAGCACAAATGTGAAGTCACTTTCTGTTTTTTGTATGATATCTGGTGATGATTTGTTGTGTGATTATCTCGTTTAAATTTAGCCTCCTATTATCAATGGTTTTAAAACTGTCATTATGTCCCCATCTTACCATACTAGGGCTGGAATTACGGGCTTCGTCCGGACAAATAGTAATATATGAAAATAAATATTTGAATTGCTAAATAAGATTTAAAAAAATATATATATTTTTTATTTTTATAAACAATTAAATATATTTATTATGGTCTTATAAAATTTTTGCAAGCATAAACACTTAATAAATCTTTAAAATAGAAAATCGATATATATAACAATGTGATGTTGTGAACTTTTATTGTATGTGACGGGATTAATTAATTTTATAGCTATTATTTCAGTCTAACTACTCAAGTTGATAAGAAAATAATCAAAATATACATAAGTGACAACTATTTTAATTACTTATAATATAAAATATGCTTATAAATTAATTATAATCATTAATGTGGCATAATTATTTTTGATGCTAGAAAGTAAAAAAAAAAATTTGTAACACATAATTTTATGGAAGTTTTCTACCAGAGATCACTAATTATTTAGTAGCAATACTTAATTATACTTAATGTCTCTATGCCCTTTGAAATTCTAGTGAAGAGAGTAAATAAAATTTAGTCATTAGATTGATAGTTAACAATAGATCCAATGGCTAAGAAGATTAATCATGTGGCATGCCTTAGAAGATTTGAAATCTACCCATCTTTCTAGATAACTAGATCTGTGAATCGGGGGTTCGCCTCGAAAAATAATATTACATAAATTAATAGATATAAAAAATAAATATACATTTTTCATAAATATCTTTTATTAGATAAATATTGGACTTAATATTTTTTCAATGTAATAAATTTTTAGCTACATCTCAATCTATACAAAAGAATATAAAGAGTTGCAAATATTGTGAGTCTTAAATTATTCTTTAGGTATATTATATTGAAAAAAAATTAATTTGAGCCATTGATTAAGATAAATGAAGAGAGAAAAACAAAATCAATGGTTAAGGTTAATGATGATATGACATAGCTAAAAAGCTTAGTAGCTTACCCCTCTTCTCTTTCTAGAGTATGAATTATAGATTGTTTCTGAAAACATAAAAGAATAAAAATAATTAGGATCAAGGAAAAGAGTACACAATCAATTTTAAGACCTTTTTATCGGTTATTTTTTATTTTTAGGACGAAATGAATATATATGATGATAAAATTAAAAATTGAACAGGACATGTACAAAGATAATCCGAATAATAAAATCAGCGGTGCACTTGCCGCCGGAGTTCCAGGTGAGCTGGCTGGTTTGTATGCAGTGTGGATCAGGTACGGTCGACTGCCGTGGCGGGACCTCTTTCTTCCTTCCATCAAGCTTGCTAGGGATGGCTTTGTCATAGTTCCATACATTGCACAGGTACAGTAGCATTTACATGCTACCTAATGTTGATAAATTGTATATATTAGCAACAATTCTGTACCACATAAAATAGTACTTGAGAGTTGAGACTACAGATTTGAATGGCATGGTAACAAAATTAACTATAGCAGTAGAGCTTGAACAATGGTTAACAGGTATGATGCATATTGGTATCAGACTTTACAAAGTACAAGTTGAAAAACATATTAGATCAATTTTTGTACTTCAACTCAGAAATTAAGCTGCTCAGATAGGTAGACATGATGAAATTGGATAAACTAATTCTTCTGATATTCTAATTGACTTGTTTGGCAGGTAATGAAATCAGTAGAAGCACTGATCTTAGCAGATCCTGGTCTCAGAGAGGTCTTTGCTCCAGGTGGAAAGCTTCTATCGGTTAATGATACATGCTTTAATCCTAAGCTAGCCGACACGCTAGAGGAGATAGCAGAGAAGGGGCCTGATGCCTTTTACAAGGGGTCTATTGGAGAGAATTTCATTAATGATGTGAAAAAATTAGGTACTTGAAACCTTTCTTCAATTGCTCGATGTGTAATTCTCCAAAATCCTATGTAGTTAAGATTCTTCTCAAAGGCGCCATAAGATGATATATTAAGTGTATATACTACATATAAACAATCTGTAGGTGGTATACTAACAATGGAAGATCTGAAAGAGTACCAAGTTGTGATAAAGGAAGCACTGGAGATTGAAACAATGGGCTATACATTACTTGGCATGCACCCCCCATCAAGTGGTACTGTCGGTATGGCTCTGGTACTGTTCCTTATCCCATTCTGTTTTTACTTGCTTCTGATTTATAGTATTTTTTTAGTTTCTTTGAATATCATGTGACAGTAAATACATAAAGGTCAGATTAATGCTGGTACCATATTGGTGTAATCCATTGCGGTATTTTGTCGGTATCTGATGGAAACTATGCAGCGCTAGTATTGTTAATATATATAGGTCTACCCCAAGTAACCACTCAAGATATGTTTACGAAATATTGTTTAACCGTGTACCTTTACTGTAATGTTTTAATTACTAACTTCTATTATTTTGTAGATTTTGAACATACTAGAGAGTTACCGTTCGGTACAAGCTGTACAGGGATCGTTGGGTGTACACCGGATAATAGAGTCCTTGAAGCACATGATTGCAATGAAAATGGATCTTGGCGATCCGGATTTTGTGAATATAACCATGGATGTTTCCAATATGCTTTCTCCATCATTTGCGGCCAAAATTCGGGAGAAGATTGTTGATAATGCTACATTTAGCCCCAGCTACTACATGCCCAAGTAATCCTTTTGCATTATTTTAGTACATATATTGATTTATCTATTCTTTGTTTCGTAAACATATGCTTGAAGTTTTATTAGTACTTCATCTTACCAGATGGAGCCAATTATCAGACCACGGCACAAGCCATTTCTGTGTGGTAGACTCTGATCGAAATGCTGTATCAATGACGACCACAGTAAATTACTACTTTGGTGCCGGAGTATTATCACCTTCAACAGGCATAGTATTAAATAACGAAATGGCTGATTTCTCTACCCCGTCAGAGGTGACACCAGATGAGCTTCCACCAGCCCCTGCCAATTTCATCAAACCACATAAACGGCCGCTTTCTTCCATGTCACCATTAATCATACTAAGGGTGAAATTTTCTTTATATTTCTCTAGTATAGTTAACCACCATAGAGGTAATTAAGAACATCATAAGGATCGTTAGTTTACAACTCGATTAAGTTTGTCTCCTCAGATACTATCGCAATTCATGGGATTTCCTGTTTTCAACTAAATTTTGGTACTAATATTAGAAATAAGTGATAATTCTCAAAAGATATTTAAAATCTCTTTTTTTTCTTATTTGGAAATATTAACTTTATCAGGAAAATCAGCTAGCTGGTGTCATAGGAGGTAGTGGTGGATCATATATAATACCAGCAGTTCTTCAAGTATTTCTGAATCATTTTGTACTTGGATTGGATCCCCTTGCTTCAGTACAGAAATCTAGAGTTTACCCCTGGGTAAGTTAAGCTCACTTTGCTTTAATTTGCATTGAAATTTTTCATTATATAAATCAAAATTTACAACAAGAAAACACTACTAATTAAGGCTTTCAACTCAAAATGCTTTGTAAATATTATCCATGCAGTTGATACCAAACGAGGTCCGGTACGAGAATTACACCGCAATAGATGGGGAATTCATAGCATTCGAAGAAACTGCAAAGTTGTTCTTGGAAAAGAGAGGTCATGTACTGGAGAAGACATCAAACAGTGCAGTGTGCCAGTTGGTGGTTCATGTCTTGGGAGGATCAGCTATGCAAAATTGTAATGAAGGAAGAACAAACCAGAGAAAGATCTTGAGAAGTAATAGAGAAAATAATAAAATTTGTAAAGGAGTTCTGACTGCTGTCAGTGACCTGAGGAAGGATGGAGCTCCTGCAGGACTATAATTTAGTACTTATTTCTGTACAGATTAAAATTTTTTCATACCATGTATGCACAAATTAATAAGATTCAACACAGTCATGACTCATGTTCTTTGCATAATGAGTAAAGTAACAGATGCTGTCAATTGTACCCATCTCCAAACTTGGAAGGGGAAAAAGAATAGGGAGTGTGATTTTTGGTTTAAATTAATATTGTTAAATTTCTTCCTACTGCTTATAGTCGCATGGTTTTTATTTAGAAGTGCATCACAGTATATATCTTATTAGTAAGAGGAGGGATCCATTGACAACAGATAACTTGACAATACCTCTTTTCAAAAATTTATAAAAAAATCATAAAAAATCTTAAAAATGAAAAATGATTTATGGATGTATTACTTGACTTATAAATTGATAGTGTTTCAAATTTCAATCAATTTGAACATCGTCTAATGACTTACCAAAATTTTGTGCACTTTTCAACGGTTATAATTTAGCGGATCTTTAAAGAGCTATCAAACGTTGTTTAAAGTGAATATAATTGGATACATAATCAATCTATAAGTTAAGCAATACATCCATAAATCATTTTTCATTTTTAAGATTTTTTATGATTTTTTTATAAATTTTTAAAAAGTGGTATTATCAAGATTATTAAGTTATCTATTTTCAATGTATCCCTCCTCTATTAGTAATACTGAGGAAAAAATTGGCTTGCCTTTTGACTACTTATATGGACCCATCCATCATATAATCCCTACATATAATCATTGCATATTTGCATTTGCATGTCTAGTATACACCAGCTGATGCTGCCGTTACATTTCAAGTAGCGTGTGATTGAGTTAATACTAGTGCGTGTGTGTTTATTTGTGGGCTCCCCTGTCAATGTCTTGGGGCAGGTTTTCCTACCATAGAAAACTATGATAGCGGATACAGATCCTTGCATATTGAACAGCTGGACAATTAAAAATTAAGATAAAGAATTGAGCTGTGGATGTTGGACTGTCATCCTTGTATGATATAGCAAAATGAAAGTGATGATATATACTAATAGCTCGGATCCTCATTTTCAACTTTTTAATTGCTGCCAGCTCTATATGATCTTCATATGTAATAAATTTTATACTATTCTTTTTTCACTCTTTTAGAACGTCACTTAATCAAAATATTATAAAAAACTTTATACAGTATCAGAAAATAGTAAAAAATCTATATATTATATAATAGCTCACTCGAAAAAAAATTAAAAAGAATATGGCAATTTCAGATAATATGCTCAATAGTTTGTTCGGAATAAGAAAATATAATTTAGTATAGAATAAAGATATCGTGAGTTTAAACTCACAAAGCCTTTCCGTGAGTGCAGCTCCAAATTAAAATATATTAAATCATATCCAAATTCTGATTTATATGACTCACTAAATTCTTTATATCAAATTTTTTTGAATACAAAAATTTTCTATTTTTGAAATATTACAAAAATTTTCTATCTTTATAAGTATTTCTTTAAGATTTTTGAAATATGACTATACAATATTAATGAAATAATTAATGTTTTATATATTATCTTTACTATAAAAAGCATATTGGAAAAAATGACATGAAAGGGCTATCCACCCACATGAGCCGTTGATCATTTTATTGGATAGATCAGAACCATTGATTTATTTTAATGCCTGTTGACGTTAATGTCTCAGCCCATTAATATTTAAGATCCATATCAATTTTCTCAATATAAGGCCCATTACATAGTATCTTAAAAAATTATTACAAGAAATAACAATTTCAGTATCTTAAAAATATTACAAGAAATAAAAATTATTATTATTAAAATATTTTCTTCCTTGGGGCTCTTTACTAGTTTTTAATAAACGATACAGTATCTCTTTTATGTATCACTCTAATATGAAGAAGTGACAACAAAACAGCAATATAATTTTGTATTTTTCAACATGTGACATGTAATCTTGTATTTATAAAACACTTCACAATGAAGAAGTGAACTTAAAAAGAAAATATTTTTGTCAAAATTGATGCAGATATTTTTTAAAATAAAGAATATCTATCAATATATTAAATTGATATTACCTACTTATTACTTCTCAAGGGGCAATTTACAAAAGATGTGAGTTTAAATGGACAAATAACAAATATTAACGCTTCAATGGGTATATGTCTAATAAGTGAAGTTTTAACGGGTACATAAAATTTTTCCTTAATAATTTGAAAAAAAAATCTAAAAAATGGATATTTAAAGAAATTGTCAAAATAAAATTGCCAAGGGAGGCTCACAGTTTATGATAATTTTGTACAAATATTAATCAATTTTTACCTTATTTTGTCAGTCAATTCGACTAAAAGCAAAATGACACAGTCCATGACAGTGACAGTATGACACAGAAACATTTTTTTTTTTGGAAATGAATCAATGATTGAATGATAAATATTAAACAAACAAAGTAACAAACAGTGTCTATGAAAAAATTTCTCAACATTCCGGGTCGTTTAAGCAAACCATCCATCCATCTCTAGCAATTCATATCCTCTGCTGCGCAGCCCTTGAACCATTGGATATGCTTCCAGATTCGTGCAACCCAATCTTAACAAACCCCCTCTTATCCGCATCGTTGATTCGCCGCACTCTCAACTTTAAGATTTCATATCCTCTGTAGCGCTGCATTGTGTAGCACGGAATGCGAACCGTTAGATCATCTCGGGATCTGTGCTGACTCGAATCTCGAGATGATCTAACGGTTCATATTCTGCGCTGCACAATGCAGCGCTACAGAGGATGAGCACTCACTCAGGAGGCAAGCAAGCAAACACGCGACCGCCGATGGCGAGGAGAGGAGGAGAAGGAGAAGAAACATCGGAGACGAACCACCGCCAACCCCTGCTGCTGCGTCGCGACCTCCAAAACTAACCAACCCTAATTGAGGCGGAATCGGCGAATGGTATGCGACGATGCCGGAGGTCTCGACGAACCGCAGGTCCGATTACCTCGCCGCCCTCACGCAGGAGATCGAGCGCAAGCTCCATAAGGTTCGCTCGCTTCTTCCTCACTACTCTCTCTGTGTCGAATTAGAGAGGTTGCTTCTGAGGTTTAATCTGCGGTATTGATGTGTTTGTAGGCGCTGATCAATCATTCGCAGAGGCTCCAGGTTCTGCGGCAGCTCTTCGCCGATATTGCGCTTGAAATCGACGATCGGGCTCGAGGTTAACCCTCTCTTCATCTCCTGATGGCTCAATTTGACTAGTTTTCAATTGTTAATTGCTTTCTAATTTTGTTTCCCCAGGTTATAACATGCCTCAGTTCTTATTTTATGTTGATTAATTGTGTATATTATGTACCACCATGCCTATGGAATTGGGTTTTTGATTTAATTGATAACCTTATCATTGCCAAAATTGTGAATTTACGCATGCCAGTGGTTTCCAGACCAGTTTGTTAAATGACATTAATTAATTGAGTGGTTCTGCTATGGATCGGCTAAGCAACCTTTCATTTTGAATCGAGCCGTTTTTAATCAAACACGTCTCTTTAATTGTATCTAAAAGACATATCGTGACCATCTGATTATAAAAAATGAATGGCTCATATTTCATCTGATCCATAGCAGAATTAGCCTAATTTATAATATATGTGACTTATTTGTCCTTTTGTTTGAAAAATATGCAGACATTATTCTTACCAAGACAGAGGAGGGAGATGGAATTAGCACAGCAGAAGACTCCGCTGAAAGGGAGTGTGTATGTTTTTATGAAGTTTTAGCAGACCATTATGTAAAATCACCGGAAAGTGCAAGGCGTATACTTGACCTTATAGTGCAGCTCTGGAGCCAATCTTTCGTTTCTCACATATTTGTTCTTCTTTTTCACAAATGGGTATGTTTATTTTCTCTATATCTCAACTATCATCTTTCTTTCTTCCTGGAAGATATTGGGTAGTGAGTTTAATTATGAACTGGTTCAGTCTTACTAAGTACTGCATTCCCATTGTTTTGTTCCTTACTGTTTTACTATTATTATTTTTAGTTCCAAGTTGAATCACGCGCACCTACCTATATAAAATGATAAAAATAACAAAAAATGAATAAATGAAAATAAAGCAAGTCAACAAAAAAAGTGGAAGTGAGACAAAAAAAAAAAAAAGAAAATTATTTAAGCAAACTGAAAGAAAATTACATGAATGAGATTGGTCAGCTAATTGGTAATTGTATAGTGGAAATGTGGAATAACCAGCTATGGTAGACAAATTACTGAATTTCAAGTTTTCAACTGCCTTCAGATTGGTAAAATCACAATAACTAACATTTATATTCATTTCTGGAAAAATGGAAAACCGGCTAGTTGTTTGAAGTACCAATAGATGAGAGTGAGGCATCAATACGTTATGGCTCAGCACTAGTTCAGGGTGCCAATGATGTCTTCTGGTATGGACATTTTAGCATTTCTTATCATGTTTTATTTAGTAATATCTTCATACTTTTTAATCCTCTGAGGTTACCAATTTACTTCGTGGTCATTCATTAATAATGTACTTAAAAATTTTATGATAGTATCTAATGGTACATTTCATTTTATTCATTCCTTATTCAGGATTGACATACAGACAAATACAAGGCACTTTTTTTCTTTATTTCGTGTAAGTGATAATCATGCAATTTCTCTCAGCAAAAAATCCCATCACCAGAATTTTGAAATATAAATAAAAATCTTCTTATATATTTGTAACAGTATCTCCTGGAGGAAGTGGCACTAATCCCAGATCGGAGCAATAAAATTTCTTTACAGGTTCTCTTTCTAGTTTTACACTGTCACATTTATGAAAGGAAAGCCAGCCATAGCTTTACAGCCTTTACTACAAACACTCTAAATCTTTCTACTTGGCTGTTAACTTATTCTGTAGCTAAATTTGTAAGACTTGTTGATCTATTCTATCTCATGGCAAATGCTCTTTCTTTTTCTTTTCAGGCACGTAGGGACCTATATCTTCTATTATCTAGGTTTATTCTCTTCTATGACTTAGGTTTGTATATTGATCCCTTACCCCCCCCCCCCCCCACCATTTCTCCTCAAGGAACTCATGAAACTATCCTGCTGATGATTTGTGAGGGGTAATATGGGCAGTTTTAGTAATTAAAATAAAGTGAAAATTCTCTGGCATGTTTTCCTGATTAGTGGTTAGCTGTATGCATAAAGTATAATCATATTCCCATTGCTCTTATGATGTAAAGCATCATGTCACATTTTCTACTTCAGGTGATGAAGAGATACTTCAGAATTTTCTGACGCAATTTCCAACATATCACAACTCTTTCTTGGTTGGCGGAGCAGCTGATTATTTTGTCATAGAGCTTACTGACATGGTACAAACCAGAAACCTAAATATATGTTTTGAGAACTTCAAATATTCAGAATTTGTATAAGCATGGTGTTTGATGTATTCACTGTGTGACCTCGGCTTGTATGAATTAACTCTTTATGCATTCTTTTCTTTTCTTCTTTTTTCAGCTTCAGAAGCTGAAAGTGGAACCTGTATTGATTCACTACCTCTCTCGCATGGGTGTCCTTCGAGGTCTGTAAATTTGTAACAATGCCAAACATGACAGGGCTTTCAGTTATTCTTCTGAAATCTTGAATATAATCTTTGCTGAACTATTGTAGGGTTGGAACTGAGAATGGCCACAAGCACGAGACTAAAGGCATGTTTGTATAGTTTCACCTCTCCTGGTGGACCCATGTACCCAACCCGTGCTGTCAGACATGCTGCTTGGAACACTCTTGATTTCCTCTTTCCTGTAAGCCAACTTGCTGGTCAAAGAACAGATATTGTTAACGGATAAACAACTTACAATAATCCTCTTTATGTAGAAAGGAGAATATAAAATACACTAGTAAGGCTATTTTTGACCTGATCAATGTATTAAGGCACCGGTAATTGATGAAACAGTGAAAGTGAACCAATGATTAAGGTGAACAATCTCTTATGTGATCTTCTCTCTTGAAACAGGTGGGGAGTTATCCTCGGCATGTGATAAGTCTTTTCTTTAGGCTGTTATACCCATGGTATTGGCCCTCGTCATGCTGGAATTTTATAATGACATGCATCAAGACTATATTTTACTACGTACTAGGCCTAGTTATATCTAGCTGGGAGAGCATGAAGCGCCCAAAGAATGCATAGGTTAGATATGCAACCACCTCTCAATCTGTTTCTTCAATTGTCAATTTCGAAGGCCTTTGTTTTACACCTGTGTATATAAGGTTTCATTTATTGCAAGGCAGCAAGGGATGGAACTATTTCTTTGTTTGTTTGAGATTTTGAGCTGTTTCGTGAAGAAACTGGTGTAATATATGATGATATAGTTATAATTGTTTTCATTCAATTGATTTTCCTTTTTTGTTCTTATGCCTGCGCAAATAACACAGCTACTCACGGACTCTTAAGCCATCATACTAAACAATCTTTTGCTCATTTTCATTTGTTCATTTATTTTCTTTTTTTGAGGAAAAGCCATACTTAACAATCCGGTTTGAGTAATCAAATTTTGCACATCCGTACACACTTTGGGACGTTTTTCCAGCCATTGATCTTCCATGGGGAACAGGACAACCCAAGTAGAATAGCAACACGATTGTTAGATCCGTTGAAATAATGTCAATTTTAGAAAGGCTGCAACTTGCACGTAATTACAGTGAAGCACTTCATGAGATGATGATGATGCCGAGGATTGGTTCCATATCTGCTGCCAAACAAACAAAAAAACGACGGCAGCACCCTACCATGGTTCATATACTTCATACAGCCCGTCAAATCAGTTTAAACGGCCGTTGTTTTAGCAGAGGGGGGTTTATGGTGACCTTCACTAGTCCACTTGCCAAAGACATAAAAAAAAAAAAAACCAACAATAAACTGGGTAATTTTGTCAAAGAAGTTTGTTCTGCAAAATCGTCAGATAAAAAAACCAACAATATTTTTAAGTGCTTGTTTTATGCGAATTCAGCTACACTACTCTAGACCATAGTCGGCTCCAAAGTACTTGTCAACCAGAGTATTAGCCATATTTCTCATCTCTTGATTTTCATGGAATTGGAACCTCTCCATGGCATCAATTCCATCTTCCCTCTCTACAAGCTTTGGGCCTTCACCATTAGGGTAGCCCCTCATCACCTATATATAACGAAGAGAGAAGGAAGAAGCAAATAAGAAAATTCTTCTTAGAAAAATACAATTAGAGATGCAACAACAACAAAGCCTATCCAGTAATAAATTCTCTCTTTTGGCAATATCTGTGAAGATTTTTTATGCAAAATATGGCATGTTACTTGAAATGTAACGAAAGCATCAGGAGGTGTATACTTGACATGCAATGATTATATGACTTGTACTTTCAAGTTGGCTCCATATAATTACTCAAAAGGTAAGCCATTTTTTCCTCAGAATTGCTAATAAGATATACTGTGATGCACTTCTAAATAAAAACCATTTGACTGTAGGCAAAAGGAAGAAATGTACCAATTCTAGAAACTGAAGCCCAACTCTTGCACTCTCCAAGTCGGCCGACCTGACAATATTTACAAAACCTGGAAGGCACCCGCCTTTGACAAGTGACACTAGATGGCCAACAATTATGTCGCATTTGCCATCAGAGCCCTTTGTAGGACCTACACAGATATTACCGAGTGTGTATGCAACCTCTCTTCTAATTTCAAATGGAGCAGTCAAGAGAAGGTCTAAGAGGAGTGGCACCACCCCGCTTGAGAAGATTAATATCTTGTGTTCCAGTGTACCAGCTGCTATGTTTGACAAAACCCATAAAGATTCCTGAATGACGAGAATTAAATGAACTTGAGATTTCTAATAACTACAGTATCGGGATCTGTTTAAAAGTCAAGAGCATCAAGTTACACTGACATATCGTAGTACTCAAATATACTTGTTTCAGCAACAATAAGGCATTTCAATTATTTTTGCATAGTTTTAATGCTGATTATTAATAAATATAACATTGTTGTTCAGTGCTTGTTATTTTATTGCAGTGTTAATACAGTACAAGGTACCTTTCTGAGTACCCGATGCTCACTTTTGAGGCACTTAATCAGACCCGCCAGGAGTTGATCTGGAAAACCATGTATTGAGCATTCTTAGTACTTTATTGGAACGTTAGAAAACAAAAATTAAACAAGAAAATCCAAAGAAAATACATATCAAAGGACAATTGAAAATTTGCTAACCAGTGATGTTATTTCCAGCAATAAGTACTGAATGGGTGATGTAACTATCAGCAGCTACAAGATTACCAAGGCTTCTAAGTACCTACATAGATGATAAATTCACAATATGGAAATGCATGTCAAATAAGAACAAAGCGCAGATGAAATAACGCTCCAGTAGTGAATCTTAAACTAAAATATAGAAAGAACTGGGGACAAATCCACGCCAAAGGGCAAAATATTAACCTTTTTTGTGCCCAATTTTGAATAAAAATGCAAGTTGTATCTTTGGGATTAAGGATTATCTTGTTAATTCTTTTAAAAGAAATATGTTACTACCTTACCTAATTACCTCCTTCAAAATTAGTGTTTGATATATATAATTTTTAGTTCAGTACTTGACTACTACAATGACAAAGATTCTGTATGGAATTCACAGCAACAACAAAAGGGGCCAGTTAATGCTCCGGATAATAATACACCTATAAAACCTATACATTCTTCGATATTCATAAAATTAAGGATAGCCAAGGCCTTGTCTACACCTTGAGAAGCTCCTCAAGTGTTCTGCTTTCACTCAATGGAAGCAGCCAAGCAGGTCTATACCAATATAGAAAACTGATAAAGGGCTATCATAATCTTTTATGCCCCAATAAACAACGAAGAATGACAACATAAATAAACTGCAGGTACTACATTTCCAACTTTCTTCAGACAATTGTCACCATTCACTCAATTAATACTACATCATAATTGCTGAAAGTTGGCATTTCAGGATCACTTGCTTTTAATAACCTTAGAAACTTAAGTTTCTATAGAGATGTACATGATATTTATTAATAATTAGTACCGGAATAAGTAACTGAAGGCTCTCTGATCGAACAAACTGATCAACCAAAACTTGCACAACATCGCTTCGTACTAAGATACTGATCGCTTTATCAGAAAGGACTGAGAGATACACCACAACCCAGGCCACCTCTGTCACCAGATCGTCATCACTAAAAAAGGGTATATGAATTAACTTTACGTTCGTAAAATCAGATGCTTTCTATGACACTATAATGGGCAAGAAAAGAATGATAAGAAGAAAAAAACAAAAAATGAGGTAGTGTATTGGGTCCTAAATGACCATTGTTAAAGCATTAAAACATAAAAGGGAAAAGTACGCTGTTGTGAGGTGCTTTATGATAGTACTTGTTATCCCTTCTATGCATATCAACTCACTAGCTGCCTTCGGATCTGGTCCCTGCATAGAGATAAATAAAAAATGGTTTAAGATAGTCTGACTGTTTAAATGAAAATTAAAGGAGAACAGAACATATTTTGTATCAGTTTGAGAAACATCAGTGCTGAAGCGGCACAAAATGCACACTGGTCGTTTTATTGCCAGAAGAAGTGTGTTATTTAATGAGTCATAACAGATATAGATTATGTGAGATTATTATGTAACGAGTCATGAAAAAAACAGTACTTTTTTCTGTATTTATGTGACTGCAATTTTTTTTTTCTAACTCAATGTAACTGCTACCTTGTATTATTGAAAGAAATTGTCGGTCTGGGTCTGATTGGATGTGCAATAACTAACCACATTTTATCCCTTCACACCCCAAATTACTGTCCTATTCGTTTCATACTCTTTTGCTTTTATCCCCCCACTTTCTCTATCAAGTTGCTAAATATAACATAACAAAGTACCTTGATAAGATTAGATAAAGCCCATGCTGCTGTTCGTGCAGTAGATCCTTTGTTAGACAGCATCAATCTGCTTAGAGGTAATAATGCACCTTGTGCAAATAAAATACTACGCAGCTCCATATCTTCCCCAGCTATATTCCCTACTGCCCAGGCACACTGCTCAGCCACATGCGCAGAGCTCTTTTCTAACCGTATTTAAATACCAGTCAGATGATATTTAGAACATGCAGGCCTAGTGTAGAGCAGAAAAGATGTAGATCAACCCAATATCTTTTAACCCTTTTTGACTGAATATTTAATTTGAATATCTCGTTTATGCTACTCTGGTTGGGTTTCATTTCTAGCTTACCCATAATTTTTTTGGACAGGCTTTGTTGTTTTAGTAGTCTTATTTAGTTCAAATTTTTTTCATCGCTTTGTTGAAGTTAGTTACCTGTTCTATTTTTCCCTTCAAAAGCAATGATTTAAAATTTTGGCCTGTACATACAGGTATCTGACCTGATGAGGATGGTACCCAGCCTACACAGTAATAACATGACCAACTTTTCTAGAGAACATTACGCTGATCCACACCTCACAATAAAAAAGCTGAAATCCAAATATAACTTCAATGGTGGCACTAATCTTACATGGTAGCAAATATGTTAAAACCGATGTCTACAAATATTCAAAAGGAGATGCATTCCACAGTCATCTGAATCCTACAGTACTAGTACATGATGGTAGTGCTGCCTAATATAATCAAGCAATAACTACATCTTAACAGTACCTCCAAGGTGAGCAACTAGCAAGGGAAGAGCTGGTAACAGAGATCTGGTCTCTTCAGACCCACCAGCAGCAATATTTGTCGCACACCAAGCTGCCTCCAATAACTGCATTTGACTTCACCATTATTTGTGTTCATGCCATCAGAAACTTCATAGAAGAGTTACATTATATATACCTGTTCATCCGCTGAGCCAAAAGAGAGACATTGTACGAGTAATGGTACAGCCCCCTCTTGAATGGCTGCTTTGATTGGAGGTACTTCAGATTTTGACAATAGCCTTCTCAAAGCACGAAGCGCCTCTATGTTCTTGCGAGTGGTATCTTTTCCTCTGACAAATAGAAAATCAAATAATAAGCACTACCATTCGCAATTATTATGATCCTACAAGAGTTAAATTAAAGGTAACCAGTGAACAGAACAATGAACAATCTCAATTGCAACATCCTTCGATTTAAATTTGTATACTATGTGCTTTTAACTGGGTCTTTCTTGGGGCAAAGAAAGCAATATAAGATTCATTCCTACCAGGCCTGCCATAAACAATAATTTTTTTCATTATGTCTATTTTGTTTAAAATTTTAAGTGGGCTTTGACAAGGAAACAAAACATCAAGCATTATCAACCCTTTACATAGTGTTCAAATGGTTCTTTTTTCAGAGGGAGAGAGCGAGCGAGTAACATACTGATAGGACAAAGCCAACTTGAGCTGTTGCACGGCCTGAGCCGTCTTAGCATCAAGCACCGACTGCTCTTCGTCGACGAGCATTCCGCCTTCATCCAAACCCTTGTCATCCTCACCACTTCCAACAAGGGAATCCCGACACAGTCTCTTGGCACGGATCAAGGCCTCCCTCCTCTCCTTCCCGATCGATACAGCTTGCTGCCGCCTCCTATTCGCCGCCGCGTTACTAACTGCAACAACAGGAAAATCTGCTCTTCAGTTCTTTTAAATTCCACTTCCTCCTCATCCTAATTCCTCTTTACCGAGCTTACAAACATGAAGATAAATAAATAAAATGGTACAATAGGTCACACTAGGCCATATCTACTCCAATTCATAGTTTTTGTCACGAAATTCGTCAGTAAACAAACAATAAGCACATCTAGGTTCATACTATCCCTTATTGGAGCTCCTCCCAATCAGTCGAAAGCATGAATTAATGGTGGATGTACGGTCTGCTTCAACATTAAACGTGAGACAAAGAGAGAGAGAGAGAGAGACCTGATGATTTGATGGAACCCCGATGGCGGGAGATAGGAGATGAGGAGTCTTCGGTCGCCATAGTTGATGCCTCTCTAAGGGAAAAGAGATGTTTATGTTACTCGACACGAGGAAGGCGGAAGAGAAGGGTAAAATATTTAGGGCGTGTTCAGCGGTCGCGGGATTCTATGGGATAGGAATTTTTGGGAATGGGAATTCAAAAGTATTGATTTGGGAAATATTGAGATGGAAATGGGAACGGGAACGGGAACGTATAAAAAGAAGTGTTCGGATGTTTGATGGAAATGAAAATGGGAATGGGAATGCATAAATAGATTTTCATTATATTTATAAAACAATTTGATTTATGACTCAATTATTTTTATATAGAAATTAGATAATTTGTCCATCTTTAATTGAACATAAACAAATTGATTTATGATTCAAATTATATATTTTTTTAGTATTTATATCAATTTTAGATATTTTAAATTGTTCTTATTTAGATGGTTCATAATATTTTTAATGAAGTGACATTTTAAAATATAAAAAAAAGCGCAAAATTTAAAAAAGTATAAATTTTGATTTACAAGTTAAATTGTATGCATAGATATTTGGATCGATTTTAAAATTTTCAAAAGAAGATAGAAATCAATACCGGTCAAGCTTAATGAATTCACTTTTGGTAGATAGCACTTGTTAATTATATCAATACATTAATTGGACTAACTATTTCCAATCAACTTCAATATTTGAAGGAGACATCAGCACATTGCCGAGTACAAGGAGTTGGGAAAAAAAAAATTGAGTCTGGGTCGATTATTGTTTTCCCATGGGAATGACATCTTTTTGAGTGATTTATGTGGGTAAGGGAATCAAAATGGGAAGAGGATTTGGTGTGCCGAACGGGTTTGGAGAGTTGAACCCAAACCCAGTCCCATTCCAAATTATTCCCAGCGTAACCCACGAGTCCGAACAAGTCCTTAGGCTTTGCTCCAGAGAGGGGCAGAGGGGGTGAGGAGAGGGGAGGGAAAGGGAAAGAAGAAAATAATTAAACCTTTCACCTTGCTCCTGAGTTTTACCGTAGAAAGTGAATGGATGTGAGAGGAGGGTAGCCTCTCTATTATATTTGTTCAAAATCCTTCACCTCTAAATTTGAGGGTCAAAATTTTAATCTCCAACTTACTACCCTCCTTTACCATCTCTTCCTTTCCCCTTCCCCTCTAAACTCGGGAGCACAACCTTAGGGCCTGTTCGGCACTAGGGATGTATGATATACATCCCTATGGGCAAGGAAATGGGTTTATCAATCAAGACATTCCCAAGACATTTAGGAAAATAAAAGTTGAGTCCGGGTCAGTTTTCTTTTTCCCATGAGAAATAGCATATTTGTGTACAAATTTGGGAATACAAACCCATTCCCATTTTATTTGGGTTGGACACCGAACAAGGCTCTGAGATATTGGTTTGACTGGAAAAATTTTCCATCTCTTACCCAACAATTCCCACGGTGCCGAACATGCCCTTAAAGAAATAGTCTTTCCGGTTGCTCCCCAATTTCTTCAGGCGGAATTTCATGTTTGCCCTTCAAAAGCTACAAAATTGCATACTCATCTCTCTAAAATTACATAAGTAATATATCTTAAAGTACTTTATGTGGGTTTTAATAGATTACAAAAATAAGTATGAGGGTCTTAAAAATTTCGAAGGGTGAAAGTAATATACAAGAGATATATATGAAATTCTGTTTTTTTATCAAGGAAACTTAGTTCTTAACTTATTGAATTTAATCAAAGTGATCTCTAAATTAATATTTTATTTTGAATAAAAAATAAGCATTGTCCAGTGATCCTTCTCTTTGTATTTTACCATAACTAGAGCTGTAACTCGGACTTCGCCCCGAAACATAATAACAAATAAATAATAAAACTTATAAATTAAAAATATTTATAAAAAAATTGAACATAATTTTAAAATTTTGATGTGAATAATAATGGTGATGATGTAATAATTTATAAATAATAGCATATAAATGTTAGATCACTTTAAGGGTTAAACTTTGTCTTAGACATATCATATCATCTTATTAAATGGGGAGATATAATACATATAAAACCTTTGGATTAAAGTTGATGAAGAGATTTAAACAAAATCAATGGTTAATAATATTGATGATGTGGCATAGTTGAGGTGCTTGGAGAGCTTCTCCTCTTTCTAGTGTATAGATTTTCCAGTAATGGACATTGATTACTCGCATATAAGCTTGAAAAAAAAAAAAAATCCAATGATCTTTTACTCAAGCTCAAAATAATATCAAATCACTTAATTGAGTTTGTATGATTCATTATATTCTGTATGTCAAAATTGCGTGTGATGCAAAAATTTTTATTTCTGAAAATTTTAGAGTACTTACTTAAATTTTTTTAAAAGTAAATATACAATATTAATAACATATTCAATGTTTTATATATCATTTTTACAAAATCTGAAACAAATATTTAAAAATTTTGAGAATAGAAAATTTTTGTATTCATAAGATTTTGATATAAAAAATATAATGAGCTGTATAAATCTAAATATGAAAGTGTCTTAATATAATTTTAAGCTTAGCCTCACAAAAAGCTCAGCTAATATTTACTCATAATGTTTCTCATTAATTTCTCTCCGATAATGATTTCATAATATAGATTTTTTTTTTTTTTTTATCTCTCCGGTAATGGTGATCCATATTATTGTCTACAATTTTTTTAAAGAATTTCTTGAGATTCACAGTAGGCACTCTTGATTTATTTTTTTAATTTAACTAAATGTTATTTAATCATTAATCAAATACTATTGAATGGGAATTACATGTTACAAAAATTTTAGTGGTCTTTTAAATCCTCCGGGAGAAACTAAAAAAGTATTTACATTTTTTTCTGATTTTTTTTAGAATTACTTGAAAAAATTCTGTGAAGACTGAAAATTGAAAATTGCCAAATAAATTAATGGAGCCGTTTTGGACAGTGCCGTTAAGAAACAATCCTACTATGAGCGGAAGGTGACACGGAGAATGAATAGGAGACGTTTGGATAAAAAAACGGAAGCGTAGTCTGGTTCTACTTCTATCCATGTAGAACCAGCTACCACCACCACTTCCAACTTTTCAAGTCCCACTGCTCCAGCTCCAGCTTCCTCTCCTTCTCATCGAAATCAATCAAGACAACAAAGAAACACTACATATATATATATATATAGTACATACTCCATTAGTACAAGCTGCGGTTTGGGCACCATGGTTCTCATCCAGGACCACAGGTTCATCCCCAAATCCACCCTGTTCCATGGTTCCCACCACCATTGTTCCCCTTTCAAGATCACCTCATTTCTGCCGGGAATCAAAGCTAAGGAGGTACCGAATTACCCCAAAGGGTACCTCTCTGCTCAAAAGATCCTTTCTTTCTTCAGACCCATAACCCCGATTTCACAAAGACGCGTTCTTTCGCCGCCAAATTCACAGGATTTCCATGAGAATTTGGGGACCCATGTTGGGTTTTGGCTCTCAGTTGGTGTTTTATCCTTCTCTTCCCCGTCGATTGCGGCGGAGATAATGGAATCTTCCCCGGATAAGATTAACGTCGAGGATGTTGTCAATGCCATTGCTGATTTCTTGAGGGCAAACCCCTTTTTTGTATCTGGTCTAGCTTTCATCTATCTACTTGTTATTCCATTAGTGAAAGTGTATTTCCGAAAGTACAAGAATATTAGCGCAATTGATGCGTATACCAAGCTTAGAGATGCACCCGAAGCTCAGTTGCTGGATATCAGAAAAGAGAACAGTGTGAAATTCATGGCTTCTCCCAATTTGAAGTTCTTGAAAAAAGATGCGGTTTGGATTGAATTTGAGGAAGGGAAAGAGGATAGTTTTTTGAAGAAAGTTTTGAAGAGTTTTGGCGAACCGGCGAATACAGTTGTCTGCATTCTAGACAAGTGAGCTTTTTAATTGTAATTCGATATTCCCAATTTTTTAGGAAAATGCCCTTAACACTCAGTTAACTTGTTAAGAAACCAAAACCTACCTAGAGGTAGTTCATATTCGTTGTCTGGTTCAGATATAGTAAAAACAATACTCCAGTTCACTTGATTGTTTCAGTCATGCCTGATTGAGCATCTTATAAAGAATTTTGTTTTGATAATTTGTCTGTACCGGTATGGGCACCTTGGCTCTTGTACCTGTCCGGAACAAGCCAAACATCATAGAACTGAATTGGTTTATTTTCTTTATTTGTCTATGGCAGTTTTGATGAAAATTCATTAAAAGTAGCAGAGCTACTATACAGAAACGGGTTCAAGGAGGCTTATGCTATCAAAGGTGGTGTCCGAGGCAAGGACGGTTGGCTGGTTAGTCTTTTCTATTTTTCTCCCTTTTTTTGTTGCATATAAGTCTTATCGTTTTTATGGTTTAGCTTGCTAATATTGGCAATAAGCTTCCTTATCTGAATATAATTTTAAATTTTCTGAGAAATTTTGCAACCACAATCTCTCACAGACCAAAATGTAAACTGTAGGCAACTCAACAAAAGTGTTTTCCCCCATCAGTTCACATGTTCCGAAGAAAAAAGAAGAATGCCATGGCATCACAACTCCGGGTTAATGGCAATGCAGCAAGTAATGATGTTAGCAAATCGAATGATGATCATACCCTTGATTCCACTAGTAGCACTTCTACGGAACAGCTGAATAATAGATTGCTGTAACTTACATGTGCAAGAACAAATGTAAGATCTCAATTTTCAGATCAGATTGCTTTTGTACCAGTTTGGTGGGAACATATAGTTTCTGCCTTTATGTTCATTTTCATTTTACAATATGCTTCCCTATAGAAAGTACAAAATTTTTCCCCTCCCAGATTTTTTTTTTTTGGCCCAACAGCATTGATTTTTTATTAAGCCTTTGATTATTTGCCCAGAACTCCATCAAGTATCGAGGATAATGGCTCGCTTGTGACAAACTAGTAAGGGTTGAGATTTTAGTGCTGAATCATTCTGGTACAATCTGTTAAGCAAATACATGAACCTTGCCATAGATCTCAATGAAATTAATATGATCTCATCCTCCAGCCATTTGCCTGCTTATCAATTTTCTAATCATCATATATCTATTCATTATGCATTACTCGTTTCTTTCGGTTTAGTATGATGAGATGAAATATACTTTTTTCATGGTTACATAATTCAAATTGCAAATAGTAATGCGGGTTGTAATAGGTACGATGAAATCATTTTATTTACACATTCATCCTTGCATTTTGCCATTAAAAATAATTTTGAAACTTTATAAAACTCGTGTGTGTGCACAATAGATTGTCAATTACACTTCTGATGTTCTATGATTATACAAAAGATTTTATCGTACATTGCATTCATAAGAAGATTACCGCGCGAGCTACTGAACTACTGATACTAATTGCAGGGTTAATTAGTCAAAATATAGTAAAATGTTTATATAATCTGCTTGTACCAGTTGAGAAAAAGTTATTAAAGTGTGACTTACTAGATTCTGTCACAACCTATTATACTGATGCTGCACAAAACAAAAAACCCTGTTTTTCTTGTCCCCATTATCTTTTCTCCTTAGAATGCAATTGTTACAATAAGCTTGGTTAGCTCATTGCAATGGCCAGCCATTTATTTATTAAAAGAAAATTCTAAAATAGTCTACTTTAACATAGGAGCACTCTACAACCTGAATAGTTCCAAGCTAGATTGGAGGAGTTGATTCCTTCTTATTGTCAATTGTCATACTGTACTTTTAGCATTATTGACTGAAGGCAGGTTGTGCAGCCAAGATACCTACAAAATGAAGAATCATTCACTCAAGAGGGGGAAGAAACAATTCTTGATTTGTAAATTGACCCACCTTGTAATCTGAATGCAGTTACAATTTATATTATCCAGAACAGAGTAAAAAGTAAATTAATCAACTACACTGAAGAAAGTAACGTTCATTGGTTACAAACTTACAACAAGGTCTAAACAAGTGAAAAAAAAGAAGAAGATATATAATGCTTATCAACATTAACATTTAATCCAATTTAGGCCCATAAAAGCCTGCATAAGCCCATATACATTTCAGCCCATAAAAGGCCTCTTTACCTATATATCATAGATGTATGTTTAAGAAAGGAACAGGGGAAGTGTACTGTTACAAATTATATTGAGAGAGAGAGACACCTTGACCTCATCCACGTGCCAAGGGGTGTTGATGGGACGTCTCACATCCAAAATAAAAATAAATGGTCTGGTCCACGGAATTTAAGGACAACAATTAGGTGTAAATGTAAACTACTACTATTATCTTTTAGGGAATGAATGAATGATCGTATACTATATATACTATATGATACTATATTGTATTTATGAGGATGGGCATCGAACACATTAATTCCCTCCTCCCAAGCCCCACACCAACCCCCCCTGGCCCCTGCCCTGCCCTGCCCTGCATCCCTCCAATTTGTCTCCCTCTCCGTACATTACATGCCTCCCTACCCCACTGCCTTGGGAGCTGCTTTGGGCAGCGGTAAATTTACTTCCTCAGCGCTTTTTGCACCATTTTGGACGAAATTACCCTTACGGCATATGCTGGCACATCGCTCAAGCAGTTTCGCACAAATATAATTAACACGCCAACAATGGCATACTGTAAAACAATTTAGCAATAAAGTGATACTTCCCTTTGTCTTAACCCAGCCTTGCCAGGATATAGAACCACTGAACCACCAAATTAACCCCCAGAGCAAAAAATCCCAATTCCATATACTCTTGGTCCTCAATTTTACACAAGAGTTCCCCAACTCAACCACCACACTTTTCACGGATTTTCAAGTGCTTATATTAATTGACAACACGATGAAGTAATACTATTAGATCCTATTAGCTGGATAGAGAGAGATTGAAGAGATGGAAGTGCTAATTAAGATGAGGAGAAATCAGGATGAGGAAGATGGTGAAAAGTTGAGTGAGAGAGAAGTACAGACTGCAGAAGTATTCTGTGGCAAGGGTAATTTCGTCTAAATAGGGGTAAAAAGTTGTCCGGAAGTAAATTTAATGCTGCCCAAAGCAGCTCCCCACTGCCTTGATATATCCATCCCACACATGATAAAATTTATGAAGTAATAGCCGGTGCCTACCCATTTTATTTATCCACCGGTTCGGGTCAGCATCGATATCTGCTGCCATAAAAGTGATGGCAGGATGCTGCCATAGTCATTTTGATCCGTCAGATTTTTTCTGAACAACTGAGATTGTAGGAAATGGGGAGGGTTTTTCTTGTGGGTCCCGCTGTCATAGATGCAATGGCAGCATCCTGTCATCACAACTATAGCAGCGGATAAAAATCCCACCAGTTCACTGTATTTTTAATGAACAAATATAATTTTTCAGTGAACATTTTATATCTTTGTGATAAAAAAACAGATGCATTACGATTTTCAGTAAATATTTATGCAGCTGTGACAAGCACATTGATACATGTGGGTGTGTCAGATTGTGAGAGAGAGATAGATGTATGACCTATTTATAGGGTGTACTCGACTTGTTTTCCAAAATTTATAGAACAAAACATACAAATGGTACCTCTTTCTTTTTTTTCTTTTTTTTTTTTGGAAATTTATACAAAAAAAAATGGAACGTTTTTTTTATGGTACTTGGAAATTTCAGGATGACACTATTTCGGCCTTTATTGCTGACTAAACTTTTATTAATGGTAGCTAACATATATTCTAGGAGGCATGCATGCAAGACAGCAAAGGTACTACAAGGAGTAATTAGCTAATAGGTAGAAGAAAGTACTTATTTATGGGCAATTTTTTGATGAGTTTATTTTATTCCGTTATTTTTCCATCTTTTTTATTTATTGGCAAGTAAAATTTAACAACTTTTAAATTTGTAGGTTTTTATATTTGTTTAGAAATTAAGAAGAAATGAGAGCATATGAGCAATGAGGAATGGAGAGCTAGAGTATGATCCGTTGAAATTTCCAACATCTTCCCCCACAATGATAACACCGGAGAAGCAAATAAATTAGAGAGGAAGCAAACAAAAGGAAGGGGTGAAAAAAGGGGTCAATCCCAAGATATGGAGTAAACTCTTTTTTTTTTTTTTTTTGGAGAATTGGAGTAAACTCTTTTAAGAGAGAGAGAGAGAGAGAGGATGAAATTATGAATGATGAATGAAATAAATAAAGAACAAAAAAGTGGCCTCCCGAAAGCCAAGGAGAGAGAGAGAGAGAAGGGGGAAGGGGGCAGCAGAATGGATGGAACTATGGAGGGTTTGTTGTTCCTTGACACTGACAACTCTCTTTTATTTCTTCTTGTTTTTACCTCTCGTAAATATATTTCACATGTACATACACTACTTGACACTTCCAAGTCAAACTCTCTCTCCAGGAATGGGTTGGTTTTGGTTACTTTTATTTATTTGCCGTAGTCAAATTAAGGATCAGTCATCTCAAATGGGACGCAGGTATGAGTATATGACAGGTTGATTGTCTGTGTCATTTTTTTTCCTGCAGTGATCATATTTTGACAGTTTCTGTTTCTGTTTGGTTTGGTGATATGGCATTTCTTTAATTATGGAAGATTTTAATATGTATGTAGACATATTAAATTACTTTTTTTTTTTTGTACAAATATTGAACTTTTTTATTGAGTAAGTAAAGGATGTCTGAGTTTTATGATTTTCTTAAGGTTTACATTAAATAAAAAAAATTGGTTTAAAACTTTAAATAAAAGTTGATCAACCCAATCACTGTTAACTATGTTATATAACATAAGCTGTTAAACCTTATAGCAACATTTATTACTAAATCATGCAATAATAAGTCCAGTCATATGTAGCTTGTTGATATTCATCACAGACTTATTAAACTACTATATTGTATAGTGCATATTTTTTTTATGAGCTCATCAAGCTAAACTCAAATTGCAAAAACAACAATTTTTTTTTTCAATTTTAAGGATTTTTAATATATTACAAATTTCCTGAAAGTTTTATTTCAAAATTGTCCGGATAAACATTGTTAAAGTGATAATGCTATAAAATAATGGATTTGTTTCAGTGTCAAAATGCGTGCTTCAATTACATCCTTACTCCTAATAAAAGTATATTGGATTTTTTGACATCAAAGGTCTATCTTCCCCAAAAAATAAATATAAGCCGTTGATTGTTTACTTAGATTGATCACCACTGTTGACGTTCTCAGCCCATTAAAATTTAAGACCTATATAAATCATCTCAATTTAAGGCTCACTACATATTATCTTAAAAGTTTATTATAAAAAATAATAATTTTGAGCCCAAATAAGGCTCATGCTTTTTACTAGTATAAATAAACTTAATTTACTTCAATCTCTTTTTTATTTTCATAGCAGACACCACCGACAAAACATTTTAGTTCTCAATTAAGTGCAGATGAGCATACAAATTAAGGGAAGCCAGATCCTCATCTTTATCTTTACATATAAAAAAAAAAAGTGGCAGATTTGATTGGATGGATCATATATAGTTATTTATTTTTCCCTTTTATATTCGTAGGGCCATATGCAATCTTTGTCTGTTCTTGTTTGAATTTAATTATCCAGCTAATGGTACATTATCCTTAACTTCTATGGCATAATATATTTTTTTTAAGGATACTGACAGACGCCGGAGGGGACAGTTTAATTTAAACATCAAAGAAAGAAAATTAATTTATTGTAATAATATCATTAGTTGTTAATTAATTAGTAATCACCATTGTTGCTATTATCAGTTATTGATACTTTTGTTTATTACTACTATACTATTTTACTATTGTTAGTATTATTATTATTATTATTATTATTATTATTATTATTATCATTATTATAATTACTATTATCATTATTATTATAATTATAATTATAATTATCATCATCATTATCATTACTATTATAATAATTATTACTATTATTATCAGTATTTATTGGTGCTATATATGAAAATTAAAAGCCAAAAAATTAATTAATCAAGTGTCTCAGATGTCTGCATATATAATAAATTGGGTGCAGTTGCAAGTTGTTAAAGGATAACATCAGGGGCTATTACCTAAGAAGTTTCATGATTGGAGAACATTAATTGGGATCCTTTAAGTAGTTGGCTACACATCACCAGTCAGAATTGTTACCGTATCATGACATCGAAACCACTTCAAGTCCATCTCTGGCCAATGAATTCTTCTTCTTCTTCTTCTTCTTCTTCTTCTTCTTCTTCTTCTTCTTCTTCTTCTTCTTATATTATTATTAGTAAATAGCAACGTCTTGCTTTGCACTGGAATTGTTATTTCTTATAATACATTTTTAAGATAATATGTAATGGACTTTAAATTGAGAAAATTGATATGGGTCTCAAGTTTTAATGGGTCGAGACATTAAAGTACGTCAACGGTGGTGATCAATCTAAGTAAACAATCAACGGCTGAGATTTATTCCTTGGAGAAGATAGAATTTTCATGTCAAAAAATCTAATCTCCTAATAATAGGAGTAAGGATGAAAATTATTATCATTATAGGGATGGGTTCTTCCCATGATCATAATATATATATATTATACATTTTATTTGTAGAGTTATAAAAGTTTTCTATGTTGATTATAGGGGCAACCAAGACGGAATTAATGAGTGGTTCTGCTATGAATCGGCTAAGTAACCTTTCATTTTGAATTGAGCGGTTCTTATCAAATATGTCTCTTTAATTGTATCTAAAAACATATATATCATGACCGTCCGATTATGAAAAATGAATGGCCAATATTTCATCTGATCCATAGCAGAATTAGCCATAAATATAAAAACGATTTTTGTATAGCACCTTAATTACAACTTATCATGTATATAATAATATGAATGCATTATTAATTGATTAACTAATAATGAATCAATGGAATTCAATATGTCACTCATTACTAGCTCCTCTCTCTCTGTCTCAATTCGTACATGAGCAGCATTGGCGCGTACGTCGATTTGTCAAAATCCAGTGGGTTCCCACTCTATTTATATAGTGCATGCATGTATTGTGTTTGTGAATCTAGTTGTATATGTATGTCATGATCAGACAAAATTCTTATCCTATAATTAAGTTAATTAATAAATTAGGTTTAACTAGTTAATTATGAGCTCATTGTTTATAATTAACTTTCAGTATTTCTGTTTTATTTGTCCATCTTTAACGCAATTCACAAAAACAGAGTATATATATATCAACAGTGTACTGCATGCAGTTTTTAAATTTAACAATCCTCATATATAAAAAAAAATTAAAATCTATACTTTAGTATTATATTTAAATATCATCTCTATGATATACATATGTAAATCTATAGAATTAGATCGATGAGGTTTTGTTTTGTGCATGTTTCACTTCACATCGAATGGCTTGAAATTTAAGTAGTCGACGTTAATCAACATTTCTTGGTGCATGAAAAAATTATTAACTTATTAAGATTAAGATATAATTAAAATACTTAAATTTTATAAATTTGATTAAGCCTTTTTAATTTTATTTATATATACGTATAACAATAAAATTATTTTAAATTAATTTATTTTCAGTTTGTTTGCAATATTTATTAATATTAATATAGTGAAGTTCAACTTTTCTCAAGTGCATCACCCTCTCTTATACAAAATCTGTTGTTTTTAGTTATATATATAACGCGTATACTCTTTGCTATCCATGTGTTTGAGTAATATAATTGATCCATAATTTCATACATATTGCCATTAAGGAAACATACAATTGATCGCCATGGAACATTTTTTCTATTGATTATTTCTTTAATATTATAGATGACAATAAATTAATGTCTATTCACTCTATTAGGTTAATTACTCTCTGTTCTTATATTACATTATTTATATAAGTAATAATTAAGACTGTGTTTCGATAATTCTATTTCTTTCATAATTATTTGTTACTGTAGATGTATTATTATACTTTGTTTGCATTAGGTTAATTAACATTCTGTTACTTCTTTCAATTACTAGTGGAAAGGCATATATATATATATATATATATATACTGCTCAATTTCTGAAGTTGTAAAAATACTAAAATAGTTTTCTTCTATATGTACAGCCATATACACAGATCACAAATATTGTAACTTAGTTAAGTTTTACTGTTCGTTCTTTGAAATATCTGTTGTAATATATATGATCGTAGCTAGCTTTCCAGAGGGTATAGTACTACTGTATATACTTCATATATATATATGTATGCCATAGACCATATATAGTACGGAATGGCACGTTCACATTTTATTTTGTTCTTATTGTCTCAGCAAGTAGTTGGGAGACGCAACCGAATTATAACTAATTTAATTCAAATCTCATAATATATATTATGGAAAAGGAGGGGATATATATATCCTTACTCCTAATAAAAGGAGATTAGATTTTTTGACATATATAAAAGTTCTATCTTTTCCAAGGAGTAAATCTCAGCCGTTGAATATTTATTTAGATTGATCACCACATTTGACGTGCTCTAATGTCTCAACCCATTAAAACTTAAAGCTCATATTCATTTTCTCAATGTAAGGCCCATTACACATTATCTTAAAAATTTATTATAAGAAATAACAATTTCAGCCCAAAGCCAGACGTGAGTAGCATTATATATATATCCTGATCTTCTTGATCAATTTAATTTTTCACCTTTATATATATATATATATATATATATATATATATATATATATATATATATATATATATATATATATATATATAGTAAAATACCGTGCTATTAAGCTTACGGGGGCCTCCCGTGAGCTTAACACCAAAAACATATCAAACCATATCCAAATTTTGATTTATATGGCTCAATAAATTCTTTATATCAAAATCTTATAGCATGCAAAAATTTTTCATTTTTGGAGATTTTTAAGTATTTATTTCGGATTTTTTAAGAGCAACTATACAATATTAATAAAATAATCAATGTTTCATATGTAACTTTTGAAAAATCCGAAATAAATACTTAAAAATCTCTAAAAATGAAAAATTTTTGCATGTCACATAAATTTGATATAGATAATTTATTGAACCATATAAATCAAAATTTGGATATGGTTTGATACGTTTTTGGTGTTAAGCTCACGGGAGGCCCCCGTGAGCTTAAGAGCACAGTAGTTTTACTATATATATATATTATTTTACTGACCAACCAAACTGAAAACCTAAATGCAAATTTTGTGGGGGGTCGCATTGAGTAGTGGCTATCATGGTATTAAATGCAGGAAAAAGACTGAACAAGCTAGATCAATGATGCATATTCTTGCTGCTATATGCATTTAATGGATTTCATGCATGTATTCAGAGTAGTGTTTTTTTTGATCTGTTAGCTTATAAATTAATGTGGATGATCAGTCGACAAGGCGAAGCCCCACATCTCTAAATTCTTATTCTCCTCTTTATTTCTCAGAGCAGATCCCACCTGTTTTACTCTATATATATATATATATATATATATATATATCTGTACGTATCATGAGAAAATTAATTACAGAGTAGGGAGCCATAAATTGATGTATATATACAATATATAAAGAAGAGTAATATATAGCGTTCATACAAAAACCATTCATAGCGTTTATATGTTACATTTCAGAATGCATTGTTACATTTCGAGATATATCTATTGCATTCTGTATACCTCTAAGAATGTATGGACAATATTTCAATGGACGCAAGATGTTTCTCATATATAAATCTCCGAGAAACATCTTTTGCCTATTGAAAAGTTGCCCATACATCTATAGACATACAAAAATGTAACAGACATGCCCCAAAATGTATACGCTATATATGGACAGTTTTTTTATAGACGCTAGTTAGGTATCACTCCAAATCTCCTGACCTTATTAATTGGAAAAAATAATCAAAAGTACAATAACAAAAAAGTACAATAACTGCACTTAATTTATAAATCTTCTCTAGAGCATATATATATATATATATTGACCGTGTTTGAAGTTTTGTGCAGTTTGATAAAATTTATAACTCTTCAATGGAGTTTTAAATAATCATGGATTTTAATCCTAATTAAAAATGAAGGGTAGGGAACTAGGTTTCCATTGAAGTTTGATGCCAATATATGATCCCTCCATTTTAAATTGTCAATTACTAATAAATTAATGGATGGATATATATCAGATTATCAGATTCACAATCTTGAATCGTAAAAATTGGATTTAAAATTAATCTTTAAACTTAGAAAAAGTGCATAGGAATATTACTAAATTAATTATTTCTCAATTTCTTGTATGTTTCAAGTTTCAACCAAATTTAGAACCACTACAAACTGCACATTTTTTTTTTTTATCATTCTTGATGATATTTAATTCATAATAAAATTTCTATAAAATATGTAAAACATTAATCTATTATATAATTAAAATATACACCAATGAAATTATTTTCAGATTCTTCAACTTTTAAAATTTCTTTTCAAGATTTTTATGATACATATACATTGTCATAATCTCTCAATATGTAACAATATACATAGAGTAAATTTTATATATGCTTAATTAATAAGAGTATGCATATACTACATCATGTGTTTATTGTTATTTAGTCAAATAAAAGTTGGTACCAATCAATTTCGGCGTGATATAATTAATTCATAACTGGTTGAGAATTCTGTATTTTGAACAAACTATTAATATATCTGTGCAATCTCGAGATCAAATCAATGTCGTGTATGCAACAAATAATAAATTAAAAATAGTAAGTTTTAATACAATGTAAGTATGTAACGAGTAAAATTAAAAAAATTAACATGCCGTGGAAAGTCATGTATGTGCTATCAAGAGTTAAAAGACTATTATATATACTAACGTTACATTTCGGACTAAAATACTAATGCCTCTAGGTGAATTTAGCGTGTGATTTGTGAAGAAATTCATGTACGGGGTCCTTTAAGATTGTAGCCAATATGAATCTGAAAGCAATCAAACGGATCACATACTGCACAGTAGGTGATATGAATCTGTTTTAGGACCTGTTCGGTAGTTACAAATCCTACAGAAAATTTTTTTTATTAGAACATGATTCCAGATTGCATTTGGTGAAATCCTATGAAGAACCCATCATTGATAAGAAAAAAATAATTTAGTCCAATCTAATTAATATTTTTCCTCTAAAAACAAGCATTTTCGATGAATAAATCCTATTAGAAATTGATAGTATAGTCTATCGAACAGTGAATAAAAATTATTTCATATAGACTCTCAATTCTTATAGAAACCTATAGAATTTTGTGTCCACCGAACATGTCCTAAGTTTAGGGCACGTATATTCAGATGGTATTGAATTTTTCAAAAAAAAAAAAAAAAAAGTTTGCTGAAAACATGAAGAGAGATGGACACTCACTCACCTACCTGACCTAGAGGTTAAAATGGGTCAAATCAACACATTCACTTAATGTGACAGACTTCAATTCAATGGTTGAAGTTGAAGGCCCACATATGATCGATATATCACATCCATTCATTCTCTTTTCTGTATTCTGTGTAACAACGACAGCAAAATTAACCCAACTCCATTATATATAATGGCATCAAAATTAAATTTAAGTACCAAATATTGAACCCATCATGAGTACACATGACAGTAATTTTCTCATTTTTTTTGGAATTAAATATCGCATAAACGCGCGCTAATATTACATTCAACAAATTACTTGAAATTGCAGATTAACTTAATTAAAGTGCATATGATATTATTATATATTTGTAAAATTTAGGAACAATATTATTGTATCATTAAAATATTTTATTCATATCAATGCGAGAAAGTTTTAATTTTAGTAGCAAATTTTCTGAAAATTTATAATTTTCAGTTTATCATAGTTATTAACATTTTTTATTACTCATATATTTTTAAAAGGAATTACATGCATGGAAATTGTTATTTTAGTAACGTTGAAAAATATTGAAAAGTATCTTAAAAATTCAACTGAATATACGTACCCGCCATATATATCTGTTATGCCATAAACTCTCTGTATTTCAGCCAAAATACAAATGACTCAAAACGATCAATTTATCTATATTTCTGTTTTACGTATTAAAATTTTTATATATAGGTAGCAAATTTGATAAGGTATTATATTTTTATATATTTTTATTAATTTATAATTTTTTTTAAAGATCATGTTGATAAACAAAAATATATATACCAAAATTAATGATATTTGACGCACCATCATAAACAAACTAGTATTTAATCAATTGTTTTTTTTTTTGAAATCTTTCCGGTAGCTGCAAAGTTAAACTTAATCAATTGTCAAACTTCCTACATACGGATTACTTTTCTGACAATACATAGTTACATACCAATCAATCTCACTTTTTTTTTTACAATTTCAACTATTATTTTCGAAAAACCACTGTTAGCTAGATTGACAATACATATATATATATATAATCATTGTCAAATGATCCAAAGATCCATTTTTCTTATATGAATACAAATACAAATGTTGCTCTTGTAGCTAGTGAGCATAGCAAATTAAACTAGTATAATAAGTTAATAACTTGTGCTTGTGTACCCCCTTTTGGCTTCCTTCCTTCCTCCAACATAAAAAAAAGGATCCATCTCTAATCTCTTGCACCTCTCTCTCTCTCTCTCTCTCATATCTCATCTCATTCATTCTCCTCTCGCCGCCTAGTCTTCCCTTCCCTTCCTCTTCACCTTCTTTTAGTGCTCCTCCCGGTTCTTTAGCGAGGGCGAAGAGATTTATTCAGAAAAGAAAAGAAGGTGGCACCCCAAACTACAAGGAGGAGAAAAATACAAAGGTTTCTTCTTTCTTTCTTTCTTTCTTTCTTCAATCTGTTCAATCTCTTTCTGTTGCTCGATCATTCGATCGATCTCGCGCGCTCTTTTTGCTCCTCCCTTAGTTCTTGTTGAAGAACATATATATAAACCGTTTGATCGATAGTTTTCAACAAAATTTGCAGCTTTTTTTTTGTTCTTTTGTTAGTTTACCATGTGAAGAATTTTTTTTGGCATGCTATGCAAACTAAACTTGAATTTGATTGATTTTTGAAAGAAAGAACAACGCTTTGTTATTAGATCAAGGGTTGATTTGTTTCTTCTGATCTCCAAACATCATCTGCCGTATTTGGAACCTCTCCAGAACAAATCTGATGAAATTCAGGGAAATCTTTCCCGTTTTTGTCTTTTTTTCTTACCATGACTTGATTAGGAAACTATACATATTAGGTATTATACATCATTTTTCTTATATGCCTTGCTTTCTTTCTTTTTTTATGTTCTTTCTTGATTCTTCTTGTTCTGATACATTTCAGTTATATTATTATATATATACTTGCCCTTCAAGAAGTGTTACTATGTTTTGAAGCTTGAACTCACCAATTATATAGTCATTTTTAATATCTTTTAGTAAAACTAAATTTACTTGTGTATAGAACTGCCTTTGTGTGGATATCATATAACACCAAAAATCATACTTTAATTATATATATATATACTCTCCTTTCATTGATTTATTTATCAAATCCTTTTTATTTAGTATTTACTCTTTTATGTAGTAGGGAATAGAAAATTAAAAGGAGTTTACATACAGCAAAATAAAGTATGGAAAAAAAAATACTAAAGATTGTTATATACATAATACATCAGGAAGGAAAAACTAAAAAAAAAGGAATGAATTAATTACTGATTGGAAGAAAATAATCAAATATATATATATATATATATATATATTACTTTCTTAATTTAACAACAAGATTTCCATTTTAATCCAATCATCCCAACGTTAAAAAGTGAAATCTAATTCATGAAATCCTCTTTTTTTGTATATGTATAAACAGCTCCAATTTCCAATCCATGGCTACCACTCACAACCCCTCCCTGCTCCTATCATCCACCTCTACAAACTCATGCAACTCGACCATCACAGGCACCGGATCGCTGTCCGGATCCAACACGACGAGCTCGCCGTGCGCCGCGTGCAAGTTCCTGCGCCGCAAGTGCCAGCCCGACTGCGTCTTCGCGCCCTACTTTCCGCCGGACAACCCAACCAAGTTCCAGAACGTGCACAAGGTCTTCGGTGCAAGCAACGTCACCAAGCTGCTCAACGACTTGCAACCATTCCAGCGGGAAGACGCCGTGAACTCGCTCGCCTATGAGGCCGACATGAGGCTGCGGGATCCGGTCTACGGCTGTGTCGGCGTCATCTCGGTTCTGCAGCATGAGTTGCGCCAGCTGCAGCTCGATCTGCTTCGTGCCCGCTCTGAATTGTCAAGGTTTGTAATTGTTTTCTTCTGATTTTCTCCATGCTTGCAACTTATTTATGTGAATGCTATCTTCCTTTTTTTGTTATATATACCTCTATATATATATGCTTAATTTCAAGTTTTTCTTGTTACAATAATACAGGATATATATATATATATATATATATATATATATATATGGAAGGGGAAAAATATATGAAATCAACCAATAAATGACAATAATTCAACTTTTTTATGTCGGTTAAGCAAATGAAAAAAAAAAAAAAATCCTGTTGACATAAATGTGTGGTAACTCTGTTCAAATAGAAACTATCATTGCAGAATTCAAAAGGTGTTATTTATTGAAGCAAGTAGCCTTTGAGAATTGAGACAACAATCAATTTCTGATTGAAAATTTGAAATTATGAAATTTTAGTGTTTTATGCCTGTTTTTTTTCCTTTCTACTTAGTTCTGAATTCTGATACATTGACTACTGAGTACTGACAAACGAGCTAACAGTTATGATTGCACTCACACAGTTATATATATATGTGTCTATATATATAAGCCTAACAACAGTCATTTCTGTTCCATTTATTGCAAAGAAAAAAAATCCCAAATCCCCAATGCTTCAATCACAGATTCACAGGCAAACCAAATTAAGGTAAAAATGAGAGCTCATTCTCTGTAGCGCTGTATTGTCAACCGTTAGATTATCTAGAGATTCGCACCAGCAAAAATCTCAAGATGATTTAACGGTTCACATCCTGCGCTACACAATGCAGCGCTACAGAGGATATGAAATCAGGTATTATATATTAGCTAGTAGTTGCGATTGCTAATTTGCTTCCACCACCACCAGGTACCAAGCGGCGGCGGCGGCGGCAAACCTAATAGGGCACGCCGCTCCAAGTTCAACATTGCATGCAGCTGGTACGGGGTTCGGGCACGAGCAATTCTTCCAGGCACAGAACGGGACTCACCACCACCACACAATGCTGCGGGGGCTCGACACTGGAGGCCTTAACGGAGCTTACAATGACTCGGGCCTAGCAGCGGCTATTGGGTTTGGATCACTAACAGGTGGAGGTCTGCAGTTCCTGAAACCGAGCACGGCGGGCGGCGACGAGCGGCCTTCTCAGGTTCAATATCATCTCATCTTGTAGTTCTATTGATTCTAGTCTATGTGTACATGTCTATATTTGTGTTTTTACTGTATAGAAAATTAGAAATATTGTTTTTCTTTTATAATGACAAGTGTTTTCTTGCATGGTCTCAGATTAATGGGCTTAATTAATTACTTGTGGAACTTAATTCAATCCAAGAAATTTAAGCAAATTATTGAAGTTAAATTTATTGCAAGTTTACAACTAATTATATATATAATGAAAACTTGGAGCAGCATTCTGGGATATTAGGGTTCTTACCTTAATTGAGGCTATTTAATTATAATGATTAGTTATGTTTTATGCTAGACTGCATTAGATCAGAAAAATTCAGGTGATTAGTCTAGCTCAAGAATTAGCTATATATTTTTTTCTTTTTTAAATTTCACGCGTCAACTTAAAATTTATGTGAGCTGATAATTCATGAATATATATATACGAAGGTTTTGAGCTATTGCTACAGTTTAAAGTTTGAACTTTTCTATTTTATAATTAATTGTGTGGTTTGGTTACCATTGAAGGTTTATACTTTTATTTTAAAACTTATGACTCTATACTTATTAGTTCAATTCTATAGCCATATCTTATTTAATAAATTTCATTTTCTTTTGTTCCTTTCTTTTAACAACAGGACAAGAGTCAGGATCCTTAGAATACCATTTGAAATCTTTATTTTTTTTTACTGAAAAACCCCTGATTATTAATTAGTTGCATTTTTTTTTTCTCAAAGATATGGGCATTTCACTAATCCTATACACATTCTTCTTTCTGAAAGCAATGTTCTTAACTTCTTATATTGACCAGCATACACACACAAATATATATTTGCATGTTGAATTCTTTGTTTTACCTTGTTTTTTGGGCTAGGTAATATTTCCTTAGTCCGGAACTGTCCGTAGTCTTCAAAGTCAAAGAAGTCCTTATTACAAGTTATAGTTGAATAATTAATAACAACAACAATAAATATTAATAATGATGATGACAATTAACAATAATAGGATGATCATGCTGAAAATTACATCAATTAATTTTCTGCTTGTGAAGAAATTATTATGTGTCTTGCCTCCCAGCTTCAGTTTAAAATCTGAGTTTGAAAATGATTATTTTAGGTAAATTGTTGTAGATTGCTTTATTGATTTAATTACTATTAGTAATTGCTCTTTTAAAAAAAGAAGCACATGACTTTCCAAATGGGCATATATTACTTTTTATGTCTTTCACCGAATTTTAATAAGTGTTTTTTCGGAGAGGCAAAACTCATTAATGAAACAACCCATCAAATATTTTTTCCTGAGCATCTATACAATTTAGGCAACTGCGTATTTAGTATGCATATAATTTTATGAACATTTGAATAAAATAAATCATCTTATATGTTATTTAGCCACAATTTAAACAAGAAGTACCAAAATAGTGTCTTCTCTGAAAATTGAGAAACAGGAACTTTAAAATGGCATGCATGAAAATTGCTACCAACAAAAAAAATAACAAGCTAGCCAAGATATGAAATTTTGTGGAATATATAGATTAAAAATAAACGGTGAATTTTTCTTTTGAAATTAATGTCCAAAAATAATTATTAAGTGTTTCAAAGCTTATTTGTTATAAACATTCCCCATCTTCTTTTCTATTGCAGGTTTGATGATGTGAATGTGTGCTAAAAGAACTAGACTGGAAACTGGAGAAGCGTCAAGCTAGTTCTGAACAGTTGAACAGATAGAAGGCTGTGCTGTTTACAAACACCACTACGCTCCTGAAAAAAAAAAAAAACCAAAAAAAAAAAAAAAATTAAAAAACTTCTTCTGATGAGTGTTTCTTAATTAATTATTTATTTTGTTGACTTGAGATCGAGTTGAACAGTATATGTATGATGATCTAGTTCTTTTGTTATAATGGTAATGCTACTGTTTATTTATTTATTTTTCCATTATTATTAATTATAATATATATTAATTAATTTTTCAGAAAACAGTACTTAATTTAGATATATATCCAGAGCTTGCTTAATTAAGCTAATTAATAGTATATTTTTGCTAATTAATTAAGCATATTATATATTTGTAACTCGTGCATGTTCACGTGTGGTAAGAGAATCGAGTTATGCATACTAGTTCATTTTTGACCCTGAAAATTGTGAACTATTTGTTTATACAAGTTACGTGCGTTTCATGAAAAGCGTACTTCAATTGTCGCTTGTATCAAAGCAGGCACAGTATGAAATTTCCCTCGGGATCATATTGCGGATAAAAATAAAGTTTGGCAAGTCAAGATTTTGATGCAACCCATGCGTGCTCTTGTTCTCATGGTGCATATTCAATTTTTCATATTTATATATACAAGTAGGTGATCATCTATATATTGTTTAGTATTTTATCTTGGATCTGACGATATAAATGTATACTATTTCCTTTTTTGAGACCATAAATAATTATTTAATTGTTAATATTTTTGTGTTAATATTTTTCAATTCCATTTTACTATTTTACTCGGGAAGGACCGCGCGCATGTTATGATTCTTATCATATATATATATTGATATATAGTGAAATATGTCAATATATATATTGTCCCTATATATGGATGGTATATATATATCTAACTTTTAAATAGGAGGTTTTTTCCTTTTTCATCGGATCTAGTGTATCGTAATTATAAAATCTAGACCTTTATATACTATAAGTCAAGCAGATCAATATATTTCGAGCAGAAAATTAATAAACTGACTTTTCGAGCACAAATTAATTTTAAAATTCGAATTAATCTTGAGCTATAGAATTAAAACTTCATTACACAATTTATCTTAACTGGAGCAATAAATCGGCTTTGCCCAAAAAAAATTAATATTACATAAAATTTAGATATTTAAAATAAAATTTTTTTTTTCTAAAATGTATCAAGCAAAATTAATAAATATATATATTTCATAAAAATATTAAAGCTAAGTATTTATATAGAAGAATACAAAGAGTTGTATAACTTTAAGCTTTAACATGTTCTTTAGGCACATCACAACATTTCTTTAATAAGAAAAATAATTTTAATTTGAGTCATTTGATTAAGATAAATGAAGAGAGAAAAATAAAATCAATGGTTGTACTTGTGAGTATGGATGATGTGGCATATATATAGTTAGAAAACTTGAAAGCTTTTTAGCATTCTTTCTAGATATAGAATGTTAACCCTTCTTCAAAACAAAAATTAGCCATGCTGTTTTTATGTATTTATTTAGATACCAAAACAAAATAGATATCAGGTTATAATGTAAAATATATCTATATTGAAACATTAAGGGATCAACCTACTGTATTTAAATTTAATAACACAAATCGTAAAATTAAATCATATATTTGAATCACTATTAAATCCCTAAATATTATTTTAAAGTTACCGAAAGAACATATGCGAACAAGAAGAAGTGAAAGAGCAATAAAAGAGAAATTAATGTCATTTGTATTTCATTTTTTTTATAAAAAAGATGAGGGTCCATTTGTATTTTATTGTAATCTCATCAGATCTCATATTAACTTTATAATGTTTCATTTTGATTGCAGCATGTTTCAGATTAACATTAGAGTAACTTTATACAGTAGTATCGATTTTGGTATCGAACATGGTATCTCCTACACATTAATTTTTCTTACTAGTAAAAAGCACACGCCTTGCTTTGGGCTGAAAATTGTTATTTCTTATAATAAATTTTTAAGATAGTATGTAATAGGCATTCAGTTGAGATAATTTATAGAGGCATGCTAACTGTCCCCCAAGAAAAATTCCCCTTAAATGTCCCCCATCAGTACATCATCTTGTACATAAGGTATGAATGCCCCAATGCAATAGATATGAACACCCGACAATACATTGTACGAACATTCAAGTTATGGCGGACAATCATTCACCAGAATGTGGAATCTTGGATAACCCATGCAGAATCTTCGATGCATAGGTATGAACACCAATTACGTCGACTATGAACACCTCATTGTAGGAGATATGAACACCTGACAGATAGGTATGAACACCAGATTTGCACAGATAGTTATTTATTATAACACTATGATACAACAAATTTGACTATTAAGTGGTGGGACCCGACTTTTAGAGTCAAAATAAGTGTGTATTTAGTGAGAATATGAATCTTAAACTAGAATCTTAATGAAATCTTGGTGGGAGACATTTAAGGGGGACAAAAGAAGGGGGACAAGAAGATTTTCTCTAATTTATATGGGTCTTAAATTTTAATGGGCTGAGAACGTCAACGGGCATTAACGTACGTCAACAGTGGTGATCAATCTAAGTAAACAATCAACGGCTAAGGTCTATTTCTTGGGGAAGATAGACTTTTGATGTCAAAAAATTTGATATGCTTTTATTATTAGTAGTAAGAATTTATATATGGGTTTTTTTTGCTACCAATACAAAACAATTGATTGACTAATAAATTAACTTTGTTACGTCGGCGTATTGAAAAAAGAGGAGGGATCAAATGACACTAAATTATTTTGACACAAATGTTACACTAAATCATATAAATTTATAAAAAATCTTAAAAATGAAAAATCTTTTATAAACATATTCATTTACTTATAGATCGATTATGTGTCAAATTTTATTCAATTTTAGTGTCATTTGATACTCCATCAAGAATCATTAAATTTAGACCGTTCTAATTACAACATAAACTTGATGGTCATTGATGAAGTATCAAATGACACTCAAATTGAATGAAATTTGAAACACAATTGATCTATAAGTAAATGAACATGTTTGTACAAGATTTTCCATTTTTAAGATTTTTTATAAATTTATATGATTTAGTGTAACATTTGTGTCAAAATTTTGGGTGTCATTGTATCCCTCCTCTTGAAAAAATTGCAAGAAGAGAACAGTAATGTTTTGTTTTCCTTGGTTAATTAATTTGCTATACGTACACAGCGTGGGTATAACTTAATTACTTTCCCCTGCTCAGCTTCATGGCTTCCTTTTTATATAGTTACTAACAGTACATTCACATGCTGAAACATTATTCATGATCATGCCCCACTCCGCTAGTGATCACATCAATATCGACATGTGGAAGGGGTTAGTATCCTCTACAGTACCGTACGCGGTGCAGTAGCTGCCTGAAAGATCTTAATCGTTGGATGAGTAAACCGGTCAGGGAGCAGTTGAGACGGTCAGAGATTTGAATCACCGGGCCCTTTAAAATTTATCCGCGTGGCACTTCACGCGGTGAAGTACCGCAGGTGATGTGAATTCCCATGTGGAAGATCAGCTAGCTATCTATCTATATATATAGCATTGAATTTTTCATCACATATATATATATATATATAATATATATTTTAAGAGATCCCCATATATATATGAATGAATGAAGATATATGTGATATTATTGACATATAGCTAGGCCTCTGTGACAATTTGCGGAAACCCAAGAGGAAATCTGATGCATCCTTTACTAATTAAAAAGCTCAATCTCTCTCTCTCTCTAGATCTATATATATTATTATTATCAATTAATGAAAAACCTCTCCTTGAATATTGCAGGCAGGCTATAAAGTGGTTGACCAGGTCGCATCAATCATCATATCATATTTGCCTTGAGACATCGATCGATATATCTTTAATGCATGGATATGTATATATTAACTTAACTGTGTCGATCTTCTCTCTCTTTAATTCATTCATGGTGGAATTCAAAAAAAAAAAAAAATTCATTCATGGTTTAATTGTTCGTCTCCTTCCTTGTACAGAAGATATAGAGTTGATTGATTAAACTGGTGGGTTTGAGGAGGCAGAAAGTATTCTGCAGCCTGGCAGAGGACAAAACAAACACAGCCAAACACATTATATATAATTGACTGAAAGAATTAATATATATGTATTATGTATTTTTTTTTCTTTTGGTAAAAAAAAAATATGTAACAAAAAAAAAAAAAAAAACTGTACAACAAGCCGTGTTGCGCCAAAATGCCAAATTAAATACTATTCATTAGTGGTGAAGTTATCATATATGTTGTTATCTTTCTCAAGTGGTCTCTACAGGTATACTGTTTACCAGTATTTATATGTATGATCAAAATATACCATTATTTCTCAAGTCCTAATCTGCCTTTAAATTAACCTGTTGACGAAATCGACGAGTGTCTCAATATAGTGTGGCATGCTCATGTCATCATCTTTGTTCCAAGAGGTTTGATTTTTTTTTTTTTTTTTTTTGCCAAAATTTCACAAAATAATTATATCGAATTAAGCCATCAAATAAAATTGATTGTCTTTATACCAATTTCAAACAATTAAATATTTAAAAAATGAATTTTTATGTTCATCTATATTTTATATATATACAAGAAAAGTCTGATTTTAATGTCTACATTTTTTGGATTCTGTTCAAATTGTTTCATAAATTATTTTTAGGTGATTCAAGTTTGACCCTAAACTGCGGAATTTGATTTAAATTGGTCTTTGACATAATTGCTCATTTAATGTGCTTTTGTTTATAAAATAATGATAGTTCAAAGACCATTTGCTATTAATTAGTATAAACAAAAATAAAAAGAGGGGGTGATACAAACAGAACTAAATATTTTAAGACCAATTTGAAATGAAAGAGTTTAAGATTAGTTTAAATTAAATGCGGTTGTTGATTGACAAATTAATTTAAACCCAAAATATAGGGACCAAATTAATTAGATCTTTTATATGCATCTATTGAGCATAGACAATGATGCACGGCCGGATCTGCACATTCAAATTAATCAATCATGCGCATTTAACACAAATTTAAGACCAAATAGGCAGGCAGCATCCGCATTTATTCTGTCATATATATATATATATATATATATACTAGTAAAGAGCCCACGCCTTGCTTTGGACTGAAATCGTTATTTCTTGTAATAATTTTTTAAGATAATATGTAATGAGCCTTATATTGAGAAAATTGATATGGGCCTTAAATATTAATGGGCTGAGACATTAACGTCAACGGGTATTAAAGTAAATCAATGGTTCTGATCTATCCAAGAAAATAATCAAGGGCTCATGTGGGTGGATAGCCTTTTCATGTTATTTTTTCCGATATGCTTTTTATAGTAAGGATATATATGGATAGGCATAGCATTGTCCTGAGAAAAGAAAAATGAAAAATAATAAAAGAGGGGCATAAATATGCTAGCTAGGGAGTTATATATGAGTCCATATCCACTGGAATGGTCAGCATGATGGAGTAGTGGAAATGGTCAGTTTTCAATTAGAAAGAACAATAATGGGCAGCTTTGAGATTCGTGCATGTAGCTTTGAGGGTGGGATTTTTAACCCTTGCACCGTGGGGTACCCTAGGGGATGTGATTTCGTTATATATGGGTGAGAATCTGCTGCCATAATTGTGATGGCACGATGTGCCATAGTTTTAATCTAGACGGTTCATATTAAAGTGGACGGCTGAGATTTTTTAGATTGTAAGGGGTTGTTATTTGTGGGTCCCACTGTCATAGAAACTATGGCACGTCGTGCCATCAAAACTATAGCAGTGGATAAAAATCCAGTTATATATTAGAATAACATGTAGAGTCCACCTCTGTTAAGTAGGTCACCCATCCATCTCTCTCACAGTTTTGACACACCATGTGCATCCATGTGCTTACCACAGTTGCATAAATGTTTACTGGAAATCATAGTATATCTTTTTACTGAAAAATGATATCTATTAATCGGAAAGATATAAATATCTACTGAGTAATGATATTTGCTCATTAAAAATACCGGTAGATAAGTAAAAGGTAGACGCTACCGGCTATTCTATATATTATATGTATCAAAGGTGCTTTTCTCTCTCTCTCTCACTGTATGTATAGTATACACAGAGAGTAAGAGAAAGACATTGGTGCATTCAAAGATGAAGTCAAAGAAAAGCATACAAAACAAAGGCATGAACAATCATGACTGAACCAGCAATCATGACTCATTCTTAAATATATATCTACCAACACAAAAGGACAAAGGAAATGAAAGAAAGCTAGCAAACATAGCTGAGGTGAGGAACTTCTCCAGATCAAGAAAAGAAAACTCAATAAAAATGGATTCTCTTTTTTAGTTGACATTCTGTTTCAGCACTTAGTTTGTAACTTTTTAATTAATGCATAATTGTCATCAGAATTTAAAGCATTATTATACAAAAAATGATTTATTTGGTGCATGCATACATACATACGTACATCGATCGGAAAAGTCAAGCCTATATATAATATAAATTTTGTAATAGTTATATCAATTTCGTAACTTTATTCTAAATTTGTATCATATGAACTTTTTGAATATCACTTCTATATGGAATGTGAAATAATGTGAATAATTAATGTAACAAATTTTCTACTCTCTTCAAAACTTCAGACAAGTAAATTTAAGAAAGAAAAAAAAAAAGATAAATTAACAGGTGCAGTACTGAGGAGCGGCATATATAAGAAGTCAAAAACGGTGCACACCCAGGTTATGTCCAATCAGACTATCCATGGTCGACATGCATGCAACATGCTCACATGACATGAATATGAATAAACTCAGGATCGATCGATGAATATATATATATATATCATACCACGAACTGTCCTAGCTAGCTAGCTATATAGCTTTCTTTCTCTCTCTGAAAAGGCAAACGTCCCTTCAGTCTTCTCCCTCACAGTTCCCCGGGTATCCTCTAACAGTATATGTTCTTTCTTTCTTCTTCTTCTTCAATCAGTACATGCTCTCCAGTGATACAAGGCTTGTGATATTGTATGTATAAAGTCAGCCATCTATGTATGTATATGTATGATGTATCCATTAATATATAACAGCTCCCCCTTGTGCCTTGACATGAGAACAATTCTACATGCTTCTGCCTGCCTGCCTGTATGCCTGCAGCTGCTACAGTCACAGACAGTACTTTAATTCAGGCCTAGAGAGAGATCGAGAGAGAGAGAGGAGAAGGCTGAAGGCTGAAGAAGGCATTGCAATTGCATTGAATGGCGGGGGGTGGATGGATACATGCATTAATGGGACAGCGCCAACACAACACTACTGTGATCGAACTTGAAGTTTTTTTTTTTTTTTTTTTTTTTTGTATTTGACTATATATGGGACCTGTATGTATGTATCTTCTTGGAGTTTGCTCACTTGCAGTACCGTTGCACGCCTTACCCGTCGTTTTTACTTGCATAACATAACATAACATGACATTCTTGTTTGATTATTATGATGGGAATTGAATGAATGAGAAATTAACAGTTTCTTTTTATGATGGAAGGATATAGTTATACTATGGAGGAGATCAGGCACATTTATGCATGTATGGAAGGATGGATGGATGGAGGATGGATGGATATAGAGAGAGAGTGAGGAAAAATCAAAAAAGGACAACAGCTTGGCATGCATAGCCCGTATCAGGCTCCTTAAATACATGCTTCCTGTCTCCCTCCTAATAATTCCTATTCACTTGTTCAGGCTCTAGGAGCTAGTTAGCTAGGCAGCATTCAAATCTCATGTCATGTGTCACGAGAGAGGGAGAGGGAGAGATCTAGAGAGAGAGAGACAGGCATCTTTGTGTGGTTTGTTCTTGTTGTTGAGTTGTAGCTTCAAAAACGTTGGAAAATTTGGAATAGTCAAGGAATGTGATTTTCTACTCTCAAAGGAAAAAAACAGTCCCTCTCTCATATCCCAAGAATAATAAATATATGTTATATATAACAATAGTAATAATAACTATGGGTCCGTTTGGTAAATCAAGGAATAGCAATAAAATAGTGCTATCTGATTAGTAAAAATGGATTAGTGGTTATTGGAAGAGTGACAAGAATAGTGATGTTTAGAGCTATTCGGATAGTGGAAATATTGTTTGGCAAATAACAATTGGAATAGTATTGTGATAAATATTTTTAGAGCTATTTTTAGAGCTAATCAAATAGCTATTCCGCTATTCGACCAAATAGGAAGAATAGCGGATTAGCAATTTTGTAGAGCTATTCGAATATCTATTTTCTGTTTGGCACATATTCAGTTATTATTTTGCTATTCTATTCCAATTTTGGTTGCCAAACACACCCTATGTGAATAGCTCAATACCTTATCACTAATAGTAGTACTATAAAGAAATTAGTCTATTCAAACTATTCAAAAAAGAAATTGTTTCTGATCTTCCAAGTCAGTCAATTTAATTGATTGATCAATATTCAGGTATTTACTGATAGGTCAATGACAATTGACAACCCATCAAGTAAGGAGCGAACATGGGTTGTTCATTGTTTCACCATATAAGCATTTGATTGTACTAAGTATTAACTATTAAGAATTTAAGATTGAATGTATCTTTTAAGTTAGGTAGTTCTTGAGGAGATTTCTGAGGCTAACCGCATTCATTCAGCATGCGTCTGTATCAAATATCAACGTGGACAAAACAAAATATGCTTTCTGTTAAGCAACATACTAATCCAATATCAACTGTTGTTATACTGTCATGACTTGTGACGCTTCAACAAACTGAAAACAACATAATACCGCAAAACCCAATCTTCAAAACGATAAAAGCCCAAAAGCAACCACCTAAGTCAAGATATTCGGCCGAAAAAGGAATATTATTTTGGGCCATATCCAATATCTAAAAAGCCCAAATAAAGTGGGCCGTAGTCCAAGTATCTAAAAAGCCCAAATAATGGAACATTATTTCTGGGCCATATCCCAAACATCTAAAAAAAAGCCCAAATAAGGGAACATCATTTCTGGGCCATATCCCAAATATCTAAAAAGCCCAAATAATGGAACATCAATTATGGGCCGGAGTCCAAGTATCTAAAAAGCCCAAATAAAGGAATATCATTTATGGGCCTTATCCGGCCCAAATATCTAAATAAGGCCCAAACAAAGGAACATCGAGTGTAACTAACTCGCAGAGAACCAAAAACCCGCCAAACCCAGCGAACACTCGAAAACTCGATACATTTTATTCTACTTGCCGCGGCGCCACCATGCTGGCGTCCTCCTTCCGCCGCCTGCGGCACCTCCGTCCCATCGCCGCCGCGCTGCATCCGCCCGCGGTCCGGCCTCTTCATCTTCCTACCGCGCTCGTCCCTCTTGTCCCCTTCTGCTCTTCGCCCGCGCCTTCTCTCCCGTCGAAATCGGGCGAGAAGGAGGAGTTCGAGGAGCTACGGAGGGCGGCTGCGGATGAGATCGGGGAGGAGATTGCAGCGCATGTTCGTCGGGGGGGCGACACCGATGCATACGCGGCAATCGAATTGGCGCTCGATTCTGTCGTGAAGGTCTTCACGGTCTCGAGTAGCCCCAACTATTTCCTGCCGTGGCAGAACAAGGCCCAGCGCGAGAGCATGGGGTCAGGTTAGTTGGATCGTCATAGAGAGTACATGTGGTTTGTACTGGAAAGTTAGTTTGATTATGTATTGTTAACTGAGGAAGGATCAAATAACCATGTCTTTGGTGACAGATCGGTGACCGTGAAATTAAATCTTAATTAACTACATTTTAAATTCTTAAATAACAAAATTAATTGATAAAATATGTTGTATATATCATATTTTATGTGTATACAAAAAATTATATCATTTTGATTTTATTTACATGTGCATCAAGCATTAACAAAAATCAACGGTTCAAGTTTTATGATTTTTTCTCCTCTCTTGATGACTATCGAAACAATGTTAAAACTTTACCATTTTTTATGTATATGTTATTAAGATAATATAGAATACATCTAATGGTTTAGATTTTCCAATTTATACATAAACAAAAAAAATGGTTACCATAAGCACCAACGTCCATGGTTATTGGATCCCTCCTCTTGTTAATTTTATTTATTTATATTCAGAATCCATTATGTGTGTGTTCAGAGGAAAACATTCACAGAATAACTGATAAGTATATGTTGGGAGTTTCTAATATATCCCCAGGTAATCCTCCGTTTATAATTTTTCTTCTGGTCAGCATTTCCCTCTGATATTAAATTTTATTCTCTGATCCAGGCTTTGTGATCCCTGGCAGACGAATAGTAACAAATGCGCATGTGGTGGCTGATCACACATTTGTTCTCGTCAGAAAGCACGGGTCACCGACCAAGTACAAGGCTGAGGTACAGGCTGTAGGACATGAGTGTGACCTTGCACTTTTATCAGTCGAGAGCGAGGAGTTTTGGGAGGGTATGCATTTTTTGGAGCTTGGAGATATTCCCTTCTTGCAAGAGGCTGTTGCTGTGGTCGGATATCCTCAAGGTACATGGTTGAACTCACAATGCAGTATCTTTTTGTGCTTAGTTGTATTAATCACTTTTGCATGTTGTTTCAACTATAAATATATGTGGACACCCAAAGCAAATTGGACTTGGGGTTTGGGGTCGTAGGTTGTAGGGCTACCTGAGGATGTGGCTCGAGTAAGTGGCCCTATCACATATAGCTGTGATGGGAGATCCATTCATTTACTCTCTCACAGAGAATCCGCAATACCTAAGTGAGCTATTGCACATAATGCAGTGCTCTCATTCACACGCAACCCTTCCTATACAGGATGTACTGTATAAAGAAAATTTTAATCAATAGCAATGACCTTTGATCTAGTGATATGCAAATTATCTAGATAGTATGATTGAAGTCTAAATTGAGTCAATCATTGCATGATATGATTAACCAAACAGCTTCAATTTGACAAAAGTTGGGTCTTTCAATTGAGCTGATAATTGTAAAAAAAAGTTTCTCCTGAAATGCTTTCATATTATAGTGCACATGTTAGTTTTGGAATGATTAGTAATAAATAGCAACAAATTACTGATTTCTTTGCTAAATTATACATGTTTTGGTTGTTTTAGTAGTATTTTGGGTTGATATATATCAGTATCGTATCCTTAACTGAAAGACCTTAACAACGATAGTCATTACCATTAATTTTGTTAAACTAAAAAACAATTATTTTGTGGGCTTTGGTGAGTGGTGAGCCAAAGAATGGGGAAAGGTTTAGGGCCAACCCAGCACTTCTCATATCTCTGATGCTTAAACAAGTACCAATAAACACAACTTAGCTTGACAATTTAAGTATTTGAATTTGCCTGTTATGGTAGGTGGAGACAACATATCTGTGACAAAAGGTGTTGTCTCCAGAGTGGAGCCTACACAGTATGCACATGGGGCCTCACAGCTGATGGCGATTCAAATTGACGCAGCCATTAACCCAGGAAACAGTGGAGGACCTGCCATTATGGGTGATAAGGTTGCTGGTGTTGCCTTTCAGAACCTCTCTGGTGCTGAAAATATCGGGTTAGTGAGTCCTCGGCTTTATTTTTTCACGCCATTTTATTCGCTTGAGAATTTTAATGATGGCCCCCGCACTGGCAAGAAGTTGCAAATAATATTTTATTCGCAAGTCTTAACAGATGCTTCTTCAGATTTAGGTGTGGTTGGTTCTAACTTTTACAGCTAGTAGATTTGTTAGGCTGTCTCTCGCCGTGCCAAATCCTTTTAGTGAATCCTGGAGCCAAACAAATGGTTCAGTCTGAGTTTGGATTCTGATTGCATTAGATATTTGTATTTACCACAGTAAATTGTTATTTTTCATCGGTTGTGGATTTAAATAAAATGTTGTTACAAGGCATTAAATCTTATCTGTACTATTTATGTTTTGATCTTGCTAAAAGCAAAGTGCCCTTTTGGACTTTATTTCAGGTACATAATACCTGTACCTATAATCAAACATTTTATAGCTGGCATAGAAGAGAGAGGCAAATATGTCAGCTTCTGTTCTCTTGGTTTATCATGCCAACCAACTGAAAATTCACAGCTAAGGGAACACTTTCACATGAAACCTGACATGACAGGTGTTCTCATCAGTAAAATAAACCCTTTGTCAGATGCGGCTAAGGTTTTGAAAAAGGACGATATTGTTCTTGCATTTGATGGGATACCAATCGCCAATGATGGAACAGGTATGTACCTCCCGGTACTTTTGCAAGGCTTGACAAAGTGTTTTGACTTGATCTGGTACCATTCTATACTGAACTTTCACTATGTTTTAATTACACAACTAGACTGCTTTTTTATCTTTGGGTTCTGTGAGTACCAAGCAATATATCTAAACGTGTTTACTACTGCCTCTTAAAAAGTTGCAAATTAAGTGAAAGATGGCCAAACGTTTTATAATAAGTAGGATTTTTTGAGGTGATGTGGTGCCTGAAATCATCAATCTAGCAATCGGCTATTGGCCTTGATTGTAATTCAATTTCAAAATGTTCTAAAATGGAAGAAATAGGGATTGATAATAAGAGTGCCAAAATGTCTATATATTAGTGGTTATATTTTTCTATTTTCTTGCATCAAATGTGATGTTACTTGCAAATAACGAAAATATAATGTTGGGCCTTGGTTGCATAGAAAATTCTTGAGATTTATTGGAAATGTTTGTTCTTTTTGTTCTGCCTTGCAGTTCCATTTCGAAATAGAGAGAGGATAACATTTGATCACCTAGTCTCTATGAAAAAAACAGGAGAAACGGCTATTTTAAAAGTACTACGAGATGGTACAGAGCATGAGTTTAGTATCTCTCTTCAGCCTGTAAGTTCTACCGTATGATACCTCTGAATTCCTGACTGACAACATACCTTTTAAGATTATTATGATTTGTATGATTAGAAAATGTAACTTTGCGAAAAAGCATGGACCACTTCATTTTTAACACAGCTTTTAAGATTATTATGATTATGATTTGTACAATTAAAAAATGTAATTTTGTGAAAAAACATGGACCACTTCGTTTCTTGCTGTGATGAGCTTGCTTTTCAACATGCCAATCTGTGGACATCAAGAGAAAGTTACCTTATGTTATGGTTTTAGTTAGAATAAATTAGCTATGAAACTTCTGGGTGCACAACTATGAAATGGCTATGAAAAGTTCTATTCATTTTAGCTTCACATGGTCACATTTTGGTGTTAATTTTGGTCATGCCTAGAATATTTTGATTGTGTTGTTTTGGGCTAAAACTGTTATTGACTTTTTATGAGTAGAAACCCAAGCACGGTAAAACTAGGGTTTATCATTCAAACCATAAAACCAACTTGATTTTAGTAATATAATTTTATTGGTCATCCTCATGAATTTTGTATGCGTGGTTCTTTTCCTGTAGATTCAACCTCTTGTACCAGTTCATCAGTTTGACAAATTACCAAGTTACTATATCTTTGCTGGATTCGTCTTTGTGCCATTAACACAGCCATACCTTCATGAGTATGGTGAGGACTGGTACAATACTTCCCCTCGTAAGTTGTGTGAAAAAGCTTTAAGAAAGTTGCCAAGTAAGGCTGGAGAACAGCTTGTTATTCTCTCTCAGGTTTTCTTTCTATCTCAAGTATTTATATATTTGGAAGGTTTTAATGCAAAATTGCAAACTATTGATCAAGCATACAGCTTTTCAGTGGATATATTTTGGTGTTTTATATCATTTACTAGGAATACTGATGAAACCAACTCAACATGTTTATCTGGGATTGAATGGTTTCTTCCATTGTGTTTCTTCTGTTAATCTGTTCTCAATTTTCTATTTTATAGGTACTAATGGACGATATAAATACAGGCTACGAAAGGCTCTCTGAACTGCAGGTAACATTCTGTCTTTGCGCACACAGACACACTCACACACACCTGCTACTCACGGAGACAAACATATAATAGACATAAATATCGGTCTCCGAAATTCTGGATGTAATTTGAGAACCATGTCTAGCATCACTTTTGTTAACTTGACATATAATTAATTATGTGCAATTTATACCTTGGTTCTCTTTTCTTTGTTTCTTTTCCTCACATATATTAGATAAATACTAATTTATAGTTATTTTAACTGTTAGAAATACTAAGTTCTCTTTTTTTATCTCCAGGTGAAGAAAGTGAATGGAGTTGAGATCGAGAACTTGAAACATTTATGTGAACTTGTAGAAGGCTGTCAAGATGAAAACCTAAGATTCGATTTAGATGAGGAAAGAGTAATTGTTTTGAACTACAAAATTGCGAAATTAGCGACATCTCGTATTCTGAGGCGGCACAGAATCCCATCTGCTATGTCTAGTGATTTGGTAGAACAACAAACTGTAGACGGGGAAATTCAATCAGCATGTCTTACGTAAATTTTTATTTTTTTATTTATTTTAGATCAGAATTAGCGAAATTAATATTTTATTTTGATCTGGAGTTCATTTAAATTATTGAGAATTTAGATTCAGTTTTGTTCTTTAGGTTGTTTTAATTATTTTGTAGCTTATAAATATAGGAAAAGACTGGCAGAATTCTGTAAAATTTATTTATGATATCAATAAAAGTTTCAGTTTCAATTTTGGTTCTATTATATGTGTTATCTATCCAAAAAAAAAAAAAAAAAAAGTTATTTTGAATTGCTTTGTCAATATTTTCCTTTTTATCTTGCAAGTTATATTATATTTAGCACTGACATGTCTGCATGTCTTGTAGCCCACTTCCTAATAATCCATGATTTATTGTACATTCGTCTGAAATTAGATCAGAAGCTGGTGGCTAACTTGTTCCTTTATGAACTTCTATCTATATGTTAATCGACTAAGGGTTAAAGGTTTTAGGCTTTTGGGTCTAAAACTCTATTGGTGCATATTGCATTTGTGTTGCCAGTTGCCACTAAAGAAAATATGCTAAATGTCAAAATATATCATTTAAGTTAAATCTTAATAAATCTACTTAAGAAGACAGCATAAAATGTTTATGGGTGTCAGAAAGACCTAATTACAGGATCTTGGCCTGTCTAGTATTCTGAGTACATTAAGAAAGGCTGTGCATTTTTTATTTTTTTATTTTTAAATATATGAATGATATTTTCGGGCAGAACGTGAACTTAATTACGTTGCATATCTTAATTCTGGCATGGCAAAGGGTTTTATTAGACACGTCGAATGCTCGGAACCGCAAAATAAATGGGAAACCTGCCGCTAGTATTTTCGATTCTTGAATCGGAAAAAATAAATAAGTAGAAAGTGATACAACTTACAACGATAATTAAATACTTAAAATTATTATAATAATTATCGAATTTTCTTGCGTGGAGTTTGAATTAGCCAACAGAAATAATTTTAATTTTCAACTTAAAACTTATTAGAAGTCTATCGATCTAGATAAGTTAAAATTTTGCTGATTCAATTAGAAAAAAAGACAGGAGATATTGCTTCCCTGACCCTGGAATTCGGATCCTCTCAGTTAACTCAATTTTTGGGTTAGTCTCAATCCACCGTTCAAATAAATCAAGAGTCCTGATTAATTAGTACTTTCGCTCCCAAACATGCTTCCTTCCTCTCCCAACACCAAAAGGTCCAAAACCAGAGCATCAGCCACGTCATCCGCCACCAACCCAACCCTTGTATCATCCCCCACCTCAGCAGCGCCCTCAACGCAACCTCCTGCCGCAGCAGCACCAACACAGCGCCCGACTCCGTCGCCAGCCTCCTAAATTGGGCACTAGACTTGACGCACCTGTAAAAGCTCGACAGCGTGCACGGGCTCGGGATGAGCAGAATCAGATTGAGAGGAGAGGAGGAGAAGGAGGACACACCGCAGGGCTGCTGCTGGCTCGACGGCAGCGGCGAGGGGGAAGTGGGGGGAATGCGACTGGATGAAGTGGCGGAGAGCGTGGTTGGGGACGAGCGTCGGGGAAGGAGGCAGTGGGAGGTTGGTGACCGGGTAGGTGTGGTTGCCCATGTCCAGCCACCGCTGAATCGACGCCCGGTCGAACGTGTGCCCAGACGTCAAGATAACCAGGTTTGTCATCACCTCCAGCGATATCGGACACCAGAAGTCGTCCAGCAATTCCAACTTCATAGGTCCGATCATTTCCATTATTGGCGGGACTGATTTGACACAGAAAAAGAAAGCAATTTTGTTGATTTTGTTGATTTTGTTGTGTAAAGTATAGAGGAAGCAATGCAGCATCGGTCAGCATCTTTGGGCAGGAAGCAAGTTTGGGAGAGAGAGCGCTAATTAATTAAGACCCTTTATTTATTTCAACGGTAGATTGAGACTAACCCAAAAATTGAGTTAACTGAGAGGATCCGGATTCCTGACCCTGACTCTTAATAACTCACCCGAGGGGCCTCTGGAAGTCGGAACCATTTACTTTTTTACAACTTTGAATTTCCAGATTAACTTTTACCGGGGCCTTCCTCACTCCTCAGTCCTCAGTCCTCAGTCCTCAGTGAATTTAAATTTCAAAACATCAAACTTGAAAGCCGCTTGATTCTTCCCGACCCAAAAAATTTGGAAAAGAAAACCCGCGAGTTGGGCAGATTCGCATCTCATAACAGTCAGTACTTAATACGTACACTGTCAAAAAAATAAAGCACCTTCAAATTTTGCCTGGACCACGGTTCAAACACCACAAACCCAGAACCTCTTACCTCAGGGACCCACATAGCACTACCAACTTACAATCTTATATCCTACGTTGTGAATCCGGTCCTGGCATATTCCCAATTAGACTCGACACGAGCCTGTTAGTGTGTGTTCATCCCCAGATTTACTGTATTGTGCAGTTCACAGTGTCAGTCGTTGGATTTTCTCGAGATCCGTGCTGACACGAATCTTAGGACAATGCAATGGATGACGCCGTGAACTGCACAATGCAGTACAGCAGGGGATATGAATTAAACAGTGTTATCAGTTATTTAGCCTTTCCCCAACAAACTAACAAACGGCTGATTATTAACGGACTCGAACCAATAATAAATGTCATAAATCCGAACCAATCCAATCCAATGCGTTCATCCGCTGTCCGCCCCCCAACAGCAAGCAACTGGTATTGCGGTCCAGACATCGACACGTGTGGATTGTATCCCTCTCCGCGCCAAGTCTTCACTCGAACACCAGTGAGCTGCTTTGCATCGGATCCTGAGCTTCCTTTTCCCTTCTCTTGTGTTATTCTTCAATAATCCTCATGCTTTCTTTCTTTCTTTCTTTCTTGCTTGCTTCCCCGAGGCATTCATTCGTTCCCTATTTCCCTCCTTACTCTCTCATAAAATTACTGCTCAATTTTGCTACTCGCAGGGAAAATTCAGCTCTTGATTTTGTGTATACATGTGTGAGGTAATTATATTACTATACCTGGAAACAGTCTGATCTGAACTCACTTGCATCCCTATAATTGTTGATTTTTTGAAAAAATTAATTAAGAAGTTGAGACTAATTGACTCATACTCATAGTTAGACCTAATTTTTTTTATTTTTCAAGATTAACTCGTTATTATTTCAGGATTCTTTCTGAATTCTGACTGTTGCAATTCTGTTGAATTCAGTTGAAGCAGTGAGTACGTAGAGATGGCTGAGCGGCCTAGGAAGTCTCCAATTTCTTCTCGGGTAAAGATTTATCTTCTTCTTGTAATTTAACTGTATTTAGGTTTTATAAAATGGAAATTTCATGTGATTTTTTTTTTCTTTTTGTATTTTCAGCAGAAACTGAAGTTCGCACCAAAAGCCCCTGTTTCTAAGCAGAAAAAAACTGCTGCAAGAAGTTCCATTCGGTGAGTTCCTCATCTCCTGTTGATTTGTCTAATTTTGGATGTATTAATTTGTTTGTGTTGTGTTGTGTTTATTTGATTAGTTGTTTGATTGTTTCCTTTTAATGTTGCAGGCAAGAAGCTGAAGAAGAGTATGTCATTGACAGAGAAATCGTGACGAGATTGAGAGTAAGTGTTGTTTTACCAGTAACTTTTTTTAAAACCAATTTGCAATTTTGAATGTATATTTTTTTCTTTTTTTTTATAATTAAAGAAGTATATCTTGTGTGTAGACTCGTCAGGCAATGGCAATAGCGGCTGGTACAGATGGTACAATCTTTTCTCCTTTTCTTAGAAATAATTTAATAAATTATTTAGATATAGTTCTTGAATTATGTGATACACATGTATGATATAATTCTTGAGCATCACAAATGTTGAAACATTGAGGCTGTATGAAAAGTTGAATTGATCAAGCCCCATTAATTGGCACAATAAGATGAAATTGAGGAATTATTGTTTTACCAATTTAACTAACCTGATGATATATTTCATTTCTTTCTCACTTAAAGATGATGGCACGGATCAAAAACCCCAATCATCATCATCGTCACAAGCAGATCTTCAATCTCAGGTTAGATGTTGTCTCCGTTTAGCGGCACAATCAATGATACTAAACCATAAGTGTTTGTTCTTTCTCTCCATTTTAACTGACAATACAAATTTACTGTTTTTTGTTGAAATTTACTTTAGGCTGACAAGCAGAGCATTTCCGGACCTTGTATTACGCTTCCTATGAGACCTGACAATACAAATTCAGGTCTGAAGTTATGACTTGACAATTTAGTTTTGTTATGAAAGAACTCTTATCTTCTGTTTGATTTTAGTGAACTGTGAAATCTGAATCTGTTTATTAATTTACTTTATTTTTTTCTTACAGAAGAGCTTAACAAAATGGAGTTTAGTCAGCGTTCCCGCACTTCATCTGAAATGGAGACTTCCATTAACACAGCTAAAGACCTTGGTTTGGAGGTTTGTCTATAACTAGATTCAATTTTGTTGATGTGTAACTGGTCTGGCTGGTAGGGTTATTCTGTGCTTGGTTCAGAACACAAATTAGAGCTGAAGTTAAAATAGCCAAGAAAATAACCAAAATTAGTAAACTGTTAAAGTGTTGATTTTAAGAAAAAGAAAGAAGTAATAAGAGCAGAATTACTCTTTTCTCCTAACAGAAGGAAAGCAATGATCAAAGAATGCTTCTTTTCAAGTTTCCACCGTTGCCATTAGAGATTCCAGCACTAAATACTGAAGAGACTGATAGTAAAGGAAAGAAGAAGGCAAAGAAAACTTGCTCTAATTTGCAGCAGTTGCCTTCTGGACATGTCGGCAAAATGCTGATTTACAAGAGTGGTAAAGTCAAAATGAAACTAGGCGATGTAATGTTGGATGTAAGTTGCATTCAATAACCTCTCCAGTGTTAATTTAAATTATTAATTATTTTACTGGATGTCTTTTTATGCTTCTTCTCTGTAATTAAATCAACTAAGCTTTGATTCATTGATTGACCAACTTTGTCCAGCTAGATTAACCCCTCAATGTTCAATAATAGTACCTAAGCTTTAAGGAAAACAAAAAATATAAAATTATTATAAAAGCTGGTTTAAACTATGCACTGAACATACCAGCATCTGTTGGCGATTGAGCTTTTGTAGATCAACCTTTGCCTAGCTATATAACTGCCTAATCAGTTATGAATAGTGAAGATAGCATAAGACCATTTATACCCAATTTTCAACCATTATTCAATTAAGCAGTGCAATCAGAAGGAAAATAAATATTAAGTGACAGTTGGGTTAAGCTGGATACTGACAAACACAGTTGGTATGTGGTACTGAGAATAACTGATAGCAAGTGTAGGAATTTCCTTGAGGTGTTACTGGTTAATCTAAGGTCAAAGATGCATTCGTTCATTGCAGGTAAATCCAGGTGTGAAATACTTCTTCCATGAGAAAGCTGTTGCTATAAATGCAAACAAGAAACACTTCTGTGAACTTGGAAGTATCCAGCAGCATGCAGTGGTGACTCCAGATGTTGATGACTTGTTAAAAGGGAGCAAAAGGTAGGAGACCAATTGGAACTCAGCTTGTAAATACTTTGCAAATAGATAAAGCTAGTATTACCATTTAACTCTAGAATTCTGTCATCTTACGTAGGAAACTACTAGTATCTGTTAAAATCTAATGCTAGAGTGGAGTAGAGTTTATGTGTCAAATGTGTGTATGTTTTGTTAAGTAGGTGGTTCAACTTTATTAACTATTAGTTTGTTATACTGTTGGAATTACGTAAGGTTTGTTCTTGTGCAATCTGTATGTGCTTCTCTAATATCATCTCTAATTCTCATCTTAATTCCCTTTCTGGTAAATTTCAAGGATTGTTTAATATAAGATTGAATCTATCTTTACATTCTATTTTGTATGGGTGAACTAGAATTCGACGGTAAATTTAGAAATTGAACATCACTATACATGATTACATGGAGCCTTTTATTGCAGTTGCGATTGCTCACTTAATGGACTCCATCCTGTATTGTTGATCTAGCCCAACCCATTCAAATTCTTTAAATTTCAGCCCAAAATTTGGAAATGGACCTATTAAGTGTTGGATATGAATCCTTTTCAAACAGCAAACGTTTGAATTGTGAATTGTGATAGCCATTTATATTTCTCACGTCCACTTGAGTGTCCACTGTCCACCATTTTATTATCAATTTATGAATATATGTTAATTCGAAATAAATAATTAATACAACTGATAAATTTAATTAATTTTAAAAATTATATGATATTTTCCATAAATTATCATGTGATCAAAATTTAACAATTAGGCATGTAAAGGTTAAAAAAAAAAAAAATTTGTTTGATAGTATGATAAGGGACTAAGATGTACACGTGAAACGAAGATATTATAAAGAGCGAGACCTACCGTTTATAGAGGAAGTGTCCATATATCCATAAAATCTTGGTGGCATCGTGTGTTTGGAGAAGAGAATGAACCCGTTAGCACTGTAGTTGTCCACATTATAGCTAGCTTCGGCTTTTTTTCCGCGCTAATGCAATTGTCAAACCAGTCACGTTGCATCCGTAATCCTTTTTTTTCTTTTTGTGTTCCCGAGTTTCTCATTAGATTTTGAAAATGCATTCTTTGTTTTTGAAAACCATATCCTGCCTGAATTTCGATACTCCCCTCAGATGGTTAGGAGGAAGTAACGATATGGTATCTAAGTAAAAAAGACCATAGTATCAATAAAGTACAAAGAATTGCAAATCTAAAATAAATCTCAATTGAAAAATAAATCTGTGATAAATCAATTGAATGGCTAAAAGTAACTACTAAAAAGAAATCTTAATCTGCCTATTTTGAGCGGCATATTTCAAAATTTGAAAAAGAAAAAAATCCAGTAATGGATCTCACTAGAAGGGACATTTATATAAGATGATTAGATGTGTATTCATGTATCATGACCGAAAAAAAAAGAGAGCGATAGCCAAATAGGGGTAATGATGCGCTCGACGCTGACAAGGCTTCAGACGAGAAGCTACCAGCGTGCCGCTCCATTGTGACGTGTCGTCTCCATAGCGGACATCGGTCAACTATGGATATATGGAAACATTGATGTTTCCGTATTATAAAAACGTTTTCATTCGGTGGTACTCTTCGAAATCTTCATTTCCTATCAAATCAAGGCAACGATTTAATCTCCATTGTCTCTTCCCCGACAATCTTCATGAATCAATGGGTGCAGTTATTTGGATTTATTTTATTCCTGGCTTCTTGCACTATTTATTTAACCCTAATGTTAAGTATAATTTTTTTTAAAATATATATTTTAAATTAGAGATATGTATGTTTATATTTAAAATTGGAGTACAAAGAGGTATTAGTTCCTGTATCCCAGACGGCTACCGGTCCACCGTATTTTCAATAAACAAATATCATTTTTCAGTAAACATTTATATCTTTTCTGATCAATAAATATTGTTTTCTAGTAAATAGATACACTACGGTTTCCAGTAAACATTTATGCGACTGTATCAAGTACATGGGTGCACATGATATGTCAGAATTGTGAGAGAGGTGAATGGGTGACCAACTTTATAATATAAGGGGTGCATTCCATATGTTTTTGTTTTATATAATTGAAAGTTTGAAACATATGAATATATGATATGGTACAGCTACAGCATCTTCCAGCTATACATGATTAACCAATAATTAAACATAGATCATAGAAAATATTCCATCTCCAGTTACATGATTCATGATTTGTTTGTTGTCCACAACTACACATGGCATGTCATACATACACGTTGTAATAGTATCCCATCATCTGTAATTTGTAAACCTCTTCAGAGTTCAGATCAGATCTAGCCTTGGATCAAAGCTTCATATCCAGATCTACCTTTGTTATTACAATAAAATATGTTCCCCCATGGGAATATTTATTTATGCATTAATTTATCTCGTGCTCCTTCTACCATATATCCTTACTATATATAAAAGCATATTGATAAAAATAATATGAAATGGCTATCTTCCTCAAATAAGAAATCTTAGCCGTTGATCATTTTCTTGGATAGATCAAAACCGTAGATTTACATTAATGTCAACGGACATTAATGTCTCAGCCCATTCAAATTTAAGGCCTATATCAATTTCCTCAATATAAGGCCCATTATATATTATCTTAAAAATTTATTATAAGAAATAACAGTTTCAGCCCACGCCATTGCTTCGGCTCTTTACTAGTGATACACATAATTCATGGATGATGACATTCTCGCAACTATGCCATCAAAGTTTAAAAAAATAATAATAAAAAATCGAGATGCTGCTTTTAGGGAAATGCTAATTTATATTTGATAGAGTCATTTAATTTGTTACAACGAATGCCAATTTATAATTTGAGTTTCCCTTCCAAGCGAAATATATATATACTCGTTTGTCGTTCCAATTGTAGATGAAATATGTTTATTAAATTATCGAATGTATAGCGTCTAATCTTAAAACAACCAATTCAGAACACTATATGTTCATATTCCTAATCATGTTCTTATATATTTTTTTTTCTAAAACATGGAATTTATTGACAGGACGTTTCAACTTTTTTTTTTTTTTTTGGTGATAATGACGAAGCCACTAATTTTAAAGAAATAAAGACCAAGTCAAATTGCATGCTGGTTGACAAGGGCACTTAGGCAATCGGAAGCAACCTATATATATTTGGATAACTTCTAGTATATGAATCAAATATTAGTATGCACAATAGTTTTTGGAAAAAATAAAGATTAAACTTCCAACAAGAAGTTTATTTTCCTTGAATATATGAACGACGAGTTTCCTTTTAATTTCCTGATAATTAAGCTCTAATTTTTTAGCTGGATTTTGACCCTGCATCACCTGTACATGATATTAATTATTATTTTTATTTTTGTAAGGTTTAAATAATTTAATTCAAAACATATTTCTGAGCATGTAAAATAATTCCAAGCTTCAATATGTTACCAGCACAATCAGAATTATATAGTGCACGCCACAATTAAATACTACTGACATATTACTTCTTCTTCTTCTTCTTTTTTTTTTTTTTTTTGGGAAAAAATGGCACCATACTTAAATTAAATTGCACCATTCTTAAATTAAATTATTGTATAAATTTCTATTCCTATTTTACAATTCTAATATTTGAAAAGAAATATGAAAAACAAATTAAAGTAAAACTGTGCCCAAAAAAATATTCCCAATTATTTTCTACTTCCAAATGGGTCAGGTATCTTTTCCCAATTATTTCTTCTTCTTCCTTTTTTTTTTATTGGCATTTTATTCCCCCCAATGATATGATCTCTCAACTTATACATAGCACCAAGAACAACATCAATCTTGTAGCAAAACTCTCAACATCATGCATGTGTAAACCTACTTAAACCACAAAAATTCCTTAACCAAATCAAACATGAAACATCTACTCTATTAATTTACACTTACAGTTTTCTTTTTTTTCCTTTTTTTTTTTTTGAGTAGTAGACAGAGGCTGCCAACTTAATTTACACTTACACATTTGCATCCTTGAATCATCCAATTCATCAGAACCCGCCACCGCACGCTAGAACACGCAAGCTCCCGAACCTCGAGCTCTTGGCGAGGCGCCTCGACCTTTCGTACCCGTCAGGCGAGCAGTACCGATCTCTCGAGCCATCATCCACGGAGTGACGCCTCTGATGATGATGGCGCTGTCGACTCTGGTCCTCTTTATAACTATAACTCTGATCGAATCTAGGTGGCGGGGGTGACGGAATGATCAGGCTGAGTCGTTCGGCCTGGTGGAAGTCGGACATGTCGAACCCCCGCATGGCGCCGGTGGACAGCGACCGGTAGCACATGCGGGTGCGCCTGCGCTTGATGGCCTTGAAGATGAACGGAATCAGACCTTCCATTGTTGATTTGGCTCCGTGTTGTGATGTTTATTGTTAGAGAGAAATTAGGTGGTCAGTGATCTGCTAGAGAGTTTTAAAGGAGGTATATAGGGTAGGCGAGGTAAGAGAGTTTGGTTGACTGAATTGGATTTGGGGCAGCATATTATTATGTTGGAAAATAGGTAGAGTTCATCTATAAAGTAAGTCATTCATTTACCTCTTTCTTCAGCCGCCGAGCTTGACAAGCTTTTTTAATTGCTGCAATTTATATGTATTTAATTTATTTATTAACAATACAAGGCATATTTGTTATTTTTTTTTGGGGGGGGAGGGGCAATTACTGTTAATTGCTGCAATTTATATGTATTTAATTTATTTATTAACAATACAAGGCATATTTGTTATTTTTTTGGATGGCCGGGGGGGGGGGGGGGGGGGCAAAGCCCACTTTTATAACATTAAGCTCCGCCACTGCCTCTCTCACAATCTGGCATACCCACGTGTATTCATGTGTTTGTTACAGTTGCATAAATGTTTACTAAAAACCATAGTGTATCTGTTTACTAGAAAATAATATATGTTGATCGGAAAGATATATAAATGTTTACTGAAAAATGATATTTGTTCATAAAAAATACGGTGAACTTGTGAATAGATAAAATAGTGGTTGCTATCTACGACTCTATTATGTTTATGTGATCTTGCCAACTTGTTTCTGAGTGGTTTATTGTCATCTTTTGACATTTTTTTTCATGGTAATGGTCCTAATGGAAGTGCATGTTCCAAATAGATATATAAACACGTGCTTAATTAATTGTTAATCAAACGAACCACACACAATTTTACCAAATTAACATTTGAGAAAGTTAAAAATTTAATTGTTATATATATTCTACGAACTATTTTAATAAAGAAACATGATATCGTAGTGTGTTCTTGTTATCCTTCCGCAGATAAAATAAAAAAATAAATTGAATATTTATTTGAAGTAGTACCTAATAAAAGATAGTGATATTAATTAGGTAAAATTTATTCATGAGAGGTCGATGCATGATTATATCACTAACTTAAATAACTTTACATGTCAATCATCAAGTTTTGAATTGTTCGTTGCTTGCATGACTTCAATATATATATTTGTAATTACAGCAAGCACAATCCACATATACACATACATCATGTATTCTTGAAAAATATAGAAAATCATATATAACGGTATTGTGATACTTAAATAAATTATATTAAAGTTGATGAAGAATCAAGTATATAAAGCAAACAATTTTACTATATCAATTATGTTTACAATTTGAGAAAGCATTGTTAAGACCATCAAATTAAATTAAATAAACCCCTGTGCAATATACGCTCTATTTTCAATTGTACGAAATTTGATGCACTCCTCAATCCTCATGTTAGAGTAACTGATTTCCATGAACACAAATATTCCATTAATTTTATTACGTACAAACACAATTTTTATAATAGGATCTAGATATTTGCATTTACATTTTTTTTTTTTTTTTTAAGAAGTTGACAGCAGCTGTCAATATATGGGTGTAGGTCTATTGAGTGTTACTGATGGCGGAAGTTTCAGCGAGTGATTTTCATAAACATAATGATCTGGCATGATTTTTTATATATATATATATTTTTTTTTTTGGAGGATGGCATCAATATTATTACACAAAGTAACACACGACTTTTTTGAATTGGATGAGGAACGAAAGGCAATTTGGCAGGTGATGTACTGTGTATTTAGAAGAAAAACAGTCTGTCCGTTCCGTCAAATGGTTACAGATCATAATAAAGATGACGAATTCAATTCCGTTGTTATCATTCTCTCGGATAACAGGGTCCTGCTTTTCCGATCGCCGTTGGATTAAAATGAACGGATAAGATCTGTTTGGCAAAACTCTTTTTTACTTCAAAAACCAAACTTTGCACTGAATCTGAACCGTTCGGTGTTGATCCGACGGTCACCATTAGGATAACAGGGTCCTGTTATCGCCGAAGAATAACAGCAGAATCGGACGCTAAAGATGACAATCAAATTCAAACATGATAGACAACAATAGACATTGAACGAACCAAATATTATTGACTTTTTTATTGTGGTAGGCCGTATATATAGTTGCTATTGTAAGGAAAATAAATTAATAAATAACATAAAGTAGATGTTCCTGCGAATTTTTCATTTTTCATTTATTCGTTTCCGTATTATTGTTGTTGATAAAAAAAAAAGAGTTATAATATATATTTAAAATATTAAATATTCAAAAAATAATACATATTTTTTTAAACGCATATTTGTGCAATATATATATATATATATATACAAACTGACGATAAGATAGAATACCTAATCTTCAAGGATATATATAACAATTCTTATTAATTACTTATTCAGTAGCAAATTATTGATATGGTCAAAGCCTACAAATTTTACGCCACTAGTAGACACCTTAATTATCCGTTATATATGCACCTTAACCAAATATAAAGACTAACTCAAATTTAATTCCGAAGTTCTCATGATGCGCCCAAAGCAAAATTTTGAATTACTTTCTCTTATAAAAACAAAAAAAAAAATGTTGGGATTATTTTAAATTTTAATATATTCCCTTTCACTAGCTACGACTTTGATATTCTATATATATATATTAATAAAATTTGATGAAGTAAGATAAGCTTGCCAGGTGCCAACTACACCAAATTTCCTCTCCTGCATAAAATTAAGTAAACCTCACAGAATGATTGAGTAAAGTATATGTATTAGTAAATAAAAAAAAAAGAAGGAAAATAAAAGGAAGTTTCCATGCCAACCCTGCATTTGATTAATTTACACACTCCAATATATAACAAAAATATTATCAGGGCCGGAAAATATTATTCCAATAACTTCATTACACCAAATCACCAATGCTTGAGAAATCATAATAAAATATGTGACGTCTGTGTACAAATATCATGTTTAACACCACTTTCTCTATTTTTTTTTTAAAATATATAACTGAGTGAAATATTTTCATTAGTTGACCAATATTAGCCACTTATATGAAGCACCAGATTAATTAAAGATAAATTATAGGTAGCTACGTACTTATAACAATATCAAAAAAACCAAAATTACTAAGGAATGTAAAAAGAAAGAAAAAAAAATATTGTATAGTACCATATTACTTCTAAAGTTTTAATCATATCAGTAGATCATAGAAATATTTGGTTTGGTCACAATTTCTTTTAAAAACAATAGTGAATAGTTTGAAAAAAAAAATTATTCGTATGTTTTATAAATTAAGTGGTCATGAATTGTATATTTTTCTACATCAACGTGGTAGTGATTTCATTCTAATCTAAATAGTTTAATGGCACTCTTTAACTACCATAGACAAATTTGGAGCGTTTGACGAGAGAAATACGCAACAACTAAACAAACAAGAAATCTTCAAACTATATATTGTTTGTTCTCTTTAAACACCACATATTAAAAATTTTGAATTCTACTTAATAAATTAGTCTCAAATTCTTTTTTTTTTTTAAGTCTTTGTAGCACTGCAAAGTTGCAAGGGCAGGTAACGAACTCTCGACCTTTGGGTAAACAAACGCCCTAAAACTTCTCTCCTAGCCAACTGAGCTACCACACGTTTTCCAATTAGTCTCAAATTCTCTGCTGTAATTTTCTATTAGATATTATAAAACCTCAATTCAAAATCATAATGAATAGTGCACAATGAATAGTGTCATCTCTCTTTTTTTTTTTTTTTTTTTTTTTTTTTTGAAGCCTATAGGCAATGCACACCATCCCATGACAATTATTTATTTTGACAAGCATGACATTTAATTTTAAATCAATTCATAAATAATGTCAAATATTGCAAAAAAAAATTTAGACACATTTATATACTCATAGAATAATTGTGTTTCAAATTTCATTCAAATTGATTGTTGTTTGATACTCTATAAAAAAACCATCAAAATTATATAGAAATTACAATGATCTAAATCTAATGATTCTTGAAGGACCAATACATAATACTCAAATTGGATGCTATTTTTGAAAATTACAATCAATCTACAAGTATATAATTATATTTATGAAAGAAATTTTATTTTTAAGATTTTATTTTTATTTGAGTATGGTTGTCATGGTTATTGAGATAAATAAATAGTTCATATGGATCTCTAATTATTACTATATATACAGTATAAGAATATAGTATACCATGTTTTTAATGTTCATTACATATTATTATTATTTCTTCTCTTTAACTCCTTGACAATATATACATTGGTAGCTTCTATTAACCTTTCGAAAAAAACTCTTTGACAATATGGTTACAAAAACCAAACCATGTTCTCAAAATTTATCACACAAACAATATCACAACACAACCAATATGGTTGCGGCAACGCCGCAACGAGTAATCTAGTGATGATACGATCCGAATTGACATGACAATAACACTACACCAAACCAGATTTATTTTATTTATTTCAAGTGCACTTCGTTGTCTAAGATAACAAACATGTTTGACAACAAGGGTCTCAGAAAAGAACGTGCAATCAATCTTCCCGTTTTCTTCTAGCGAGACAAGTAATTAAGGTTAAAAAAATATCTCTCTTAAGAGTTAAGACCTCTTTTTTGACTTGTAATTAGAAGCCAATTAGTTCCAGTCCTATTAGTTAACTGCAGCATTTGAAACTTACACCAGTTGATATTTGAGAGGTTTTGTAGTTTATTTTTACATTGGTAGCTGCTACCAACTTTTCAAAAAAAAAATAATTAAAAAAAAAAAGATATTTGAGATGTTGAGATTTTGTTTTTACCTGCTATGCAAATTATATATTTTATTTTACATGTACAAAGTTTTACTTTTGAGTTCTTATGATATATATATTGGTGCTGAATATTTATTTTTACTATTAATTTTATACAATACAATACATTAGTATTTACGAAATTAGTCAGAAGAAAATTTTCTGTGTTGTAAACCGAAAGTTCAAATATAATTTCACCGGTAAATGTAATTTAAACAGTTAAGTAAGGACTTGAAATTTGAAATGATTGAGGGGTTTCTTGTCAGCTGGTATGAAAAGAATAACACGCAAAGCAAGTTATCTAATATATATCTGAAAAAGACTGTTAATTGAAACTGATATATACATACTTCCCTTTGTATATCAATAATTAAGATGCTGCAGCAATGCAATTCGTAAAAGAAATATAAACAAGATAAGGCTAATTCTGCGATGGATGGAATGAAATATGGGCTGTTAATTTTTTATAAATTATAATCAAATGGTCATGATATGTCTTATAGATACAATTAAAGAGACATGTTTGATAAGAACTATTCGATTCAAAATAAAAAATTGCTTAGCTGATCCATAGCAATAACTACTCATAAAATAATATGCTAATTGGACTATGGAGAGGCAATCATGACGAATAAGACAAAAAGTATATGTTTTGTGGAATACACATTTTTGCCTTGGCAAAGTTAAAAAGACTTTTGGCTAATTGGCTATATATGGGTAGTTGCCTAGTCAGGATTCACCTTTGGAAAATAACGAACAGGGCTTGAATTTTAATCCCTCGTTGACTGCAGTCTCTGTCTATCTAAATCTCAACACCAGCTTTTTTTGCCTGTATTGTGAGCTGCGCAAATGGTTTTGTCATGGGGACTTTTTCAGCGGCAGAGAGAAAGAAATTGCGTCAGTAAGTGGAATCAACTAAGTATTACTTTAGGGTTAGAAGGCATGGTTATCCTCTCTACTGCACAATATTTTTATTTTACAACGTTGTGAATCAACAAAGAGATTATAGGAGATTTTTTTTTTTTTTTTTTTGAGATGGGTCGTGCACATCCCAAAGCAGTAATTTACTGTGCAGCAGACGATATGAATTGAGATAGAAGGATATGGAAGAGTTTTGAATCTATACATCTTTTATGAGAGAGAGGTCTCTTTCTCGAGAAGAAAAATAGTAAGGTAATTAAACTAAATGAATTATGTATGTATGATATGCATGCTCTAAATGTCTCGCTATAAATTTTAATCTTTGGAACTGTATCACATTTCACATACGTATTGTTAATTTTGTTTATATTTCTTTTTCTGTCCTGAATTCTTGATCCAATGGCTCATTTGTACACTAGGAGGAGGTTCCGCGGACCGCAGAACGGTCTGCGAGCATTCCCTACTTCTACGATTTCATATCCTTTGTATTGCATTTTGCAGTTCATGACGTGAACCATAGGATTGTCTTAAGATTCATGTCAACTCGGATCTTGGAACGATCCAACAGCTCACATCATGAACTGTAAAATGCAGTAAGTTAGAGGATAAGCACTCCTACTGCTACAACTACAATGGGTACAAGGATCCGGTTAGAGTAGTCTATTATAATTTGTAATCACTGTACATTAGTAATTCGTAGTGAAACAAGGGGGAAACTGAGGGCTCCGAGCTTGGAAATTGTTAGAAAATAAAAAAAGATAAGTAGCTCTTTGGTTTTTACTGATTATTGTCGCTACAGATTGTCATTCCAAATACCAAAATCATAAGAGAGAGAAATAAAACTGTTGTCTATGTAAAACTAATACTCCGGAGCACAAGATGCAAATCCTCGTATGCACATTAGGGAAGGCAGGAATGAATGCCAATAGCCCACCCTATCCACTCTCGCCCACCCTTTGCCTACACTCTGCCCATCCCGCCCTAGGGGTGGAAGAGTATAGCAGGGTATAGCCCAGACAAGGGCAGGGCATGGGCATTGAACATGGTAAACGAGCATCTTAGGGAAATGAAGAATGAGGATGGTTCACTCTATTATACTGTAAATTTCATATAACATCTCTTTGCAGTTGAAAATGACACATGTTAATCAGATCATTAAATTTAAACAACAAATTACGCGAACTACCAAGTACCAATAGTTGAAGGAGAAATTGCATAGATCAACTCTGCCATGATACCTCATCCTCTGCAGGACAATTCCAAATATATCAAGGCACTTGTAAGTTAACAAACTGTAAAGCCGGCAAATCATCTGATAATTCACGCTCGATTAAATTAATCTCAACACTCAATTTTAAAAGCCACAGAACATGAACAAAGTGTCCCAAAATTATATCATAAACCATCTTAAACTGAGACCTAACAAAATTTTCAATGTTTAAAATACTACAAAGTCTCCTCTTTTATCAGAGTAATCACCAACTTGACAGAGCCTAAAAACAAGAAAGTTTAGTAACCTCCCTTGAGGTCGTTCACCACGTCATACGGGATGGGAGTGACGGTTTCCAAGGTGGCACCCTCGACCATGAAGCCGGGTTTGGGTCCCTCAGGTTGTCTCTTGGTGGAGATGATCTCACCACGTGCCTTGGCTGCTGCCTTCAACTCATCGTTCTTCTTCTTCCTCAACTTGAATTCCTCATTGCATCGAGATGGCAGCACGTGCTCAACACGCACATGGATCCTCTTACTTATGATCCTGTTACCAACCTGTTTTGTTTACATGAAAAGAGATTATTTAATTGCTGGAAGCTTGTGTTGAAGAACCTCACAACTTAAGATAAAGAACTAGAAAACCAATATTGGATTGAATTTCAATTTGTAGTGTAAGCCGAGTTCCAAAACCAATAACTCGAAAACCAGTATTGGAGAAGAATTTTTATTCCTTGACCAGACAGCAGGATTCAAAAACATATTATTTTATTGACTTCATGTGAAAGAAGTTATTTAATTGGAGGGGCTGGCAGGTGAACAGGGATTAATCAGCACAAAACCATACACCTGTTTACAGTAAAAGGTAAAAATATTTATCTTTGGTTCGATCCACTTCCACTGGAACTTGAAATGGTAAAACCACAGTGGTATCCAAGTAAATTCTGGTTCTGATACTAAATGTACTGCAACCAAGATCAAATAGTAAATACACTAACACATGATTTCTAGACATATTAAGATTACTGCTAAGAACAATTCACTACAAATTGAAAAAACCCCAATGAATTGCCTTAGTTTCATCTGCAGTGTATCCATGAAGAGATGAAATCAAAATAATAATCCTACCAAATTTCCCCATTTCATAATATTACACCAACAGTTGTATTTTAGCAGACACACAATACAATCAAACATAACCAATTCCTACAACCAGAAGATCTAACCTAGCTATGAGCAAAAGAGATTAACAAACAGAACAGAACAGAGGGTAGATGAATGAATGACTACCTGCTTGTTGATCTCGACGCCGACGGCGCGCTTGGTGACGTTCCAGACGCGGCCAGTGCGGCCGTGGTAGAACTTGTGCGGCATGCCCTTGTGGATGGCACCATTGACCTTGACGTCAACGTAGTCGCCGATCTTGAAGGTGCGGAGGTAGGTGGTGAGAGCGATGTACCCCTTCTTCCTGAACGGGCGGGAGAAGGAGTCCCTGGTGCGAGCCCTCACTCCGTGTCCGGCAGGCATGGCGGCGCTTCTAGATCCTCCTCCTCGTCCTCGTCGTCTAGGGTTTCTGCCTTGGCTGGCTGCTACTGCGGCTAGGGTTTGGAGACGGAGAGAAATGAGCTTATTTAGTTGCGGCTCTCGGTGGAAGAGTGAATTGCCCTAATTGAGTAAACGGGCTGGCTTATTGTTTTTTGGGCCTTTCTGGGCCGTATTGTGATTTTGTGTGAGAAGTAAATGGTTGTGGAGATTTTTAATGGGCTATTCCAGCATGTCAGCATGGTTCAAAGCTCGTTAAAATTGTTTGTTTGGTATAGAAGGGAATGGGCTGCAAAACGAACCACCATGAAACGGTAAGAAAGGGTTTTTTTTCATTGTGGAGTTTCTGAAGCAATCTGTGAACGACGTGGATGCAAGGATAAAGCCAGGAAGCATATCAATGGAAGTTGATATGAAAAACTGAAGTCAGATACTGATGTGATTGAATGTATCTGTTATAAATCTCACCGAAGTATTCATTGAAAAATAATGTCATAACGTCACACTCTCCAGATTTGAATTGAGCCAATTTTAACGAAGGTAGTTCTTAAAAAAGCAAAATTAATGTTCCGACACTTGTCATCCAGTTCATCAAATTCAAATGTATCAGATTTTAGCCTGCAATCCTGCATCAATCATGCAAGCACAAAAGCTTCAAGCATGCTTGGTGCAGGAAAGTCGGTACTTAAATATGATCACTTGTTTTCTAGAATTCATTGAAAGTAATCAAAGAATCAGTAATTTCCCAGTTTTTGATTAAACAGTAATTCATATAGCTCTGCTAAAATACTATTATACCCAACAAAAAATAAGAACAGAGAAACTACTATATGGGTTTGAAGGTAATGTTAATCAGAATTAAGTTACAAAAAATTAGGAAAGCAGAAAACTTTGGCTATAGTGACGATCTCCTTTCAGTTAAGTATAAACATGTAGTTAAAACACAACTTCAAATGTACAGCATGCTTCACACTTGATGTATAATGCAGTCAATCCAAAATTTTCTTCAACACAGAACTTAGGAGTTGATTTACACCCTCTATCATAATGTACCATATGCACTTCTGCCAATCGGTCTTGCAAAAACTCGAGGTCCACCTAAACAATACCAAATTATTTTACAATCTACCAGTGAAAGGGGATTCATAACATAATCAACTTTTACAAGTAATTACACAAATAAAGAAGATGAATGAAGAAAAGTAATGCAGGTGAATGAGCTCAAGGAAACAAATATATACAGTTTCATATAAATTAAACAGTACCTTATCATCTCCAATGTCCAATTGCATGTTGCAGGAGGTACAGTAAATAAGATTATGCGCCTCTTTTAGCTCTCCTTTTTTACAAACAGGACACCATACTTTGTTTCGTAGCCCCTAAAAATTCAAAGTACAAGACCCAAATACGGCTAGTGAAATCAACTCAAATTTCAAATCTCTTAAGCATATATCAGGAATTGTGATACCAGGCTACAATAACATACAAGGACAAACAAGAATGTCTTACAGATATCGATGCTTATTGCTTAGTAACTATCCATTTACTCTTTTAGATTAGGGCATTATGCAGTGATTTAAAGTACCAGCTAAAGAAGCTGTAGCTACAAACTTTAGTAAAAAGCTTGAGAAGTTCAAAGTTGTCAATTTTTTCCTACCTGATTTTCATTTAATTGCATGTGCTCAAAAGCTTGCTGTGCCATGTATTCATCCTCTTCCTCTAGAAACTCCAGCTCTAAATATTTCCACTTAAAATTAGATTCATATTGAGCAAGAGGAATGCCAAATAATTATTGAGTCAGCAGCACTACCACTTGAGAATTTGTCTCATTAATGTGTCTAATTGCAAAACTAGAACTTGATTTAGACTAGATTCCTGCATGGTTAACTGATTTAGACAAATCGAGTCATAATAGAGATAATTTGCACAGCCCAAGATAGATACAGCCCTAAATTCAGAGATATTACCCAACAGGGGGTTAAATTTAAGAGAAAATTAATTATATTGATTTTTAGTTGATCAATCAGAGATACACAAATAGTATCTCTCAAGGTATATGATATTTTATAATACTTTTTGAAGAGCCAAATACAAAAGACAACAGAACAAAGGACAATATAAAAATGGACAAAAGAAGCCTGACCTCTCCTAATCAATTCTTCTCTGAGTTCTTTATAGAGGAGCCTCTCCATTTCTAGCAATACCTCTTCGCTCTCTGTTACGTTCCCAGACTGATCATCATATTCCCATATTTGATCATTTTCCTTATCATTTGATGATGATGCTTCCATTTTCTGAATTTCTTCAGCAACTATATTCTGTACTGTTGATTCCATTTTATCCTGACAAATAGTTTATATTATTATAAAATAATAAATATATAATTAAGCCTCTTTTGTAACTGAACGATTCAGTTGGTATTGGTGCTGATTAATACGACAATTAATGATAAGTTCATAACTAATATAAAATTTGGGACATTAACATAAATCAATTAATAATTGTTTTGGATTTACCTCTTGATGTAACAATTTGTTGCCTTGACCCCTAATTTTCTGGAGAAGTTTTTCTCTTTCCTTTTGCACTCTCTCAAGGCAATTGTGCCGAAGCTGTAGCATTTAGGAAATATTTCTCACTACAAAATAAAGCAAAATTCCCCAACAACATCACCTAATACATGCAAGCAACAATTGTATCGTATCACCAAGAGGCTATATTCAACATGGGATTATAAATCAGCGAAGTTTAATTGTACATCCCAACCTCTTGCTGGAAAAGTAGATGCTTCTATTTTTCTTTTAGTATGATGAAACAAGGTTTCCTCCTCTATTGTGAGTAGAGGTATTAACTGATAGTTATACAAGTACAAATTAAGAAAAGTAGGTGATTTTATTCCTTCTAGGTATAGTTTGCTCTTACAATTGTACTACAGTACCAGTGCTTCCAATACACAGTTCAGATTAATGATAACCGCTTAAAATTGTACCAAAAGCAATAGGAAAAAAACAGTACCTGCTCTTTCCATTTGGGATGGTGCGCCTTGAGGCACACTCTACGGTGCCGACCGGTACTCATCCTAATCAGAAATCTCTCTCGCCCCGCAGTCCGCGATTCTGAGGTAAAACCAGAGCCTCATCAGACAGACAGAATCTCCTCAACGAAAATTAAAAAGATAAAAATGATGAAAACTGATTCTAGTTGGACAGCATCGTATAAAGTCGATGCTTATACCTTGTCGGAGCTTTGAAGTGGCCGAGTTTTATAAGCGCCCTTTCTTTCTCTCACATTCGCCGGTCGGGCGGCGACTTCTCAGATCTCAGCGCGATTCGAACGCTCGCCGAATGGGCCAGTAGTCAGTCCAGTCCAGTCCAGCACATTCTCATTTTATTCGGCGGAGAAGGGGTTTTTATATTCTGATCACGCGGGCGGTGCAAGTTAAAAAGTCGCTTGCTCTATGGATAATGATGGGCTCCAGCTTCCAGGCCTCCTATCCCATATGTGTTGAATGGGCCAGCCGGCCAGTCCATCACGATACGTAGGAACTAGGAAGAGAGGTCATCACTTGTAAGGATCGGATTGGATTGACTATGAAGTAGGTAATGTAGTCAATCCGTGTTTCAGCCTGATACATGGAGAAAACAAAATTGTTTAAAAACCGAACTCTCATTCTCTATTGTTGCCCTCTCTTCCGGCGGTGATCCTCTGACGTATGGCAAAGTATGGCCACCAATCACAGAGCTCGGTTCAGTAGGCCCCACCTCGGTCACTCTCTTTATCTCTCTGCCGGGCTCGGTTGCAGCATGGCAGAGGATATGAATTTCTTTCTTCCACCTTCGTTTTTTAATTTTTACTCTCTCGATTTTGCTCATCTCTCAGATCCAATTATATCAAGATTCATATTTTGAAGAGAAGAATCCGAAATACCCCCTGATCTGTTAATTTGAACAACATTTAAAGGTATCATTTTTTTGACCTATTTAACCCGAAATTTGTTGAATTTGTTTGTTGATATGGTAATTGTAGAGAAACTTAGAGAATATTTGTATTTAGTTTTGCAGAGTTGTAATTTTTTTTTTTAATTTTGAGTATATTTGTAGTTATTATGGTATAGCTTGTTTGGTAATCAATATTAGTACTAATTGTTTCAAGGATTACAAATAGTGTGTAGACCCCAAAAAAATTTTGTAAATTCAAAAACCGAATTAAAAATAATGGAACCGAATTTGACCTAGGAAAAACTGTAAACCAAATTTAAAAAGAAATTAAGCCAAATTTACATTATGATGTTTGTAGTGCATGTTGAGCCTTGGTAAAGATCCAGCCCAAAATTTGGTCTTGACATCTCTTCTGTGCGTGACTAACAGAGAGGGCGACCAGTGAAGCAGACGCGACGTGAACCAGAGAGCTGTTCCATTTGTCGTGAGAGCCAGCGAAGGAAATAGTGCAAGATTGAGAGAGAATTAGAAGGCGGTGAAGAAGATAAAAGTGAAGAGCAAGTTGAGCTCTTCGATTCCACTGCATCTACGGTGTTCCTTCTTAGTTGTAAGAAGAGTATTTCTTGTTTTTCCACTACATCTAGTATTTTAATTTTTCAATTGGGGATGTTGGGTCCCAGCTGGCCCCACCTGGTCCCATATGAAATGAACAGTGACGCCCTACAGTGATATGTATTGGATGTGGTGTGTTTGATTTTCATCGTCCGGTTCTGCGTTGTTGGTCTGATGTAGGCTGATGATGTAATATTGTACGTGATACTTGGAGGAGGATGGAGTCTACTGTGGTATGTTATGTGCCACTCGTAAATTGGATATGTGAGTCTCCCATAGGCAATGACGATTAGGGCCCATCATGTTGTGCTTAGCCTGGCCTTTCAACCGTCGTTCCAGAATTCGCACAGAGGAGCTCATGGTTGGAGATATTTGGCAATTTCTTTTAAAAAAAAGGGAACACCATAGGTAGAGGTATTAATGATATAATAGACTCATACGCTCACAATATTCAAAGAGAGTAAATCGTATTCAGTATTCACAGTACGCAAGATATTAGTTAGACTCCATTTAGGAATTTTTTATTTTTTGATCTGAGCCATCAAATCATTTCTCTCATGCCTTTGTGTTTTGGGTTCTTTAGTTGGATCTGCTACAATCTTTGGGAAGGTTCTTCCATTTTGGTTTTTAACCACAGTCAAATTTCTTTGTAGCGGCCGGATTTGCCTTTATGTTGTTGCACATACGTGTTGTATTTGTTTCTGTTCATCTCCTCCTTTGCGTTGTATACTGTAGTTGTCCTTTCCTCCAAACAAATATTTTGTTCCCTTCTATTATATTTGTCCATATCTTTTTTATTCTTTTGGTTGTGTTTCTTGCTTCCTGTGTACTGCTCCATGCGCAGTTATTCAGGTAAGCTTCTCTCTTTTTCTTTTTCTCCCTTCAAATCTATTATCTCAATATTTATGAGTAATATCGAACTGTACTTTAGTTTGCATTCATGTTTCATTGCAGTCTTGCTCTCCTGTTGTAGGTCTGCTATTTTTTCTGCTACTGTCTTCGCCTAAGTACTGGTGAGTTAGTTAATGCATGAAGTTTGTTTTGGGTCTTTGTGGGGACTCTTTTTTTGTTCTTTTTCTCAATTGTTGCTTTCTTTACATTGTCTATTTGGGTTCTTTACATGTCATAAATATTGCTTGCTTTTCCTTAGTGTATGCGCCTTTTAGAAAGGGTGACAGTCCCAGTTGCATGCAGCCGCTATTGTCCTCTACTCTCATAAATATTATGTATGTGTATTTATTGTGGTTATTTACTGTTTTCTGCGCATTTCCTCTGCATGCAAGGATGCCTCTTCATTTTAGGCTTCCTCTTTTGCTTGCAGGCCTTTCTTGAGCTTTCAATGTGTTGCTTTGCATGAAATGTTTGGTTTTTGTTGCATGCAGTGGGTTCTTTCTGTTTTTGTGCGCGGCTGTCAACCAACATTGACGAATTTTTTTTTTTTTTTGGCGAGGGATGACTCTTAGTCTGTGTAGGGCAGTGGCCTTAAAAAAAATTTCAAAACGAAATATTTTTGCTTTCTTTTGTTTGTTTAATTTTTGGTCATCTTTTCGTGTCAGCTGCCAAGCTTCTTTTATTTTCATCTTTTTCTTCCATCTGTTTACAGAAATGTTGTTCAATTGGTTTCCAGTATTGTTTCTCACCTTTTTATCAGTTTCTTCCCTACAAATACATTCTTTTTGTTTGTGCTTATCTGTTGAGGGTATTGTCGCAGGTTCTCTCCTTACGTTCAGGGTTCTTCCGCTGCTGTCTTCAGGTACACATGTTTTCTTTTAATGTATATTTCTAATAGACTAATATCATCTACAGATCATGTTCTTTTTTTTATGGCTTGGCTTTGTTACGTTATGTTATGTTGTATTTTTTGTCTTTGTTCATAGTCTTTGTTTTATATTTTTTATGTTATTAGATTATTAGATTTATGTTGCTTCCTTATGTTGTGGCACATATTTTTTTTTAACGACTCTCCGTCAGCTGCTGCCATGTTATCGGACCATTCCATTCTTTCCTATCTTTTTTATAATACTGTCCCTTTTTCTCTGATACTGCATTCCGTTATGTTTTGCAGTCTACGTTCATGGAGATTCTTACTATGACTGCAAGGTCTCATTTGAAAAAAAGACCACCTACCTAAGGGTCCCCTCTTGAATGAATAGTGGCTTAGAAATAGTGTTCTTTTAGAGAAATGGCCATTGGATGTGCATCATACGGCTATGGGTTGTTGTGCTGATGTGGGTGAGTGAGGTAATCAAGGTTTCTCTTGGGCCCATTCGAATTCTTCTCTTGCCTACTCCTACAGACTTCTTCTTCAACTACCTATTGTCTCTTCTTAGCAAACCATACAAAAGAAAATCCAACCACCACAAATAAATCCAACGGTGTTACTAAAAAGGAAAACCAAAGATCCATCCGAATAATTGGAGCCGATCTAACTAAAAACCCAAGAACACAAATTAAAAAAAGCATAGGTACAGACCTACACCTACAATAGCAATGATTTGATGGGTGAGCCTCTTTTCCCCCTCCTTGAAACCATCATGTCGATATTAACATAACAAAAGATGTTAAAAACCTCCTATGAGAACAGCACGCTATCATATCTTAGCCAAGCAAATTGACAGATCGGTATTATTTGTTGATAAATTTTTTTAACCAAGTGATTTGTTATGACCCCATCATATTTATTTATGGAAGGCAAAAAAATTTTTACGCAAGGAGAAATGAACGTATTATTTGGCAAAAATTTATATATGATCTAAATTTGTTTATTTGGTACCTAAAATAAATAGTATTAATTTAATAAACTATTCGCAACACAAAAGTAATATATTTTATAAGTACATGCAAATAAAATATTTTTTTTTTGTTAGAGCTCTGCAGCCTATTACTATGTTGTTAGAGATGGCATATTATCGGGTCGGGTCGGATCAATCTGATAACAACATTTCCAGCAATGCTCCAAACGATCCAGAAAATCCTCAGGCATAATCATGCCGTCATAAGAACAATGGCAGATCACATCTCATATTTTGTTTAGTGACATCTGTCTCCTAGCTTGGAAGCCTACTTCCCTATAAGCTCCTATAAAAAACAGATGTCACCCTTCTTTATTTAATGGGCTCCTCAACTGTAATGCGATGCAAAAGGTTGCCTGCTAGCACTTTATAAGGCACCTTGCTCTATATGAATAAAAATGCCCTCACCATGTTGAACGAATCTTTAAAAAGTATCTAGTCTGCATGATATTGTATACAACTGTATATCCCACAAATAATAAACGCCCCCAAAAAAAAAAAATTAACATTCTTGCACCAACGGCGCAACCAGAAATCTAGTTTGGATGAAATTGAGGTTTTTGAGCGGGTAGTTTCCCGTAGTTGTTTCTCTCTTGTATTCTATTTCTGTTGCTAGTATATTCCTCAAGTTTGGAGCCAAAACTTGAGAAGAACAAATTGTACTACGGTTGGTATAGTGAAAATTTGCCGGTGCGCCCTGTGGTTTTTTACCTTGAGGTGGAAAGGGTTTTCCACATAAAATCTGGTGTTTCGTGTGATTGTGCTTGCTTATTTATATTCTTGGTTTTGCATACTTGTGTGGTACCAACCGGTACGATAAGTACGGTGCCTTAATAATTTATCCATCTCTTAAATACACATTAGCACCGTCTCAAGTATTGAATCATGAATTTAAGTTCCGCACCACAACAGTAAACCGAAATTTAAAAATAAATATTTGAACCGAATTTGTTTGGAAAAAATATTTAAACTGAATTTGACCTTTAAAATTAAGCCAAATTTTAAAAATATAAAATGAAAAATGAACCCATTTGAAACCGAAGTACTGTAATAGTTTTAATTACTGTAATTGTAGTGTAATGAAAAATGGTTTAAAAAAATTGTACTTCTTGTAAATTAAAAGCATAAATGTATACAACTATGAACTAATAGATATTTGATACCATGCAGATAGAGGAATTTCCGCAATTACTATATGAGCCGTTTGAGCACCATCGATCCTCGTTGGCCCAAACCAAAGTTATTTTTACCATGCAAGCTTTTAAAATATTAATTTATGTGCACTAAAAATTTTCTATTACTTGTTTATGGGAACTAATAAATTTTTTTTGTTTTGTCACAGCCTGAAAGCGCTTTGCGAATTTGCTGTCACCAGACTGGAATCAGGAAAAGAGCGTGCATAAATGATAACCTGTAAGCGTTGGGGTTGTATCAAGTTATGAAGATCCACAACTTCAACGTTGACAAGTATCTTGATCACCACGCTTGTTGAGAGGTGGCGACCCGAGATGAACACGTTCCACTTACTTTTTCGTGCCCAAATTCAAAAATTAGCACTAGTATCTTCAATTTGGAGGCAGAAATTAAGGAGAATTTGATGTTCTTTATAGAATTTTGGAGTAGAGATTACTAGAATTATGTTAGCAAGGGTAGAGATTTTCCGTGTGTTGTTTTGTCGTCCATCAGTAGTCAGTACAACTTTGGAATGAAGGTTATACGCTGAAGATTGCTTACATGTCTTGATGTGTAATTGTGTATTTAGTATTAGTTGTTATTTGTTAACAGTATTTTCTTTGTACTCTGAATTTCATCATGCTACATTTCATTTTTAATGTTACCTTTACTTTGAGTTTTTAACAAAAAGCGATCCAAAACCTATGCAACTCCAAAATATTTATATATGTTTTGAGAAAGGAATAAAGAATAGAGCTAATTGTTTTTTTCGCATACCAATTTTCTCTAACAACACAAGCGGACCACTTAAAAAAAAACAACACAAGCGGAATAAAGAAATGTTAGGAATGCAGCCGGTGTTGCCTGTTGATATTTTTCATGTCACATTGGGTCTAAAAAAAAAATCCATAAACGTTTTATATATTGCAAATAAATTACGACTTGCCTGCCGCATGGCACGATTCGATTACTACTACTAGTCAATTATAACAACTTCCTATTCCAATACAAAATGTGCAATTTCAAGAAAGATAATGCTCTTAAAAATAGAAAGTACCAATTGATACCTTTCACAAAAACCTTCTCAATCATCCAACATTTGTACAATAGTTATCCTGACGCTCCTGACGCTGGAGCAGAAAGAAAAAAAGGGAGTTGATGATGAATCCAAGTTCATATTATAACACAGGTCTTATGATAGTGATGGAATCTTTTCTTGGTTTCGACCAGCATTTTTGTCAAGGCATGAAGGCCTGCTTGCCTTGTAATAGAAAAAACCCATCATCTGCGACCACTCTCGCGCTGTCCGTACCACTGAGTTCAAGGAATAAGAAAGAGAAAGGTTAGCAGCTGATAATGGTGGTTTGCAATTAGGCTTGTGATTAGAAGGCAGCTGCGAATTAGGTTAGTCAACAAATTTTAAGATTTTATTTTCTTGTATAAAGGTGGCTACATGGGACGCGTACCAGTAAGGTCATAAACAGGACCAGTAAGGTCTGAATAGTAAAGCTAGACTACTTTAAGAAACATTGTCTCATGTCATGAGCTAGTAACTGAACAGACGCTTCACCCCCTTTTAAATGGTTCATTATTTATGTCAGGTACAGCAGCAAGGATAACATGCTTAATCCTTTTGTTGAAGCCAGTAAATTGTTTATCTAAAAATTTGCAAATAAATTCATTTTCTCTTTTAATGAACTTCACAATTAACCTGCATAATATGGAAATAAACACAAAATGTAGCATATGTTCTGCAATTATATCACAATGCATATACACAAATCACAAACCATAACATTAGAGGAGCTATCAAATCTTCAGTGGGATCAGCCTTGCGATTAATTAACTTACTATAAGAAATAAACAAGAAGTCCTGATACCCTACTAACCAGTAGTATTTCATGAATCGAGTAAGATCGATAAATCACACTGTACTTTTACTGGATCCGTGACCATGACTAATTAGTCTGTAAGTTCATAGATGTACCTTTGTCACGGTGAAGTATCTTCCCAGCTTTTGTGAAAATAATTTCAGGATAAGTAGTTATTTTCAAAGCATTTACCAGTTCTTGCTCCAGACAAGCATCTACTCCAACACACTGCGAAGTCAAACCACACAGATGCGAATTGAGTGAACCTATTATATCATATACTAACAAACAAAAAGTTCCATACAGCTGGTGTGTAACGATCAGATTGCAGCTGATATACAAAGAGATTCATAAACCAATAGTGCTTATATTAACATTATTGTAACTAATTTTATCCAAATTGGCTTCAGAATTGAGATATTGCAATAATGAGTTCCATATCAGATTAAAATTTGTGTACCAACTGTATGGAAATTAAGAAAATTAGCTTACTCTAGGAGAAGGGACACCAGACTGCCAGATTATCTCTATTGCTTTCACTAGCTCATTTCTCGCCTTCTCATTTTCTCTAGGCCTATTAGTTAAGTATAAATGTTTAAGTTAGAGTTAAAGATTAAAATAGACTATGCAGAGGAATGAACGGTTTTGCTGTTTTGGGGACTACACATAACGTTACTGGGCATAAACTTCTCTGTCTCTGCTATAGTTGTTCAATTCCACACCAATTTTATTTAACATAGGCAAAGAATTTCCTCAGGTATGATTTGGATTTCAGTTTTTTTTGGGGTACCTGATCAATTATCCATGTTCATGCTGTCATTTGCAATACTAAACAGAATTCTATTTAAAATATGAAAACAACACAGACCTTCTGTATCGATTATGAACCAGTATAACAAGAGGGTTGAAATCCACAAAAACAGTATGCTCCCAATCTTTGGCAGTGATTTCTTTTATCGGCCTTATATAATTATCATCCTGCCATACTACTTCCTCTGAACTGTCATAACCCTCGTCATCATCATCGTCATTCTTGTCATTAGTAATTTCAATTTTATTAAAGAAATCGCTCAAATTGAAACCCCATCCCTCATCGTATTCTTCTCGCCACTCAGGGTCCTCTTCATCCACAACAAGAGAATAATCTCTGAGCAAGTTATCCACCTTTTCTTTTCTGTGTTCCTCATCGGTCTCCAAGCTGGCCGTTGATACATGATCAATCATTTCTCGTAATTTTTCCCTCATCTCCTCCCTTGACTTCTCATCGTTTATCAATGGGCTCTCATGGTCACTATCTCTATCCGATTCAGTATCAGTATCCGTTTCAGAATCATCATCATAGTTATTACCAAGCACTAGGTCAAGTGCTTTTGACGATCTCACACCGGCATCCAGTCGGGGCAAGCTCTCTTTAAATTTGAGCAAACCCAACTTGCAGCTACTTGATAAGATTGAGAACCCAGGTCTTCTTGGCACAAAGGAAATGAATGGTAGACAGAGAGGAGAGGTCCTGAGATGGGTTTTCTCAGTGAGGCATTTCGTCGAACAGGTCATGGGCATAGAAATCTGTAGAGCCATATCATCCACGCCCAAGAACAAAGCCGCTAAGGAAGTTGCTGTAAACCTCAATACCCAACCAAGCTACACATGAAAAGAGAGGATTATAGTCTGCAGTGAATTGATGGCGTTCTGGTGGAGGTCGAGCTAAACAGAGGCGAATAGAGGAGTGATGTGAAGAAGCGAACTGTCTTGTTTCTTCAAAATAAAAGGGAAAGAGAAGAATGGGTAACTGCAACTGCAACTGAGCATCGTCTTTTTTGGTGGGATTAAGTACTCAGCAGGCCCAATATTGAATAGGCCCAATGATAAATCAGGCCCAATGATAAAACAGGCCTAATGTTAAATCGGGCCCAATAATAAATCGAGCCCAGATATCGCCTTTTCTTGGATTCAGTTATATTTTTTCGTAGGCCCATAATGCAGAATTATGAATGATCTGTGCTCTGAAAGTTGCAGAGATTTTATATTTCAATGATTCTATATGCTATAAATTCTTTATGAGAAGGCTCCAATATCGAGTTTCATAATAATATTGAAGAAAATATTTTTTTTACGTAGAAAATTTGAGCAAACTTAACATTTATTTTCATTTTCTTCTCCATTATTATTGGGTTCTATCTAAATAACCCCATTTAGTTGTTCAAAATTCTGTCCATCGTCTTTTCTTATTATTTGCTCCTTTTCTTTGTTGGGAGGCATTCTTACTAAAGGTTTCATAAACGGCAAAACCATGATCTAACCGTAATTTCAACACCTTGGAAAGGTTAGAACATGGTCTTTAATTAAATTAAATATTGAAGACATCCTATATCCTCTAGCTGGCCATTATATCTGGAATTTAAAATCAGTATACATTATACATCAAACAGTTAATAAACCTAAATGTTACACAAAAATATGCCAGCACCAAAACTCCGGGGACAACCCTCACAAGGAGCAAAACAAGAAAAGCCTAATTGGACAAGCGATTTCTGACTTGCCATGCTCCTCTTTTCTCCAAAATTACCACTTCAATGCCTGTCTCTGGACCTTGGAATTGAGAGATGACTTGCGGCCCTTGTCTTTGTAAGAATTTCTCGATGAGACCGGTTTTCTTCGACCACAGGCTGATGCTATAGCCCGCTTCCTCTCTTTGTTCAGACGCTTTGCCAGTTTCTCATCATTCTCACTACATTCACTTGCATCTGATAAATTATCACCATCCTCCTAAAAATCAACAAAAAGAAAAGTTCCTCATCTGAGAAGAGAAAAATGTTGGAAAGGTAGCTTAAGAGAGAAATTTTGCAATTAGCTTAACTAACCCCTTCCCCAGGAACCCAAGATTCCTTATCACCAACTTCAGTAAAAACAGAGCTTCCTTCAGGCTGAATTAGAAATCGAAGAAACAAGAGGTCAAATTAACAATACAAGAGAATATTATATTATGACACAACACACAAAAATCAGATATCCGATATTTATTATGCACAAAAAATAGTAAAATACAACTTACCTCATCAGCCATTTTCAAAGAACTCACTGGAACACCCACAAGTTCATCAACAGAGGGCTCATCTCCTTCATCATTTACATCATCCTCACCGTCGTTGTCGTCGTCGTCGTCGTCCTCGCCGTCGTCATCATCATCGTCATCGGAGTCTTCGTTTTCTCCTTCTATATACTGAAATTAATAAAGCAATTGCTCATAAAGTAATAATTCCAACATATAAGGCAGCTACCTGCCTTCCATATAAATTGATTTAGATAATATATGGAAGCCAGTAAGACCATCTGTTTGTTTGGACTTGGCCTCGGTTTCTCCCAGGTCAACTAATTCACCAGCAAAACACAGGACAGGGTTCATATGCAAAAAGTGGTAAAACCTTCGTGCACACTAGGCTACAAGAAATGCCAATAATAACAGTAGTAGAAAAATAGGGCACCTTTTGAATATTTTCCTGATCCTTCCTTGTGAAGCCACTTGCTGCAAGTTCCTTATCTAAGAATCCAGCTGATTTCTCTATAGATGAGAAACAGAGTCTACCTCCCTCTTCATCCGCATCAGATCGAGACACCTCATCCTGTTCCCGATCCTCTTCATATGACAGATTAAACCTGTATAAAGTTGATAATATTTTCAGCAACTTGTATATACAATGTATTATATCAGTCTTGAATGTTTTCCTATTTGAATAAAATCACCAACTTTTTTATAAATACAGTCTGATTCCATGTGTCCTAATTTTCTCCTCTTATTAACTCCATAATAGATCCTCATAAAAAAAACCACATTTCCCCCCAATAAATTTTAACTAACCTCTTCCTGAAGAACTTAAAAACACATTCGATGTCACGGTCAAAGAACCTGAAATGGTTATAACAATATTGATTAGATAAAACATGAAACAGACAAAGGCAAACAAATGAAAATCTTATAGTTATCATGTATACTGTCTAGAGACAAATAATTCAAACATTGGCTAACATCGCCTTAGATATTAGCATATTCTTTTTCATGTACCCCACATGTTCACAATTTTCACTACATAACTATCCATGATAGATTTAGATTTTGCTTCTTTGCATCTATGTCCCAAACTAATTTAAAGGCACAAAGTTATTACATTTTTGCATTTCGGTGAGAAACAGAAACCATCTGAGGGAAATCAATCATAGTGATTTTCTCATTGTCATCAATCTGCAATCAGATAAAGAACGTCAGCTTAGAAAAAAAGAAAGATATGCTAAACAGCTACACTGAACAACAATAAGCAACATGCATACCATGATATTAAACTCATTGAAATCACAGTGTATAAGCCCATGTTCAGCCAGGCGAACAATTAGGCCAATAATCGTCTCAAACACGTCATCCGGATTTTGCAATTGCTTTACTTGTACCCTAATGAACATAAGTGATTTTGTAAAAGAAGAGGCATTGTAATGAACTGAACAAATGCAATATCCAAATAGAGGAACACCCTCCCCCACAAAAATAAAATGATATCCGAGGGGGCAATTGGTGATATCAACAGTATCCTCAAGGACAAAAGGGCAATATGCAGTAATTTACCGGAAGTTTTTATGAGGTTACAAGCGGGAATAGATGAACACCTGACACAATTTCAAAACAAGTGGGAAGTGATGTCCCAGCAGTAAACATGACTTTACACAGATGAAATGAAATATAACAAAAGGGTCCATACTTACAGCGGATAGCCTTGGATAAGAGACATCACCACACAGTGGCGGTTGGACTCTATAGCAGTCGGTACAGGAAATCCATGTTCTCCTAAAGCCTTCATAGCAAAAGTAACACCATATTTTCAATGACTTCATCAGAAAATTTATGTAACAGTAATACCACTTTCACAAGCATTTGTATTATTATATATTCAAACACTGTAAAGTACCAATTCTGACCACACTTACTGCCCATTTCAGGCTTGTATTGTATTTCCGTTGTTTTGCTTAATGAATAAACAAACGACAATATCAAAGCGCCGCAAAATTGACAATAAACAATTTTGCACAATACAACTTCAAAATTGGCATGCATAGTCTTCATAAAGCCAAAATTATGTTACATCAAAGCTAAGCTCAGTTCACAATTCATTTAATTACTATTCGCATCATATAATCTCTGAAGAAGAAGAGGAGGGAGGCAAACCTTCATAAAAGCAAATTCCTTTATAGCAGCAAGCCGGGACAAGTACAACCAATTGTAACTCCTCCTATGTCTTAGGTAGTCACGCTTCGACTTCACAGCTCTGAAAGAAACCCTACCTAATCTATGAAGCTTCATCACTAAAATCGTACCATCTTCCGTTATCACCTCAAATATGTCTGAGTTTCGGCCAAAAAGGAAAAAAAAAAAAAAGTAAGACCATGTCAGTATCAATTTCAATCTGTTTTTTTTTTAATTAAACTATGTCAAGCATGTTTATTAAGGATGGTTAAAGGTAGATTTAATTCATTTTTGGTGTGTATTGTACCAACATTCACTCCATACAAGATGACAACACCAACAAATTTTCGTGTATTAATCAATTTAATTTGTGAGATTTTGCTCAATCCTACAACTATCATGAAGGCAAATACTAGTTAGCAAGTAACAACATTCTGGTAAATAACCAGGTTATTTTTACACGATAAAGAAAACACATGTGTATACCTGACTCCTTTCCAACACCAATCTGACGACCGACACCACTAAAAACACCACGATTTACCAAGGTTTTGATTGCTAGGAAATCGTACCCAAGGTATGTGAGCCGAAAACCGTCATCTACACCAGAAATTAAAAAAGTAAAACTACAATTAGGGCAAGAAGACACTATGAAAAAAATATAGTATGCATATGCATTTTATGCAGTCGGAGTTGCTCACATTTGGACGAATCATGATGCACAAGTTTGTACTTGAGCAGATTTTTCAGCACCCCATAACACCCACCATGCCTGCCAAGACAAAATTTAGAATTGCCCTCGATACACAACTAAAACAGCAACTTTTATAGAAGTATGTTTTATTCATCAGAAAGAACCGAGTTCAACAGAATACTTACTTCAGGCGAGCGATCCTCTCCACAAGCTCTGCAGGGACAATTTCATGCTGAAGATTTAAAAAAAAAACATATATTATGAACAAATTCCCTCAGTGAGTAATTAGACAACACTTAAACCCTAAACCCCAAATCAGTGAACTAAACAATGATCATCTGATGAGGGGAATTAAACCTAAATTAAAAAACCAACCAATTCCATCAAATAATCCAAGCTGGTACAAATGATAGAACATGTAATAATGATAAAAGAGGAAAGGTAAGGGAGATTATTAATGACATTGCGCATGCCGAGCTCGACGGCGGTGAGGACCCTGAAGTCCTCCTTGGCGAGGTAGCGCAGGGCGTTGACATCCAGCTTCATCTTTCCTCAACCCTCTCTTCTCAATACAACACAGCGGCGGCGGGGATGAAAGGGGGCGGACACGCTGCCCGTAATAGGCCGCAGTCAGCAACTCCCTAAAAGGCGGTCTAAGGGAAGCCGAAGGTTTTGGTTTAGATGTAGGAAAGAAAGACCAAAACCACGAGCTGACCGAAGTGCGGCGCTTAGGAAGGGCAGAGAACAGAACCTGACGACTAGAGGTGGCAAATCGGGCGGGCGGGTCGGGTTCGGGTTCGGGTTCGGGTCCGGGTCGGACGGGTCGGGTGAGTTTGACCTTTTATAATATCTCGGATCGGGTCGGGTGATAGACGGGTCGGGTCGGATCAATTTTAATATCTACTTTGTTTGGATCGTATGTTGATTTGAGTTGGATTAGATGCTATTTGATCTCGGGTCGGGTCGGGTTCGGATCAGATCGGGTTGGGTCGAGTCAGTTTGACTTTCTAAAAAATCCCGAATCGGGTCGGGTTCGAGTCGGGTCGGGTCGGACGGGTTTCTCGGATCGGGTCGGGTTCTGCCACCTCTACTGACGACCGATTGAGCGGAGCGGGGCGGGATGAGGGATTAGGAAGCAGCAGTCGACAGTCGACACTTACCGAGTTTTAGCTTTCGCGATGGCCAACTTGTTATCAGGGCGATTCGAACTCTGGCCGAATGGGCCGCCAGTCCATCACAAAATCGACGGCAGATTAAAAAGATGGGCGGAGAAGGGTTTCATTCTGATCACAATAATGATGGGCTCTATGGATAATAATGGGCGGTCGGGCGGTGTAAAAAAGGAAGTCGCTTGCTCTATGGATAATGATGGGCTCCAGGCCTCCTATCCTATGTGTTAAATGGGCCATAATGGGCCAGCCATCACGATATGTAGGGAGAGACCTCATCTAAATAAAATTTTCTCTTAATATTATTAACTAGTTAACTAATTAAGTGAAGTCAGCGATCATCACTGTTTCCAACAATTCAACTGAATCAACTACAAAACAAATGCAACAATCAACACTAATTAACCAAAGCCGGTACAGAGCATAGAACAAGTAATAATGATGATAAAAAGAGGAAAGGAAAGAAAGGGAGATTGATCACATTGCGCATGCCGAGCTCGACGGCGGTGAGGACCCGGAAGTCCTCCTTGGCGAGGCAGTGCAGGGCGTTCACATCCAGCTTCATCTTTCCCTCAACTCTCTGTTCTCAATATGGCGGCGGCGGCGGGAGAAGGGGAGCCGCAGTCAGCAACTTCCTTGAAAGAGTCGAGCGAGCGGGAATTGGGGTCGAACCGGCTTCGCGGTGTTGGTTGGGTCCAGTCCAGTCCAATCGAATTGGGTTCTTCTCATTACTTCTGTGATTCTGTTTCCCATCACTTTACCGTGTCGTTGAGCGAAACGGACCGCAGGATTGAGCTGATGAACGGCTGAGATTTTAGAAATAAATAGGGGTGCTTTTTTTTGTGCTGGGTCCCACCTGTCATACGTAGTAGCAGGGCCATACCTTAAGATAGCTAAGACAACAGCAGATACGAATCCGAAAAAGAAAAATAAATAGCTTCAGCATTTGTTGTTCCCTTCGTCTGACTGTTGTCAACATTGAACTATATATATAGCAGCCCAAAAAATCGGGTCCCGTTTCTCGGTTAAGTTTAAAGATTGATTATTGCGGCCGGGCCTTCTTGGACATGCTCATCAAATACAACCTTCTCCAAGTTGCTTGCTTCGATAATTTGTCCGACCCTAAACACAGTCAATAAATTGCAACAAATAGGCTGGGTCCGTCCAGTTGCCGTCATCACCAGGCCGAAGCAGCCAATTCTTTTTTAATTGTTTCGTGAAGCAGTTGCTTTGGTATTTAAAATCATCAGGCAAGCAATAATTAAATAACTACATTCGCAATTAATGTGCTAATAAGTCGTCTAATATGACACAATAATTGGGTAGATAAGGAAACAAATTGATAGGACCCAGTGTTTGTTATCATGTGAAAACATCAATTTATAACAACTTTAATTAGCTCAACTAGTACATATATATAGTCTTTAAATTAAGTTTAATCAAAATACCGACGTAAGTGCATCACAAGGTTTTATACCCGTACTTAATTATTGCGATTAATTAATTGTTGGTGTACCCATGAAAACATTAGAAATTTTCGATATCCCTATCAAAATGTCATGATATTCTATTTCCCAATCAAAACAAATCATTAATTGATTTTATTATCCCCATTTTATTTTTATTAATTCTTTGTCTCTAGCATTTTTTTCTTTAAAAAAAAAAAAAAGTGGATTACTCCAACTGTTTCATTGAAATAGAATTGAAATATTACATCCTTTGGAGAAATGTAAATTATGGTCCTATAACTATTTGCAAGCTAATAGATACTTTATAAAACTTTGAAGGGGAGTGACAACAAATTGAAGGTGAAGTTTGCAAATCTGTGACACTTTGATACATTTTGGATCTAATTTTTTATGTTACTATTCTAGTTATTGTTGAAATTACGCAAAAGTAAATACTTGAGAGTTGTTTCTATCTGAAATCCTTATTATAAAATGTCCTATAAATTAATTAATTATCTTAATTTGTGGTGTAAAAATAAAATATTTTGTTGCAAGAAGATGTAACACATAAATTCATATGGAGGATTTACACTAGATCACACATTATTAAGTACAATATAAAATTACACGATGTCTTTCAAAATTCTCTACAAATGAAAGTAAGTAAAAAAAAAAAATTATCATTTGATCAATGGTACATAGCAAATCCAACGATTAAAAAAAATGATGATGTGGTATATATGATAATGATAAGCTTTGAAACTTACCCGTCTTTTTTTTTTATATAGATTATTATAAGTGAGCTAGACTATTAGGCAAAAGTTAGTATTTCGGTCCGAAATGCTAACGCCTCAAAATTTATGTTATCATATCCGAAATTATAATTTATGTTGCTCAATAAATTATTCATGTGAAAATATTGGAGAATACAAAAATTTTCCATTTTTAAAATTTTTTAAGTATTTGTTTTGTACTTTTTAAAATAGCTTGTACAAATATCAATTTTAATTAATATTTATGAGTACTTTTCTAAAATTCAAAACAAATACTTAAAAAACTCTAAAAATAGAAAATTTTTGTATTCCCTAATATTTTCATATGAAGAATACATTGAGCACCGTAAATCGTGATTTCGGACATGATAACGCTAATTTTGAGACGTTAGCATTTCGGTATGAAATGCCGTTTGCATAATAGTACTATAGGTTGTACGATATTTGGAGATGGTTGCATCTTGTGACTTCTTGTGAGATGGTTGCTCCATTTTGACTTCAATTATTGTTAGAATAAACTATACAATGCCCTTGATCTGCCCCTGATAGATGGGATGTACATGGCGGCTTGCCCTCTTGCCCGTTTTCTACTCACATGGACCGTCCATATATCATTTTTTTTAGGAAGTAGACGCAACTGTCTCAATTTTTATTGGAAAACTGTTATAGACAGTTATAGAGAGAGTAAAAGTGATATCAAAATAGATACCGACTATGTTAGTATCTATATTTCTTTAAAAAAAAAAAAACTAAGGAATGGACTCTCCAATATTTATGGTCATAGTCTAACTTATGACATAATCTCCATCTATCAAATAATAAAATGTTGTGATTGCATCAATTTTATATTGTACTCCTCTCCATTTATTTTTCTTAGATCGAAGCGTTTGACACAAAGTAGAGAATTGGGTATCATCCGTTCTTCACTCTTCCGATCCATTTCTTTTTAATCCACACCTCCTGCTCATCCTTCTATTTCTTTTTTGACACTTCTTTTTTTTTTTTGTTGGTGAACCAAAAAAATAATTGCTCAAAAAAACAAGATAGATTCTTACTAAATTTCTATACAAAAGATAATTTACATATACACACTACTTGGCTCATCAAATTGGTAGCCAAATTTCAGCAATCAGCATATAATTTTCTCACAGAAAATAAATTAAAAAGGCCGTCTCCTTTGGCGTCTCACACTCATATATTCCAAGGACTACATATATACCATGCACTCCCAATTTTCACTCTGATACAAACAAACCTCCTACCTACTGCACATCAAACACTCACACACAGAGAGAGATGGCCGAGACAATTGTGAACCTTGTTCTCGGCAAGCTGGCCGAGGCGCTCATACACGAGGCAATCTTGTTGTATGGGGTTCGTGACAAGGTCGAACGGGTCCAACGTGAACTTACTTGGATCCAATCCTTCCTCAAAGACACGGATAAAAAGCGCCACAAGAACGAGCGGGTGAAACGCTGGGTGCACGAGGTGAAGGAGGTCGGTTACTTGATCGAGGATACCTTGGACAGATTCCTTATGGAGGCTAATCAAGAGACTCAAGACGGTGCACTCAAGAAGGTCGGCAAGTTGCCGACGAAGCTGATCGCCAAGCACAATTTAGGCATGGCGATCGACAAGATCCTGAAGAGGATAGCTGAGATCTCTGCGAACACGACAAAGTACGGGATAGAAGGTTTGAAAGATGATAGTACCGTAGAAGCCGCTTCCAAGCAGCTCGTAAAGCCAATTGTGATCCCTGACTTGGACGAGATGGATGTTGTCGGATTTGAAGCCGAGATGGCAACAATTGCTGATCAACTCCTCGATACAAACAACACCAGGCGCTCTGTGATCTCGATCGTCGGAGCCGGCGGTTCAGGAAAAACTACTGTTGCAAAAGAACTATACAAGAGGTAATTACTATTTACAATGTTTTCTTGAAATTCCATCATTTTATTTTTGTTAGAATTATGGTTGAATAGTAATTTGAATTTTTCTCTGGAATTTTATGAAAGATTTCTTGCTTCACTCCCTCAAGTTGGTTGGGCTTGATTCTGCTACCGTCCTTGTGTGATTTGTTGTACCAGTCTTTGTTAGACTGTAATGACGTATAATTTTGCTGCTGGTACCAAACATAAATGATACTGCCCTTGAACCTTGTTGCTCAATGTATAGCGTTGTGTTATAAGTACCATGCAGTACCAGTCTTTCAGTATTGGTTTGTCCTTTTGTTTTGGAGTGGCCAAGCTAACAATAATGAAACACGATGCTGATTTAAGAAGTTTAATTGGTCTCAACAAATAAATTCTTTGATAGCATATATACGAGGATGGGAAATTTGGACTTGAAATTGAATCTTAATTCACTTAATATTCAATACAAATTGGCTACTGATTGTATTTAATTAATGTATTCTACAGATTCGACATTAAAAGCCAGTTTGATGTTCGCTTATGGGTTACTGTTTCAGAAGAATACAAGTTGAAGGACATTTTAATCAAGATGTTGGAGAGTATTGGACCAGTCGACTTTGAGATGCGACAAATGGGAGAAGAGCGTCTTGTTAGGAAAATTTACGATTACTTGGGAGAAAGAAAGTACTTGGTGGTATTGGATGACGTTTGGTCTGAAAATCTTTGGACTCAACTCCATATTGCTTTGCCCGAAATTACTAATAATAGTCGGGTGTTAATTACTACAAGGTTTGTTGAGTTTCTCTTTGATTTACGAGTTTTTGCTACATTACATCAAATTTTGTTAATATTTAATAAAAACATTGAAACTTTCTAAGCCGTGTGATCAATGAAAAGAAATAAATGATTCATCATCTATAATTTAGTTCTAATTTCTTACCATAAATTGAAAACCTTTATTAATCATATAGCTCAAAATGATCCAGCCATATTTTTCTAAAATAAAAGTTGGTGCTATATCACAACTCTTAATATATAGTTTTCTATATAAATATTTGCATGCTGATTTTTTTTTTTAGGTTCAAGAATGTCGCTGAAGAGGCAGATGCTATATCCAAGCCACATGAAATAAAACCCTTAAATGAAGAGCAAAGTCAACAACTCTTACTCAAAAAGATTTTTCCTAATCAATATGAAGATAAATGTCCTGATGATTTGCTTACATTGGTACCTCAATTTGCCAAAAAATGCGGTGGATTGCCACTAGCATTGGTGGTGATGGGTGGCATTTTGTCAAGAAAAATTCCTGATCACAATACATGGGATAAGGTGATGAGGACCATTGATTGGCACACTGATGGGAACATGTGCATGGGTGTTATATCCACTAGCTATGATGATTTACCAATTCATCTCAAGACTTGTTTTATGGACTTTGCTGCTTTCCCTGAGGACTATCAAATCAAGGCTACCACTTTGATTAAATTATGGGTTGCCGAAGGATTTGTAGACCATGATACATCAAAAACAAAGGAGGATCTTGCTGAAGATTATTTAGAGGAGCTTGTACAAAGGTACCATTATATGTCTATTAATTTAATTCAAATGTAAATGCAATTTTAGTATAATTTAAAAGCATATGAGATATTCAACCTATTATGGAATGCGTAATTGGATATATATATTTAATTAACGAAATTTTGCAATTTTTTTTTTTTTGATAAAAGAAATTTTGCAATTGTGGTTGTGGTTGTGTCTTAAATAATTTTGAAAATTTCTAAATATTTTTTTATTTTTTTTAGAAGTCCATTGTTGAGATTATCAAGATATATATAGCTATTATCAATTGATCCACCCAAAAAATTACATTAAGATGAGAAACTTAACCTGACATTAATAATTAACTTTTGTGGTCATTAGGTGCATGGTTCAAGTTGCAAGCAGATCCATCAGAGGCAAAATAAAGTACTGCTATCTACACGATCTCCTACGAGAAGTGGCCATCCAAAAGGCTAAGGAGGATAGTTTCCTCACGGTGTTTTCCAAAAATGACATGCGGGTGGGTGGTAGTATTTTTGCACGTCGTGTTGCACTTCACAATTGTGACAATTTGGCATTAGAACAAGCAAGCGCAAAGCTTCGTTCTCTGTTTAGTTTCGGAGATCACAACATAACAAGCTGGACAAGATTTAGGATGCTTCGAGTTTTAAACATCCCGCCCGAGCGCCAACACAACTTTTTTGAACCCGAAACAAGATTTTCCTCAAGGTGGTTGAAAGATTTAACCCTCTTAAGATACTTGGAGAGCCAAGATGATGCTTATACGACATACCGATTTAACCTATCTCATCTGACCTATATAAGATATCTTCAAACAGTGAACATATCATATTGGAACAACAAGGATGAACTACCCATATCCTTTTGGGAAAACAAGCTGCTGAGGCATGTCATCTTTTCCACTAGACATGCTAATGATTTTCTTGGTCCAATGGGACCGCCATCTTCGGCAGACCTGAAAAATTTATTGACCTTAAAATGGGTGACCGCTCGACAAGAATGGGCTACGAAGCTGCCTCAGTTTCCCAATCTTCGCAAATTGGGATTGACTATTCTTGAAGATGTTGATTTGAAAACAATTGTGAACTCAATAAACAACCTAGCGGATGTGGAGTCTCTGTCTTTAAACTATATAGACGAAAGTGACGATGATGAAAATGACGAGGACGAAGGTGACCGGCCGCTACTATTTCCATGTGGCACCATGGACTTCAGGAACCAACAAAAGCTGTACTCGTTGTCTCTTTTGGGGGGCAAATGGCCTAAGCAAGAAGTTGTTGATTGTGATAGCATGGTTCCACCCTACCTGGTTAAGCTAAAGCTTAATTGGTATGCTTTTGAGGAAGACCCAATGCCCCTCCTTGAGAAGTTGCCCAACCTCAGAGTCCTAGAATTGTTTGGATATCTGATGAGAACAACTAGCGAAGAATATCGGAGGATGATATGTTCTAGTAAAGGTTTTACTCGCTTGCAACGGCTAGTACTTTTTATTTCTTTGGAGGAATTGAAGATAGAGGATGGCGCCATGCCCCTGCTTAACCATCTTAACCTGGGAAACTGCCACTACCTGAAAACAGTTCCTGACTTCCAATACCTGATTAACCTTAGAGAATTGAAGTTGTGGGATATTAGGCATTCCCATTGTAACTTCATGCGAGGAGTCGATCGATGGAAGGTCAGGCATATTCCCACAGTAAGAATTATTTGATCAGGTTCGTAGACTGTTTTTGTCCGAACTTTAGTGGTTTTTTAATTAAGCATTTACATTGTGCTTGTTGGAATGAATTTTGTACATTTGATTTGTTTTTGTGTTTGCATTGTTATTTATTGCATACTTATGTTTCATGACTAGTTGTATGACAAGTATTAAGCCTTCTTGGTTTTTCTCTCGTGCATTCAAGAATACCGGGCAAAACTGACCTTCAATTATGAAATTTGAAATTATAATAAGCATAAACAAATTAACAATTCAGAAATTCAATTCAAAAATAGAACACAACACAAACAACTATATAAGATTAAATCGATCAAGTTTCAAACATACATGATTAGCCACATTTTATATTCAAATTCAAACTATTAATTACGAAGTAATATTATATTTAACTAAAAATAGTTATTAATTTTGTATCTTTTACGCAATTTATGTAGCGAATTCGAATACGACCATGATCCATTTCAAGTCTGCCAATTTGGAAACAATCACTTGAATCAAGTTACATGCGCAACCATGTCGATTCCCTAAAAAAACTTGGAATCGTTACCTATTGGATTCCTAAGAAATATGTCAAGGATGTTTCATAAACTAACAACATCACAAAATTTTCGAATTAGATATAGATGACCTAGTAGGATTGCATACATAATATACATATGCTCGCGCACTAAGTAGAGCTACACTACAACAGGCGGCGAAAGAGAGAAAGCGGTTTCTCTAGCTTTCACAAAAGAGAAACATCTTGCGTCCATTGAAAACCTTGTCCATACATCCATACATGTACATAATGTAACTGATACAATTTGAAATGTAACAGATGCATCATGAAATGTAACCTATGGATGCTATAGACAGTTTTTCAGTGGACGCTAGGTATTACTCTTCACAAAACATTCCATAGAACAGAATGGTCTTTCTATGATTCACCACTTTATTGGCCGTTCAACTTATTGGCTAAGAGGTTCATCTCTATCTTAGCCGATGACTCGACAGGCGGTTTCTCGGTTATGTTTGAGGATTCGTTCGTGGCCTTCTGAGCAGTACGTTTCTTCACTTTCTGGGCCCAGCCGACGAGGCCTTGTTGGACGTGCTCCTCAAATATGGCCTTCTGAAAGTTGCTCCCCATCTATAATGCATTATAGGGGAAAAAATAAAAAATCTGACTGGTAATCTTATGTAAGTGAGAAAAACATTTCTACTGCACTGTTTACTTCCACAGGTTGCCAATAATGATAACTATTATGGCTCCTATTTGCAGGATGCAACAATGTTACTCAACTAGATTACAGTACTAAGCAGGAATACAAAACTTCCAAATAAGAAAAGAAGGGGGCATTTTTGTAATACTACAAATTACGATAGTAAGCTTTAATTTTCAGAAATTGTGTTTACCTGGGTGACAATGGCATAGAGTGGAAGAGTGCTGTAGCTACAAAGGACTTGAATAATAACCCTGAAAACAAAATTAAAAATATCAAGAAAATCTGACATGCACAGTGTGTTAGAAGTGAAGTTCAGAAGTCGAAAGAGATTTACCCAATAACAAGCCTTGGAACGATAAAGACAACTTGTCCCATAATACACGAGTCAAAACCATAAGTAGTCTGCATTGAAAGGGGGAAAAAAAGAGGGGAACAAAAATGTTTTAAAGCATGCTAACTTCTCAGTTTTTATCTACAAACGTTCTAATTACACGTAATTTGTATAAGGATCAAAGCTTTTATTAAGACAATTCGTACTCTCAATCATATAGGCGGGAGCTGGCATTCACAAAAATCACTATTGTGGGGTTTAGGGTTTAGGGCAGCTAATGCTGTCATTTGGACTATGACAAAATTTGATGCTTTGTGTCCAATCAAGAGAATGTTAACTTGATATGTGACATATTAGATCCTAAAGAAAGGTTATGTTCACAAAAAAAAACATGGTGTACTATCAATCAATTATTAACAAAATTTATTATTAACTTGATAATCAGCAGCAGATTACCAGGATCCAGAAGAAGAAAGCTATTTCAAATGCATTCTGGAAGAGGATGAAGTGGATCAAATAAAGCACGATGCGTGGCCGATTGAACCAAAAATGTTCATCGGAAGGTTTTACAACCAAGTCTCCTTGTATGGCTGAGTGCTTTTCAGCCACCTCATGTGCCAGCTGTGCTATCACATGCTCAAGCTTGGTGCCCACCGCCAAAAGAAGCTGCAGTCGTTCCATGATAGATTAAAATAGATTAATTAAAAGTGAGTAACTAACTATAAGAATGATTCAGTAAGAAGTTTGGCAGCTATTTAGTTCCGGCTCGGAGAAATGCTATTAACAAAGGAATAATAACAAGGCAATTGTCAGAACAGTATTGAGTTCTGTATCAGACTCAATTTACAGCAGAACACAACAATAAGTCCATCAAATGCCATTTGGGCTAAATAGGTTAAAAGGTTGCAAAATGTTTGCTACCACATACCCACTTGTCAGATCTGCATGGACACTATGGCAGATATAAATAGAAAATTGTAAAAAATTTTGCAAGCATCGGCTAGTTATCTATACAGATCCTAAAGTATAGAGGATTTGTTAAAATTAAAAATGGCATCACATATGACTTACAAACAGTGGAACGAAAGCAATCCAGAAATAGGTATGCCAACCTACACAAATAACCAAGAAGCAAATGGGCTATAATCACGTTGCATTGAAAATATATTAAATAATCATTCAAATTCTGCGTAAACTTTTGTCTCACCATTGACATTCAACAACAAAAATATCACGACAAAGATCCAGAGGTACCAACTGCAGTAATAAGAAAGCTTCTAATTAGTAAAAAAAAAGAGATTATTTGAATATGTACATGCATACTGGAGCGTCCCTGAACTAGATTCTTATGCGGAACCTCAGAAAATGAACAATTACAGAGTAAACAAACAAGCAGAATACTCTGAAGTACCTTATGCCAACAACTTTTTTAAAATCAGCTTCAAGAGCTCGGACCATATATTTGTGGAAATCGAACTTTGGATTGCTCCTGCAATGTGTCTGCAAAACAAACAAGAAATTATTAGATACACAGAAACAAATTAACGGATGATGTGTTTGCTTTTAAAAGAAAAAGGGTACTATTGTATAAAAAGATAATTTACCATGATGAAACCAAGCCGCATGGTGGTATAGTCAGATTTAGTAACTGATCCATAAAATTGCTTTACAAATGAATGCTGAAATAATTAACACAAACAAGACAATTCAGTGAAATTTAAAATATACTATTCCAGGGTATGCTGAATCAAAGCAAAAATAGTTCCAGACCAATACAAATATACAGTTCATGTGCCAAACAAGGGAGCATATCTCTCGCAAAACTATTTTATCTTTTATTTTCACTTTAATTTAAAAAAAAAAAGTACAATATGCATCAGACATGACAATACATACCAGCCAGCTCAAAATGAATGAATCTTTGCCCATGCCCTTGAATCGGTCCCTTATAAATTCAAATTGATTCACATGCCGAACCTTCTTTGAACCTAATATTGTTTAATCAGGTGAATAACACGTTAACAACAATCCATATAAATATGTGTAGTCATGTGCAAGAGAATGCCTGATGACAAATCATAAAATTGGGAAATAGAAACTAACTGGTTCTAATGTCATCTTTCTGTATTTCATTCTCCCAGTGTTTCCATTGTCGAATCTGAATGCAAAATAGGTAAAATTAGACACTGTCCCTTGAAAAGTAACATGAACTATGTGCATGAACAAAATTCAAATGGTTCCTTATCAGGATTTGTTCAGGTTCTCGGGAAATTCAACCTTCCTCTTTTATAATATCCCTCTTTTGGGGAAATATGTCGGTAACAATAATCATATGAAGGATGAAAAATCTGAAAAGATAATTGAACCTTCATTCCTCCAAGAACCATAGTCAAAACACTGAAGACAACATGAGTCAATGCCAACACAAATATGAAGATGTGCAAGTGGTGTAATGCTTCCAGAGACAACAATGGAATTTTTCCCTGCAGCAGCGTAAAATAATGGATAATAATATTAACATTATAATCCGTAAGCTTGTGTCAACTAAAGGTACCAAAACTGCGATAACCTGACTGATGTACTAATTATTACATGCTTTTATACTGTTGAGTCAATTAGTTGGGACTAAAGGCTTCACAGTCGTTGTTTTTGTTGTACCTTTGAGCCAAAAGAATTAAAATGCACATGAAAGTTGGTGTGTACCCTCTCAAGAGGCAGACTTTAATATTGACCCCCCCACCCCCCCCCCCCCCCCCCCCCCCCCCCAACACACCCTCTCTCTCTCATCACTTAATCATGTGCACCCCACTAATTAACCTTAAAAAAAACTATAAAGAAACAAAGTTACCCTCTAAAGCTCAAAGTTTATTGGCAACATCAAAACAGACCTCAGAGATCTCAAATTGAAGCCCTTTTATACAATAATAATGGAAGAAGAATCAATCAAATGATATGTTTGAAATCGTACGTGGTATTCAAATCCTTTTAATATGTGTAGCAGCACGGTTTTTTTTTTTTTTTTTTTGAAAAAGCAGCATGGTATTAGTGAAACCATATTTTAATGTATGTACAGTAAAAAGAGCAACACATGCTTCCTGCTGTTTAAAGCTTAATAACAACAATTACAAGGGCACAAAGCAAGACAGTGACAATGATATTAAAAGTGAGTTCATGTGAAGCTATGACTTAAGCAAGGCAATAGAATGATACTAAACCGGAAGCACATGCTTCTATATCATTTATTTGTTTCGAGGTCAGACTGCATCTTTCATTGAAACAATAATTGTACAAGTAAAAAAAAATTGGCACCATGTTTCCGTTCCTTTTATAATAATAGCAAATCACATGGACTGTTTCTAGCCAGACTAACACTCTATTTTAAGTTTCAGGCATATCATATTAGGAATCTAACCCAATAACTTTTCAAAAATAACCAAAATTGTTAAGGGCTAACATCTACTTCAAAAAAATTTTGAAAATATTTGAAAATTAAATCACATTGACTGCTTCGAGGCAGGTGAGGCATACTATACTAGTCTAGAAAAAAGTAAAATTGTATCTGAAAATATGACATCCTAGACGGCTAGACCACTCTAAAAGCATCTGGAAGATAACAAGGACAATATGCATCACGGATTCACAGTCTTAAATACAGGTCGGTTCCAAACTTCCAATACTAGGAAATATGGATATTAGCTAAAACTTTAAGGTACATCAATCATATATACAAAATTGCTCATGCCAACTAACTGAAAGGTGCAATGAACTTTGTCATACGGGAAAAAAAAAAGAAAGAAAATGCGGATGTCTCAACAAATTTCTATATGGGCAATAATCATAAGCCATGCTTCCCTCCCAATTGACTAATTTGGAGCAAATTGGTGCCAACGTTTTCACTTTTCAAGAAAGTATTTTAGTATGTAACCGTGCAACCCGGTACATATATACACAATTACGAATTATCTAGATTTTAAATTAAATCACCTTTTTCTGGCAATGCTCGAAACCGAATTGGCCAGAAGCGAGGAGCTTCCTTCCACCACGGCCGACAACCCCAACAAAGAACTCCGAGCTGAGGTGCTCTTTGGTGGCGCCCGCCCCTTCGGTCGATGACTTTTCGCGCTTACACGGCAGCATGTGGTCGCCCCATCCCGGGGGAATGCATACTTGCTGGATTGCCCCTTGCAACACAGTCAGGAGCAATGATATGAAACCCAGAAGCATCAACTCTGTAAACAATATTAATAATTATTAAAAATATAATTAGTGAAGTTTTAGAAAAATTAACAATTAATTGGAACCAAAAAAATGAAATTGACAAGCTGACAAAAAGAGTATGAATTTTTTGTCACTGGAACAAATTTGCATCAACATTTTTACTGTTCTTGCTCAGCTCCTTGTACTTTTTATAAATAAAAAAAAAAGCTTATAAGTTATAATATTGTATAAAAGAAAAAAAAAAGAAATAAAAATAAAAATAGGAACCTTCTTTCACTTTCTGGAGAGCTTGAAAGAGCGGCTTCTGACCTTTCTTGTTGAAGATCTGTTCGAATTCCGAACAAATCAGTTAAAAAGTTAACAACTTTGAATCAAAAATGAAAAAAAGAAAAAGAAACTGAACAGAATAATTGGGAATGATCGAATGATCGGACCGACCTTGCCGAGGCGGTGGAGCAGCCGTTCAACAATGAGAGAGATGAGGACGATCACGGAGCAGACACCGGCGACGATCCATGTGGGCGTGTACTCCAGTTTGATCTCCTCCCCTCCCCCTCCTCCCGCCATTATTCTCGATCTATTCCAATTGTACAAAATGCAAGTAATCAAACAAACTCACTTCACTTCAGTTCAGTTCCTCTCTCTTCTCCTCCTCACAAAACACCAACCAATATCCTGATTTTTTTGCGCAAAAAGATGAATGATGAATGAGAGGAGGAAGAGGAAAGTAGAAGGGAAGGAAGTAAATGCGTTTGTGTTGAATGTGACAAAACGTTCGTAGAGAGAAAGGTGAGAAACGGAGGGAGGAGAGATCGAGAAACCGAAAGGGAGAAAGAGAGGGTGTAATTATAGTGGAGTGGGACTGTGGGAGTTCACTCGAAGTCATATCCCCTGCTGTACTGCATTGTGCAATTCACAACTTCACCCGTTGGATTGTCTCGAGATTCGTGTCAGAACGGATCTCGAGGCGATCTAACGGCTGTCATTGAGAACTGCACAATGCAGTAATAAGTCAGGGGATGAGCACTCGGGACTCGGGAGAACTCTCTAATGATGATTCTTCAGATTCTGATCCGCTTCTTACTCCCGGGACGCGTTCGGCCCGGAGGTTTCGGTGGATCAAATTCGCACGAATATTAAAGTGAACAGACGGATTGGATCCGTGTCTAAAATAATTAAAATCTCCACCGCTGCAGGGGATCTGGGAGCCATAAAGATTAAAGAAGGAACGAAGGCGTGAGTGGGACCCGGAAGGGGAAGAGAGACGTTGGATTTTATTTGAAGAGCAGAGCAGATTGCGTTACGGACGGTTCAAAAAGGTTCCTTCCTTCTGCCCGAATCCGCATTTATTTGTAGAGTAGTAGGTAGTGTCCATCCTTTCTACTTATCTACCGGTCTAATTTATTTTTAATAAACAAATATTATTTTTTATTAAATATTTATATTTTTCGATTAATAAATATCATTTCTAGTGAATATTTATGTAACTGTCAGGGGCGGACCTTTTTAGGTGTCACCTTAGGCAGCGACCCCCTTAATATTTGAAATTTTGTAAAAAAAAAATACATGTAAATCAATGTATCTAATATTCAAAGTTTGCCCCACTAAAATTAATTATTACTTACAAATCGTTGAAATTTATTTATTAATGTATCTTATAAATTGAACTAAATTTGATTAGTCCCTCCTTAATTTGGCTGAAGGTCCGCCACTGGTAACTATAGCAAGTACATAGATGTACGTGGTATGTTAAAACTGTACGAGAGAAGTGGATAGGTGACCTATATATATATATATTAATAGGGTGGACTCTGTTATTCTTATTTTTATGCATTTATGCTTCCGTTTGTTTGTTTGTTTGTTTGTGTATCCCTAATCCAATCATGGAACCGCGTATCGTATGTACGTCAGTACGTGTGATTAATTAAGCCGGGTGGCGGTGGCATTGTGTCAGGGATTCAGGGGGTTGCAACTTGCAACTTGTACCGGAGGAATAAATAGTGTGTCCGACTGGAAAATCAACCGTTTAGATGACCTCAATAATAGTGTTGAGTTCTGGTGTGATTAATCCGACGGCTCAAGTTTGCAACCATTCAACGGATTGAGTTTCGTCGAATGGAAAGGATCACCGCTCATACCGTGTTCCTGAGGCGCAGTACTGCAGTGAGCCAGTGTCTGTGAGCCCCCCCCGCCGATGATGAGGTTAGAAATTAGAATACCACCAACTCCACAATGGCATATTGGCATGGTATGGGAATGGGTGTCTAGCGGTTGGCGTTTTTCCAATCAAACTTGGACTTCAGTCACTTCGCTGACTGATGACGAGGGGATCAGAAGAGAAAAGCAGACCCTGCTTTTCGATCAGATGGTTAGGATTGGTTGTTGTGCTGATCTAAAAAATAATTTGGTTTTTTACTGTACAAATCTCAAAGTATTTTGGTATTTCTCAACTGTCAGATAAATAAAAACATAGTCTGCTTTTCTTTTTTAAAAAAGCAGCGGATTCGATCCATGATGAGGGTAATCACAGATCATATATTGATTGCATTTTGTTAATGTTTGGCTGTTTGCTAGTTGAGGGTCGAGTTTACTACAACTATTTTAGTTTTCATTTTTTTTTTTAATCAACGCGCTTTTGTCCGCAAATTATTTATTATGATTTGGTGTTGCTACTTGCTAAGTTGTCTCTCATTATCTCAGCATTCTGATTTTATATTTGAAGTGTAAGGTTCTCAAATAGAAACAATTATATAAAATCTATTAATAGAGCATATCTTTATTTATGTGGGTAATGAGGTGAGGATTTTTATTCATCTGTGTTTTAATAATTATTTAATTTTTGTAGCTTTTATTTAAGGTGAGAAGGCACCGATTAGAATCAAGTTTCCGTTTTAATATTTTATTAAACAAATAATAATTTGGGAAATTTGAACTTTGCATTTTAGGAACAATTCCTATACTTCACTGCTAAATAGTTTCATGCGCTTACGTCGTATTTCACAAGATATCCACGTATAAAGTTCTAAATAATTGAGATTTACTACATCAAAGTTTATTTAATAATAAATTAGAATTTTTTAGCTGTTTAATACATAAAGAAATAAAAATACATTCAAGTGTTTAGCATTTTCTTATGAAAATTGAAACACTTCATTATTTATGGGTTTCAATAAATGCTCAAACTTCTTTTTTTTCCAAAATAAAAACTAAAAGTTAGTGTGCTATAGAAGTATGTAATTCTAGTGACTACTCTAGATTAATTATGTAGACTGTCAATACGCAGTGTAATTTAGAAGTATCGCCACGCCTTATGCTAGTCACATTGCAACTCCATTATAAAACAAACTTTTATTATATAAAATAAAATGCAAATTATCAGAAATCATAGTACTGGCTATGATTAATTCTGTGGCATAAATTGCTCAATCATAACGACCTCCAATATCGTTTTCTAATGTTTTATCTTATACTATATATCTTTTTAGCTTTCAAAAAAAAAAATACTATATATCTTTTTTTTTTTTTGAACATATCTTATACCATATATCATTTTTTCGAACGTTTTATCTTATACTATACATCTAAAATTAAGATTTAGTGCATTTTCATATTATACTGACTTGATATCATCCTAATCTATAAGAATATAATTAATTAACTAATTACCGTAATCTTTTCATCTAACGTTGTAGTCGTTGGACCTAACGAGTAACGGCCCAATATTTTAACTTTTAAGGCGCCCAGACAAGCCTTCCGTTATTTCTTAATTTTTCCTTGAGCTCGAAAAGATTCTCAATTATTTTATTTGTGTATCTATCAAATCCAAAATGGTCGATGTCCTCTCAATTTGAACCGGATGCCCTTATTTTAATAAGGAATAATGACTCCACACCCGGTAAACTTTCCACTTGTAACAAGTTGCCTCCAAATTTTTTTTTGAGGCAAATACCTCCTTAAACTATATAATTATGATAAACACACCCCCATCAGCTAATTAACCCTCTAATACTCAATTTTAAAGTGTGAAAAGACAGAAGTGCCCTTACATGCATAAGCCAAAATATTTAAAAGTATTTTGTTAGAAAACGGCTATCTATAAAATGTTTGTAATTAATTCAATATTTCTATCATATAAATTGTTTGCTATGCAATATTTTTTAATTTGATTTTGAACATACTTGTAAAAAGCCTATGGTTGCTCTGGGCTGAAACTGTTATTTCTTATAATAAACTTTTAAGATAACATGTAATGAGTCTTAAATTGAGATAATTTATATGGGCCTTAAATTTTAATGACTGAGAACATCAACGGGCATTAAACGTACGTCAACAGTGGTGATCAATCTAAGTAAACAATCAACGGCTGAGGTTTATTTCTTAGGGAAGATAGACCTTTGATGTCAAAAAATACAATATGCTTTTATTAGGAGTAAGGATAAGGATTATTAGCATATCTTGATATTTTCAATATCTGTACCATATTTCGTAAATAATATAACGATAAAAAAATTTTACATTTCTTAATTCCAATTATAAAATAGTAAGAAGTTCTTAATTTAATTAAGTTGTAAATTTAATTTAAAAAACTGGATCCCACTTGTAAATACTATTTAATTATTTTTGAATGAATTAGTAAGAAATCTATTGTGCATTGACTATTGAGTAACCACGTATACAGCATCACTCGACCAAGATGTTAAAAAAAATAATAATAATAAAATAAAATAAAATATGGTGCTAAATAGTAAACTAGTAACATTGGATAAGATATAATTGGATATGTAATATAACCCCTTTCAAAATCATATTATTTATTATGTCGTAGTTAATTATCGCAATCTCTCGCAGTCAACATGACAACAGCTACGTACTAATTAACTAGTGTGTATGAAGTCTTCTAATCGATCTGCTGCTGGTCAAATAGATCCTAGATACCAAATTCTGATAATGATGTAGCAATATATATATACTTAACTGTTCTTCTATAAACAACCATTTAATCTTAACCAAATGATCCAGATTTTATAGATCAAATATATATCTCTCTTTACTTGTGCCCCCAACAATATATCATAATCATCCGATTAACACAAATGAACGGTCTGTTCCAATCCATAGAAGAATTCACCCTGCTACAAATTACTGACGAGCTATCAATCAAGAATCATATATCAATTTTAACTGCTGGGAGCTAGTGAAGACTTGAATTTTTCTCAAAAAAAAAAAAAAAAAGTGAAGACTTGACTTGCTGGTGTCCGTCAACACATTGTGTCAAAAAAACATCATAAAGTTACGTACAAGTTGGAGGATTCACAAGCACCAAATGATGTGTGGCTTGTAATTAATTTGGACAAGTTGTTTCTTTGTTAAAATGACAGGATAAAAATATGGGTTTACATGTACTCGTATCAAAACAGATATTGAGTTATAGTATAAAACATTTTCAAATTGAAATACTAAATAGTTATTTTGAAACATTATCAGGTTAACCTAAAAAATATAATATTAAGTTGAATTACACAAATGATAAGTTTAAATCATCTACTTGAAGCATTATTATATCATATAATAATTATTTTAAAGTTACAAAGAGAGCAACAATATGTTTCTTATAAAAATAATTTTATGAAAAAAATACTTTAAATATTTTGGCTTATGCATGTAGGGGCATTCAGTCTTTTCACACTTTTAAATTTAGTATTAGAAGGCTAATTGGCTGTTAGAGTTGTGTTTGTCACAATTACATAGTTTAAGAGGTAATCGTATCAAAAAAAGTTTAGGGGGTAACTTGTTATAAATATAAAGTTTAGGGAGGTGTGAAATCATTTCCCCTATTTTAAAACATTTATTTGTTTACGCGAGCACCGCGTTAAAAAAAAATATATATATATTATAGAGATACTCAACGTGATATTAAAATTTGATACAGACTGTATTTGTATTCATATTAAATAAGTATATATTTAGATTATTGATTTGACTATGAACGTCAATATTTAAGACTTAAGAGCATCCCCTTCCCACAACAGAAATAACGCCTACCCCGGGCATTTATCACACAATATATATTTTTAAGGATGGATCATCTTCCCGAGGAAAAAAAAAACTTAGCGAAGTGCTGAGTTTGTTGACCAATCAATCAATCACAAACAGTAGAGAAATGTTTTGGGGAGTTCAACAACCTCAAAATTAATATTTTATAACAATATACTTAGAAGAGGATCCAATGACACACAATTTGGACACAGTTACATTAGATCATATAAATATTTATAAAAAATCTCAAAAAATAAAAAATCTCTCGTAAACATATTCATTAACTTATAGATCGATTGTGTTCCAAATTTTATTCAATTTGAGTATCATTTGATGTTCCATCAACGGCCATCAATTTTATATGGTAATTAGTTAGAACGGTTTAAACTTAATGATTCCTGATGAAGTATCAAACGAAACACAAGTTGAATGAAATTGGAAACTCAATCAATCCATAACCAAATGAATATGTTTATAAAAGATTTTCCCATTTTTAAGATTTTTTTTATAAATTTATATGATTTAGTGTAATAGCTATGTCAAAAATTTTTTTTTGTTATTGGATCCCCTATGTACTTAACCATTTTCAAATTCAAACATAGGTTTGCCCATCAGACCGCCCCTATTGTTATTTTTCAATGTAAAAGTTTAGACATCCAAGGAAAAAAGAGTGTAAAAAGTAAAAAACATATACGCGTTGTTATATATTACTAGTATAGTGCCTACACGTTGCAGTGGGGTATCAATATTTTTTATTTGTATTTATTTAAATTATTGAATAAAAAAATTAAAATAACATCTAATCTCCAAATATATCACAGTTTTATGATTTTAAAGATTGGCATACAAAATTGATTTATTTTAATTATTTTAAAAGGAATATCTCAAAGAATCATTAAAAATAGTAATAAAATTTCTAAAATGTTAAAATTTGGAATCCTTCAACTTTATAATGTCAAGATTAATATAAGCTATTTGCATTAAAATTTCGGGCGATGGACTTTTGAATTTGGATCGTAAACATGTCGATCTGAAATGCTTATGAAAGCACCGAAGCCAGACTCATGATAATGAAAATGATAATGATAATGATAATGATAATAATAACAATAATAATAATAACAATAACAATAATAATATTAACAATAATAATAATAATTAAATAATAATAATAAGAATAATAATTAAATAATAATAGTAATAATAGTAATAATAGTAGTAATAATAGTAATAGTAATAATAATAATAATAGTAGTAGTAGTAATAATAATAATAATAATAATAATAATAACAATAATAATAACAATAACAATAACAATTATAATAATCAATAACAATAATAATTAAATAACAATAATAATAATAATAATTAAATAATAATAATAATATTATTACTATAATAATAGTAGTAGTAATAGTAATAATAGTAGTAATAATAGTAATAGTAGTAATAGTAGTAATAATAATAGTAATAGTAGTAGTAATAGTAGTATAATAGTAATAGTAGCAGTAATAGTAGTAATAGGAGTAATAGTAGTAATAACAACAATAGCAACAGCAACAACAGCAGCAACAACAACAACAATAATAATAAGAGTTATGTTATCGTGCACCAAGGTGCAAATGAAGTTTTTGCACAACCGTTTTCAAAATCTCACAAATCGAACTTCAAATGCTAAATGTAATTAAACCAACATATTCTATATATTGAAATATGGTGATATACCAAATTTTACAATTTTTAAAATTTTTTAGCTATTTTTTTGGATTTTTGAAAGATGGACAAAAAATAATAATAAAATAATGCCATTTTTTATATCAAAAAGTAACCATCTTTGAAAAATCTAAAAAAAAGTTAAAATGTTCCAAAAATTATAAAATTTGGTATTTTGCATAATCTCAATATGTAGATTGTGCTGAATAAATCGGGTTGGTCATTTAACTTTTGGAAATAGAGATTCGATTACGGTGCAAAACGCGTGCATAATAACAAATCTCTAATAATAATAATAATAATAATAATAATAATAATAATAATAATAATAAAAATAAAAATAAAAATAAAAATAAAAAGCAAACATGTGAATCATTCATTCATTCAGTGCACAAAATTCAAATTCATATCCCCTGCTGTACTGCACAGCGCAGGTCTCAACGTCAGCCATTAGATTGTCTTGAGATTCGTGCCAGAGCTGATCTTGGGGCAATCCAACGGCTGACGCTATGAACAGCACAATGCAGTACAACAGGGGATATAAATTAATTCTCTTTTGCGTGAGAACAACAGTAGATTTTATCCAACAAAAACCTCAATCATTGATAAAATAACAAATTTGCCATCTTGGCACATGGGTAGACTTGACATTTAGTGGCATCTTTGCAATTGCTTTTAACTCGAAGGGTTTTTGGGAGAGAGGAGAGCAATCGATCCGGAGACCCAAAGAGCAGATTGCTCTATCAACTTTCGCGCGGACGGTTCAGATGCTTGGATTTGTTCTGATCGAATGGTCAGAAATGATTCTGGACAAAGACTCTTTTTGAGTGTCAAAATAAGTCCTCCTTTTATTATTAGTAGGGATAGCTGCAGAATTTGATCTTAGTACTACATAACATAACATAATTCACATTTATTCATCCACGTCTCCACGAGTCCCAACTCCCAACATCGATCATAAATTATTCACCTCGTTTTGTATGTAAAGATTCATGCGTGGAATCGATCGTGGACCATGATGTGCTCACCTCAACACGCCTCGCCCGTTTTCGTCCAAAGACATTTTGATTTTCGAAGGACATAGAAGTAGGTTCATATTTTGCATGCTATTAATGATGTACGGTCTACAGAAGTTACACTGTCAAGTCTTACTGTTTTTATTTTTGGCATGAATGATGAATCTTTCGTTACAAATGTCATTTATTGTTCACCTCGTTTCGTCCCAACATCATGCATCTTTCGAATGAAACGAGTAATTATTCACCTCGTTTCGTCAATAGATATTTTAGTGGCTCAACCATGGACCGCATTTCAATTCATATATATTATTTTTAGTTAACAGACGTATCTTTCGAATTAGTAGATATTATTTTCCAAGATACAATACAATATTGTTTGCAGTTAACAAATATACAATTGTGTCAACCATACAGGTGCAATATCGTTTAATCTCCACCTTTAAAAACTTATAACTGTATAATAAGAGTCAAAATCTCTTTCAAATTGACTAAAATAAAATTTCATACACATTCTAAGTAACTGGAAACACACCTATCATTTTTTTTTTTTGGTTCCATTAGTGCATATATATTCCAAAAGATGTACCATAAATATTAGATGTGCAATAATTAATTAATTTGCATGTACACTAGAAATTAAATATATTGGATATGTTGGCTATATTAATTACTTCTATACTTCCCTTCTTAGTTCTTCCTTTTATTTTTCTCAGCTCTCTTTTTCTGGGCCTTTGGCCCAGTCCATTAGTCTCATTTTTCTATCTGACCTGGGGATCATTACCAGAGGAAATAGCAGCTCTCTGATTACCAGATGGACAGTATCTCTGTATCTGTCTATCTGATCACCAAGAGAGAAATTCATGTATCCCCATGATTGGCAGGTTGAGAAAAGTAAGCCCAGCCCAGGTGGAAATATGTTTCAAAATGCTCATATATAATGGTGATGTCAATTATATTAGAAAGAGGCACTTAGATGGGCCGTCAACAATCTCAAGTTACAGCTCCTCTGGTAAATATGCCTTTTAATTAGAGGTGGCAAATGGGACAGGCGGGTTGGGTTCGGGTCGGGCAGGTCAGATCAGTTTGACAAGATCTTAGGTCAGGTCGGGTCGGGTCAATTTTAATATCGATTTTTTTTTGGATCGTATGTTGATTTGAGTTGGATTGGATGCTATTTGATCTTGGGTCGGGCCAGTTTAACTTTCTGAAAAATGCCGGGTCGAGTCGGGTGGGGTCCAGCCACCTCTACTTTTAATTTACAAAGTTTGAAACAGTTGTGCCCTTTCTGAGGGTCCCTGAATGGTATATACCAGGACTGTTAATTACTGGCACTTCTATTCTGTGATCTTTCACCCTGCAGTGTCATAAATATTGTCTTTGGGACTTTCTTGAAGGGAATTAATCACAAAATTACTTCTAGAATGATTCTGGCAGTCTGTGAGTAGTGGGACAAGCAGTTCATCTATATATGGCCGACGGTTGTGTTGGTAACATTAATTCAGAGCTGTCTTGTACATATTACTGACATTTGGAATCTGAAAGGAATTAGATCACCAGATTATATATTTCTCAGATCCATGAGCTGGTTGAGATGAGTTGAAGATTTGCATTTTTTTGTTTTAAATTTCTTTTAATTAGTGTTATCAGAATTAATTGATTCCTAAATTATTTAATCTCTTGCTCATTCATGTTTATGTCATAAGTAGTTTAAAGTATGCTTATGCTTGATTTTGGTTACTCTTAAATCTTAATCTATCCATATGGAATGGAATGCAGTGACAAATTAAGTTTACAATTCAGCTCTATGTTTGGCATTAAAGTTGAAATTGCGCCTGATCAAGTATTGGAAACAAAAATATGCAACTGGTAGGTAATTAAAATCGCAAGTACAATTAATTAATTAACCAGATTAATTAATTAGTTAGTTGGACATTAATTCTAGGAAAGAAACAAAGCAACCTTTGTTTTCAACTTTTTGAGTTTTGATGCATGTTTGCGCCGGCCAGGCCTTGTAGTCTTGTAGGCACAGTTGGCAATTAGGCCCAGTAATTCTGTGGTCCATTTGTGAACATTTGTGGGAATCTCAATCAACAAAACAGAACAAAACAAACACAAAAAGCATATCATGAAAGCTGATTCAATCTCATCGCATGCATAATCACTACTTGCTACTGAGTACTGAGTCTCTCTATATATATACCTTAATTTTATTTAAAGAAGCACCTTAATTTAAAGCACTTTGATAAAAAAAAAATAATAATAAAAAATTGACCTAAAAAACTCCCTCTAATTTCTTTTAAACATTGACATATTGAGTTTTGTCCCAAATTGCAAGTTTTGTGCCAACTGCCAATTGCTACATATGATATTACTTCATCCTGTCAAATTTTGCATTCCAGCATCAAATATTGCGTCTGTTTCTTTTTCGATATGACAACTTAGAGAAGAGTAATTAAGATCAAGAGACTTAATCTGCTATTCTTTTGGATTAATTAAGTGAACCTAACTACAACTCGGATCGCGGATGCATTCAAATTCAATGTATCATTTGGGTTTAATTTACCATTTTAATTAATTGATATATAATTTGGACCTATATATATACAGAATTATAGATACATAAAGAAAATAAATAAGGAACAAACTTTTTCATAAAATCACATATGGTGTTTAAAATTTAAAAAAGTACATCGCAAAGGCAACTCTTAAATAGAAATTAAGCTATTAATTTTATTGAACAAAAATTACCAACACCCGTGCTTTTTCGATAATTCCTCCTATTCAAAAGAGTATACATACTAGCTACTTTTTTTAGAAAAAGAAAAGAGTATATATATTTAATTATTAATTACTTATATATACGTATATATAATATTGAAGCAGAAAACAACTGAAGTAACTGTTATTAAAGCCTAGACCTCTTCTTCTTCTTTTTTTTTTAAAAAGAAAATGCCAGATATATATATAGGAGACAATTATTAACGGATCGAGTGCAAAAACTGGAATTGTTTCTTTCGAAATGTGACGAAGAATGTACAACCAGACAACTAATATATGTTCATTCATCAGTACATAAACATTCTTCCTTCATAAAAAAACATAGAAAAAGACGAGCACATATATACTGTAAAATTTGTGATTGATTGTACCACAACTCACATGCCAGATAAATTAACTGTGAACCTGTACTGTTTTTTTTTTTTTTTTTGAATGCTAACTTGTACTGTTTTAATTCTTGCTTGCACTTAAATTCCCTGACAGACAGACAGACAGACAGACAGCATCCTCTGCAGGTCAAACTCAATTATTCATGGCATGTACTACGTAGATGCAGCTTTGCATTGCATTGCATTGCGCCGCGCCCACACGCCCACACCCACACATGCGTATATATTCTTTTTTCTGACAGATTATTATTGGAAATTAATTGGAATCACGCTGCCTTTGTTTGTTTGTTTGTTTGTTTGTTTGTTTTATATATGTACTTAATTACTACATACTCAGCTCTTTTAAACTACTAATTAATAAAGGGAAACAAAAAAAGTAATATGAATTAAAGAAGATTAATTTGTTGTTAATTAAAGCTAGTGACCATTTAACAAATTTTGACAATATATATTATTTAATTTGTGGCATCAAATTATATCAAGAACTTAATTAATTAAGTCAATTAAATTGTTAAAATGTTTCATAAAATACATATAGTCATGCCAAACTTTTTTAATTTAATTTTAACGCTAGGTTGTCAAATTTAAAAGGTTTAATTAAAGCATAAAATGACTTGGGGGATTGTATAAATGTTGATTTAAAATATAATTAGTATTTTACTTACAATTGTTAATTTAAACACTTAAACTATTATTTAACCACTAATAATTAACTGGTAGAATACAAAACATTTTCTAATCCAAAACTAATACTAATAGTATCAAATCAATTGGTATCTCTCCGTGCTGCTTAATATCGATCTCTTTCTCATATCGTATCAAATCAATTTACCATTGTTAAACCATTAATTTAACATTTTAACTACTAATTAATCGAAAACCGCAAACATACATAATATGTGCTATTATTAAAAAAGGAGCAATTTAACTAAGGAAGATATAAAACATCTTTGCTTTGGACATATCACATATATATAGGACTATCACTGCACTTTATATATATGTACCCTACATACATATATGTGTATCTACTAAAGATTTAAATCCACATAAATTAATATAAATGACAAAAAAAAAAAAAAAAAAAACTGATGGAAGAAGAACACAAGTACTAAGTAATTAAATAATAACTTATATTTACAACTTCCGAGAATCAACAATTAGTGCTCATGATGATGACAAACCAAATTATACAACTTGCTATAAACAAAGTATATACTTTAAATTAACAACATGCTTGATTATATATATAATCTCTGTTGTCAATTATAAATCTACAAACACAATATACTTGCAACTTAACTATACTGACATTAATTATACCTACATGCAAATTTAGTAGAACTAGCTAGCTAGATTATCAGCTAACCAATACCAATCTATATATATATTTGTATGAGAAACATCTTGCGTCCATTGAAAATGCATCTATATGTCCATAGACACACTCAGAATGTAACAAATACATCCGATTTTGTAACAGATAAAATAATCTGATTTTGTAACCTATAGACGCTATAGACAAATATTCTATAGACGCTAGCTAGGTATTACAATGTCTGTATACATAAATGGAGTTATATATTTCCTCTAAATGACTCAGGCTGGCAATGATCTGCACTTTGCAGTATACCAAGTGGAATGTTGCTGTACTTCTCTAATGTAATATATATATATACATAATATTGATATAATCAATCAATGACATCAATATCATGTTAACTGGTATAAATTTAGTACCATGACAAGTATATATATATATACTTGGTACATACTAATTCATTTTGCATGATTACTTAAAACCAGTGTGATCTCTTGCAGCATGATCAGGCAAAGAAGTCCAGTCCCAGAGCTTATCCGAGACAACGTTCGCCAGCGGCATCGGTATTGTGCTAACCGGCACTAAATTGGTCGACTGCGGTTGCAGCGGAAACAGGTGATTGACATCTGTGTAGCCCTGATGATGATGCCCAACCAAAGCGCTTAGATCACCATGGATATTCATATTAGGGTTTGAAACCATGGCAGAATTAGAGGAGCCGACGTTGATCAGTGAATACGACGTCGAACCTATGGAAGTTGATGCAATCGAGTTCAGCGAGGTGACTTCATCAGCACTTGATCCATAGATTAGTTGTTTCGGTACAATCAAAGTGGCAGCCGCGGTATTTAAGCCTGTCATGTTGCCTGGTACTGCAGTACCGCTAATTGGCGGTGAATGGTCGTGTGCTAATTTATCGATCGTCATCGAGGCAGAATAGCTGTCTTCTTGTAGGGGGGTCGGTTCGGGGGGTGAGTTGGTAGAGGCATGTTTTCTTTGATCAGTTCTGGATTCGGATCGGCTTCGAGACGACGAGGCTTTTGTCGGTGACAGGGCAGAGTTATCTTCAACTCCTGTTCTTTTGTATACTCGGCATAGTGATATTTCAGCCTGCATATATAAGTTTTGTTTGTTGGCTTAAAGTACAACATATATATATAGATGCAGTGTGATTACACTCTTTCTAAAATTTGGTTAATTAATTAGTATATAACTATATATATACTTATATAGTCAAGATATCAAGATATATAGTCATTTCATGAAAATGCATAAATGTATATAATGTAATTTGCAGTGAAATAATGATAGCTTCCAGCAGTAAATATTGGGGCTGCAATAGAGGTTAATTAGCAAAATGGACAAAAAATGGAAAATTAGTAAGATCTTCTAAATTTTGGCAATGAAGAGAAAATTTGAAATGAACATGTGTTATATATATGTACATGTTAGACATAAGTTACTTGTTTTAGTGACAATATGCAACACGTTATGTGGGAGTTCATAGAATGGTTTGAAGTTGAATGCTCTCTTTGTGGGAGGTCACATGTTCAAAATCAAATTAGAAGTTCTTTACAGGTATTTAAGAGTTGAGTAGCTTAGACTCTTAGCATCATCTCAATAAAACTTTGGATGGTTTGACCTTGATCTTTATTCCAAAAAAATTAAATGACTGTAAAATCCATTTCCAAATAATAAATCCCAAAATGTAATCTCAACTTAATTAAATGGAGGAACAATTAATTAATATGCATAATGATAAGAGGAATTATTGATTCATGAAAGAGCTACTACTGCTTGTGTTACTTAATCCTCTTAAGCTCTATGAAATATGATCAGCAGTTGATTTATAATCAGAGATAATCTTAATGAGAAATTTAATACCTTCTGATACCGTTCTACATCGCTCGGTGGCAGCCGATACTCGTTCATTATCCAGCTTGTTCGTATGCCTTTGGGTGCCTTTCCGGAGTAGAAAACCAGCGTCTTCTTCAGACCGATGGGCCGGTTGTTCTCTGCGCGTATCATCCGGTCTGCTCCAGTGGCCTTCCAGTAACCTGATGTTGTGACCCGGTTCGGTCGGTCCCCGTTTCGGTACTTCCTGTCTCTCGGGACGTAGAAGAACCATTCCTTCTCTCCAATTGCTGCCATTGCTACATATATATATATATATCATTTAGAACTGTGTTAAGATTGATTTTATATGTAAGATCCAATTATCTGATGAAATAGCATCTTAGCCACTTAAGCTAGGGTTTGGTGGCTCCAACTAATTAAATGCCTCAGGGAACTTCTTAATTTCTTCCCAGCAAAATTTTAGTTTTAGAAGAAAAAGTGATTATTGTTTGCGTTATATTTATATTTATAAGAGTTCTATTCATTGTTAACAAGGAAAAACCAAGGAAAAGTAGAGATATAAGATTAATAATATTCGGCCATGCTTAATTGAACATGGAATCAAAAAGCAACTAATAGAGGAAATCAAAGTAAATGGAAAACACCAAATAATAATAATAGAAAAAAGCAATCCTTAATTTGTTGATAAAAAGGGCAAAAGGTTTCTGAAATATTGATAATCCTCAATTTCTTTCAGAAAAAGAGCTGTTAAATTTCCCATCAAAATTCAGAAAAGCAACCCTTTGTTTATGAGAGGGATAATTTACAAGGAATTATACAAATGGTGAAGCAAACATATACCAGGAAGTTCCCACGGATCGTAGCGGTACAAATCGAGAAGATTGATGATATCGACATTGAATTTCTTCCCTTCGACCTTTCGCCGCAGGTAGAACTCGATCAGCTCCTCCTCCGTGGGGTGAAAGCGGAAACCCGGCATCACGAGGTCGTGCTCATGGGAATCCCTAATTCCATCTCCATCTCCACCTCTTTCATTCATTGCTCCACACTAGTATCGATTACTACAGGTAAATTTTCACAAACATATATGGAGTCAATCAATCGAAGAACTTAATTCGATCTCCTTCCAGCCCCTTCTGCTTCGACAGAATCCCTAATTCAGTACTGCTGGAAGCTTCGCGCGCGGTGCAATCAAGTCGGGAGGAATTCAGGATAAGAGTAGTTGGAAAGAACTACAGCGAGCTCTATAGCTAGATCGATTTGTATATCGTAGAAAAAACTCGAAACTTTTTCGACGAGAGATTGAAGTATGAATGCTGTGATTGTTATGCTGGATTTTTGCGCCACTAGCTGCTAGCTAGTAAAGTGATCTCTCGTTTTCTCTCTACAAATTGACAACAAATGGGGTGCTAGATGTTAAAGTGAAATAGCTAGGAGAGAAGGACAATTGAGCTTCTGAAAATTCTTCTATGGCGCTGTGTGTATGGCATATTTATAATGTATAATAGCTAGTGCCTTTGTATTGTATGAGGATTGAGGACCAATCTTTATGCATTTGTCTTATTAGGGGTGTCAAACGTTCCAAACGGCAACGGAAATGGGTTGTTCCATTATAACGGACAGAAGCAAAATCTGTTATGTTGAACGTTCCGTTATAACGGATTGAACCAAAATCCGTTCCGTTGAATGTTCCGTTATAACGGAATAGAACGGAACAACGGAAAACGTTCTTCCATTGACACCCCTACTTATTATGTGCACATCATCCTTCTTTTCTTTTTATATATACTAGTAAAGAGCCACGCGTTGCTTTGGCTGAAATTGTTATTTCTTATAATAAATTTTTAAGATAATATGTAATGGGCTTTATATTGAAGAAATTGATATGGGCCTTAAATTTTAATGAGCTGAGACATTAACGTCAACGGGCATTAACGTAAATCAACGATTCTGATCTATCCAAGTAAATGATCAATGGCTCAGGTTTCTTATTTGAGGAAGATAGCCCTTTCATATCATTTTTTCCAATATGCTTTTATATATAGTAAGGATATATTTTTTCTTATTTTGCCTCTCGGGAAGCAATTCAGAAATGGATAATATAAGGCTCCCCGTGTTATGCCCCCAGTATTATATGATGTGTTGTTCAACAGTACTATTGACCCTTTTAATTCCTGTCCAGAAAGTTTAGAATCTTTGCCCGTGTGCAAATGCCAAAAGATACTCCTCACAAAATACTTCCCACATGTGTCCGAATAGATGACCGCAAAATCAACGATCCCACAAAATACTTTCCGCAGCTAAAATACTCCTCGCAACATACTTAAAATACTCCCGGCAGCTACCCAGATAGATGACCGTAAAAAATACTCCCAGCAAAATACTCCCTGCAGCTACCCGGGTAAATGAAAACGAGTTGCACATATAATTGAAGGTCCACATCTGTACAAAATGACAACATATCAAGAGTTGTGGGGACAAGACTTGGATCTTCATATCACTACTCTTCAGAAATGTCTATGGGTCAAAATTAAAGCAAATATTTTCAAGGCAATAGAATGTGGACCTGCAGTCAATTAATTATTGTCCAGCAACATGCATGGGAGAAAAATATTATTTATATAATAGTATATATTGATTAATGGGTGCAGCAGCTATAGTAATACCAGCGGTGATATTGGTGATATTATATAGTTTGACAGACTTAGTCAAACGACTTAATTGTTCAATTTAACATGCTAAATATTCAACTTAAAATTAACTTATAAGTTGAATAATTATTGATATAATTATTCAACTTAATATATATTGTACTTAAAATAAAAAAAACTAATTATTCAACTTAACATGCTAATTATCCTTTACTCTTGTAATTATAATTAGTAGTGTATTCCTTTTTAAGTTATTCTCCTATTTACTTGCTATATATCAGTTCGTGATCTTACCTTAAATATTTATTCGTTACAACTTGAAGAACAATTATTTTATGACTGATCAACTGCCACATAATAGTCCACTTGGGATTAATTACAATAAGAACCAGCATCATAATTTTTTCTTATTTTTTTCCTTGACCTATATGTTTAGATTAAGTACGAGATAGTGACGCTTGAAGGGAAAGTTTAGCAAGTTAATTACCGGGCATATATATACGATAAATACATTAGTAATTACTAATTAACATTACACTATTTTTTATTACTTCTATTGTAATTAATAATTACTCTCTCTCTCTCTCTCTATATATATATATATAATTATATATGCATGTTGACTTTTCCTTCTTCTTTTTTTTTTTATATATATAGCTTAATTAATACATTTAATATATATATCCAACATTTTCTGGTCCCAACGATGCCCTGTTTTGGATCATATTGTCTGCATATGCAATTTGTGCGGTACGTAATAATTATTTACTAGTTACTATATTCTGAGACGTGAAGATTAATATAATATTTCCTCTGTATTCATATATGGACATAGTATATATATACTGTACGTACAAGAAAACGTAATTTGCTTCAGTTGACGATGACAAATATACATATCAATATTTAGGTCAAAAGTCAAAACCATGAAGAATTTACCCTTTTTAATTAGGGGTAAATTAAAATCATTTCAAAATCGAAGTCCATAAATCAAAGTCAAAACCAATCCTTAAACTAATTTTCCTAAAAAAAAAAAAGCTTAAACTAATTAATATATTTTTTCTAATTAATTTGTGTCTTAGTTATCGCGAGTTCCATAGAACTAGTCCCAGTTAATATATATAACAGGTTATCAATTAATAATTAATCATGCCACACATACTTCAACAAATTGCATCGAAATATACATTTTTCAAGGACGTTACTATCATGCTCATATGCAGATAATTTTGTCAGTTACAGATGAATTTTAAATGGGTAATATTCATTTATAATCGTCAGATCTGAAAGAAATCTTTTTTTGGTGGGAGTACTATTAGAGTAAAATTCTTTTTTCAAAGTTCTAATTAATTGGCACACACTAATTAATTGGGTGGTGAAATAAGCTGTTGTATCAAATGAAATCCGTGACAGCTAGCTAAACCTCCTTGGATTTGTATCTCTTTCGTTCACTGCACCAACTGCTTGACGCCTTATAATTAATTGGTAGCTAGCTCTAGACCTGGTTAATTTCCACACTGTTTAAGAACTTGTTTTAAATTAATTAGACATTAATAATTTAATATTCAAGGAACCAATACTCAACTTAATTATCGCCCAATTAGATAGTCAAGCACAACCGTGACAAGCACATTGGTGGCAGATTGTTGGGTTAGGTCAAGTATTGGGTTGACGGCTGCCGGTATTTTTTCGGGTCGGGTATCGGGTTGACGAGCAATTTTTCGGGTCGGGCAGGTTTTTTAGGTTTGGTCAGATTTCGCATCTCTTTTCCCGGGTCAGCTCGGGTTTCGGGTTGTTCGGGTTCGGGTCAGCTTGACTTTCTCTGAAACATGGGTCGGGTCGGGTCGGGTTCATGTCGGGTCAGGTCGGGTTCATGTTGGGTCAGGTCGGGTTCGGTTCAGTCTGATTTTCCCTGAAACACGGTCAGGTCGGGTTAGATTTTGCCACCTCTATTAGGATATGAGAGATGAACGTAAATGTGATCTACTTTATAAGGTGGACTAAACATATATTTCTTGCAATAATACACCCAACACAAGGAAGTGCAAGACACATATTGACCATATATATGTATACAACTATATATACATGCATTGATTTGAGGCGCCCTATATATACAACTATTTTGTCAATTAATATACATGGTCCCACACACTATTAATTAATTAGCACCTAGCTATCAGATTAAGCCTTTTCTAGCTAGCTAGTTTCTACTAATTTCAGCGTCTCTCTAGAAATTCAAAGGTCTTCAATTTCGACTATTTGATGCATATATACATCATCTATAGTATTGTTGATTCTCTAATTAATTATTGCACAGTACAACTTGTGAAGTTTGGGTCCCTGCATGCAGGCCAAGCTTAATTGGGCAAATCACTGTGTGATGATGATCTAGCTCTAAAAAAAGTTCAACACAATTTATACAATGTAATGAAGTAACTTATTTTAATCTGCAGAGTCTTAAAATTAACTAACTAAGTGCTTTTAAGACGTTAATCATCATCTCAATTCGTGATTTGAATTGCGTAGTAAATCATTTATTTTTCCTGAACTGTTGGAATATATATATATATAAATTCATGTATATATATATATATTAATTAATATTTCTTCCATATATTGACTAACAAAACTGAAAATTCTTGGAAATTAAGAATGTAGTCTTGGGTCAAGTAAAATTAATCAAAGAAATTATATATATGTATTGATGTACGTATATATTAGCCGGATATATATATAATTGAAGATCTGTACTCATGATTTTACTCTTCCCAGTCAACTTTTCTTGGTATATATATTCTACAAAAAGCTGTCTGCTTTCACAATAATAGACTTCTACTGACTACTGTTCTACATGGTCATCCGAACATCGATTATAAATTAAATCATACATATATATGTTGAATTCAGGTCAATGCATTTGACCCTTCCCTTCATGTGTACAAGTAAAATAAAATGACCTAGAAAATTCTTTCTTTCCAGAAGAGAAGAAGATCGATCGTAGACTAATTCACGGTACTGAATTAAATATTGGTTTTGCATCATAATTTACAGAAGAGGCCTATATATATAGTGCCCAAATATCTCAAGTTAACAAATAATAATCATAAATTTAAATTCATAATGTCAATTTATATATTATATATGAGGTTTAATTTAATTTTACGTCTACTATTTTAAAAGTAACAGATTAAATTGAGGGTGCATATATATATATATATATATGGATGTTTAGTTAATTGGCCGACACTTCCATTATAGTCGTCTAACTCCTCCTAGGAATGGAACTGGTGGACTGGAATCCTCTGGCGGCCTCTCACTACTCTCTGTACCAGTGGTTGTAGCTAGAGGCATCCATATAACAACATCTGGTACATATATACAGATCAGGAAAATGAAATATCTGACTCCTACTGTACATGGATCATATATACCTGCATATCTATGTACAGATTTTGTTTTCCCTCCAGAATTAATGCAGGGTACCAATTTTAAGTGTTATTAAGAGGGGAAAAAAATATCTAGTTCATATAATTAATATATATTTAGATAAACAAAACCATTATATATCTATATATGCTAATTAATTAGAATGTACAATAATTGGATAAGTAATTAACCGTGCAAATTAATGTTACTTGTCAATATATATATAATAACTGCTACCATATAAGCTAGTTAGAAAACCATTTTTAAAGTACGTTTAAGTACATACAACTCTATATATATTGCCAAAAAATTGTGTTCTTCGTAGTATTCTGATCAGCTGTGTTATCTTTAATATATTGTCACACTGGCATTTTCCATTTTTAGTAAACTTTAAGGAATCAATGTCATAAAGAAAGTTATTTGAAGAACAACAAAAGAGAGTTGGATGATTATGATTTTCAAAACAAATGTCCTTGAAGCTATAATTAACAATTTAATTAATATTTCTTATTAATTTTAAAACACATGGTGAAACATTTGCAAATAATTAGACACATAATGTTATTTTTTAAAGTATGTGATTTACCTGTTCTGCCTTCATTATCTACATACTCGCTAGCTAATTAAATTTAACGCGATATCTCGCTCCAACCATGACTATAAGCAAAGAACTAAAGACCAAGAAAATTGTGTTGAGTATTCTTGGTTTCTTGCACACCATTTTTCATCTTGATCAGTGGTGAAGGTGCGGCCTTCCTGGCGTATGCGATTGCTTTCATTCATTAAATGCGATTTTATAGTTGAATTGTTAGGTTCTATAGATGTATAGGAGAATGGAGATAAAATTGTTGAATGCTGCTTCAAGCATGCGTACGTCATGTTTATGCGGTCCACATGCAAATTTGACGATAGGAAGGTATTGTGTACACGAGTAAAAGCGTGTAAGCACGCTTCCATTTGTGACTGTAAAAGAGTGTACATATAGCATTACTGGTGCCAATTAAGTCCATATGCATAATGGATGTATCAACAATGGAAGAATATGTAATGCATCCAAGAAGTTCATTGTATCGATGGATTATTGCTTAACAGTAATTAGGTCGTCGATCACTTTAAGTAAAACTGGTACATATATATATAGGAGCACTCAAGAATTGATTAACAACACAACTTCAACTTGATTAATAGTATTGTTATGCAAACTATATATGTAATATATGGAGCACAAGAATGTTGAAAGCAACTTAAAGGATTTACGTAATTAATTTGAAGTTCTTCGATCGATGTTAATTTACAGTGCAATGTTGATAGATCTGATGATGAATGCCTCTGCAAGACTAGAACTGAACAGCATAAATACCTTGATAGTTTTTTTATAAAAAAAAAAAACATCTATAATGACATTTTATAATGACTTTAAAAAATCAAAACATGTTAATAATTAGTTCTAGCACGCGAGATACGCATTAATCATAGGTTGCACACCTTTATGTCTTGCTGTGGAGTTCTTGTATATCTATTACATTACTTTGTACAAGTAGATCGAAAAGACACTACTAGCTAGAGAATAAAAGAATTTTAGAAGTATCTTGATGTTTTAGGCATTAATATATATTTCTCTAACTCATATTTTGCTTGTCAATCAATTCTGTGTGCATGTTTAATAAGAGTGCACGCTAGAGAATGAGAGAAATAAAATAAAACAATGAATTAAACAATCTAACTAGCTAGTGTGTGTGTGTATATATATATGCCACAAGTGGTATATATATATACACTTAAAAATATACCATGTTAATTTGGAAGAAGGTTTAATAAAATGCATGCATGGTATATGTACGTACATGCATGAAAAGTTGTTACTAGCTACTCGAACCATATATATATACAACATTAATGAAACCAAACCAGCCCAAACAAAATAAATATGCACATGCAGCTAACAATAACATAACATTTCTCTATTACCCCCATACAATGGTCGATGTGCAGTGCATATATGATCTGTGTGCAATGACTATGAGAGAGAGATAGCATTGAACTCATGCGGTGATATAGTTCAGCCTTCAAACAAGCATTAATAACATACATATATCTATATAGATTAGATAGATAGATACTCATGATATAAATATATATGGACTTTATATAGCTAGTTGCAGTGGTGGAGCCAGAAAATTTTTAAATGGGGTTCGAGTTGTCATAAGTCATAACGAATGTCAATATTGATAAAATATTTTTATAAAACATATAAATTATAATTATAAGGGGGTTCAAATATACATTTTCTTAAGAAAATACTTATATATAATTAAAATTACTATATAAAATTGTTCATTTTGGGAAAAATATGGGGACATTGTCGTCCTCCTCTTCATGTAGATCCGCCCCTGGCTAGCTGTACACAGTTACACACAGATCGATGGGAATGTACGTGTGAAGTGAAGTTAACACCTTGCGGTTCAGTTGTTGTTGGTGCTACCTTGCTAGCCGCTCGCATTAACTCCCGTGGGTCCATGTGGGCCGTTGGATTGGATCCATCTTCCCGTCCCCTGCGTCCTTTAACAGACGAACTCATATCCTTCAACGGTTGGATCCGCTTCGAGATTCGTGCAACTTAATCTCAGAAAGACCTCCCTCGTATAAATGTATATAATCTTCATCGTTGATTCGCTGCGCGGTACAGTACTGCGCAGCAGAGGCTAATAAGCACTCGATGATCTTAACCTGTGTGGGGTTGCAAAACATTAATTTGGAGCTTTGTGCATAAATTAATTAATAAATGCGTAGTTGACTCTGGTCTGACGTAGGTCAGAGGACGCACCACACAAAAAAACAATAAATTTCTTTTTGTGATTTATGGCGATTGGCCGGTTGTCGATCGGATCATGGATTCATGATTCATGAATTCGTGACAGTGAAATTTAATTTTGGACCTTATATTGTTTGATAAGATCAAAAGGATTTGGCATGCAAGGAAGCAATAAGGAACACATCCAAGATATATTGTTCACAAATGTTGAATTTGACTCTTCCGTCTATGAAATCAAACTACTACTTTTTTGGGTCAGTTTGAATTTCAAGTTTTTGAAATTCTAGTCGGAGGCCTGTTTAATTTGGTATTGAGAATCAATCGGCCTGTTAGAGAGTTTGACAAGAGGAGAAAGGATATTATTGGGCTGACTTTACTATGCAGAAAGCCAATTGATTAGGGGGCTGTGATCACGATCCGACGACTGTGGCCTTTTAAGGTGTTTATTTATAAAGGGAGTTCCTGATTCCTGATTTTCTATCAGCTGTGATCCAAAATGGGTCCTCCATGTGATCATGATCTGACGACTGTGGCTTTTTAAGAGGTTTTTTGAAGTAATCTGAGCTGTTCGATCTCGGATTATCGGGTCCTCAATGAAGGAGGTGAAGAGGGAAATGATGTCCTGGTCTGGTATGCAAGTTCAGAACTCAGAAAGGGTTATGCTGGTACTTGGTGTATGATTTGATTGATTATTGTCAAACTGCTGGTGGTAGAAAAAATGTTGATCCTATCAATTTCATTCACAGGTATGCAGAATGTATGTACGTCGTACGGGATGACTACACATAACACATGCAATGCAAGAACTACTCGTGTCTTGTGTATCGCATTGAGCAGACCGTGAGGCAGGGAGCTATGATGCGAAGACTGCCATAATTAACCTTGTTGGCAGGGAGAAGAACCGATGGCTACATGACGATGGAGGTCTAAATTTCTCCATTGAACAGGTATTATCATCACTGGTACCAGCGAAAACAACAAATAAGAAAATGAACTATAAGTTTCTCCATTGAACAGGTATTACATCACTGGTACCAGTGAAAACAACAAAGAAAATGAACTATAAATTTCTATATTGAACATGTATTATCATCACTGGTACCAGCGAAAACAACAAATAAGAAAAAGAACTTAGTAGTTAGAAGTGTCCTGTGTAATTAGCAAACTTGAAATCAATGTAAACAGGTGATTACGAATTTACGATCTTAAATTACCTATATGGCTTTAGATATTGGTTTGGTTTATATTACTGGAGCCTGTACCAGATGATACCAAGTTACCAGCTCATCCCTTACATGCGATTAATGCTGCGAAAATAACAACTTATTACTTTAGGTCCTGAAGCTCGTACCACCTGGACGGCACCCATCTGTCTTGACAACGGAACCATTTAAAATTTTTAACTATCATAATGAACTTCAATCGTCCATTCAACTCCTTCATACTCACCAAACAGTAGGCCGCTACGTACCCTTTCTTTGGCTCGACTTTAGACCTGGTACACTCCGTGCATGTTCCGAGTAACTGGATCAGATCTGCTCCTCAAGTTCTTGTTGTATGATATATATATAGGGTGTTAAGACCAAAATTTTTGTTCTGGTTGAACTGATTTTTCTGTCTGGGGTGACAAATGAATTAGGAATAGAACATATGTACTCCTAATTAACAAAATTGGATTTAACCTATCGTCTGAAGGCCTTTTTGCAGCACTTTTATTGTTTCTTGTATTACCTTGTCTTTAAATTTTGATATGATTTGTCAGAAGTCAGAACATAAACTTCCAGTTAATTGTCAAGGAATCACTCTTCCTTTCTGATTTTCTAAAGCAGTGAGATCAGTGTTCAACTTTGAAGTAGCCATGAAAATTTCTCTTTGAAGAAAAATACATGTACTTTTGGAGACGACAGTTTTCAATAGCATGTGAGAAATAAGTTTTTCATTCTGTATAAGATAAGTTTCTGTGAAGAAAAATTTACCGATATACCGAGAGTATTTACTAACATATTTCACTCTTATTATAAGAGTCTTGTATGCTATACAAAGATAATAAAAATCAAGAAATTCTATGCACAAACAGAAATATTTTCCTTGAATGAAACATTTCCTTTGGCTGTGCCTGTATCCTATCAAGAGAGTTGTTCTAACCAAGGGATCAATTTTTCATGCACCAATTCAGGTCGGTCATCATGCGGGCAGTGACCCGTACCAGGTAGAACATATAATTCAAGATTCGAAAGCTTGGAAGGAAGGGATGAGAAGTACTTCCCCACAGGCCCATCAAGCGGTGTGAAGGGATCTTCGTCACCCCACAGGACCAACACAGGTACTGAAATCTTTGGCATTAGGCTTATCGGACTTGGACCTGGTGGACCTGTTACTGTAGAAACAAATGCATCTAGCGCGCCATCATCATCCGCTGGTCTCCTAATTATCTTAAAGGAAACCAAAATAGTATACTTTGAGTTAATAGCTAGCAGTTATATTAGGCTACATCTTTGATTTGTAATTTGAGGTAATGTAACTTCTGAATTGAGAACTCCAGCTTAATTCTGGTAAATGATATAAATATAACAAGGTAAAAACTAAAAATTTAATCTTCAATTAACCCAGTTGCATTGTACTAGATTTTGCCTAATTTAAACATCAATTCCACAATTATGCATCTATTTTGTGATTTTATATCCGACTGTGCCACTAAGCCTTTAAGCCAACCATAAAATGCTAAAAATAAGTGGAAACCGAGAGCGACTAAGGGCATAAAATTTAACTGATCCCAAACAGAAAGTTACATGAATTAAGTTTCTGCAATTTTGTAGACTTCTACTCTTAAGCACCAAACACACAACTGGTAACAGTTTCAATTGAGGTCTCTAAAGATTAAATTTGAAAAGGAATGCCCAATCCAAGATAGCTCAAAAAATAGGTGCTGTGCAAGCAAATAACCTAATTTAGATATAAAAGGTGTACCTCAATTAAATCTTCATCAACGGCTTCTTTGTTTCCATAAACTGAGATGAGAATATTCTTCAAGTTTTCCCTTTACAAGTTTTAATAAAAAGAGTTCAATATTCCATAGTTTGTATTAATTCAATACAACACAGTGCATTTCAGTGCCATTTCAGTCAGTTATGTACCAGCAACTACTTGGTATCAACTCTATTGCTGGCGTCATTGATACTACATGTTAAGTCAAAATTTCATAATTGAACTTTTCTACACAACTTATTTGAAGGACATGTAGCAGATGATGGTCAGTAAAATACATGGGAGTATTGTCTCCCTGATACTATTATTTAGTGGCAAATTTTGAAATCTTGTTACTGTGAGTAAGAACTTAAGACCCAACACCAACAAAACCAAATCCTTATCCCCTTCCCGCAAGCTGCACCAACAAATAAGAGAAAGGAAAATAAAGTTTTTTCATTGGCAGTTTTGCACCAAACCTGATAAAAGAATATATTTACCGCTGTTTCACACGTTCAAAAAGTGCAGAGGCAATTCTTCTCTGTTTGAGTAGAAAATCGATCAGCCAGAGTAATGGTAGAATTAATTTAATCCTCCAGTCATCTACTATTGCTTTGTTGTTCATGCCGCCAGCACAATTCAAGAGAACCAATCCCCGGACCAGATCTCCGTTTGACTCTATGTTGTGTAAAACATAAGAAAGCTGCTGCGATTTATTATCACTCATATATTTCCAAGATTTCTGTGTGATATATTTTTCAGCACATAAGAAGCTAGAAAGTCTTAAGAAAATGTGTAAGTGGAGATACCAAAATGCCCCTAGATTAAGTTATAGGTTTTCAAAGTATAGTACTGGTACATGATGTATTCCAAAATGCAACCAATATTTCTCATATTCGCAATTTAACATCCTTCTCTTTGGGTTGTTTTCCCTCAATTGTTAAACAAGAGCTGAAAAAGACAAAATAACCAAGACACCCTTGACCATTTTTCTCCTTGATGTGACCAATATTTCTAACCCATACACAGGAACATAACATAATTATCCTTTTTCTTTGATTTTAGATTTAGTTCAGGATAACAGATTGGGTAGAAAAAGAGACAATTCTGACAATATTTACCAAAACATACTATTCGGTCTCGTTAACTAATAGTTCATGCTTGGGCGTTAATCACAATTGGTACAGTATTTCCAATACTGCTAATCTGCAGGTAGGTAACAATTGAGTACCAGCTGCCAAGAATTCACATAAATTAACTAATACTTCCTCCTTGCGATTTTTTTTTCTCATAGTTTTTCGCTTTTTTTTTTATTTTTTTATTTTACCTGAAGCAGCAATTACACATGCAAGGCTTCCAACAGAATTGCCGACCAGTACAGTAGGCTTCTTTACAACTTCAGCCAGGAAATCAAGAATCAACTGTTCAGCATTATTTTTTTTTCCAAAAATCAGTTAAGAATTTCTGCTCGATTCCTAATATTCCAATCAAAGAAAGAGGATAAACCTGAGCCCAAGTCTCCATTGTGTAGGAAAAACCAGGAGGCTTATCAGATGCGCCGAATCCTAGGAGGTCAATTGCATAGACTCTGAATTTCTCTGACAACACGCCGATGTTCCTATTCAAAAATTGACACTGAAAATCAAATGTATAACCTAACAATTGACATTTGTTTGGTAAGGATTCATGAATTTTATGTAGTTATTTACTTACATAACACAACTGTGAAGCAAAACATGCTTCTAAATAAATACCAACAGTTTCATAGAAAATGAGAAATGTAGAACATGAATATATATATTCCCTATTCCATCGAATTTATGCGAGCAACATAACTACCGGTAACAAACAACAGTTCCTAATCATTATTTATAAAAGCTATTGTAAGATGCCTACACTACATACATCACAATTTTCTCTAATATATCAAGACCCAATTATGCAAAATCAGTGAAGATCATGCCGACCTACGCCAGTGTGGAATCGAAGCGCCGAAGCCATGAACAAGCAGCAAAGGAGGTCCACTGCCCTTGACAAGGTAGCTTATCCTGTGACCCCTCCATTCCCAAAGGCTGCAGCTTTGGTACATCTCACTCAACTCTGTGCTGATGCTATCTGCAACTGGACTGATGCTTCTAACCCTGGCAGGTAATCTGAGAGTTTGAACTTTGTTGGTATGGCTGGAGAAGTAAGGAGGAGAGAGAGGGCATGATGAAGGGAGGTTGTGGGGTGTTGGGTATGATTTGAAGAGGTGGGAGGATGGAGAGTGTAGCAGAGCTCCTGCCATTGAAGGAGCTTATCAGCTCTCAGCCTCTCACTAATAGGAAACCACACCTTTTTTTGTTATTGTTCTTATTATTATGTTTTTTTAAGAAATGGACAAAGATCAAAAGATAAATGGCCAATTCTATCATGGGTCTGATAAAATATAGGCCGTCCATTTTTTATAATTAGATGGTCGTGATATATCCTATAGATATAATTAAAAAATGTATTTAATAATAACCGTTTGATTCAAAATAAAATGGTGATAAAATATGGAGGTAATTGAGTGATCACAGAAACTGAGAAACGACCTTTTTTTATTTATTTATTTAGTTCGTTTCTTGATGTTTTTAATATATGATTTTGATATATAATTTGAATTTATGAAATTTTAAAGAAAAATTGTTTATGTTTATGTGGTTGAAATTATAAATTGATTATGGATCATAATTATGTAATTAAGTATTGTTTAATGGTTCATCAAAGACTCATTAAATTATGATTATTTTAGATTACTGAAAATTTTATTGTCATGACGTATCAAAGGATGTATAAATTTTATGAAATTTAAGAATTATCAATGTAGAAGATCAAGAACGTACATAGATTATCTTAACCCTCTTTTTTAAGATGTTAACAATTTTGACATGAAGAAAATGATTAGCGTCCCAAAATAGATAAACATATCAAATGTGATGAATTATAATTAATAAATCATGTTATGTTAGGGGAGTGTGCTCCAGAAGAGGGGAGAGGAGGGGAGGGGAGAGTCTACTCAAAGTCATGTTAATTGCTCCACAACTATAATTACTAGAGAGGAGAGGAGGGTAACAAGATACAGATTATAATTATGGAGCAACTAACATGATCTTAGACACGTAACTCCAAACTTGATCAGCCCTCTCCTCCCTTCCCCTCCCCTCCTCTCTCCCCTTCTGGAGCACACCCTTAGTGTTTCAGATGGAAATAGCCAATATAAATTTAGTGGTTATGCAGAACTAATGAAATTTGAATGACAAATTATGATAAAGAGAAAACTTAAAATAACTTTTTGAAGAAATTTGCACTTAATTTGTTGTCATCAAAGGCGCTCTATAATAGAAAGGTGAGATTAATTAGTAAAAGGGGTAATGACCCCAGACCCCCCCGAACTTTCGGGTTTTGACAACTTGGCCCCCGAACTTTTAATTTGGACAAATGCCCCCCCGAACTACCAATTTGTGACAAATTGCCCCCCGGACTGTTAATTAGCCATCTAATACTCCATTTACAAGTATGAAAAGACCAAAATACCCTTATGTATATATGCATGATATTTTAAAATTTTAAATCATTTAAAACGTAAATAATTTTTTCTTGGTCTTTTCATACAAATCGGAGAGTTCAAAAAAATATTTTAAATATAAATAAGTTTAAAAAAATATTTAATTAAAAACCATTATATATTAAAAATATATAAAAAGTTATTAAATATTTTGCAAATACAAAATTTGTAATACAGAATATTTATCGTTTACTTTTTATTATTTTATTTTATGAACATAATATTTATATTCATGTAACTAATTTTTATGGAAAAAAAATTTTACATTTTAAATGATTTAAAATTTTCAATCCAATTTGAAGTTAACAAATCGGTAAAGTCAGAAAACGTTTTATATACATGATATTTATATATACATAAGGGTATTTTGGTCTTTTCATACTTGTAAATGGAGTATTAGATGGCTAATTAACAACCGGGGGGCAATTTGTCACAAATCGGTAGTTCGGGGGGGCATTTGTCCAAAATAAAAGTTCGGGGGCCAAGTTGTCAAAACCCGAAAGTTCGGGGGGGTCCGGGGTCATTACCCCTTAGTAAAAAGAAAAAAGAAACGTATATAAATGACATAGGGAGAGCAAATCGAGCGATTTGATGGATATGATGCAACTATCATGGAAATTTCACTGCATATAAATACCAATACCGTTCTGTTAATTAAATTTACAATGTAATGTCAATGTCAATGTCAATGTCATTTGTTAGTTTTCATTTATCTATACTTAATTTATTCCATTGAATCTCAATAGCTTGTCCCAAAAATTTATGGTGCTGATAAGCTCATTCGATATGCATCATTATGTCATTACTAATTATTCATCATTAATTTATTATTATCACTTTATGAGGTTATACAAGCAACTGATCCGCATCCGATCCGACCCACATACCTCAAACCCGGATCCGAAACCTCCTTCCGAGCTCCGACAGATCAGAGGGGCAAAACGGTAATTACCCAGTCCAAAAGAGGCCGAGAATTTTCAGACCAACAGAAGTTCACAAAACACACAATCCATCCATCCATCCATCCCTCACCAAACCAAATCATATCCTCTACTGCGCAGTACTCCAACCATTGGATTTGCTTTAAGATTCGCGCAACTCAATCTCAGAAAACCCCCTCCTGTAATCCCTGTCGTTCATTCGCTGCGCAGTACAGTACTGCGCAGCAGAGGATAAGCGCTCATCCCCTGACTTACTGCATTGTGCTGTTCGCAAATTCAGCCGTTGGATCATCTCGATATCCGCGCTGGCACGAATCTCAGCACAATCCAACGGCTGAATTCATGAACTGTACAATGCAGTACAGCAGGGGATATGAATTCCCATCGATCCCTCACCAAAACGAGTGCTTATCCTCTGTAGCGCTGCATTGTGTAGCGCAGGGTATGAACCGTTAGATCATCTTGAGATCTGTGCTGACTCGAATCTCAAGATGATCTAACGGTTCACATATTGCGCTACACAATGCAGCGCTACAGAGGATATGGAATCCACCAAAACCTTCCTCTCCTCTCCTCTTCTCCTCTTCTTCTCCTTAATCTAATAATTTTCTCCTCTCTAACAATCCCTCTCTCGCTCTCTCCCTCGCTCGCTCGCTTCCACACCCAACTGGTCTCTTTCACCCTACATCTAATTATCTATCTGCGAATCCCTAATTCAGTAATTCCTCAGTTGCCCGCCGAGTCTGTCTGACGCACGCACGGACGCACGGACGGACGGACAGATCTACTGCGGCGGGCCAGGGTAGATGGAAGGCGCGCAGGGGCCCTACGTGGCGCGCACGCCCGAGGAAGTCTTCCGCGACTACCGCGGCAGGCGCGCCGGGATGATCAAGGCCCTCACCACCGGTAATTAATTAGCTCAGTTCCCCCAATCTATCCGGTTTCCTTCCTTCCTTTTGGTCACTCTCGGGAAGTTCTCTGCGGCTGATTTGATTGTGTTTTGTTTGCAGATGTGGAGAAGTTCTTCGAGGCGTGCGATCCAGGTGAGCAGAAAACTGATACTTTTCCAATTGAGACCCTGTAGTTCTTAGGAATACGCAGATTTACAGATTTTTTTTTATAGGGGAGTTTTACTCAATACCCCCTTCTTTTTAACAAATTACGCACATAGGCTTGGCCTTTTGCAAGTAAGTGTATCTGAGAATAGTCACATCATGAAGCACTAGATAGTGGTTGACTGATTGTAAGTTGTAACTCAAACAGGGTTTATCTATGAGTAAAACCTAGCGTCCATAGAAAAGCTGTTCATAGTGTCCATAGGTTACATTTCGGGATGCATATGTTACATTCCGGAATGTATCTGTTACATCCTGTACACCTCTATGGATGTATGGACAGTTTTTCAATGGACGCAAGATGTTTCTATATCTATCCTCCCATCTTGTTGCTTGGTTGACCAAAAGGGGTCTTTAATTTGAGTTGGGTGAAGTCACTCCAGGAGAATATTAAGTCCGAAAAGGATCGTATTTATATTGATATTTAGCAGCTTGTTTGCTTGTGGGTACTGAGTTACCTACTTTGATATTGGATGCTTGCTAAATTTAGTCTACATGGTTTGATGTCAGTATATTGGCACAAGTAGAACCTGAAAAAACTTAGTTGTCATATAAGAAAACGAATGTTATTAGGTGGTATGCACGAATCAGCTGCACTGTTGATAAAGATGCAACCTCAATTGTTCAACTATACCCCATGGAAATGCTGCCAATTGCATAAAAGGTTCTAAGAACATGAAAAAATAGACCAGATTTGTCATGCACTTGTCTAATACTCATAGCATTATTCTCAGTTTGTCCAAAACAGTTGCAATTTGGCCCAATTAATTGTAATTAAGTCGTAGTCTACTAGTCAAGCATGCTGTGCAAGACAACATGATATTTTGCAATTCTTCGAATATTGTAAATTGAATGAAAGTCAATGAACTGTTTCCTTTTGCTTTACAGACAAGGAGAACTTGTGTTTGTATGGGCTGCCAACTGAGCAATGGGATGTAGCCTTACCAGCAGAGGAGGTGCCTCCTGAGATGCCAGAGCCAGTTCTAGGTATTAATTTCGCAAGAGATGGTATGGAGGAGAAGGATTGGCTAGCCCTAGTGGCCGTACATAGTGATGCCTGGCTATTGGCAGTTGCTTTCTATTTTGGGGCTCGTTTTGGGTTCGATAAAGAAGCAAGGTAAGACAATTCTCTATTCATTTTTCTTTTGGTGTAGAGTTCAAGTGCATGCCTTGCTCATTGTTAAAGCATCATTTATTCTTCCCTCCTATAATATTTGAAATCTGGGAGGGAGGAATATTAATAAGTTGCTTGACGTGTTAGGCTCTTACTGACAAGTAGGGCTAGGATTGTGGTGCATTTAGATGTTCTGTAAGGAGATCATCTCACTCATACTTCTATACTGTAAAAGTTGATCTTTAGTTCATGATGAATATGTGGTAGTAGAAATGCGGCCACCAGGCACTATGGGAATGCAAACAGCTATGCTACTGTTTAAGTGGTTTGTAAAAAGTTGCAAACAGTTAATTGTTCTTCTATTTTTACATCTTAGGAGGAGGTTGTTCAATATGATAAACAATCTGCCTACCATTTATGAGGTTGTGACTGGTAGCTCAAAGAAGCATCAAATGAAGGAGAAAACCCCTAATAGCAGTACCAAAAGCAACAAGCCGACGTCCAAAGTGGTATAGTTTTCAATCTCCATACCTTTTTTGTGAGCTCTTAGATAGCACAGTGGTCTGTGTACCGGCATTATCTCCCCCTTTAGTTGTGATTACATGTAGACAAGTACATGCAAGCATGACAGTACCAACCTTCTTTTTGTATTTTTCCATTTCCTACCTGTTAGGCTTGTACCAATCAAGGTCTCAGTTAGCAAATGTTTGTGTTCAATTGTATGTGTCAATCTATCGTATGTAAACTTATGAGTCCATGTTTAAGATTACTTGGATTAATGAAGTGTCAGAAAATTATAAACAAATAGAAGCTTGAGCCCTTAGGTATATACTCCTTGACTTCTTAAAAAACTCCCCTGTTGTTCTTCAATTTTTATTAGTCTCGAGTGGAAACCAAACCGGCCGTAAGGAAGGATGAAGAGGAGAGTGGTGAAGAAGAAGAGGAAGAAGAGGAGGAGGAAGAGGAAACCAAGCACAAGAACCACAAGAGGAGCAACAACAAGAAGAAGAGCAGGAATGATGATAGCGACGAGGAGGAAGAGGAGCAAGACAATGCGCTGTGTGGAAGTTGCGGGACAAAGGGGGCAAATGATGAGTTCTGGATCTGCTGTGACCTGTGTGAGCGCTGGTTCCATGGGCGCTGTGTCAAGGTCACCCCCGCCAAGGCTGAGCACATGAAGCAGTACAAGTGCCCTGACTGCGCCTCAGGCAAGCGCAAGTCTTCCCACTAACATATAGTTGCCTGTTTATCAATTATGTGTGTGGAGTCTTATCTTTTTAGTAGGATTTGGGTAGTTGGTGTTAGAGTAGTTGGAAGGTTTCTTCGCTCTAAAGATAAAAGTATGTTTTTCTGCTTCTTTTATTGTTGCTGTTATTATTAATTTTTAATTTGGATTTAGGTCATGATATTAATTGCTTGTAGCGGCTCAGGCTCAGGCTCAGACACTTCTTTTTAGTATTTTCTGTGGCAAAATTGCTAGTTCCTTGCAAGTGGTATCTATTGGGGTTGGGCAAGCTAAATATGTGGTGAACAGTTTTTCTTTGCTAAGATAGAACTGTGTTGTAGTTTTCTAATTCTTATATCTGTGATTACAATTGTCGTTTTTTTTTTTTTTTTTGAAGATTTTAATTTAATTTCTAAGTTGAGGCTGCTTAAAAACTTCCACTGCTATATATAATTTGCAATTTATGTTATTACTTTCATGTGAATGTTGTTTCCCTTGTACACACTATAAATTTTCTGTTTGCATTTTGAGAAGTACGTAATAAGAGGAAACATAATTACAATTTTTCAAAAACACTATATTGAATGCCATATCATCTGGGACAATATTAAGTATTGATGCATTCATAATTTGATTTCGTATCTTGTCCGAAATAAATTCAGAATATTGTGGTCTTCATTCTTCATGATCAAAGATTTAATGTTTAAATTTCAGGTTTTTAAATCACCTTAAAGTTTTTCAGTAAAAGATAAAGTTGCCTTATGATAACAAAATCATGAAACTGAACCCAATTATGATCTGATCTGACATGCCTAAAAGATCTTTCTATTACTCCAAGGTGAGCAAAAAGTCGACCCAATTTGGTGAAACCGTGGAAGTATGGTCCGTTCTCTCCTCTCCTCTTCATATTTATTAGATTGGAAAATAGATAGGATGTTGACCAAAGAAAAGCCGTAGTAATAAAATAGGAATGGTTGATATTTATAGAAAGGGAATGGCAATGGAAGTATGGAACTAAACCCATACTCCCTCCCTAATATTTCCTTTTCCATCATCTCAATTATTTTTTTGTGTTTGCCAGGCTTTCAGTTAGATAGGCTGCCTAATAATTCCTTTTCCATCATCACAATTATTTTTTTTTTTGTGTTTGCCAGACTTTCAGGTAGATAGGCTGCTTGAGTTATTGGGTATATACACTAGTTACAGGCAAACTGCAACCTGGTTTGGCCTCCATACATACACTTCAACTGAAATAAACTCTCATGTGAAAACAAGATCGGTGATAACTTCTTTCAAAGAAATTTTACCGGACATTTGAGAAAGCATTATCCATGACATTTTCTTCAAAGAACCATGAAGCATCAATTTCAGTGCATCAAGTCGTCACTAATGTTATTATTCATGTGAATTAAGTTAGTATCCACATTAATGTGTATAAATTTTTAATTTGTTTTGTACATAGGTATGTTATTCAACTTAAATTAAGTATTATACATTACATACTATTGTAAAAAACTATTGTAAAAAAGAGTTGAGTGATAAAATTATATTAACATAAAGACCTTAACTCGTTCAATTAAATGAATATTAAGTTGGTTAGTATCTTAAATAATATTTGAAATTGTCATACATTTAATAATCCAAATATGAAATATAATCCAAAAATTGTGCAAGTCAAAGTCATGGAAACGATGAAAATCAATAGTACGATGCATTCCACATTTCCACGTACAATAGCCTCGTTTGTTTGATGCACGAACGGTAGAGAGAACAAATGGAAAAATGCGAGAACACGAGAGATTTTTGAGAATTCACACGTAATTCATTTTCTTGATAACTTGATAAACAAACAACAACTTCTCTGCCTAAAGGGCATGAGTTCACTTATATAGACAAGATAATTAACATCATAACATCACATAAAGCAAAAACCGTCAAAATATATATAAAAAATGCAAAGAAAGTCTAAAAGATGCCATCCAAATTCGTCTGCAAATATTCGGACCGAAACAATTAATTTCGGACCGAAATTTTGTTCTGTGTCAAGAAATTTCGGTCCGAATTTCTTATATGCTGCAATCTGCGCATCATTGTTGACCTTAGTAAAATAAAAAGAAATTTCTATGCGTCCACGATTTAACTATCCACAAGTCTACACATACACAAAAGGATAAATATATGGCTCCCCGTGTTATGCCCTCCGCACTATATGATGTGTTGTCCAACAGTACTATTGACTTTTTTAATCGCTGCCCAAAAAGCTTAGAATCTTTGCCCGTGTGGAAATACCAAAAAATACTCCTTGCAATATATTCCCCGCAGCTGCCCAAATAGATGACCACCAAAAATACTTCCTGTAAGATACTTCCCACAGCTAAAATACTCCCTGCAACATACTCAAATCACTCCCCGCAGCTGCCCGGGTAGATGATCAAAAAAAATACTCCCCACAAAATACTACCTGCAGCTGCCCGGGTAGATAAAAACGGGCTGCACGTATAATTGGAGACCCGCATCCGTACAAAATGACAACACATCAAGAGTTGTGGGGGCAAGACTTGGATCTTCTTATCACTACTCTACATAAAATTTGTAACCTTACTCCAAATTTTATAACTTTTACCTCAAATTTTGTAACAATATGGACATACAGACACAAATTTAAATATTGATGAGTACACTGTACACTAGATATAACCAAAAGTCCTCACAATCACCATTTATTCATCAACTCATCACCATTGATTCCGTTCTGATCCTCTCCAGTCTCCATTTCCTCCGTTTCTCTCCTCCACCCTTCCCCCCTTCCTCTCTCCATTACATTGATTCCAATGTCCGGTGTTCGTGCTCTCCTCCTCCGCCAAACCCTCTTCACACTCCCACTCCCACCACCACGCAAACCCCTCCCATTCCTCTCCTTCTGCTCCTCCTCCTCCAGCTCCCCCCTTCCCCCGACGACCAGCTACCTGACCCTCTCCGATGACGAGCTCATGGCGCAGTGCGACATGGACACCTACAAGACCTCCGGGCCCGGCGGCCAGCACCGCAACAAGAGGGAGTCGGCTGTTCGCCTTAAACACCTCCCTTCCGGCATCACTGCTCAGGTCTTCTCCTTCCTTTTCCTCGTCATCATCATCCATCTACCTCTTTTCATTCATCACATTGCTGGAAATGGAAAATCAATCAATCAGTTGTGTTGTTTGATAGGCAGGCGAGGACCGATCGCAGCACAAGAATCGGGCGTCGGCATTGTCGCGTCTCCGCACTCTAATAGCCTTAAAAGGTATCTCTTTTAGGTTGATCTTGTGTTCATTTCATTTTTATGTTTGTTTCGGAATGTCTGAAATGAATGGATGGAAAATAATTGAATTAGTTTCAGGTGTGTTATCCTCATAGTGAAACCTTGAAGAATGTAAGACATTAAGTCCATTTGAAAAACCGTCCATATTTCCATAGATGTGTACGGAATGTAACAGATACATCCCTAAATGTAACATACAGACATTATGGACGGTTTTTCTATGGATGCTAGGTATTACTCCATTTTTTTCAAGTCATCTTTTATTAAAGGCTATGTTGTTGTTGCTGTTGTAAATAGAGTATTTTGTTCTGTCAAAAACTGTCATTATCGTCTTTCTTTAGACATTCTTTCAATTTTCAATTTCAATTTTTCAAATTATATCATTTGGTGTAGCAGCTTGGCTCTCGCGCTGCTATCTACCTCAGCTAATTTCTGTTAATATTTCTTTTTCTTTTGCACTTAACTATACTGTTAGTCAGGAATCAAGTTGACCTTGAGGCGTACTCGCCGCCAGTAGAGCTTCTTCAGATTCTCCCTTTAAAATCTACTATCAGAGGACCTGATGTTGGCCCCCAAATCGGACCCAAAAACCCTAAATTTGTGCCTGTAATTTCTTTGTTATCTTGTTTTATTTTAAATATCTTTAATACAGTGTCTGAATTTTGAACAGATGCTGGTAATGCATGTAAGAAATCTAATAAATTTCTCTTGTAAACAGGGAATGCAAGCATTGCTTGATTTGATATATTCTGTTGAGGGCTCTGTGTCAGATGCTGCAAAAATTTTGGGGTACTCGAGTTCTCTTTGCATGCTTCTTTGATGAACAGTAGATATTGGAGTTTGTTAGTATAACATGGATAGAAAAAAAAAAAATGAATTATGAAATGCAAAACAAAGAAAACTAGTGACATTAGTGAGCATCAAATGGCAACAACAGCTGAAGAAAGAAGTGTTAAATACAGTTATTAACTTTAAGGAAGAGAGATATAAAATAACCAAACAGAAAAAGTAGTATTGATATATGAACTACTCCTGTGATTGTAATAGTGCCTACCGGATTAAATTTTCTCATCAAAGTACCTCAAAGAACATAATAACCGTAACATCTAACTCGTCACTGTTCATTCAGGTTAAGCACAGGAGCTTTATCCAGATTGATTCTTTCAGATGATGCCCTTCGTGTGGCTGTCAATGAAATAAGATCCTCAAAGGTAATCATGCACTATTTGACCAAAAAAAAAAAAAAAAAACGTGTCTTAAAATATTCAACTTGTTCTCATGGAAAGTATTCGTCATAGCATGCCATTTTTGTTTGTGTTCTGGGCATCTGACACCTTTCGCCTTTGAAATTGTACTGCAAGCAATAATGTAAATATTGAAGTTTTTAATTTCAGCTGTGTATGCTAATAGTTATCAACACAATGATTTTCATTTTGTAGGGTCTGAAGCCTTTGAGATGACAAGTTAGTAACACCAATTCTTTAGAAAGATCAGTTTGTCAGGTTCACTGGATCAATGTTTCTCAATATTTCATTAAGTACTGAATTAAAAAAAAAAAAAACAATATTCCACCATTATATGAACATACTAATTAATTATACAAAGAACCTCGCAACACTATTTTCATTTTCTTTCTAATAGGAAATGGAGAAACATGCACTGCCATGGAACTGCAGCGTTCAGCAAACATGCTATTATGAAGTTTGGGGGAAAACACTGAAATCAAAATAACTAATAGGTGCCAGTGGAAATTGTATTACATGGTCCAACTGACTTGCAAAAACTTAGCACTTGACACCCCAATCTGCGACAGATCTGTGGATTTGTAGAGCTAGAGAATATATTTGATCAAAATAACTATAAGATTGCTTGAGTGATATATTTGTAAACCAAAGCGAGTCTGTTAGAGTTTAGGTTGCTCATTTGAATTACCTATTACAGTATTGTAAATACCAGTACTTTGATCTGATTTCAGCGCTGCTGATCAGAAAGAACCAATGAAACCTTACAAGAAGATGTTTGCAATGATGTCACCTTACTTTTAATGTCCAAAGTTCACCACGGATTGCTCCAGACAAGTAAATGTTGCTAGAACTGTGAGCCCAAAATATATGTATATTCACCGGTGTTACAATTTGGCTTGTTCGGCAGACCAAGATCAGACCTCCTCAAAGCTCCTCAACACCTTGATCCATCTTAATCTGTCCGAACAACAACTCCTCAGATGAGATCAAGCACCCCTCCTCAGCTTCAAATGTTGATCCGCCTCCCCCCCTTCCTCAAGGTTTTTGCCTCCTCAAGCATCTCCTTAAGCCATCAGCAAGTTAGCAATTGACCAATTTATCCATAACTGTACAATCTCTTCAAGCCCCTTTTGAGAGCAATATGGTCTTTGCATACTAAAATATATATTTTATTCAAACTAAGCCTAAGTTGTTGATCCAACATCCCACCGAACGGCTCCTCCTGAGTGGAGATTAGATTCTTGATCTTTCGTCTCTTGATCTTAGTTGCCGAACATGCTAATTAAGATTAGCTGGTGTTGGAACAAGTTAACTGAGCTACTTAGCTGCTTTCCTTGTGCTCCCTATTACATGACTTGAGAGTCATAAATGGATCATGTATCGTAACATATTAGTTAATGAAAAATATGAGCACAAACAATTGTAACTCATATTGGACTCGTTTATTCATGTTGAAAATAAAATGAGCTATCCGTTACAAAATTATTGGAGAGTTATTAATGTGCGATAAAATCCAAATTGCTAAAATCAGTGACCAAGTTCCCTTCTACTGCATTCTATGTGGAGATCGTAGTGTTTTTTTTTTTTTTTTTTTCCACTTACTTTCTATTAGAAATTGTAGGATATTTTCTTTGATACTGACAAAAGATTACATATATCCAAGCTAAAGAAATGTCATCCAGCTTTGTGGGGGTTGTACCGTTTATATTATTCATCTAGCATGTTTAATTAGAGCACTCATTAAAGGTAAAAAATTTAAGCACTCCTTTAATTGTACGTTTCAACATACATAAATAAACTTATTATAAACTCTTGCTTTAAAATTAGTAAAACGAATCTCTTCCACTAAGCCTATTTGTATCTGACTCTTTGACTGATTAATGAAGCCATTAATTGTCATTGTTTTTATCTCATTCAGACACTGCACACACATTTTGAAGGGGTGAACTTTGAAGTGAGTGAATGAGTGAGTGTGTGTGTGAGTGAGTGAGTGAGCCGTTCACTTTTTTTTTTTTTGAACATCAAAAGTCCGTAGGCGACTAAATTCATTCACTTAGTCTAAATTCAAATGACACAAAATATCAACCAAAACTTCAACTTTTATCTCGATAAACTTCATCTAGATAGTTCTTGAAGAAGCGCACATTTTTTTTGGACTGCACCGTTTTTTTTTTTTTTTTGGTTTCACTGTCTCTACACTAATTTTCATAACAGATAGTTAACGTTGTTATACGTTACATTTTGTAATTTTTGACATAATCAGCATTTAAAGGTTGTTGACTGGATTTCAAGTAATGTTTAATGCATTTTTTTTTTTTTGAGGAAAAGTAATGTTTAATGCATTATACATCAAATCTTATATTTTTGAATTTTGATCTCCATATATATCTATTCTATTTTACTCCACCAAACTTTAGCATTTTAGCATTTAAGATTGTAGTCCACGAGTGGTTTCAATTTCGAATTTCGATCTTGTTGAATCTATTTCTCATTTTTAAATTCAGTAAATTAATTAAGTGTTGCTATATGCTTAGATAATGCTAAGCTAAAATGAATACCAGACAAAATATGTACCGGTTTTGTATAAGAGAAAAAAATTGAAAATAAGATCACAGAAAAATTAAGCAACAGACTGATGATCAAATTCATTCATAAACTAAAACAAAGACTTGACAACAAAGACAGAATTCAATCACCTAAATGAAACCATCAACCCTCCTAAACATCAGAAAGGTTGACATGAACACAACAATATATAAGAACTTGAACTAGCAATTGCAACCCTCCTAAATGTAGGATGAGTTGAGAAGACACCACAATTTAAAAGAGTACAAACTGATACATAGATGCTCTGAAACACAGTATATATATCCCTCACTGTTTTTCAGAAGGGCAGTGATAGGGCGAACAAATTGCCCCCCCCCCCCCACACCATTGATGTGCTGGCATTTTTAAAAGACAGATTACAGAACATTCTAAATGAATCTTTGGAAAGATGGACAACAAATAGGCAGTTTACAAAACGTTCAAAATGGACAACAAATGGGTTTTCTTTCTAAAAGACAGTTTACAAAACACTGTAAACGTTCTAAGAGACATTTTTCTTTCTAAAAGACAGTTTACAAAATTACAAAACTGTCAACTTGAGATACCAGTTTTATAAAACGTTCTAAATTGGTAGCAATCTGCCAGCGCATCATATAACTGGGGGGCAATGTCAGGGCGTAACATCTTTATCCTTTTCAGAATGGTTTGGAAGAACAGTCTCTGAATTTCTCCCAAATCAGATCTATAAATTGATAATAAGGAGATTTAAATAACCTAAAATGAAAACAAGAAGCACTCTCGATCTGTCGTCATGGAAATGCGAGTGATCACTCGTTGTCGTCATCATCGGTATCGCCAAGTTCGGTCTCATTGTCACTACTCACATCACCGCCCAACTCTTCTGCAGAAAACTCGCCGCCTTGCACGCTTTGCTCGATTAGAAGGTCCCGCTACTGCACTGGCTGTTGCTGCCGGTGCAGTAATTGCCGGTGCAACAATTTGTCCCGCTACTGCAGTACCAGTAGCACCGTCATCTTGGGCGTCGGGAGGACAGGTCATAAGGCCGAGCCTCGAGTAGATCTTGGCGATAAACTCATCCAAGAGCTCGCCAACAGCCGACAACTCACGAGCATTGAGCCCATCAAACTCTTGCATCGCGATACCCTCGTAGAGATTCGCAAGTACCTCGAGCTTGTCATTCTTACTGTTACATCTGACAACCTTTTTCTTTACCGTTGCGACCTGCTCCTCCATAAATGCCAAGTGGTTGGTCGTTTTGCGAGTGTGCTCCTTCTCAGGCAGGCTATAAAAGGTCGCGAGGATTCGCTTTGCATCCTCTGGTTGAACCGGCTATACTTGCAGCTTAGCGGGCTCCTCCGGGCTGTAAACAACGCAGCACGCATCCACGCCGCACAACACGCTGATTTCGTGCACCTTCTTGAGCAGGCTGCGTTGACGGCTCTTCAGACTGTTACGCCGCGCCACGTTGTTCGAGATGTACTGCAATTTAACCTTGGTTCTTACCATTATGCCTTTCTTTTTTCGTTTCTAGTATTATTCTCTTAATTAGAGGATGGATATTAACAGAAAATTTGGTGCTTTTATGTGAAGATTGCCACCTTTTTATGTTTAGTGAAAGTTAGGGTTATAGATGAGTTCAAAAATGGAAAAGTTTGAGCTACAAATTTATTTTTCAAACTGCAGGTGTGACTGAAAATTTCATTCAGAAATGTCTATTATTGTTAGAATATATTTCATTATTTCATATAATTATTTTTTTTTTTAGCTACTGAAGTGATTAACATGAGATTACTGTATAAAATTTCAACTTATATATATATATCTCTGTTTTAGTCAAGTGCATCAAATTGAAAATATTTTTTCAACATACTCAAAGCAATATATTTAAATATATATTAGCCTATTTTCTAGACTAATTAAAATAAATACCCTTGATTGTATCTGTTATAAATATATATATATAATTGCTAATTTGTTTTCCATAACAGTACAGCATGTCAGACTATATATAAATGAGTCAAACTAGTCGTTATAAAATGTATGCTTGCTGTATTGCAATGTACAATGAAATAATGAATTGTTTCTTACATTATATTAATTAGTAACATTATTTTGTATTTCTGGCATTTATTAAGTAGACTTGATTATTTGACTAAGAAATTTAATTTCTGAGCATGAGTTTTTCAATTTATACTTCCATTTACATCTTTGGAAAATGCTAATATGGATTGAATTATATGTTAGAAATAAATATTTACTTCTCAGTAAAAAAATTACTAATTAAAGTCATCAAAATTAAATATCTTGCTTTGAATATGTTGAAAAAATTATTTCCAATTTGATGCACTAGCTAGAATAAAACAGAGTAGTCTCATGTTATTTATTTCAGTAGCTGAAAAATTAATTTGAAATTATAATGACATATTCTAAGTTTCTAACAATTATATATGGACATATTTCAAAAATAAATTTTGTAGTAATTGTTCCTTTTTTGAACTCATCTGTAACCCTAATTTTCTCTATAAAAAGGTGGCTATATATCCTCTCATAAAAACACCAAAGCTTTCTATTAATTTCCAGCTTCTAAGAGAGAAATTCTAGAAAGAAAAAAAGAAAGGTGTAGGTAATGGTTAGAACTAAGGTTAAACTGCAGTACATCTCGAGCGACGCAGCCCGACGTATCAGTCTGAAGAACCGTCAGCGTAGCCTGCTCAAGAAGGTGCGTGAAATCAGCGTGCTGTGCGGCGTGGATGCATGCTGTGTTGTGCACAACCCGGAGGAGCCCACTAAGCCGCAAGTATGGCCGCCGCAGCCAGAGGATGCGAAACGAATCCTCGCGACCTTTTATAGCCTGCCAGAGAAGGAGCGCGCTCGCAGAATGACCAATCACTTGGCATTCATGGAGGAGCGGGTTGCGACGGTGCAGAAGAGGCTTGCCAAATATAGCAGTGAGAATGACAGGCTCGAGGTGCTTGCGAATCTCTACGAGGGTATCGCGACGCAAGAGTTTGCCGGACTCAATGCTCGTGAGTTGTCGGCTGTTGGCGAGCTCTTGGATGAGTTTATCGACAAGATCTACTCAAGGCTCAGCCTTATGACCTGTCCTCCCGACGCCCAAGATGACGGTGCTACTGGTACTGCCGGTAAGGGTGTGGTTGCGGAACAACTTGTTGCACCGGCAATTACTGCACCGGCAGCAACAGCCAGTGCAGAAGCGGGACCTTCCAATCAAGCAAAGCAAGGCGGCGAGTTTTCTGCAGAAGAGTCGGGTGGCGATGAGAGTAGTGATGATGAGACTGAACTTGGCGATACTGATGATGACGACGATGAGTGATCGCTTGCGTTTCCATGACAACAGATCAAAAGTGCCTTTTATTTTCATTTTAGGTTATTTAAATTTCCTTATTATCAATTTATAGATCTGATTCGGAACACAATTCGGAGATTGTTCTTCCAAACCGTTCTGAAGAACAGTAGGGGTATCGATATCGATACTGTGTTTCAGAGCATCTATGTATCAGTTTGTACTCTCTTGAATTGTGGTGTCATCTCAACTCATCCTACATTTAGGATGGTTGCAATTGGTAGTTCAAGTTCTTATTGTTGTGTTCATGTCAACCTTTCTGATGTTTTAGGAGGGTTGATGGTTTGATTTAGGTGATTGAATTGTGTCTCTGTTGTCAAGTCTTTGTTGTAGTTTATGGATGAATTTGATCAGTCTGTTGCTTCATTTTTCTGTCTCTTCTTTTTTATTTTTAACATATATTGTCTGAAATTCATTTTAGCTTATTGCAACACTTCATATTTACTGAGACACTAAATTTGAAATGAGAAATTAACAGACGCAACAGGATTGAAATTTGAAAGTACTTGTTGAATAAAATTTCAAATGTATGATATGCTTATAAACTGCTAAAGTTTGGTGGAGTGAAAAAGATATATATGGAGGACTAGAATTCAAAAAAAGAAGATTTGATGTATAATAATGCATTAAACATTACTTTAAGTAGTACTTCAACTCTAAATACTGATTATGTCATAGAAAATGTAACGCACAGCAACGTTAACTATATATCTGTTATGAAAAATTAAAGAATATTAGAGAGACAGTGAAACCAAAAGTAGTGCAGGGCAAAAAAATGTGAATAACTCACTCACTCACTCACCCATATGTATGCTCATCTTTTACTGCACAGCGATCCAACGATGAGGATTAATAGGGGGGAGGCGGTTTGAGATTCTGTTCCACGTACGTACGTACGAATCTTGAAACAAAATTGAACGGCTGGAGCGTTGCGCAGTAACTTGCTGCAGCATGTGCAGTTTACGATAAGGATTGCTCATCCACTCACTGCATTAGTTCAGCACTTCACAATGTTTGTGCACTATTATATATCTGAATGAGATCAAATCAATTAAAAGTAATATGTGCTTATTAAAAGAAAGAGTCTTTACTCTTTAATAAGTTTATTTATGTAGGTTCAAACGTACAATTAAAGGTGTGCTTAAATTTGTCCTTTTACTGAGTGCTCTAATTAAACATGCTACAACGGTACATTAACCTCACAAAGTTGGATGAATTTTCTTTTGGAATGTTTTAATGCATCCATTATACTTGCACTTTTTAATTTTTTAATAACTAAAAATTTTAACATATATAATTTTTTAGAACAAAACTGTTAGATGTAATCTGTATCACTTCATTTATGCATATGTAAGAAATTATTAAAATTTAGGCATTATTTTGTTTAACATCAAGAGCTTCAAAAAAATGTATTAATATAAACGGAGATTCTTATATATAACCTATTGATTCATATAGAATGAAATAAAAAACTGAACAATTTTGTTACGTGAACAAAGAGAATATTATATTGCACAATCCAGCTATTTTGTTTTAAAAAGATAACTTAGAATTTTGAATTATTTATATACTAACATTTTCTTTAGCTTGGATGATATCTTTTGCCAGTATAAAAGAAAAAAACATATATATCCTACAAGTTTTAATCAGAAGTAAAAAGGGAACTACTGCTCCAGATAGGATTTTAGCAGAAGGGAACTTGTCCCAGGTAGCACTGAAGAACTTTTTTTTTTGATAAAAAAGATGAGGGTCAAGCCCTCAAATTTTAGCACTGAAGAACTTAACTGAGATCATTATTTCAAATGCCCGATATTGATATAGAAAATATTTTTTTCATAGAGATATATTTCCTTCAATGACACTATATTGGTTATTTCTAAATTATTGGTGAAGGAAAAATTCCCAGTAACACTACTTCAATGAAATATTTGATTTGAGAACTTCCATCCCTAAATTCGTGGAGTAAGGTGATGCCTTGCCTTGCCTTAATTTGGAATGACAATTTTCCTCTCATGCTCGATCTTGTCAGTCAGATACAACAAACTTTCTTTCCATTGTGCCAACAAATTTTTAAGCGCTATTATGATAGAAGAATCAATCAAAATATAACAACACAAATTGCATTAAAAAGCACTATCAAGATATAAACAGTTTAACAAAAACATTCAAGAATCATTAACTGAGCAAGGACCAACAGCTTGGAGAGAAGATCCAAAACCACCCTCAATCAGATATTCATGTTCTCTTGAGAGGTATCTTGGACTGACTTACTGTTAAACTTAAATCCTCCTCAGCTAGCCATCCTTTTCTTTTCTGTACCAGTAAAAGTACCGGGTACTGGTATCAGGCGATCGAAAGAGCAATGCCTGATGAAAAATTAGAGTGCTCTTTGACACTCTATAAACAAGAGAAGTGTCTTTACTCACAGTCACATTTTCCTCTCCAGCTAATGCCAACAGTTTTCTCCTACGGCATTGGTGACATAGGAGGCATGCCGATGGAGCTTCCTTCCTTCGCCGCCTTAGAACTCGACAGACCTGGATCTGTCTTGGTTTCTTTGCCTCTCTTCTCCATCCTCCTCTTTCGTTCCAAAATCTCTCGATAAATTGCAAGACACTCGCACCAAAAGGAAGTACCTCCCACTTAGAGAGTAAACTGATGATTACAGGGTTGTTGTACAGATAGTTTCAGATACAAGCTACAAGTACTTCTAGAGGCTTTAATCGGGTACGTATATTTGCATCCTTCACTCGACATGTCAATGAAACAAAGAACTATCATTCGATTCTGTCTCTAATTCTAAAATTCTTTTACAAGTCAAGTGACTAAGCAAAACTAGCACAAATCTACAAATGGTCAAATTAGTTTTATGTAATTGTAAAAGAGTAGCAGTCCGATAAAAACTGTCAAAACGCTTCTTATTCAGAAAATGTAACCCAAACATCAGAGCACAATTTAACTTGGTTAAAACATGCGACAATTACTAATTAAAATAGGTCAAGCATAAATTCCATCCAATTACCCAAGAATGCCTATGATAGACAATGTCAAAGAACGTTCGACTTGGCCAAAATCATGTCAAAATTGTCAACATGTATTTTAATTTGAAAAATACAAGTCCACATCCAACATACACAATTATATATCTTACGGTAATAACTAGCAAGGGTGCTTCTTGGAAACAATAAAATTAACTCTTGAGGGAAAAATGGGGGTGTTTGAGGTCATTTTCGGAAATATTTATGCTACAGAAGACATGCTAAGCAATACCTTGCTTCTTTTGAGTTATTATCATGGTGAACAAAAACATCTGATGTTGCACTGCCCTTTTGCTCAATCACTGCGGTACTGGATGGGAGAATGTCAATCACTAAGCCGGTATTGGTACCAGATAGCAGATGTCATTGATTACGCAAAATCACTACCTAAATTTGATAGGGAAGCCTTCTTGACTGTATTTAGTTCTTTTTGTTGGACTATTTGGAAATTAAGGAATGCCCATACTTTTGATAGAGCCAGTGCACTTAATATGCATGATACTATTCTCACTATCATTTCCTTATTTACATACTGGTCTGGTAATTTTGCTGAAGAGGTGAAGAAAAGAATCAAGAGGTGGATCCCTTCAGGCATTGAAGAAATACCCCTGCAGATGCTACCCCCCCCCCCCCCCCCCCCCCCCCCCATTCCATTGATCACTGTTGGAGGATAGTGATAGAGCACAAGCTGAGGGATTAGCAGTTCATTGAAGCTGATGAAAATTGATCTAGTTAATTGTGTGCTGCTTCTTCTTCTTGTCATCTAGTTTGTGATGTGGTTTACTTTTGCTTAATAATTCAGTATGTGCGTCTCTGGTGCAGTTAGGTGTGCACAAAAGTTTTTAGTAAAAGGAATTTAGAGGGTGTGTCAGGACCCGTATGAAGGGTCTGTGTTCCAGGGTTGTCAGCAATGTGGCTGAACATTTTATCTTGTCTTGTATTTGGAGTTGTTATTTAATGCAATGGGCTCAATAGCCTTGTTTTCAAAAAAAAAAAGTAATAATAATAATAATACTAATGGTGAACAAAAGGAATTAAAAAAAAAAAGTAAAATATTTATTTTTCTTTATAGTACTGTATATAAAGTACAACCAAATCATTGAAGGCTGAGAAACGATCGTACAACCAACCAAAATCTTTCGGCAAATTTATTATCCTGATAAAAACGTTACATTGATTGGCTTTGCAGCACTTTGTTTAAAGGGCTGCCATCAAAATCTTTAAATGTTCCTATTTTATTTTTTAAAAGAAATCTCAAAGAATCAACCTGTTACACATTGAGAATCCTTACATTATCAGAGAAGCTTGATACGCATGGTCAAGTTAGACCAACTCCTTCCAGAACCTGACTGATCGGTCAGTGCCACACGTCACAAATGTTGATTCTGCAGGGGAGTGCTCAATCCATCTCGGGGTGCCAACATGATTTGATTGCCACCTGGCAACCTTTTCTGCTGTCAGCGCATCCCATATTACAATCTGAAACCAATAAATTACCATAAGCTCAAAAGGGAAAGAATAACATGCAACAAATTACTTTAATAGAATTTCCACTTACCTCATTCGTTAGCTCGTCAATTGATAGTATGAACTCTTCTGTTACATTAAACACAGCCTGTAGAAACAATCATAAAGCATTGCATAAGAAAGTTATAGGTTTCATGTGAAGCAAATCAAGGACATCACTATTCCACACCATACCAAGAATAATAGGTACTATCTACAAATTTACCTTCTATCTTTTTTTTTCTATCGCTCAACTTTGATTTATCTAAATTTTATCACCCAGCTTTAGATTAAAATACAATTTTGACGGAAGAATAATTAAGAAAAAAAAAATATAAGTTGCACCTGTGAACGGAGCTGAGTGTGAGTTGCACCAAGGTATTGTCTGACAAGTTTTCCTGTGCTAACTTCCCACAACTTTACAGTAGAATCCTTCCCACATGATAGCACATGCCTAAATATGTCACATTACCAAAAACTAACTTCAACATAAACACAATGAATTGCTCAATGCTAACAGGCAATGTGAATATTATAAGATTGATTATGCGCTCTGCTTGTATGAAATAAGTTGGCCAATATGCAAAGACATACCTCTGGTCCTTCGTAAAGGTTGCACTAGTAGCCTCAGCAGAGGCATGTGCTCCAACAATGGATCTAACGCACTGACTATTAACTCCATCCCATATACGTACTGAACCATCTTTCGAGGCTGTTACATACATGCTTCCTGTACATGAATACCTTACCTGTAGCCAACAACAAAGGTAAACATTGTAAGTATATGTAGACAGAGAGAAAAGGAGCTTGGTTTGCAGGAGGTGAGGAAGGAGGCATGCCTGATTGATGGCAGAATTAGTACTTTGGTCTACCGTATTAGCTGATAAGTAACACTTGAATGTATTTACATCGTACAAATGTGCAATTGGGTGATCCGTTCCTGAATGAATACAAAATTTATTGTGCATCAGTTGATCTAAAGGTAGAATACATAAGTTTGTTCAGTTGTGTGATGTAATGTTAAGACGAGAACTACCAGCTAAGAGGTAGTCTCCAGAAGGATGGAAGCACACAGATCTCACATTATGGGTGTCCTGTCAGAATATCAAGTTAGGAGAAGAAATTTGTTTATTCGCAGGGATTAAAGTACTACAAATTTATTTTCAAAACCTGGATAACTCTAATAGCTCTTCTAGCAACACTTTTTGAATAATCAAAGAACCTGAAATATTACAATGTTGGTTATCATAATAAAAATGTAGTACAGCAAAAGCAAAGGGATATCAAGAGCATTGAACAAATTATATTCACTTGTTTGGTGATAATCTATATCTGCTATTTTCAACTGAGTTTGGCTATACTTGTGCTTACTTGATAGTGTTGTCCTTTGCTCCAGAGATGAGTATGGTATTTTGAGGATGGAAATCAAGATCATTTATTGGCTGAAATATTATTCCAAACCACAACCACTATGAGATCACTAGTTCAAAGTAGTTGTTTTCAAAATATATTAAAGTTGTGTCGGTGATAATTACCTGTAAATGATCATAAAATGTACGAATAACAGGCCGAACAGGACCATCTTTCGTATCACCAACCATCATTTGCTTGATCTTGGAAACCTGCATAATAAGGGACAAAAGGATGTATATTATATCATTATGGCATGAACAAAGATTAGTAAATAATTTATAGAGAGAATATTCTAGAATGCTCACCTCAAAGAGCTTAATGGATGTATCCGCACTACCTGTAGCGAGAAACTTACCATCAGGACTAAACTTTGCACACCTAGCCACATTCTACAAAAGCATATTTACACAACCCAAGAATACTCATGTTTAAGTGTAGGAAACAAGATTTATAATTAGAATAACATATCAAACATCAGTACCTTATGTTCAGATATATGTCGGGTTTCATGCTTTGGAAATATCTTGGATGCACCTCTTGTATCCTGCACAGCACTGTTGTTATATGTTTTTTATCAGCACATTGGCTAACAAACAACTAAAATAATGATAAAACTTTAATTAAAATGGAAATACACATTATAATTTAATTTTTGGGATATTGTTTTTATTTCCAATAATTTTTGGGATATCTTTTTTTTTCTAATAATTTTTGGGATATTGTTGTAATTAAGAAAAAAATCTGCCTCTATATATAGTTTTCTAGAGCCTAAAGGAGGATAGCGATAGGCTTGTTGAGTCAACATAACAACCCAGCCACTCTCATGGTAATGAAACCCATCAGAATGTTTCTGCTGTTGTAACTGATTATACAAATTTCGTCCCTTCAACTGGGTTTCTGTACCACAAGAATAAAAGGGGTTGACATATCTTCAAATAAGATCATCAAGAGTCCACAAAACCATGTAGAGTGAATCCTTCTCTGAAAGTAGTAGATCTAACCACAATACACATCGATAATTTCTACAAGATGCATTTTCATAACAAATTGGCCTAATAGCTCCAAGGATATAACAATGAGGTGGGATGATGGGATTCTCCAAAATCATTGTTTGATTTCTCATCTCTGATTTTGTAAGGACTTTGCCTTATTGTGGAATTAACTTGCTTTAAGTTTATATTGTGATATTCAGTATTGTGAAAATAAAAGATGTGTAGCTTAGTTAGGCTGCTATCAGGTCAACAAAGCAGGTAATCTGCAATCCTAATGTTCCTAAAATTTGAAAATATTAATCTTCTGGTAAAATTAGGTAAAATTCTATACATATTTGAAGATGTTTTTTATTCATTAGAAGTCCTGTTCTTTTTCACATAATCTGAATATAACATCACTTCAAAATAAGGCATTGAGTCACCTGAGCTATGCCCATGGTCAGTATTTGGATAGCTGCACAATAATTTAAACCGACTCACAGAAACCATGTTCAGACCTCATAAAATAAAGGGCAAGCTTGAATCATTTTGGAACCTGAACCGCACAACAACGCACAACCAAAGTAATAAGGTATTATGCAAGTAGATTTGATCTATTAAAAATTTCAGAATAATGAACCTACAACCCGAGTCCAAACCAAAACGATACCAGATTATCTGAACCACCCGATATCCACATCAACTATTGGGCCTAAAAAACTAAAAAAGCAATGCAGATGAGATCTTTCAAGGTGCAATGACCTGTTCTCAAACCCAACTTAACACCTAAATTTGACAAAATTTAGAGGACTAAAGAACCTAAATTGATCCATACTCAAATGAGATGAACCCAAAAAGAAACCCCTCGCACTCTACTGAGACCCAACATGAAAAAAACAAGGCTGATCAAACCAAATTGAGCTAAGACCCTAAACTGAATTGAATCCCAAAAGTGAATTTATCTAAATTACTGCCTCTACTGACAATTAGACAACAGAACCAATTTTTAATTTAAATCTGTATAAGAACAAATGGTCAGTAAAAAAATTCACCTGAAATCGACAACAGGAAGAGCACCATAACCGGCCGGCATGCCAGATGTGGAATGAAATGGAGCCATAGAAGAGACCCCTTTCGATGCTTCATCTCTCTCCGCTGTCATTCCCTGTTCTAACCAATCAAACCCATATTATAATCAAGAGTGGTTCTTCTATGGATCGGCCAAGTAACCTTTCATTTTGAATCAAGCGGTTATTATCAAACATTTCTCTTTAATTGTATCTAGAGACATATTGTGACCATCCGATTATGAAAAATGAACAGTCCATATTTCATCCGATCCATAGCAGAATTAGCCTATAACAATTATCGAGCTATTTAGCACCCATAATTTATATTAAACTAGACCCACAAAAATAAAATAAAAAAAACCCAGTAAGGGAAGAAAGAAAAGGTGTACCTTGGCTACCAGTTGAAGAAGCCTACTGGAAGGAGCGTCTGAGCTCAGTGGCGTCATAGTTGCCGTCGAAACCGCCATGGCAGCCTTCAATATATACATAAAAGTAAGTCAATCAAGACCCATTCTTTGGTCAGAAATCTTTCACACAATGCAATTTAGAAGCAGCAAAAAACTGCTCAATTTGATAGCAAAAACAAAGGAATTTAAGCTTAAAAAAAAAAAAAAAAAAAAAAGTAACAGAACCTGAGTGAGATTGTGTTCGCGGAGATGGGAGACGATCAATGCATTAACCTGGCGGAACAGCTTGCCTTCCTGCAGCGTGTGATCCAGGTTGATTTCCATCTTGTGTTCTTTAATAATTCCCAAAAACAAACAAAAATAAAGAGGAGAGGAGAGGAGAAGTGTTCTTTGGGGTTTCGAGGTTTTAGAGGAGCTGAAGAAATCGTCCTTGGAGGAGGAGATGAGAGTGTCCTTTCTATCGGACGGCTGTGAGCCTCTTTGCTTGTCGAGGTATCATCTCGGGCGTCCATTTGCATGGCGATTGATTAGACTCACATAGGTGGGAGATGGAAGTTCGCCAGAGTTTTGCGTGAATGTCTTCTACTGCGCGCAGTACGGTACGGCGCGGACGGACGAGGTTTTTTGAGATTGTAGTTAGTACAAATCTTAAAGCGATCAGACGGCTTACCTACTGCGCCATAAGGTACTGCGCAGTAGGAGATAGCAATTGAAGAGTTTTTTGTTTGGAGGTTGGAAGTAGGACTAACAAAAAAGTTTGTAGTTCCTAATTTGCTTGAGTTTGATTTGGTCTGAGCTCGAGTTCTATTTAGCTCGATTCGATTTTTTGTCAGTTCGAGTTGGATTTAGAATTTTAGCTCGGCTCGACATATAGTATAAAGATATGGATAAACAAATGAACTCATATCTCAGTAGAATATATCAAGTATTTTTTTTTTATTATTATTTGCCAATTTTGAGTGAAATGCAGTGACCATCCTGTAATTATGCAATAAACTTATGTATTTTCTTTTTCCTTTTTTTTTTTTGAGGATGAATGCCCGTGGGCTAACTTATGTATTTTCTTAAAAATAAAGAAAAAAAAGGTACCTTACAGTAGTTTCAGTGCCTCGAATTTTAAAGTAAAAACAATCATTCCCTCATCCTGTCAGTGTGTTTAAAAACTACAATCATATACCATTTTTTTTATTAAAAGTTTCTTACAAAGTCTCTCATTTATTTGTCAGTGGCAAAAATAGTATCGAACATCAATCTGCGATTATTTTTTTATTATGAAAATATATAAATTTGTTGATTACATAATAAATCTGTATTAAGCAATTGTTAGAAAAAACCATGGTCCAGTGATCGTTTGCACTTTGCATACACAGATTACAGATTGCCTGAGGCTCCAAGCCTCCAACGTCGACCACAATCCTGAGACGCCAATCTGAGAACTCTAGGTATAGTATACGTTTGTTTAGCATCATCACTAGTAAAGAGCTTACGCCTTACTTTGGACTGAGATTGTTATTTCTTGTAATAATTTTTTAAGATAATATGGAACGGACCTTATATTGAGAAAATTGATATGGGCCTTAAATATTAATGGGCTGAGACATTAACGTCAACAGGCATTAAAGTAAATCAATGGTTCTGATCTATCCAACAAAATAATCAACAGCTCATGTGGGTGGATAACCCTTTCATGTTATTTTTTCCAATATGCGTATTATAGTAAGGATTATACCATGCCATCAGACATCAGTCATCAGTCATCATACACCAGACAACCGATGTAATTATACACTAAACAAACCAGAGACGAGCAAAATAACAGAAGAGAACAAGATGTGCAGACAGTTGAGCATCTGGCGGATTGATATACGAGATATCCAAAGATCAGTAGATGTGCCTTTTCAACATGTTAACGCTGTTAACCAATAACCACTGCATAGTTATACAAGCACAAATGCTCATACACAAGATTAACTTCTAAGCCCGAGTAATCTTTGCGAGCAATCTGCATCAAGTGATACCAAATTGTAGTTACAGTAAAGATCATGCTCCTTTATCTGACCCCACAACTGAATCAAGTGAAAAAGAAAGTTACCCAGAACCCTAATTTCATAAGCTACCTCTAAAGAAGATGAGTATGAATGCCAATAGCAAACCAAAATTGACTCAGGATAAATATTCCTTTCAAGCCATTGGAGCTTATACATGACTTCAGGTTAATTTTAATTTAAAAAAAAAAAAAAGGAGAAAACAAAGAACAGAAAAATTCTAACTGCTAAGGAAAACTATATAATAGCATATGAAATTGGAGTACAAATAAATGTAAATATAACAAGGCCATCCAGCCCTCTTACATAAGCTATACTTCAATAACATACCGAAAACCTGCAATGTAAGAAAGAACAATCAGAGGTCAGACAAGCCCACAAAAGTTTATGTAAAATTGGATCAGCAAAAGAAGGAACAAAGGTGAATGGTCGCTTTGTGTCCTCTTCTGTTTCATATATTGAATGATACATTGAAAGACAAAAATAGTATGTCTCTTCCCCGTAGAGATAGTTTGGAGAACTAGAAAGACAAATATACAACTCTTTTTAGTTGGATTTTGCACTGATTTTGATACAAAAGTTCCCAAATTAATTTTGTTGGCTCTTTACAGTAGTAAAAATGGACTAACACACCTACAAGCTAAAGATTAATGCCTCAATTAAGATCCTCCACAAAACCTAATGATGGCAAGAGCCCAGTGAAGCGAAAACTATTCAGCATCCAATAAACAGAAGTATTCAGATTACAACAGAATCAAGTAACAGTCAGCACAGAACATGCTAAAAAACACATAATAAAATTACCTCTTAATTTATTTATACTCAAAACTAGGGATAGGTGTGCTAGACGAGTCAAAGCTCTCCAAAACCTCACTCTTCGGCTCCTCCTTTTTCTTCCCGCCCCCAAAGAGTCCCCCTAACCACCCTCCTCCGCTCGTCGCCTCTTCCACCGGCAGCGTTGAAGATGGTACATGTCCAACCCCAGCTCCGGCTCCTGGAGCACCAGCACCCATCGGTATGGGTACACCAGGCGGCATGCCACCAGGTGGTCCAGAAACAGCAGCCGGGTCCTCCATCATGGGAGGCAAATTCTGTGGAGTTAGGAAACGATTCAGCATTATCCCGGCACCTTCAATTAGGGCCAAGAGAACCCCGCCAAACATGGCCGATCTGGCAGCAGGTCCCGGCCCCTGCCGCATCTGAAGAAAGCCTCCGGTGGCAGCACCGGCTATGATGGAGTTCCACGGGTCCTCTTTCTGACGCATGTACACCTGTTCATAGAATCCGTTAATAATAAGCTGTATGTAATGCTGCCAAACGATTTAAGACTTGATTAATTAAATGGCTAATTCTGCTATGGATCGGATGAAATACGGGCTGTTCATTTTCTTATAATCAATAGACATGTTTGATAAGAACCGCTCAATTCAAATTGAAAGGTTACTTAGCTGATCCATAGCAGAATCACTCTAGTTAAATTCAGATAATATGATAGAAATCACGCTGAAATTTGTTTCGTTCAATCACTCATATATAATCGTCTAAATGTATTATAACTCAATTGAAAAGCAATGTTAACCCCAAATATATCAGTATTTTTCTCTATTATCTCACATTCACCACAATACATCAGCTGGGGATCAAAATCATATTACTTTTCTCTCTATTTGCATGTTTTCCACTCCAATTTATACAAATCAATACAAATCAAACTCAAAAGTTTCATCTAAGATCCAGGCAGTTACCATGGAGCAGTCAAAGGCGGAGAAGAGCCCACCCCAGACAGCGAAGCTACCGCCGACGCGGGGCGCGTTCATCCGCACGGCCTGGACGCCGCCCCTCATCCGCTCACCGTTGGGCGAGTTGTAGAGGCCCTTGAGGAAGTGGAACGCGGACCCGCCGACCGCGCCCATCCCGAAGGCCCCGCCCACGTCATCCAGGATCCGGTCCGGGCACGGCTCGCGCGAGGTCTCCGGCGTCCCCATGGCGGGCGATCGGTCGGTCGGTCGGTTGGTCTAGGGTTAGGAAGGAAGGAAGGAGGACAGCTAGGGTTTAGTGGAGAAGGGCAGAAGGCGAGTTTTGTCGCGTGGGGCCGTGGGAGAATGCGACTGCAAGTATTCTTTATTTTTTTTTGTTTCTTTGATATTTTTGGTGCGGTGCCCAGAATGTGGACTTGGAAAGGAAGAAATCAAAAAGGTTTTGAGTTTTGGGTTTTGACTACTTGCCCCCGAACTTCTAATTGTGACAAACACCTCCCTAAACAAAAAAATTTGTGATAAAATGCCCCCGTCTACAATTTTGCTTTCTAATCTTCATTATAAATCATTAAATGACCAAAATACCCTTCAAGACATATATATAATATTATTGTTGTCATACCTATATTTTGTAGATTTTATTTTAAAATAAATCAATAATTACAAATATTGGTACATAATGAAATAAAATTTGACATATAATATATTTGTCATCTTACATTTACTTAGTCATAAACTTTATTTGATTCTTACGAAAATTATATATTTACATTGTGATAATAATAATATATGACGTGATTATTTTGACAATATATTTTGATTATTTTTTATAATTGTTAATATGACGGGTAAAATCAAATTCGAATAACATAAAAATCTATCATTTTTGTGATGTACATTTAGTTTATAATTTTATATTATTATAAATAGTTTATTTTTAATATTCAAATAAATATAAGCATGACAACAATAATATTATATATATATGTCTTGAAGGGTATTTTGGTCATTTAATGATTTATAATGAAGATTAAGAAGCAAAATTGCAGCCGGGGGGCACTTCGTCACAAATCCCCTTGTCTAGGGGGGGTGTTTGTCACAGTTAGAAGTTCGGGAGGTAAGTAGTCAAAACCCAAAAGTTTGGGGGGTCATGGGTCATTATCCCTATTTTTTTCTCTAAAACTTTAAAGAGAAATTATTTTTGCCCTCTTAACTACACTCCTTATCCATCTCTCAAACTAAATTGGTAATATTTTTTCTTTCTTTCTCATACTCTCATAAATTTTGAGTAAATTTTTTTTTTATTCTTGATGTTTCTATTATATATATATATATATAAGTGTTTTGTTCGATTGAGGATGTGAATTGCAACCGGTAAAAGTGATTTGTTTCATTTGAAAAGGAATTTTTAATTAAAAATGTATTGGGTGCGGTTAAAGGGGTTTTTTAAGGGGTGCAATTATCAACTCCCAACTTTAAAATTACGTATTTTTCTTTGAAAAGTTACTAATATCAGTCAGCTGTATAATTTTCTTACTTTTGTCTTCCTTTTTTTTTTTTTTTGAGAAGAAAGTCAGCTCTGTTGTCTGAGGTTGTCAGCCACATTATTTTTATTTTTGTTTGTAGGAATTAGCCACTGTATCATCAAAGTGATTTCAGAGGCTGAGACAATTATTTTCTCTATCAGCACAGGATATTGTCATCAGACTTCCTACTTGCATAATAATTTTCCCAACAAATAGACAGATAAATTGAAGTAAAAAACAAAGTTAGGAACAAATATTTATTATTAGCTCAGTTGATCATAATATTCTTTGATATAAATGATATGATAACTTGTTATTTTTGTTAATAAATTCAAGTTTTCATAAAATAAAACAGTAAATGAAGGCATGGATCTTGGGCTAAGTCGCAGACTTTGATTCCTCAGTGCCTTGGAGGTTTGGCCCAGAGGAAAGAACTGGACTGGGCCGGTTTATATCGTTTCATAGTAGATATATCATATTTGTATTTGTACACAGGTGAGATCAGGATCCTCAGATCCAGATTGGACGGCTAATATTTCTTTAAAAACCCCTTCTAAAAGGCCTCGGCCACCGGATCGAGATCGCAGGACCCTACGATCCTATTTTGGATCGCCGCGGATACGGACTCATGGGTACAGTGCTTTACTTTTGAACAATGATTTGAAAGAAAAAAAAAAAAAGGTGGTTGTAGAAACGACCAGCCAAGAGCAAAAACAAACCAATATGTTATTATGTTTTTCCTTTCTGCTAATGCAAGCAGTATTTTACTTTCTAACAGCTGAGTGAGTAAAAAAAAAAGCCTAAGCAGTTGTGCACTCAATGCAGGGGTAAAATTACCCACTTATATATCATGAAGCTCAGGGTTTACAAGGTTATTGCTTTCTTACAATTATTTATAACAGTGGTACACTGGTACTACCTCAAGCAAACGTCCGAACAAATCTGGTAAGGCACCTAAATAGATGTTTATTTTCAAAAATATTATGAACACGAGTTGCAAGATTTGAATGCTGTAACTTGCAACAAAGCCCTCTATCCTTGTCTAAATGAATTTTGTTGCAAGTTCGGTTGTTTGCCTTTTCGGAACTGGGTGTATCTACCCTGAAAAGCTGTATCTGATGTATCTCCACAAAACACACATTGACAAAAAAAATGGACAGGATTTTGTACTTTTTTTTTCTTATTTGAAGAACGAAAAAAAAAAAACCTAAGGTACAGCGGCTGCATTCAAATTTAATATGCGCTCAGCCAACAATAGATCATCGGGAGTTGTTACCTGCAAAATTATAACTCTTACCAGTTAATTCTGGAATTGTTCACTAAAATTAAAACAGATGCCAGTAACAAAGTATAGAGTCTAATAGCTATCAGGTTGGTGTCCTTAGCTTATTGCTTGGCTTTTTCTGCATTTGAACTGACCATTTCGAATCGCAATGGAATAAGCTGCATTCTGTTTGTATAGTTACACGTTTCCTATTCATTTTGGAAAATGAAAACTGAAAAACGCAAAATACCTTTATATTTGTATAAGAACCTTCTGTGATGAAAACAGGATGCTTCAGGTACTCAACAATTGACACATCATCTGTTACTTCTAGGCCCTCCCTGCATTAAAAAATTGTCCACAATTAATCTTTGTTAGAATTAGATGTGATGATTTTCAAAATACGAGATCAACATGTTCTTCTTGTTTGTACATTATATTGAATAAATAACATACCTATTAACAAGCTCAAAGCCAGCTTTTAGTAAAGGAGGTCTCATTACCTGCGCAGCATGTTGAGTATCAGAACGGCTAACAAACTAAATATAAATATATAAGAGAAGAGTTAACAACAGCACTCTGTACCTGGGGGGTTTGCATTTCCCAAAGTGTTTTCCTGTCTAAGGTTTTCACAACAAACCGATCACCATCAGCCTACAAGACACCAATGCAAATAATATCCGGATCAGATTTAAGAGCAGCACTGCGAGATGGCAGTTTCATGTGTGGCAGTCCAGACAGATGAGGATTTTGTATTACATTTGCTTGTTCAAAAATTATTTACTTCAGCTAGACATGGTAAATAGGCATTTAAGAACGCAATCAGAAATGCAAGACAAAATCATACTTCAGTAACCACTCTCACAATCAAATTAAATATGGGAACAATACAATTAGATAAGTACCTCTTTGATTGTTGCTTTTACAGGTACACCTAGAACAGCAGCACCATGATTCCAGGCGTCTTTCATTACCTACTGAACAGAGTTATTCTTTAACAAAGTCATACTTTAGAACACTTCAAAGTGACATAGTTTCGCCATGTATTACCTATAGACCCTCTAAATTTTCACAGAGAACCGTAGTAACAGATAGGGAGTTAGAAATGCAAACTTATTATTAACACTCCTTTCTAAAATTGTACATGGAGGTGTCTTGAATTGTCTGCAAACCAAATTACAGTTCTATACAGAAATACAAACTATGAATTGTTTATAAGAACAATAATAACCTTTTTAATGTCCACTGGCAAAGCCAGAGGCCTGGCTGAGTCGTGAATGCATACAAGATATGAGCCGCTGTCAATTTCCTACAAGGAAATAAATATATTATTATGATTCTGATTTAGAATTAACCACCATCAAGTATAAAAAGGGGGTTCAAACCTGAAATCCATTATAGACAGAATCTTGTCTCTCCTTTCCTGGGCTTGCAAACTTCAGATCTACTTGTATTTTTTTTCCAGCTTCTGCAAAATTTGAATCATTTCATGAAGAGATATAGCAAATAACATTCTCAACATTGTCCTTTTAAAATTATATTTGCGGATAAATAACCTGCAAAGATATCTTGGTACGAAGGATCACATACAACAACTATTTCCTTGACCTCTCTCAACTCAGACAATGTATAAAAACTGTTATACCAAGCAAACAACACAGTCGATATTGTGTTAGTTTTACAATAGAGAGCGAGAGAGAGATTATGTAATTGCATTTCCAATATGAAGAATATTACCTGTACAATGCAATAGGTTGACCCAAGAGAGGTAGGTACTGTTTCGGCATGCTAGCCTACAGGAGATACAGTAAATCACAAATGAATTGTGTGCACACACAAAAGCACACATGGGCTTAAAAAAAACTGCATCAAACCTAACACAAAACCGACTGATACCAAGATAATTTGGGAAAATAGAATTACCCCCATACGCTTTCCTTGACCACCTGAAAGTAGCACCACAGAAACACTTCTCTCCTTGACCACCAAATCCTAAGAGAATCAATACAAAAAATAATCACCAAAACTCTATACTCATTAAAGCAAGTTCAACTGGTACCAATACCAGCTAAAGTTCTATTCCTATCCTAGATATAATAAATTGAGTAGTTTTATATCTTTCTAATTAGAGGAGGGATCCATTGACAATCCTTAACTTGACAATCTTGACAATTTGATATTTCAAAAATTTGTAAAAAATCATATAAATTCTCAAAAATAGGAAAAAGTTCACGGAATTATTTCTTGACTTGTAGATTGATTATGTTTCCAATTATATTCAATTTAAGTTATATTTGATAGTCTTTCAAAGATCCGTTAAATTACAACCGTTAAAAAATACACAAAATTTTGATAAGCCATCAAATAATGTTCAAATTGATTGAAATTTGGAATACTATCGATCTACAAGTTAATTAATGCATCCACAAGTCTTTTTTCAATTTTAAGATTTTTTATGAATTTTTATGAATTTTTATGAATTTTTAAAATGTTGCATTGTTAAGATTGTCAAAGTTACCATTGTCAAGGGATCCCTCCTCTTCTAATTAATAGATATCATTTTCTAGTGAAAAAATACATAACGGTTTCGGTTTCCAATAAACATTTATGCAACTGTGCTAATCACATGGGTGCAAGTGGTGTGTCAGAATTGTGAGAGGGGGTGGATGGGTGGCCTACTATATAGGGTGGACTTCACATGTTTCTCTAATAAATTTCTTATTATGAAGTAAATGCTGAAGGACTCATCAAGTCTCACCATTTTAGACAATCCTTTATATAAACTGGTAATTGTCATTTTTACCAGTAAATTATCAGGCCAATCAACACTGACAATTCTTCATTAAATAACACAAACCCCGGGCCTAACCTACCTCTACACCGACTTGTGCTCTGGTCGCACAAACGCTCGATCTATTATACCGTCTCGACCACTTCCATGATATCCTATTCTTCCCACCTGTACAACAACAACAACAAAACATCCAGATTCAGTTGTAAGATAATAATTAACAATCTCTTCGCTTTCGAAGTGGTTGCTAACTCACTCACTTACTCAACTCACTACCATCAAATGATGCAAATGAAGAATCCACTCCTTTTCTTCTATTTCTAAAGTCGATTCCACCGATTGATCCTGTACCAACCGACAAACAATCAAGAACTTGTAATCAAGAAAGAGGAAGATAAAGAAAAGAGTGGAATTGCCTTGGGGAAGGGGAGGAGAGATGGCGGGCAGCCCTCGGAGAAGCGCCATCGTCATCGTTCGTGGTAGAGAGGCCGAGTAACCTCGCTCGACCTCGTTACTGTACAACAGCACGAGTACTGTGTCGTCTGGTCGTTCGTTGTGTTTGTTGGAGTAGCGGAGAAGAGTGGGAGGTGAGCTGCGGTCAGTTCACTTGACTGGAATGGTGGATTAAAATAAGAAGATAGAAGAGAGAAAATAGGTACGTAAGGAAGGGAGAAATTGACTGGTCTAAAATGGTGGGGTCATCTTGTCAGCGAGACTAGGTTATCTAAAATGGAATGCAGAAGAAACATGTGCGAAGCGCGAAGTGTGGTACCGGTACCTGATCCGGTTTTCAGGTTTCAGCACGAGAGACAAAGCGCAAGACTTGTTCCGTACTGGAAAGTAAGCGATCAGTCGATCCATAAACAAGAAAATTAAAAATGTGCACAATTAAAAATCTCAGTTACATGACTAGCCTCATTACTAATTAATTATCTCTTGAAACGTGATCCAGAATTTTTCTTACAAAAGAAAATTATCGTTATAAAAATAATCTGCAGGATTTCGTTTGGATCATACATTTATGAGAAAATTCATCATTTAGTCCTCAAACTATTTCTATAAAACCAAATTGGTCCTTAAACTTTTAGTTGCACCAATTTAGTCCTTAAACTTTTATGAATAGATTGTTTTAGTCCTTCAACTTTTCTAGAAAACCAAATTAATCCTTTTGTTATTTTTTTTGTTGATATGTATTATTATTTGCCACATGGACTTCCAATTCAATAAACTATCGTAAAATATGTCGAGATATTTGTTTGTGTTTGTTATTTGTCACGGCACGTGGATTTAACATTTATACTTGGCGTTAGATACAGCGTTAGATTGTATCGACTTTTTATTTAATTTTGTTATTTACAATGTTTGTCAACTTGAAAGTCTATGTGGCACATTTATAGTCTACATGGCAAATAATGAATATATGTCAACAAGAAATATATCAAACGGATTAATTTGGTTGTTTTAAGAAAGTTGAAGGACTAAATGAATCCATTCACAAAAGTTCAAAGACTAAATTGGTGCAATTAAAAGTTTAAGGACCAATTTGATTTTTTTAGAGATAGTTTGAAAACCAAATGATAAATTTTCCCTACATTTCTCAAGTTCAATGCAATATAGAGAACTCATTTGCTATCCACAGAGCTGACTAAAAACCAATGGCTTGCACTTTTACAGTTTACGTCAACATACCCCGCAAAAATGATAAAACACTAAAGCTCATAAAATCACAAACAAAAGTTGCATAAAAGAAACAATTGCAGGATGCCAGGATCCAACAAGAAACCAAGGTGGTGCACTTAAGGAAGAATAACATATTTAAGGCAGAAATATCAGGAGTAGGAATAGATCACATTACCAACCGAGAACCGACACAGATTAGGTAGCTACCATATATACATAGTTACATACAATCCAACCCACAACCCAATATATATTATAAGATTGCTCGACATCTCAAAGCTGGAGATGACCAAATATTTGCAGCCGCATTTGTTCAAAGGAAATGAAAAATTGTAAGACATTTATCAGCCTAAGGATATAATAGCTCTTCCATTAGTACAATAATCTGCCCGCATCTAATTGCCCGCCTAGTCCTCAATTACTTTAGCCTGAAGTTGAAGTCACTGCAAAAGAACACAACAAATTTAGTATGGAAGAGGTACTGAACAACAGAACAAGACAGAAATGGGAATTTGAAAAGGTTATAACAAAAAAAAAATTCACTTTATTACTCAAAAAGTTTCAAAAGTCAGGCCCTAATTAATTTGATATTTTAATCACAAGTTCCATAGGCAGGTGATGCTTGCTTGTGTATTTATAATCAATGAAAGATAACAGAGAACAAAGATTATACCGATATTATTCGTCTCTGGTGCCATCAAAAAAAGAAGGTAAAGATGCTGACATATGCAATTAAGGTTAGATAGAAAGGAAGGTATTTATCGTCATCATAGTAATGTCAGTTGAGGAACTATATAACAGATGTATGCATACAGCACCAGTTGCAACTTCAAAATGCTATTTATTAATCGTTATGCGCAGAAAATCGAGCACGACCAGGATTAAGAAGAGCATCAGATATAATCCATCCCTGAAAAATAAAGAGATAAAAATTTAGAAAATAGATGGAAAAGTTTGGCCAAGTCATCGTTTAATGCGCATCCTGCTTGAAACTATACCGTTACATGAGAATAAACCATTTCAGATACAATAATACAATAAATATGATTATCCGTTTCTCTTTTTCGTACTATAGAACTTGTCCCAATTCAAGCAACTGATCCATAAATTAGATCTACTTTAGCAGTTAGCACCATAATCCAATAAAAAGTATTGAATGTTTGACTTGGCTGGTAACAAACTAGTATACTTCAGTACATTCTCCTACATGCTAAGTTGATTTTCATTCTGCATATCCATCCCCCCCCCCAAAAAAAAAAAAATAGGATGTCATTTTTACCTGTTCTTTGGCTTTATTTTTAAAAGCCCCATATGATGAAGAGACAACCCTGCAAGACTCTGCAATTTGTGCAGTAAAATCGGTGCTCTTTTGTTTTGTTGAATTTACGAAGTGTAGCAGCACATGTGCCTAGAAGATCAAAGGTAAAAAGTTACTCAAAACTAGAAAGAGAGCAATTGTTTCTTTGATTTCTTAGAAAATCCATGAAAAGTCTCATATAGGGGGAAAAAAAATCTGCAAAAACCCCCACATTCTCACCCCCCCAACCCGCTAACTAAACAAATCCAATCACTAATGGTCCTAAAAATGTAGTAGAAGTAAATGAAAGAAATTAAGGAGGCAGGAGGCTCTACATGAAAAGCAGCCTTTAAGATGTCGTCGGACTTAGCTTGGTCCTTGAGCAGCGCATATATCTTATCTTTTGATGGGTTATAAGTGACCATATATCTTTCACTCTGTAATAGATACAAGCAAACAAATTATTTCCCTGCTAAGCAAACATTACTAATCTGATAGGATCCCACAAAATCAGATAAAATCATATGAAACTGGCGTTGGGATGGTGCATACCTCAAAAAGGGGTTTAATGGTTAAAAAAGAGGAAGGTTCCTGAAATGCATCCCCGAATCTTGAGCCTGTTAAATAAATGAAAATATAGATTGTTTAGTTTAAACTTCAGGATTTGAAAAATGAAGTAAAGAAATCATTCAAGATGAGTATACCTAGAACAACACTAGTATGTCTTTCCCAAGGGGGGCTAAATATGTTCTCCTTTGAGTTCCCTTCCTTCAATGAAGGCACATACCCTACATGAAAACAATTTTAATATTTATAAAACACTAGTAATTCTCCCTTTCAACAGTCAATAGACCAGGTTAAAGAAAAAAAACGAAATATGAGTTTGTCAACTTGGTTGATTTTCAAGCATCACTTGTATTGCTTCCTCAAATTGTACTTGCATACACAACAGCATAAGATTTGGACAATAAGGACTTATTTTAGTGAAAATAAATCAGAGTATTTGTGTTTTCACAAAGCTAAATGTATTGAGCTTCCACATCGAATCAAGAATCCAATTTGGATAATTGGTACAGAACTAATCCAAAATCAAACTTATAGATCCTTCTATTTCAGATTAGAAACCTTTTTTGAAAGTTCTACTACATAGGCTAATAGATGAACTACAAAGTGATAAAAAATATAGATGTCTGGTTAACAATCAAAATTAACAGAAGTTGAGGCAGTCAATGTTCAGTAAAGATTTGCCATGTGGGTTGTAATAAAGACTGCAAACTATATGATTGAAAACACTATCCAACAACACGTTTGTAACATGTACCAGTTTTAATGAAGGAATCAACAGCTACAGTGAACCGCGCCCTGTTTAAGGTGTTCAGCACCACATTTTTAACCTATAAAAGAACATAACAACTTAAAGTATATCCAAAATTTTATTAGAAAAAGACTGCACTATAAAAATCAAAACAAACCTCTTTGTATGAACTAAAGAGATAACCACATGAGAAAATGGCAAATGCAGCAGTCAGGGATGGGTTATGTTTTGAAATCATTATGCTCATTCCAGTTCCCATCTGAAAGATATAGATTTTCATATTAAGAAAAACATACATGGATGGCCAGAGAAGGATATATCAAGATCAAACTGAAATAAAATTTACCAGATCTGCCAGATTTCCAACACATTCGCCTTTTGCAGTTACATCCCCGATGTTTTCTGCCCTTGCATATGACTTGTATATTGGAGTTCTTGTAGATGTTGAGGTCACAACTGCGACGTTCTACAAAATGTAAAAAATTTACAACATAAGAAAGGAAACAAAAAGAAACGAGTACAAACTTAAAATAAAACAAAAAAACCACCAATAAATAACATCAAATATCACTGCCAAAAGTATCTCAGAGATTCTACTGGCTGAAGTCATGAAATGATCCACAAGTACAGATTTATTTTAAACAGTTCTTGACCCACGATATATCCTTCACTTTTGGCAGACACAAAATTTCCAGCCTGACATTTGCAGATATAGAAAATTGAAAACCTTTTTCTGTTCTAAATGTGAAATCTAACAATGGAAATGTCCTATATCTGCACTCAACTGCAAGATTTTGTACTGGTAGGTCCAAAATGAAGGACAAAGTATCGCAAATTGTGTTTGCGTATTTCCAGGCAGTCAAGTTAGTAAAACTGTGTACAGCGACCAGGCCAAAGTAGGGGGGATACAGAAATACTCCATTCCATATGGTTCCATGTGTTCTAGATTTGTTTTTCTTTACGAAAAAAGGAAGAAGAAACAAATCACATGCCCATTTTGTGAATCTTTATTTTTTTTAATTACAAAACAGGGACTGTTTTTGTCTAGGTCTCTCAACAACCAAAAAGCTCACAGTGGTCTACAAGAGGTCAAAGAGAAAGACAATAGCACATATAGAAAAACCTTTATGACGTTTGCAAGACAAGCCATCGGCAAAAAGAGTTGTGGTGCTGCAGATGTGGCCAACTCTATGCCAGCTCCCAACTCCAGCAATAGATCAGCTGAAAACCGGAGCTACCAAAAATTGAAGTTCAAACCATTAATTATTTGTTGTTGATTTTTTTTTTAGGTTTAAATAATGCAAATTTAAAATAAGTTGATGGTTGTACGAAATGGAGTGCCTTCAGGTTTAATTTGGACAATGATAAGCAGACAAATTAAAAACTAAAAAGTGATTTATGAACAATTCAAGCTGCTTTATGTATCCGTGACCAAGCAAAATACCAATAACAATCAAATTTAATTGAGGGCAGCAATTTTACTGCATGGTTAAAGCAAGTTAGCACACTTGTACATAAAAAACAATCAGTAACTTTAACATGAGGTCCATGTTCATTAAAACAGTCGCCAAACTAAAATAACATGATCACAGGTAATTGAGATGAAACTTGCTTATATCTGGTGTTGCTGTGGAAGCATAGTTTGACAGACTAGAATTAATTGTCCCAGCTAAATTTTTATCAAAAAAAAAAAAAAATTGTCCCAGCTAAATGATGAATTGTATCCTAATTGCTAAATTGGAAGTACCTGTTTTAAATCATAGTCAAATTTTCTCCCTTGCCTAGCAAATATCATCTTTCCAAGTCGCCCCGCTCCATCCTGGTCAAAGTTTGACAAATAAATAATTAAGGACTCTGCAGATTATCAAGTGTAGCATTAAGGACTCTGCAGATTATCTGTGAGAATGGTATTGGTAAGAGATAACTGGAAAAAGTTGCAATAGCTCTTTAACAAACAAAGCTTCAAGAAAGAGGAGAACCAAAAAAAAAAAATCACATATCATTACTATATCTCTTATTTACACCCTTCCACTTGCTTGTTTTTGTTCATAATTGCAGGAAATTTAGATAAACAAACAAGTTGAAAAATACCTTGAGAATCCAGTTAATGGCAACAGCTCCAGAAGCAGCTCTGTTTTGGCAAACACCAACTGAACGCAGAAGAGTTTGAGTTGTTAAAACGCCCATTGCACCTCCAAAGAAATGCTGAATCGCAGGAGGAAAACAAAAACAAGAACACAAAAGGACAAATATTAGAAAATTACTGGCATCTAAAGAAATATAAAATAGAGTGGTTCAGTGGCCACTACCTTTAGAGCTCTCCATGACATGTAAGGGACAAATGAAGGGGTGACACTATCAGGGAAACCCTCCGGAACCACAAATGACCTTACAAATGATACAATTTCCTGTAACAATAACCAGATAACAAATTATTAGTACGAAGAACACTAATTAGCTAAACTTCTGGAGCCACTTGTTTTACTATACGAATTAAAACTGAACAATTGATGGTAAATAAATAAATTCACTGAAACTATATGGCAGCAAAACAAACAGCAAAATTCTTCAGAAATTAGTCTGGTATAATACAATACAGTCCCCCCATGAAAACTTCCAGTAGGCCCAAATTACCAACAAAGTTACTCTCAATCGGTAAAGAGTAGGCAGAAACAAATTCTGTAGGTTTCTATAGTAATTGAGAGTCTATAGAAAATAATTTCTATTTACTGTTCGGCAGACTATACTATCAATTCCTATATTAGGAATTTATTCCTCTAAAATGCTTGTAAAATGCTCGTTTTTAGAGGAAAATATTAAGGCCCTGTTCGGCGCGTGGGTAATTCCTGCGGTAAGTTACTGTGGGAAATAAAAAATCTGCTCTCACAGAATTTTTTTCTTCCCACACAAACAATAACAATTCCTGTGGGTACCGTGTCTGCCGAACACGGCCTAATTAGGTTGGACTAGATTATTTTTTTCCTATCAATGATGAGCTCTTCGTAGGATTTCACCAAATGCAATCTGCAATCCTGTTCTAATAGAAAAACTTTTCGGTGACTACCGAACAGGCCCTAATTCAAATCTTATCTATAATAGTTTCAATTCAATTCAATTCAAATCTTATCTATAATAGTTTCAATTCAATTCAATCAAACTGCCATCCATCTACATCCTAATTCAGTAATTCTTCCTCTTCCACATCCACAACAAAACAAAACAAAACCTGACAAGAACAGTTAACAAACCAAGCCACACAGACCTCGATCGGAGGCGCGGGGCTCTGCAGGGGGACGAGCTTCACCGTCCGCGCCCCCGCATTGTTCCTCTCCGAATCAACAACGTACCGCCACTTCCTCCCGTCCACTTCCTCCCAGCACAGCACACTCCCCCACTCCTCCGCCTCCTCCGCGGCAATCAGCTTCACGGGGGGCCCGAACCTGAGTTCCGCCCCCCCGTGGATCTGCTGCTGCTCGGTCGGCGCCGGGGGTGAAGCGGAGGTGGCGATGGTGGCACGCGTCACCGCCTCCCGCACCAGAACAGCCGAGCTGCCGCCGCCGCCGCCCCCCGCGGTGCCCCGCTTGAATGTGATCGGCGCCATGGAAGCGAGGAAGGGAGGGAAGGAGGGACCTCGAGAGTGTCGCCTCTCTCGCTTGGAAAGGGAATACGAGTTTTCTTTTTTTTTCTTCTTTTTCTTTTTCTTTTTGTTTTATTTTTTTTTTTTGGTTTGGGTTTTTGTTATGGGAAATAATATTTGGACGGTTGAGTTGAGTTGGAGTGAGGCCGGTATTTATGAAGTGGGGGAAGGTGAGCGCGGAGCATGGCGTGTGGAGTGGTAGACTGTGGAGCACTTGGCCTGTTGGTGTTGGTGTTGGTGTTGGCTAGCTGGACGCATGGCGTGTTGAGGACACTCGAACACTTGTCGCTTGCATTGCATTGCATCAGTGACGGATCTAGAATTTTAATAAGCATGTACACATAATTAGGAATAAGCTTATATCATTTGTTTTTATGTATTAAGCCTAGGCACACAGCCCGCCATTATACTAAATTAATTGAAATTTTTAGAAAAAGAATACAAATATTAGCAATAGTATTGAAATTAAGGGGTGGCACTTGTATAGACATGCCCCTTAATAAATCCGTCCCTGCATTGCATATGGACTTGAGATAAAAGTTATCCCTCCGTTTGGCAAGCGTAGTAAATTAAAGCGGAGTAAAACACTAAATCACTTTAAAACAGTAGCGTTTGGTTGTAGTGAAGTAAATAGATGAAGTAAAGTGAATAGAATGTGTAAAAGATGTGAAATGTTGGTGATTTAGTTTACTACACTTATATAACTGCGTTAACTTACTACACATTAAATCACTTCCTTTTGATAACTTAAAGCACCTTAAATCACTTTAAATCAATTTTACTACGTTGTCAAACGGGGGTACGTGTTAATGTGTATTTTACTTACTACACATTAAATCACTTCCTTTTGATAACTTAAAGCACCTTAAATCACTTTAAATCAATTTTACTACGTTGTCAAACGGGGGTACGTGTTAATGTGTATTTTTGCGTATCTACTCCTTTGCTACTAAAGATGAAACGGGATTTTGTTTCTCCAGAAAAAAGAAGAATAAGAAAAGTGTGCTGCTGTTGTGGAGATTTTGTTAGAAAAAAATTTTGAATTATTTGTTTGTGACTTCATGTACTTGAGTCGTAAGGAAAATGTAACTTTTTTGTAGCCAGTTTAGTTAGATCGTTTTTCTTTTGTATAGAACAGGTATTACAATGTATTTTTGTAGTGCAAATGATAGTACGTTGACTAAACAAAATTACTCGGGTTATAGATTTACTGCCTTCTGTTTAACATAAATTTTAAAGTAAATATTTATTATAGAAAGGGAACTAAAATTTTGAGGAATGACACATTTATATCAACTCTCAATTTGGTTGGTATATTTACCCAGTACCCACAATATATAAGCATTCAATTGAAAACTAGAAAATAAATGAAATTTTCATTTTTAATAGATATTGTTCAATTTATACATTAAAGTTCTACTCACAATAAGCATATATTTATCATGATGTTGCAACTGTTAGGATTTATTAATTATTTTTTAATTAAATATTAATCATTGGATGCATTACGAGATTCTGATTTTTTTTTTATTCTTTCTGTAAGCATAAAATTTTCATATGCAGAATTTGAATGTTATTATTGCATCTTCAAATGATTCTTCCTAAATTATTATCCTTTCCTTTTACATTTGTTTTCACTTTTCAATAATTTTACCAGGTGCTGATAAGAAAGTACTGCAAATAATAAGGAAAGAAATGATAAAAATAACATGGTCTCTTTCATACTCAAGCATATTTTATTTGTAAGGCAAACCTTTAAAAATTTTAGTGCCTAATGTTGTTTTAAAAAACAGTAGCATTTATGAGTTCATATTTGTAATATATATTCATGCCGAGTAAATCTACGGTGTTCTTAAGCTCACGAAAGTCTTCCGTAAGCTTAACACAAAAAACATATCAAACCAGATCCAAATTTTGATTTATATGACTCAATAAATACTTTATATAAAAATAACGCTGCATGCAAAAAATTTTCGTTTTTAAATATTTTTAAGTATTTATTTCGGATTTTTAAAAGTTGCATATGACACATTGATTATTATATTAATATTGTATAGTTGCTATTAAAAAATCCAAAATAAATACTTATAAATCTCCAAAAATAAAAAAATTGCTTGCTACAAGATTTTGATATGAATAATTTATCGAGCCATATAAATTAAAATTTTGGAGGTGATTTAATATGTTTTTAAAGTTAAGTTCACGGAAGACCTCGTAAGTTTATAAACATTACTCTATTCATGCCATATACATTTATTGCTCGTCAATAACGCGATATGATGACAGCGATGTGAAATACTTGTATAAATAATATTTTGAAATAGTGGCAGTTGCGTGAAATAAATTAATAGTGTCTTGATATAATTAAAACGAGGCGAAATAGTAACTATATTAATTGTGTTTCGAAAATATAAATTATAAAATTCGGCAATTGAAAATGTTGTCATGTTGTGCAAGCATTTAAAGGCACAACACGACCAGGAGAAGCCTCTCATCAGAGAACCCTTGAGCCGTTGGAATTTAAGCAGAATTGAATATTCAAGAGTTCTTATCCTCTGCTGCGCAGTATTTTACTTCGCAGCGTATCAACGATGGGGATTACAGAGGCGCTTTTTGAGATTAAGTTTCGCGAATCTCGAAGCAGATCCAACAGTTGAAACACTGCGCAGTAGAGGATATGAATTGAATATTCAACCATAAAAAGACATACTGACAGAGGGAAAAAAAAAATCTCTGGCTGGAATTTGGTGGGCTACGGGTTGGGCTGGCAGTGGGTCCGACCCGCCTGTCCGCCCGCCCTTATAAATTCACTATATACGTGCGTGTCGTTGTCGGATCCGGATCTGTTTTCGATCCTCCAATGATCCAATCCAATCCACACATTCTGTTCTGATTTGGACTTTAATTTACCATTACCAGTTAGTGATCATGGATTAATGGAATGCCGGTAGATTTTTATGTGACCTCGATCTGGTGTTGTCTTTTCTGATAAGTCAACATGTATTGCTGTTTGGGCATGCTGGGTGTGTTTCAGAATTCCAGAATTTTGGTGTTGTTAGCCTGGTATTTATTTTTTCAGCGAGGCTACGGTACTATTAATGGTATAAAATGGGTTGTACTACGGGTTCATATTATGGTATTTTAAGTTTAATTGATCGATTCAAACCGCTCAATGTGATCTCCATATGTTAATGTAGTTATAGACCAAATTTTATATTTTTTAGAATTTTTTAACTATAAATTTTGATATATTAAAAAACCACATTTTTGAATAGTCTATAATGTTTACATTAAGTCATTTTCTAATTATCTAAAAAAAATAGTAAATAAGCACCAAAAATTATAAATTTTGGTCTACAATGACATTCATATATGGAGATCATATTGAGTGGTCTACAATGACATTCGTATATGGAGATCATATTGAGTGGTCTACAATGACATTTATATATGGAGATCATATTGAGTGGTTTAGATTGGTTAATTAAATTTTAAAAACGATAATATGGAGTCATAGTACGGAGCACTTTGTACTATTAATAGTACCATAACCTCACTCCTATTTTTTTAAAAAAAAACGAGGGTCAAGCCACTCAAATTTAAATGTCTATAAAATACTCCGTGTGGGTTTTGAACCCGTGACCTCCCATACGGTCCCACAGAGAGTGTTGCCCTTAGTCACCAGACCAAAGGCTTGTTCTCATTAGCCTGGTATTTAATTACATGTTGGTTCCCCTCTGTGTGATTTTGTTGGTTCCCAAAATATTATACAAAATAAGGATCACCATAAAATTATTAACATGAAAACAAACTGATTTGTTATAAATAATAAATTAATAACAAGAAAAAAATTTGCCATACCCATTTTGAATGCATCTGGGTGTCAGCAATTTTTTTTTATTACTTTGAACTTTGAAAGTTTTATATATAGCTCAACTTGTGGGCGAGTTCCCCAACTCTTACTTGTCATCAAGTACATATTCAATTGCAACTAATTAAAATATAAACACAAACCTTCTATCAAAAAAAAAAAAAAAAAAAAAAAAATATATATATATATATATATATATATATATATATATATATATAAAGACAAACCGAATAGATCATATAAAATTTTTAAGAATAGTGCTGACTGAAAGTGATGACATTCTGTGTAGATGTTATTAGACAAATTAAGATGCACATATTTAAATCCGAACGAATCAATAAGTGATGTAACGTTTTCCTTCATGAAAAAAAAAAAAATTAATCAACTGTGATTTCATGACCTGGTCAAAAATGTATGTTTTTTCGAAAAATTAAGGAAAGAAAACAAAAATAGTATACATCCTTACTCCTAATAAAAGGAGATTAGATTTTTTGATATGAAAGTTTTATCTTCCCCAATAAATAAATCTCAACCCTTGATTGTTTACTTAGATTGATCACCACCGTTGATACACTTCAATATCTCAACCCATTAAAACTGAAGGTACATATCAATTTCTCAATTTAATTAAGACCCATTACATATTATCTTAAAAATTTATTATTAGAAATAAATAATAATTTCAGCCCAAAGCAAGGTCAACAAGTAAATGTGTTATGATTGGTCTATTATATATTAGACGGTTTTATAGTGATCATCAAATATATTCAATTTTCTCTGTATTGTACGTACTACACACGCCTATGAACAATTTTAGAAAAGCCATTTTTTTTTTTTTTTTGAGTGAAGAAAAGCCAGTTATGTCAAGCTAATAATTTATTAATCTGGAGGCTTTAATTACCAGAAGATTAAAATGATGATGTCCAGTACAATACCACTGGAGACATCCTTTTACCACACATAATTAATTAAGCTCCTTTCACCGGTTTGAAGCTTGAAAATTAAAACACAGAATTTCAACTTGGGTAAAAAATAAAAATTAAACTGGGAAGTTTCTACATGTTGTGTTTGCAGAACATAAATCCTTAGTCCTTACTGTATATAAAAGCATATTGGAAAAAATGACATGAAAGGACTATTTTTCCAAATAAAAACCTGAGCCGTTGGTAATTTTCTTGGATAGATCAGAACCGTTGATTTACGTTAATGCATGTTGGCGTTAATGTCTCAGTCTATTAAAATTTAGGGTCCACATCAATTTCCTCAATATAAGGCCCATTACATATTATCTTAAGAATTTATTATAAGAAATAACAATTTCAGCCCAAAGCAATGCGTGGGCTCTTTACTAGTAAATCAAAATATATAGGGTAAATTTTTTGGGAGGTCACTGAACTTTACCTCAAATCCATAATTGGTCACTGAACTTCCATTTATCCGTTTTTTGTCACTAAACTTTGATATTTATCCAAATTTGGTCACTCCGTTAGTTTTTCCATCCAACTTAACGGAATAATTAGTATGACCCTAATTTTAAACTTTGAAAATCAATTTTTTTACATAAAAATATACAAAATATGATAATGTAAGACCAATTAAAATATTTTTATTTAATTTTCTTTCATAAATTTATTTTTTTCATAATTATTATTTTTATTTATTTTTTCATATAAGGTATATAATTTATAACATGTCTACAAATTTGAAAATTTTGTATTGTCATAAAGAAAATAAATAAATAATTTTTTTTTATATTCTTAATTTTTTTTGCATGAAAAAATATATGTCCAAATCATAAAATTAATGTTATGTCAACTATTTTATTAAGTTGGATGGAAAAACTAACAGAGTGACCAAATTTGGATGAATATCAAAGTTTAGTGACCAAAAACGGATAAATGGAAGTTCAGTGACCAATTATGGATTTGAGGTAAAGTTCAGTGACCTCCCAGAAAATTTACCCAAATATATATATGCATGTACAGAACACCAGTGATATGTGAACTGGAGAATTATCAGAACCCTTTTTTTTTATTTAAATCTTGTATAGAGTTTAGAAGTTATGTACTTAAATTCCATGGTTGTTGACCAAACTAACAACAGACTTTTAATTAGTCCATTTTGTGAGGAACGTGTTCAAGCTGTTAATTAAACCCCTCCTCGCCTTAATTTGTTATTCACACTTCAAAAATTGTGACTGTTGTAACTTGTAACAGCTCTGTTGAGATAATCTATTTTAATCGATCAGTGATGAAATTAATGAATTTATTTAATTATTGGGTGTGCTAGTTATTAATTAGACATGCTCGTAATCAAAAGTTTATGTATTGAATACGTCTCATTGTCCTTGTTTTGATGTCAAAAAAAAATTTCAATTATCATGATCAAATTAATTTTTATTAATATCAAATATGGGTTAAACTTTAATTTAAAAACCGAAGTTTAATGATTGCATTTTTTTTGTCATTTTCTTTAATTTACTGGGACTTGCAAGTGTTGGAAATGGCAATCCTAGGATGACATGCATATATTGTAATATATCCTTACTAATAATAAAAGCATATTGGAAAAAATGATATGAAATGGCTATCTTCACATCTGAGCCGTTGATCATTTTCTTCGATAGATCAGAACCGTTGATGCACGTTAATGCCCGTTGACGTTCTCGGCCCAATAAAATTAAAGGCCCATATAAATTATCTCAATTTAAGGTCCATTACATATTATCTTAAAAATTTATTATAAAAAATAACAATTTCAGCTCAAAGCAAGGCGTGGGCTTTTCACTAGTGGTAAGAAATGAAATAACAGTAAATTATATAATTGGTGTTTAATTTGATGTGATGGGTAATGATGTGAAACAACAACAAACTATATATATTAACTGTGTTTAAATAAAATGGCAATGGTGTGTACTAATATATATATAGCTATTTAAAACATTAACAGTGTTCTGGTTGGCTTCATGATATGAATTATAATAATAATCAAAACAATGAGTTACTTACATTGAGAATTTGATATATAACTTTTTTTCCTTAAATAAACAACGTAGACACGATATGTGTTTGTTTGTTTATTAGTTTTTTTTTTTTTTTAAATGTACTTTAACATATCATGTGTTTTGAAAAAAAAGACTACTGATATGAAAACCTTTTTTATGAGAATGCAAGAGTTCATTTATATTATTTTTAGGATAAATATGTCCAGCCCTAATATTGTTCTCAGAGCTATGTGATGCATTGGCAGATTGTTGTCTATTTAGAAGGTTTTGTAAAGTGGTATCTCAAGTTGACAGTTTTGCAATTTTGTAAACTGTCTTTTAGAAAGAAAATTGTCTCTTAGAACGTTTACAATGTTTTGTAAACTGTCTTTTAGAAAGGGGGCCCATTTGCAGCCTATTTTAAAACGTTTTGTAAACTGCCCATTTGCTGCCCATCTCTTCCCAAAATTTATTTAGAACGTTTTGTAATCTGTCTCTTAAAAATGCCAGTACATCAATAATGTGGGGGGCAATATGTACGGCGACCTATCACTACCCTTATTTTTATCCTAATATTTTGTTCGATCGATTCGGTAATTATTCTATCATGATCTTTCGTGATAGCAATAGATCGAGCACGATTTAAATCCGTTCCTTATAAAAAGGGCCTATTTTTTAAAATAAAAAATAAAAAATCTTATTTACATAAGTAAAATAAAAAAAACTTATTTTTAAAAGTATTAAAATCGGGTTCTAGGGAACCGGCCTTAATTTTTTTTTTTTTCAGATAGCTCTCGTTGTCAGTTTTCCATAGCCGCGAAGTTTGCTTCGATCAGAGTTTCCTATAAAAAATTATGCCAGTTTGAATGTTAAGTGCCCGAAATATAAGATACAATTCAGAACGAAATTGGTGATATTATATATTATAATTATATATTATAATATGTATATGTATCGATCGGTTGCCAGATTAATCATTAAAATATGGCATGTGCAGATGTAGCTATAAAAACAGGTGATATTATAATTATTTGTACTTATAAAATAGGTGATATTGTGATCTCATGATCGTTTGCCAGATCAATCATTAAAATATTTTGCATTTTTGCTATCCAATTAATATCATTTATTATTGAGACAGAAGAACCAACCACCTAAATATAACTACATGACATTGATCTTAATTACAATCAGGTTTGAGAAACTCAAAGTTGTATTACATGAATAATTATCTATACTATATTATAAAGTACGTAAGAATTGGACGTTTCCATTTTTTTTTTCTTCAAACTTTTTTAATCCTCATTCTACCCCTTAATCAACGGTACAGATCAAAATACATTGATTTCAAAGATGTTGATGTTCTCTAATTAAACAACTTCCTCTCCATTTTAGTTTATATAAAAAGGAAAGATACCAATCTCGGTATGAAATATACTAATTTTGATTAGAATTTATATTAATTGAGGAATTAACTCTTTATATTTTGACATTAATAATTCTACTAATCAAAATATATAGGACAAGTATTATTATTATTATCTATTCCATTTTCTAGTTTGCTGCTGGACATTGTTATTAGAATAAGTATGAATTAACATAAGTTTCTGTATTTCATCAATTTCAAATTCAAAATGCTCATTGATTGTCCTTCATTTTATTTTTTAATTTCTTTTTATATATACAACAAGCTATCTGTCGATTTTTGTGAATGATTTTTTGTGAGCCTTTTATCCCCCTTTTCTGTCAAAATATGTAAAACTGTAATATATCTTGTACCAATTAAATATATGTTTTTAAACTGTATAAACCTTCAGATATCATTATCAAAGCATTAAAGTTTATACTAATTTATTCTGCAATGCATTTCATGCTTTCCAACAACAAACACTTGGTGGTTGCATATCATACTTAATTATTATGTAATAAATGAAGGTACTTTGTGGGTTAATATTTTTTTCTGACTACCTGGCCAAAATCAATTAGGGAACGAGTGTGGGGTCTTGATGTTTTTGTTTGATTAAGTTACAAATTATTCTTTTACAAAATAAAAATGAGATTCAAGTCATTCAAATTATATATAGATCTCATCTGAGTTTTGCACTTATAATGTTGATAGGAGTCCAATAGGTCCGACGATAAAAGTAGCTCATTAATTATCTGTTAAATGAAATACATAAATGTTGAACAGATACTGAGCTATTTTTTTTGTGCTAACACTTATTGCACTTCTGTTCAACACTTAATGATTTTTGATATTAATACTTATACATTTACGTTAAACAAATAATGAGCGACTTTTAACGGAGCAATTTTAACCGGACCATGGCGTTGTACTTCAGACATTTCCGTTGAACTTGCGATCTTCCACGCATAATACGCAGGGGCAGAGCCAACATAATACTGGGTGGGCACTGACCGACCCCTGGAAGTTTTTTTTTTCAAAAATAAACCCATAAAAATTTATAAAAATATCTCTTTTTTTGAGGAAAAAATTTCAAAATTATACTTAATTTCTAAGAAAATTTACAAAATTGGCTCTATCGTAAAAAATATTTACACAAATGTACCTCAAAAATTTATAAAAACATACCTATAGTTATAAAACAACGTTTTATCGAAAAAGTTGGACCCCGCATCGGAGTCTGGCTCCGCCCTGGATATACGTACTTCAGTATTTGGTGATAATTTCACATGACCTGTATTCTGGTACTCCAATTTAAAAATGACAATTTGTGGGGGTATATGTGCATGAAATCCCCCAGAGCCAGAGGATTGAGTCACACTAGTGCAAGTTCAATAATTTTGAGCAAGTAATAAATGGCAGCCATTAAAAAATGAGCGGTTGAACAGCCAACCGTCAAGCTCAAATGGGTGCTGCCCTTGTTTCCCTTGCTGACGTGGAGACCACAGCATATATATGACCTATATCCAAATTCTGGGACCCAATAATTATGGATGGATGATGTATTGATGTCGGATATTCTCAGATAAGATGAAAAAGATGAAATATATATATATGACCTTCAAGGAATTCCAAGAATTGACATGCTGGATAAGTTTTTCTTTTTGAGATAAAGACGATGGTCAAGTCACTTAAATTTTCTAAATTTAAATGTCTATAAACGATCTTCTATTCGGAATCTGAACATGCGTCAACCGTCCATACGGAGAACACTGCCCTTAGCCACTAGAACACTGGATTTGCAAGTTGCAATTCATTTTGAAAGAGAGATTGCAGCTAAACCCTCGATCATGCTAGTAATTATTTGTGACAGAAGCTGAGGAAATAATCCAATAATATAATGCATTAACAAAAGTTAGTTTTAAAAATGTGGGTCTGTTTACAAAAGAAAATTAATCAATGATATGAAATCTTTTTTGGTATATATATGGTTATTTTGTTTCTCTACATCCATGCAATTTTGTCACTTGCAAGTTCTACTTGTCATCCATGGTTGCTGTCATGGTGTGGTTCCAAACTTTTGGACTCAATTTACAGAAACTTTTTTTTTCATAGATTGTTATAGGAAGTTTATGGGTCATATCTAGTGTCTTCAGTGTTATTATCCATATGTCCATATTTTATAAAATCTGAGTTAAGTGCTACAAAATTTAAAGTTAAAGTTACAAATTTTGTGTACGTGTGGACACGTATATAGTTAAAATGAGTATGTATGGAAAATTCCAAAGTTTATATTTTATAAGAACGTGCTGGACTCTTAATAGATCCTTTTTCATGCTACATAAACTAGGCATGATATAAAAACATGGGCCAAGTTGCCCCAGTTTATGAGATAGGCCCAATTATCTCATTTTTTATTGCAAAGAGAATAGAGGCAAGGAAGCCATAAATATAGTAAATACTGGGTTGTTGCAAATTTTGAGTTGTCCAAGTGACAACTATGCATGCCAGTATATTGCATATACTGGTAAAGAGCCAACGCCTTGCTTTGGGCTGAAATTGTTATTTCTTATAATCAATTTTTAATATAATATGTAATGAGCCTTAAATTGAGAAAATTAATATGGGCCTTAAGTATTAATGGGTTGAGACATTAAAGTACATCAACGGCGGTGATCAATCTAAGTAAACAATCAATGGCTGAGGTTTCTTATTTGGGGAAAATAGAACTTTCATGTCATTTTTTCCAGTATGCTTTTATTAGGAGTAAAGATAAGGATATATGCAATTAAAAATAACAGTCCTGCAATTCTGACTGCTTTCAAAAATTGTTATGTGATTTAATCTAGAAGAAGTAACTAATATAAACAAAGGTAATTATAAGACAATCTTCTTCTTCTTTTTTTTATATATTTCTTTTATATACTGCAGGAAATAATGGAGTTCTCATAAGTTTTAATCTTTTGAGTATACTGACAGCAACGCCAAGACGCCGATGAGCACATACTGCAACATTGAGTAATACAACATCAGTTAAATAAACACTGATACATGTACAAGTACTACTGTATCTTCCTCAGAAAAAAAGTAGTGTAACAGATTTCTGCGAGATGTAATCGATGTGTACCTTAACAATAGGCGTCTCTGTCATGACGATCGTGATATAGCCGACATAAGGCAAATACCTGTACCAGACTATCAGTATATTACAATTTGGCAAAAATATAAACAAATGGTAATCTGGTCATGATGTTCATATCATCTGTGACTAAATATCAGTAAACAACTTCATTTTATTAAGGTACCAGTTGTTCTTAATCTATGTGCAAAATAGTTTTTCTTCCAAAATTACCCTTTTGCTCGACCGATGATATGATGGCGATTCAGCCAGAGTTGGCCCTCTGAGTACAGGGATACGTCATCGACTAAATTGTTATCGCCTACAGAAAGGATGGCGATTAATTTAGTTAAGCACATACATTGACCAAACTACCCTTGTACTCTTTAGATTTTTATTTTAGTAAGTACAGACCTTTTGTCAGAATGTCGATGTCTCCTGTACCTTGCCTCTCATGAACCTATAATATTGTTAATAGAAAATAAAATACAATACTCAAGATGTTCAATACTGATCAGCAAAATTCTTGATGTCATGACGACTAATGAAACTATTTTACCTTTATGACCCGATGAACGATAGGAATATCACGTCCCTAGATTGAAAAAAAAAAAAAAAAACAATAATGACCATATAATTAAGATTGCATATAATTAGTCTTAGTCTAATATGATTACAAAGAAATGGTTCTTGCAATGTGGAATGACAGAACTCACATCGACGTTGTATACAACGATATCTCCCGCACGAATCGGCTCCTCGTTCATGTGCAAGAATAATATATCTCCCTGACATAAACAATACTCTTCAAAGTCAAGTTTAGGGGCTTGGCAGACAAAATAGTACTTTACAAAACTTGAAATGCAGCAAAATTTGCTCACAAATTACTTTGAAATTTTAGGGATTTGGCAGACAAAATAGTACAATCCACAGAAGTTAAAATTCAGCACAATTGCTCACAAATTAATTTGTAATTCTTAAGGTACCTTTCTACATGATATATCAAACAATCCTGGAACAAACAGAGAAAAATATCTGATATATATAGGTATAAATCTCATAAAATACAAAACTGTTTCAAAAAGAAGAAGCATTATCAGTAAAGGTCAATAATTTGATATGCACGCTCGATGTATATTTCTTATTTGTTTCTTAATCCTGTAATATACTGTATACACATATACATGAACGAATGAACGTACGATTCTCTGTAGGTATTGTTTGAAGTTAATTTTACCTAAAATGAATGTATGATCTGAAAATTAGCAGATAAAATGTATACAAGGACTTGCTAACCCTCTTGAATCCCGGTTCCATACTGCCAGTGAGAACCACCGGTGACTGACATCCCGTAAGCAGATAAGCCCCTTCCATAGCACTAATGCTGAACTTATCATTATGCCTGAAAAAATATATATATTAACTGTTTATTAATTACCAGCTAATCTTATTTATTGTATTCTGTACAAATATTATAAATTTGTAACAGATCCTTTTAGTCAAGTCCTGCACAAAATCCATTCTTGTTATATCTACTATAATTCAGCAAGAAAATCAAACATTTTCGTATATCAAAAACAAATGCCATTGCAAAATTGAATTGATAAAGGAAAAAAAATAAATAAAAAAGCAGAACATACCAAGATTCAATATTTGTACCAGTACAGGTCTAACTTTGACATCTCTGAAGCATTTGATCCCATTCATCTCTTCTGCTGCTTGTATGATTGATCAGAGCTTGTGTGATAATTCTCTCTTTGGAAGGATATAGAAATAGAAACTATTTTTTTGGCTTTTAATTTGCATAACGCGGTATGAGAAAAATGACGTGTTTGGAGGCATCAGAAGCGTTGGATTGTTGACAGACGGTTCAGATGCAAAATACTTTTCATTGGTCATTACCTTTCTTTCATTCTCCAGTTTTAAGTAACAGGAGAACTCTGTTGCTGCAATTATCAATGAGATTACATGGGAAGTTGGTAACGGAGGTCTCCAAGGTTTTGTTAACTGGAGATAAAATAAATTTGACTTTGAATAAAAGGCTTGACTTGAGGGGGAAAGTTCATATAGATATACAGAAAAAAATAGATTAAGGAAAATGTTCGGGATTGATACCACAATCGATACCAAAATAGTTAATCTAATGTTATTCTGAAACATGCTGCAATTAAAATGAAACATTTGTAAAATTAATCTGAAACTTAATGAGATTAAAATGAAACACGAATTATATTAATTTTATTTGTTGCCTTTCACTTCATCTTGCTTCCTCATACATATTCTCTTAGCAACTTTAAGGATTTAATAGTGATTCAAGTGGATGATTTAATTTACGATTTAATAGTGTTTCAAGTGGATGATTTAATTTACATACTTCTTTTTATAGAGTTCATAATATCATGTATGTAATAATATTATACAAATATTATATATGTTTAGATAAATGATAATACATATCAAATGTTATATCTTTGAATTATTTTTTTGTTGAGCAAAAGATGAGGTCCAGCCCTCAAATTTTATTAATATAAAATAAAGGTGGTACATGCTCACAAATATTATATCTTTGAATTATTGTATTCACATTATTCCAAACTTCCAATAACTATCTCAAAAGTCCAAATTCGTTTTCAAATAGGCCCAAGTCTATAGATAGAGCGCTGATCGCACACGCACCTTTGCCGATTGTTTGGCATTGCAATTCATGCCAGGTGTATTGCCATTAAGAACACTAAGTACAATTTTTTCAACACGTTAGATGGAGAGCTTATTATTGCATAACGTGAACATATAAACTTAACCATAGATGGCAATGGTAGTATCGTGCTACAATTCCTATTCCTATTGCTCTATATAAGAATTCGGAAAAAAAAAAAAAAAAAAAAAAAAAAAACAGAAAAAAAAAGGCAAAAGCTGAAAGTAGTCATCAATTTGATTGGAAAGGAAAAAAAACAAAGAAGCTGAAATTGCATAATTAAGTAACAGTTGCTTATATACATCATCAATTCCCTGATTAAGACAGTCAGTTGGAATCCAAGTATCAAAACAATCTGGATCAGCCTCCGAGATTCTCTCCTCCGTCAAAACAGAGCCGAAAACGGCACTACGGCAGCACTGGCAGTCAGTTACCCGTTCCTCCTATTTCTGTTCCCGTCTCAGGAACGAAATGGGCAGTTGAGAAACTGGGTTACCAGTTCCTCTGACCGTTGGCGCTATTAAAAATCCGAACCTTTCCTTTTCCTATTTGGACGGCCCTGATTCCTCCGATCGAATCTGGATCTCCCCCCGCCCGAATATCCCCTCCTCTCTACACCCGGTCCAACCTTCAACACATAAACCGTAAAGCTCTCTCTGTGCAATTTCACATCACCTGCTTTAAGATTCGTGCAGACAAGGACGTTCATCGTCGGATCGTCTTAATACCGAATCAGCACGAATCGTGATACAATCCAACGGTTCCGGTGTGTAGTGAATACGAAAGGCAAATCTAGATATCAGTTGCGCCTAATCTCCGGATGCTTTATCCTCTGCTGCGCTGTATTATACGGCGCAGCCCACCAGGCGATCTGCACGAATCTTAAAGCACCAACTTACAGATCGTGACGGATACTGTACTGCGCTGCATTATCCAGCGCAGCAGAGGATATGAATCGCTATTGTAATGTCCTTCCTATCCATCATCGGCAGCAAAACTATAAAAAAGCAAAGGAAATCGCATTGCAATTGCATTGCATCACACTCTTCAAAATTCCTTCCTTCCTTCTTTTCATCATCGAACATGTACGCGATTCTCCGCAACGGGAGGCTGATACGGCAGCGGGCGTCGGCGCTGGGGTCCCCGGGGCGGATCTACGCGGGCCCCGCTGCCTGTCAGTGGTTCTGCAGCGACCCGCCGGACAATTGGGACGGATCGGTGGCCCCCCCGCCCGATCATCATCCGGACAGTCGCAATGCGGGCGGTGGCGGGAAGGGAGATAAGGGCAGGGAGGAACCCAGTGTTTCGGACCACTGGGACCCGATTCTGCTGCCGCATTCGGTGCAGGATGCGGCGGGGGTAGGGAATCAGAGGAGGAAGAGGAGGGAGAGGAGGGATAAGAGGAAAGGTGGAGGTGGAGAGGTTTTGGCGGGGGAATTGAATTATGGCTCGGAGCAGAGTCAGTGCTCGTCTGCTGGTCCGAGCAGCAGCCGGAATTCAGGAGGCGATCTGCCGGAGAATTGGGACCCTCTGACGAATCTGATCAAGCTGGGCGTGTCTCCGGCCGGGCTGCCGAATTGGAGCCTGGGGGAGCTGCCGGAGAACTGGGACCCGGCGGCGTCGACGCCTTCGATGCATGGGGGTGGAGGGAGGTTCAGAGGGAGGGGAAGAGGGAAGGGGAAGGACGGAGGTGGTGGCAATGGCGGAGGGTATTTTATTCCGCCGGGTGACGGGGTTGGATCCGGATCCGGATCTGAATCGGGAGAGGGTGAGGGGAACGTGCCGAGGAAGAAGTGGTGGGGCGGCTCGGATCTCGGCATGGATTTGTTGACTCCGCGGGAGATTTCCGAGAACCTGGATAAGTTTGTAATTGGCCAGCATAGAGCTAAGAAGGTGACCATATGTAATCTTGATTCAATGATATTATTACTACCCGGTAATGAATGTAATTATGTTAGTTGAATGTTCACAATTGTGCCTCAATATAACATAAATTAGTTATTAGCCTCTTTTGAACCTCAATTGTGCAATCAAGTGGCAAAGATGTCCACAAATATGAAATGCTACAATGTACCTGGTACTGATACAATGCCCAAAAAACCGTTCCCTAACCAACAATGAATGTAACCGATAACAATGTTAGCTGACGCTTTACAATTGACCTGTTTTATATGAATGTAACTTGTGCAATTAAGAGAAAAGTAGCCTCACAGAAATGAAATGTTACAAAATACCTGGTACTGGTATAATGCCAACAAAATTGTGTAGTATCCCAGAATGTGGTGTTGGATCTTGGGTTGTTGGGCTGTCTGCTACATCCTGACCACAACTTGAAAATTGATCATTTGATGAAAACAAAAGCATGTTTGAATTCAGGTGCTCTCTGTGGCAGTACACAATCACTACAAGAGAATCTATTACGGATCTGTTCTCAGAGGGTTGGTAATTGCTTGCTTAGCTTTTTTTTTTTTTTTTTTTTTTCATTGTTGTTATTTAAGTTTGCAATGCTCCTGGATTCTTCTTTTTTAGAATTGATTTTTATTGTTCTATCCAGATTAGAGCGTGAATTGGGGAATGATGAGCATGATAATGTCGAGATAGAGAAGAGCAACATTCTCTTATTGGGTCCAACTGGCTCTGGTAGCGTAGCAAATGCACCCTATTAAATAAATGACTTTTCACTAGCTGTTATATCAGGGAAAAATAAATTAGTGTGAGTATTAATTAAATTTACATCTCATCTGCAGGAAAGACATTGCTTGCAAAGACATTGGCCCAACTTGTTAACGTGCCATTTGTCATTGCTGATGCCACGTCACTCACACAGGTATGGTTTCCTTAACAACTGCTAGGTAAATAATATACATGACAGAGAAAAATATCCTTTGAGAATAGGACATGGGAGTAAAACGCCTGATCAGTTTTTTACTATCATGTAGGCTGGCTATGTCGGAGAAGATGTTGAATCAATTTTACATAAATTACTTATAGTAAGTATTGTTTAAAATCATGAGATTTATTCAAGCTTATTTTTTTTTAGGGTTAATTTTAATCGTCAAATTGCTTGATGCTTAGGTTGCAGATTATGATGTGGAGGCTGCTCAGAGAGGAATTGTGTATATTGATGAAATAGATAAGATAACTAAGAAGGTAAGGCAGTACTTTAGATAACTTTCAGGAAATTTAAGATGTGCATTTCAGTGTTTTCTTCTTCTTTGCTAATGATGTAATTTAATATATTCTTTTTTAGGCAGAGAGTACAGCTTCGGGCAGAGATGTTTCTGGCGAAGGTGTTCAACAAGCTTTATTAAAGATTCTAGAGGGCACTGTAAGTGACAGGAAAAAAAAAATTAAATGCTAATATAGAAATCATCTCATAGTCAATTTGTCAGATTGATTCATTTTCTTATATTGTTGTTTAAATAATTGGGTTTGCAGATTGTAAATATACCCGAGAAGGGACCTCGTAAGCAGCGTACACAAAATATACAAGTATGTTAATTTGGTGCTATCTACTTCTTCATATAGTACAATGAATTGTATGCACGACTTAACATTTTTTATTATAGATAGACACGAAAGATATCCTTTTTATCTGTGGAGGTGCCTTTGTTGATTTGGATAAAACTATTTCAGAAAGGTAATAATATATTTAAATTTCTTGTTTCAATGTTGTCTGGTCTTTGTTATTTAATTGTTTATTTATTTATATATCTATTATTTTCTTTCCAATATTAAAAGGAGACATGATTCATCAATTGGATTTGGTGCACCAGTACGGCAAAACATGAGAACAGGTACTTTGACCAATGCGCTTGTGGCCTCTTCCTTGTTAGAAACAGTAAGTTTAAAGTTCAAATTACTCTACAAGTAAAATATCGTGAAGTATCTGAAATTTTAGTATCTCAGATATAAGTGAAGCTAAAAGGAAAATCCTGAAATGACACTGTTCTAATTAAGAATTTTCAAAAGAGTAAATTCATCAATAGTCCGGAAGAAAGATTGTCTCAGAAAACCTTAACTATCTGAAGCTCCCTACAGTTCGGCGTAGGTGTATAATCTATTCAGTTCTATAAAGGACAGAACTGGATATACCTGTCAAAGAAGAAATACAGTCAAGGGGGGACATTTTGGGCATAATATGATGAAGATAGGCTAGTATCCATTATTTATTTATTTATTATATTTTGAGGTTCTGTTACTTGAGGCCTTACAGGAAGGTATTTGGATTTACCTCTTAGTATAAGGAATATTTTTTTGGTTTTGAACCTACCGTTAGAGTGTGAGCATTATAATATAATTTTTCGCATAAATTTACGTAATTAAAGAGTCTGACAAATAGCAGGTAAAAAGGTGAGCCCTAAACTCTTGTTAATATATATGCAGGTAGAAAGTGCCGATTTAGTGTCATATGGTCTAATTCCTGAATTTATTGGCCGTTTTCCTGTGTTGGTTAATTTGTTGCCTCTGGATGAAGACCAACTTGTTCAGGTACTGATTTCACAATAGACTAGAAATATCTATTCGTGTGTGTGTGTGTTGCCCGGGGGTGGGGGGGGGGGGGGGGGGGGGGCGGGGGTTGGTTCTGGGAAAAATTAAAATTGTTTTTATATTGCAAAAGGGCTTGCCTCATTGAATTAAGTTTTCTGATGAATAAACTGTAGCCCTGTGCTGTATGGCATCTACCTCCTGGTCAACAACGAAACATAAATGATCATAATATACTACAGGATTAAAAAAATTAAGGACAGTTTGGGGCAGGGACAAGTGACCTGGAAAGGTCTCAGTTTGGGCTTTTTGCAAGCATGAGAATTTGGATTCTGTTTGAAAATACAAAATTGTCACACAATTGCTGTAAGCACTCATTAGATATTTGAGGATTATGATGTATTTACTACTAATGGCAAACTTTCAGGTGCTTACTGAACCGAAGAACTCCCTGTGCAAGCAATACAAGAAAATATTTAACATGAATGAGGTGTGTGTGAATATTTTTGTTGTCTGCCTAGTAAATTAAGTTATGAAAAAACAGTACAATAATCATCTATTTGCTCTGCAGGTAAAGCTGCATTTTACAGAAAGTGCCTTGAGGATGGTTGCAAGGAAAGCAATAGACAGAAATACTGGTGCTCGGGGACTAAGGTCTATCTTGGAAACTGTTTTACTGGAGGCTATGTATGAGGTATGATTTTGGCTCATGTCAGAACATTTTCGAAACCAGTTACATTCTGAAGTTGCATAATGAATCTCATCAAGTTTAGCAATTCTATCCCATATATCTTGAGGAAATTGAAGACCATACTAAATGTTACTTCACCACCTTTTAAGGCTGTTGATATTTACATAATGACTAACATTGAAATTAAGGACCATAATTTGAAATGTAGATATTCTGTGTCATTGTATATGCTTGCATTAATTTGTCAATTTAAATTGCAGACACCCGATAAAAAGAATGGCCAGGAGAAAGTGGATGCAGTGCTAGTGGATGAAGAATCCATAAATGTACAGGATTGTGGGGCTAAAATTCTCAGGGGTGATGGCGCTTTGGACCGCTACATTGCAGAAACTAACGTAAGACATACATTAATTTGGTGGTGAAATGAATTAATACAAAGTAAAATTGTCTGGTTTTTGTTGGTAAATATGGTATTATCTCATTTGCAGTTGATCAATTATCTTAAATAGTTAAATGCCAGTACCGCATGTCAACCTCTCTAATACTTTTCTTGTGTATAATATCTTTCAGCCAAACACTGACCGGTCTGGCATGGATTATGAAGGAGAAGAGTATTTAGTATCAAGTACATCTCTCTAATTCTTTCGAACACATCGCGGAGTAACATATACACCCTTTTTTCTGTTATTAATTTAAATTTCAATTTTTTACATAAATAAACCCAATTCAAGGGTTCTGTTGTACTAATATTTATCGTTTCCTTTTTACTAATAATGCCCATTTTGGGTTGCTGATGTAAAGATTTTTCTTGTACAAAGAAATGTATTGAGTTACTAATTTTCAATTTAATAAACTGTCAAGTTCACTGTCTCTCTTGTTCTTAGCAATTGCGTCACAAACTGTACAACTATCTGTCTTAGTATTCTTGCTAGCTTCTACTAAAATTTCAAATTGGACTCCTTGTATCCTTTGTAAGCTATGACTAGTTGCAAAAATATCTTCCCTTATTGGAAGTTTTTTTGTAGTGTAGCCAGTACCAGATGGTACCACAAATTAAAAGCAAGTTTTTTTATCTTCATCTTTTTTTTTTTATTTTTTAATGTTAAAAAACTAACAGAAATTATAAATCTCTTTTAATTTCTAAATTTAAAAAAAATATATATATAAGATAAGAAATATTTAAATCTCAAATTTAAATTTAAGTTCAATTAGTTGAAATTAACTCCCATGAGTTCCACGAATTAAAATCAAAATTCAAAGTAACTTTATCTCCAAAATACCAATCAATACATGCTCCGTCTAATGGGCCGGGCCTTTACGGGCCGGGTCATCAAGAGTTATTACCGGATTCATTCTTTTAAATCTTATTTACATCCGACCCGCTAACTCCTTCGCAAAAGTCACCCAAAAAAGCAATTCCATTCGAGAAAGAAACAGAAGCAACGCAACAACGAACAGAGTGATTTGATTGATTGATTGGCCGAGGGAGAGAGACGCTGTGGAGCTGAGAGGGAGAGATGAGCGGAGGGTACAGCGGCGGCGGCGGCAGTAGGAGGGGGGGAAGCAGGGGATGGTTGGTTCTGCCGGAGCTGAAGTCCAGGGACTTCGGCAAGCTGGGACCCGCCTTTGGGTACGGCATCGGCTGCGGCGCTGGGTTCGGCCTCGGCTTCATTGGAGGTTTGGGGGTTTTGTCTCCTCTCTCTGTTTTTTACATTACATACTGGTATTGCATGTTAGGGTTTATGTTTGAAATGGTTAAGTGAATTAATTAATAAAGCATGTTAACGTTAGCAAGGATGTGTTCACTGGTGAAAAGAATTGACATTTTTCAAAGATTGATGTTTATGTAAAGAGTTGTTCTTATCAAACATTGCAATTTAACTGTGTCTAAAAGATATATCGTGACCATAGATTATGAAAACTGAGCGGCTCATATTTCATCCGATCCATAGCAGAAGTAGCCTATCTAAATTATATCTATTGGTGGAAATTACTTACAGCTATTTTAGTGAAATTTACTTCTTCTTTTTTCTGTTGGATAAGGATTTTGGATAAGTTTGATGTTTGTTTTGCGTTTTTAATTTTAATTTGTGTAAGATGAAGTTTTCATAGTTTTCAAGTGAAATTTGTCTGGGATTTCTTTTAAGTGAAAATTGTCTGGATGTTTAAAATTGGTGGTGATAAAGTTAGAAATTTCTTACTGGAGATTACTTAGCTTTACTGCTGCTAAAGTTTACTTCTTTGAGAATGTTAAGATTGTTTATTGAGCTAGAATTAGGAAAAAGAGAGCAAACAATTGGAAGGTATTTAAAATAGAGAGAATATAGTGGCAAAACTCTTTCAAATACAGATGAATATAGGGGGTATTTGCAAATCCAGTGATCAAATTAACGGAAAGTGTATTAAATCAGAAGTTATTGTAATACCATAAACATGTCTTGTGTAACAAACCTGCTAGCAATATCTACCCAGTCAGAATATGGTATACTTTGCAGTTGTACTGATGCTTGTTGGGACGGTTTTCTAGGCTTTCTAAGTGTTTTAGTAGTAAATGATAGAATTATTTGTGTGGTGACATGATGTTTTCAAACTTTTCGGACAATTTATTAAGCTAATGAAAGAAGAAAACAAAATCTGACTAATCATTGCATTAAGGGAACCCGAAGCTACTTCAACATAATGAACATAAAATATTGAAGTATTAATTCATGGGTACATTGCAGTTTCTCTTATGGAAGTGTGCAGCATATGAAATTAAAAAATATATATTAAAAAAAGGAGGCATAAAAGAGTGAAAAAAAAGAAAAAAAACTGATGTCCAATTAAATATGAATATGATTTTAATCGTTCCTTGTTTGGCATCGTCCAAGCCAGCTTTTCTTGTAAGACATGTTCTCATACTTTGTTCTTCATTTTGTACAAAGTTTAGAATTACAACTCAATTAGAGAGAATATACAAACTATTGGTATCACACTTCTTAACTTTTGATAAGCAGGTATGGGATTAGGAGCTGGATTCCCAGGTTTTCAGTTTGGGGTTGGATTGGGAGCAGGCTGTGGTGTTGGGATCGGATTTGGGTATGGCACTGGTAAAGGAGTTGCTTATGATAAAAATGGAAGATATTCCAATGTTGGCAAATTTTTACAGCGGAGTCCACGCAGCTCGAGTTCTCAGTAAGTACTTACTTTCTTTCTTTTTTTTTTTTTTCCTGTTTTGTAATAACAATACCATGTGCAATGCTGAAAGAGGAATCCAAAACGACCAGTTGGGATTCCATTTTCAAATCTCTTATTAGATTTGAGGAAGCTTTGCAAGAAATAAAGGGCATTTGCAAAAGAATTTTTTCCTTCAGTACTATTGTTATTATCCAATTATTATTGTTTTTTTTTTTCTAGTAATGTTATAAGTTTATTTTATATGTTTCGTGAAATTGGCACAACAATAAGTAGCTGATTGGATCTGGTACCAAAAAATAGTGAAACATAGCTTGCTAAATATACCCAAAAATATACCCTACCTGGGAAAGGTGCATTTCAACTTAACCTGATTAGAGCTATTTTATTGAGAAGTCCATTAACCTGGAAAACTCAAATCACTAATAAACACATGAAAACTCACATCAGGGGGAGGCCAAAACTAAGCAACTCTGACATATGCAAAATCTGACCAGCGCAGCAGCAAATAAAAGAAGCTAGTATGTGCTTATCCTAAAGAGGGGTTTGTAGGGTCAACCTAAAAAAAAAAAAAATATTGCATTATTTAAATTTGTGAACGATTCATGCCAAGCATACATCTTAATTTACTTGATCAGCCAAGCACTTATAAATATTTCTGATGGGTAGCTTCTATCATATTGCTTTATCTTACTACTGTTTGACTTAAATTTGCCCTTTTGACAGAGATGAGGTTGATGAACTCGTTAACGAGGTCCTGGAGAACACGAGGCGGTTACTCAAAGCCGCCTCAAGAGAAATCGATAAGTGGAGGTGGAGCTAAATTAACTTCTGAAGATTTCTTGTGATTCTTATAAAGAAAAAAAGGAAGATTTATTCTGATGTTTTGTATATTATAATTCCGTTACAAGTCGGATTTTATTCCGGCCAAAACACATGCATTGCATTGCATTGGTATGGTATCCATGTGTTGTGATTAGTTGTCCTCTTAGCTCAATCATTAATGGAAGCACCTTAAAATACTGCAGTTTTGTGACAAACAGTCTTTGTCAAAGCATGTGTTTACATGTGATTAAGCTGTTGCCTAATTAATAAACATATCCTTGGAGCTCTTTTATTGCGATGTGAGTTGCTAAAGACAGTCATGAATCATGATGATAGTGCCTGTCAAGAAACTTGATTATAATTCTGACTAACAACTTGAAGTTATTATAATTCTGACTGAAAGCAAATGACCTGATAGCTCAAATAATAGTTAATTAGAATGACTTATTAAATGCCATGGATTCAAATATTTATGGGCATAAAATGAAATTTGAGGAGCTAGACTTTCATCTTTCTATAAAAAAAACAATTTTGACTAAATTAAATGTACCTCATAACAGCATGTTTAACTGCGATTATCTGAAGGCATATAATAGTATCACTAAATATGCCATTGCAGTGTTAAGAGCCTACTTAAGTTAAAAAAAAGATGGACATTCATATTAGTATTGATGAGGCTAGCATACTCTCATAGATCTTTCAATTTGTAGCAAGCACACAATTCAATCCAACACATAACATAACAAATTATATTCTTTATTTCATCACAAAAGGTTTATTAACTGAAAAAAGTACCTCATCAAACATTAACCTATATATCAAACTTGTTCTTCATACAATATGAATAAATAGAAGTTACCAATACTGTTCCAAACTTGCAATTGTACACCTAACCTGTCTGTTAAGCTATCCAAACCGATCACCCAGGAGAGGCAACGGCACAAAAGTTACAACACAAGTTACAACCATCACATTAATTAAATAAAATAATAACTTATCTATTGTCACAAAATCTTTGATCCAAGGGATGCCAAGAGGTGAGAATCAGGGATGTAAGAGGAGTTTTTCTTGTTTAGGAATGGACGGTCCAGTGGTGCGAAAATTGTAGTCAGCGGCCAGTTTTAGCGCGTTTCATGGCAGTGGTGTTGAAAGGTGAGACACTCGGACTGAGGTGTGGGCTCGGGCTTTCTTCTCTCAGGGTCCCGTTTAATATTGCCAGTTCTCTTAATTGTTGTTTCTTGTAGTAATCCATCGATTCATCCTAAAATAAATGAAAATGCAAAATGTCATTGCAACGCATTTTGACTCAAACCTACCATGTTTATGTATATGAGAGCTACTCATTGCAAAAGAAATATCACTAGATAACTGCTAAAGTCAACCAACATACAAGTGACATGTATGCATGTAATTTATGCACGGGTTAAGGCAAATACAGTAAAACCGTGAAAATAAGGCATTCGAAATGCCAACTTTTACAATGCCAATTTTATAGTTCTACGACAGAGGAGTCAGCTGCAAGGCTTCCTCTTTTGTGTTTGTGCGGGTGGGTGGTCGAACAATTGGCTAGGAAAAAAGTCTTAGGACCGTCGAACCAAGAGTCCGATACCTGGCCCAGACTTTGCAGCCTCTACTTAAATTTCAGCAAAACATAAAAGATAAGAAAGATAGAGAACTTACAACTGGTTTAAGGAGGTCTTCCAAAATAGAAACTGCTTGGTTCATACGGGTATCTATGATATCAGCTGGGAATTCAGCCTCGACCAAAACATGCAGTGGGTCATTTAGATGCTCATATCCTGGTTTATCTCTCAGTTTCTCTTCCTTTAAATTTAAGAGAAAAAAAGAAACAAAACAATGAGAAATATTAATGGAAAAGGAACTATCTCAAGCTGACAATGGCAGCAATACATCATGATGTAGATGCCTCAATTCTGCTTAGGGCTTTAAACATTTCCCAAACTACCCTTTTTGATCCTCATTTTTTTATACGTGTAGAAGAATGAAGCGAAATTACTTGTCTCGAATTAAGAGGACATGGTTGTACAATACAATCACCAAGTTTGCAAGTAGATCCAGCATTTCCATTTTGTATGAACATAACTGTTATGCCTTGTGGAAAAATGGTATTCCTCATTGTAAGATTTTGTGTTTTAGGATACTACATTTACAAGCTGAGTATAATCCCTCGTACACACGAAAAAAGAAAGAAATTATAAAATGAAAATGGTAGAAGGATTTGTAAGTAACCTTGAGTACCTTTACCGAATCCTTTACAGAGCCCCTACCACGGATGTAGACTCTACATTGAGTTGTTGCCTCCACTCGTTTCAAGGAGTTTCCACGTGGGCCCAGTAAACGGCCAACGAAGTTGTACTATAAGAAAAGGCATAAATGTTCATTAATTTTAACAGAGTTATAAAAATAAAAAGGCAAAGTTTTGTAGAGACATCGAAATATTACAAGTACCACAGTTAGAACAAATTAAAATATCTACAAGTACCCCCCTTATTTATTCATTCATAAACATTCAGACAATTTGAGAAGGGCGTATAACTGGTGTATACAATATTGGTACCCAGTTAGAACTGAAGACTGGCATAACCACATACACATTATTCTTTATTGTAGGTTATATAATATGACTCTTGGTTTGGAAAGGAGACAAATACTTCAATCAAACAGCTGTATTCACTAGTACAAAATAGATACGTATAGGTATATACATTAGGATACTTGTCAACTGGTACGTCCAACCGCATCACTTTCTTCACGACCGGGCTTGTCGCAGCACCAGGTGCACCGCTCCAACCAATAGGAGATGCATGTGGTGGCACCACCATTTGGGGGATGTATCCATTTCCCTACAAATTTACTTAATCACTTTAATCCTCAATAAACATATTTACGTATCCTGAAAGCAGAATGAAATGATACCAAACTGGTCCAAATAATAATAGGACAATAAACATACAAACAGGCAGCAATTTTTTTACTTTAATGTTTAACTGAAATCTGAGATACATAACACGAATTCTCCAAAAAAATCTAATGACATAATTTTGTTTGTAACAGTCTGATAATATATAAGAACTTGTGATGCAAATGCATTTGTGACGGCCTAATTATTGAGTACAGATAGTATCCAAAAAAGAAGGGGGGAGGGGGCTAACAGACCTCGGTTTGCAACCCCGACCATCCCTCGACTTCCATGGGACCTCCATTGGAATGGTGACCATGGCCTGGTAGCCTCAAAGGGCTACTATGGTCTAACCTTTCATGATCCATGAAGCCTTGGTTCGGTGTCAAGGATGATGCTCTTAATATCTCTGCATAAAACAAAAACAATAAATGTACATTCACATCAGTAACCTTACATTTACCAGAAAAAGAAGCCTAGAGTACTTTCATGCATGCCTGTGAAATAACAATTTTACCAACTATACCATCTTCCTCATTTTACTATGTGGAAATCCAGAATTGTGACTTTGCATAACAAATAAAACTAAGGAATAAATTATGTATGAGTTGGCATCTTAGGATGCCGATCTTCCAGGGACATATACAATGTTAAAAATACAGAAGCCATAAGTCTTATAATCATACTTTGTCAGAAACATAGCAGTACAAACATATATAGATTATACTAGAAAAACAATCAGCATGGAAGTCCCTATATTTGTGCAAAAAAAAAATAATCAACTTAAAATAGAGTATACCTTGGTTCAAAAGACGGCTACAAAATGGAAGAACTTGCACAAATGGTGCTAGTTTCTGTCTTTCAGCAAGCAACTCAGCCAAATATCTGAAATAAAAATGAAAACAAAAATATGCATCAGTTACTACTTTTCAAGAAGCATGTACAATATGAAATGGTAAGCTCCTTGCCCAACGCACACATTACCATAAATAAGCATCAGCAGAATGATAACCTCAATTAGTAAAAGCAATAACCAACTTTAATTTGTAGCCCCAGTGAACCCTTATAATACCGAAAATGGAAAGAAAAAACACATTTCCTATTTTAGACATATACAAATAGGAAGTTCAGTGACAACAGATTTTGCTAATTTGTTTACTACTTAAACAGTATTACTATTCAGCAAACTACAATTGCAAATTTGTAACAAAAGTATGACAGCAATTTGCGTAGGTCAAATTGCAATATTTACGACCTTCTGGAATCACAAGGAGCGAAAAGAAGCTTGCATGGATAATATCTCATACTCAATTATCCGTTACAAGCTATCTACGCGAGCCCAATTGAGTAACATCATGTTATACAATTAAGTAGGCACTTCAAACTAAGCATGCCAAGGAGATATCATGCATATTAGATCTTACATTAGGCTCAATGCAATTATGCAATGAAACACTTGGACTAAAAACGATCGCCGAACTATCTATACCGACCTACAGAAATTTATACTCAATAAATTAAGACCCAAAAAGAAAAAAAATTTAAAATTGGGACCCAAAGAATGCACAATTGATACTCAAATTTGTGCAGCTATAAACTTTTAACATGACAGATCAAAGCTGTTGACTACTAGTAATCATATGGCAAACAACAACAAATCCCAAAATTGGGCGTCGGATTCCGGACCCAAGACTGGGAATTGGGCAGGAAGGAGATCACAATTGAGGATGATGGGATCGGACCTCTCTCTCTCCGACGCAGCCGGGGACCTCATGTGGTGGTGCGGCGAGGAGTGGACGCCGGAGGAGGGCGAGTACTGGAAGTAAGTGGGAGGAACCATTCTGTCATCCATGGCTAGCTATCAAAATTGTCACCCAAAATTAAAAATTGCCCAAAATTGGAGCTACCCAAAAACCCAAAAAGGATTTGGAGTCAGATTGAGCACCAAAAGATAAGTCTTTCTTTGAAAAATATACAGTTGATAGATAGATAATTAGATGGATAGATAGATAACAGGCTGTGAGCTCTGCTTTGTGTCTTCCTTCCTTCTTCTTCTCCCTTTTGATGAGAGAGGGGAGAGGAGGTGGAGGAGAGGAAGAGGAAGAGGAAGAGAAGCCCAAGAGAGGGCTGAGAGGAGGATGGATTCTCTCTCCTCCAGTGTATATGTATATCTAATTCTAATTACTTAGGATGGATGAATGGAAAGTTTTAGTAGTAGTTTAGTTTTAGTTGCTTCTAGAAATAATATATTGTGGAATAATAATATTTTGGACAAATTGTTTGACTTTTACTTCCAAATCCTTCAAAAGATTACTATTGTGAAAGAGGATTGTATATATGGAATGGATGGGGTGAATATCTGCTGCTCTTAAGACCCGACAGCAGGACCCTGCTCTTGTGATTGGGCGGTCGGTATCAACCGAACTTTACTCTTTGATTGATCACAACCATCCGATCACAAGAGCAGGGTCCTGCTCTCGGGTTTTAAGAGCACTGGATCTCAATCCGAATGGATGGATGGATTCTGATTTTCAATGATTTTTTAATTTCTTTTTGGGTACAATTTGTCATTTTGATGAAGGTTTTGAAATGAAGGGGACGCTCTTGAGTTCATCATGATTGTTATATTTGGATAGCAGGGTCATGTTCTTCATTTCGAAGAGTAATACATTGCGATTTGACGCAGAGATATCAAAATCGATATCGCACTAGTGTATATGTTAATTGAGTTGATATATATGATATGGAGATATCAAAATTGATAGATACCGATATGAATAACAACTTTACAAGTTTAATAAAAAAATATACTTACATAAAGAGCTGAATAACGGCACCTATATAAATGACAACTTATTTAATATTAATATTAAACTACGATATCAATTTTGGTATGTATCCTTTATCATATTTTTCTTCTCGGAGTATCACGATATTGTTTAATTTCTCAAAATACTTCTTTCTAAATTTATATATGTTTCCTTTGTAAATAAACGTACTAGCAATTGTCTGACATTTACAACTTTTTTAGTTTTTTATTATACCAAAATGCTTCTTTTTAAGAGTTTATAAACATATACTAGCTAGCTAGTTTCTACAATTTGAGAATTTGTTGGTATGCATGTGATGATGAAATTTTGGTGGGGATCTCATGATTCATGAATATGAAAGAGAGCTCAAATTAAAAGTGTTCTTGCCAATTCAACCTTTTCTCAAGGGCATAGATGAAAAAGAAAGAACTTGAGAATAAATGAATAATTTCCCACACCATAATATTTTGTTTACTTATTATTAATCAAGAAGAAGAAAACAATTGGAGTCGATGGAATCTTTTGTGGCCGTTTGATCGGTGGCATTGACCCTTGAGGAGCTGTGCCTGTCCATCAGAGCTCTTCTACACGTCTCTATATCATTCGCCTAATTTTGTCTAGCTAGAGGGCTTTGTCTGAAAAGTGGTATAAAATAAATAATTAAAAATTTTATAAAATTTTAAACATTTGTATTAAACAAAAATCGAACAAATTTTTAAAATTTTAATGTAATTAAATAAAAATGATGTAATAATTTATAAATAAGAATATATAAATGTTGAACTATTTTAAGGGTTAAATTCTGTTTTATACATATCATATTCATCTTATCTAGTGAGGAGAGAAAAAAAATGCATAAGCCATTGGATCCAAGTAGACGAAGAGTTTCGAACAAAATCAATGGTAAATAATACTAATGATGTAACACAGTTGAGCTGCTTACAAATCTATCGCTCTTTGTGGAGTATACAGACGAGGAAGCCACATTAAATCTCTGTACCTGGAGGTGTAAGTAAGTATATATGTAATTATTATGTGGATTTTGGAAGGTACACTAATAACAATTTTACAACGAGGTCTTAAACGTATATGTATTGTCTGTTGCATTCTTTATGCTTACATCTGTATATATGATTGATTGAATAACTGCTCTTTCTAATAATTGAAGTTGGTATTTTTTTTTTTTAGAGGATTTATTTTTTTATATATTAAAGTTTGCCCAAGAAAAATTATAGGAAAAGGAGAAAATTGAAATGAAAAATAAGGGTATACAAATACAAGTTGCGTGGTTCAAGATCAGAGAATCTGCTTGGAATATTAAGAAAAAATAAATAAAATGAGAAATGAGAAAGTTTTCAAAATTATTCCTTGCAAGTTCCTTTTTTTTTTTTTTTTTTTTTTTGTTATTTTGCAATATCACAACTCACAAGTGTTTTGAAGTTTTCTCTGAAAAAACACACGCATTCATCTCCGTGCAATGAATGTTGAAATTAGCAGTCACCGTTTGATGTAGCTCTGAACGAGTTATATATATATCACAAAGACATGATTTAAACTTAAATTATATGGATAATAAATTAATGAGTCCATATCTGCTGTTATTATATTCTAAAGAATATATAACAAGACTCTATTATCCTGATCTGGACCGTTAGATCAAAACCGATGGTCCGGATCGGCCCATTTGAATTATAGGGAGTCCTTTCTATAATCAATCAGATCCGTTTATTTTGATTTGACGGCCTAAATAAGAATAACATGGTGTTATTATATATCCAAATTAGGATAACAGGAGAGGTGATTCCATGAATTAACAATATATAAGAGGCCTTCAAAATTTTATTATATTCCGGAATCAACCAGAAAGCTAATTTGGTATATTCGTTGTAATATAAAAATATGAATTTAAATTAATAATAATATCTTCATATTTTAGCTACCTTTCCATGTCTATACAAATGATAATGTATCGGTTTTAAACTCTTAATTATTTATGACATTATTTCTTTGTAGTAGGAATATCCTATTACTAGTTTACTATTTTTTTTTTTAGATAAAGATGAGGGTCAAGTCACTTAAATTTGAACGTCTATAAAAGATCCTATCCAGGTTTTGAACTTGCGACCTCTCACACAGAGAGCGTTGCCCTTAACCACTAAATTAAAGGCTGGTTCTTACTAGTTACTACCCAGCATTAACGAATAAAACCTCAATTTTTTAACTCATAGCCAGCAACTATATTCATTCTTGGAATTAATTATGAAAATATGTCATAAACATCTTGATAATTAAGTTGGTACACAAATTGTGTTGGCTTCTTATATACTCTCAAACTAATCACTGCAGATGTCTTAATCAGAGAAAATCTTCATAATCCAAACCTGTCGACACCATTCCTGGACCTCTTTGGTTTTCACTTTTCACACTCAAGCTTGTCCCTGTATTTAATTAATTATTTCTAATCTCATGTCAACTGTTAGATATAGACATTATAATGCCTCAAGTTAATTCATTATATTGATGTTAATCCTTACGCCTAATAAAAGGAGATTAAATTTTTTGACATGAAAGTTCTATCTTCCCCAATAAATAAAAATCAACAGTTGATTGTTTATTTAGATTGATCACCACCGTTGACGTATTTTAATGTCTCAACCCATTAAAACTTAAGGCCCATATCAATTTTCTCAATTTAAGGCCCATTATATATTATCTTTAAAATTTATTATAAGAAATAACAATTTAAACTTAAAGCAAGACGTGTGCTTTTTACTAGTTAAAAGTAAATATACAGTGAGATTAAGCCGAAAGATTTCTCGTATGAGTTTAATTCTAAACACATCAAATTATTATTATTTTGGTTTCAATTTATATGAACAATTCTTTTATATCAAAATCATCTCTTCAAATTTTGTTTTGAAAAAAGAGAGACGTAGTTTTAACTAATCAACAAGCCTCAAAATTTAACTATCTTAATTTTGAGTCAAAATTGGGCATTGCCGGAGCTTTTTTTTTTTTTTTTTTTTTAGTCAAAAGGGTTATAAATTATGACCTCCTTCCAATTAAAAAATTCTTGATTCTATATTGTTTACACTCCAAATTGATCTAAAACAAAGTTGTCACTTTCTTCTAATTGAACCATACCAAACATTTTAATTGGCTCCTTTTAAGTTTCCGTCCAGTTCTACCACTCAAAACTAGACTATTTATTTAGTATTTATATTTATATTTACAGTGGAACTATTATCTGGGGCAAAGCTCTTTATTTTTTTTTTTAAAAAAATAAAGAGTAGAATTTCCTATGATATCATTCTTATAGTTTCGAGAGTTAATTCCAGTAACTAAATTTAACTTTGCATTATTATTTCAATCATGGAAACGACTAGAAAATAAAAATGTTACAATTTTCTTTGTTGCAGAGTAATTCGATTATGCGAGGCGACCTATATATACGCAATTAATCCTCGCATATCACATACAAAAATATATGATATATTAGATAGGGAAAATAAATGGGTTTGGTTGGTAGATCCTGGAAGAAATCTATGCTTGTAAAAATGACAAAAATCATATTTTAGGAAGAAGTTTGAAAATCCTTTTTTCCCTGCGAATGTAGCAATTTTGTTTTAGAGTAACAATTGAAGTTGTAATCACAAATTAAAACGAAGGAAATCGGTTATGGGCCTGAATTAATGGATTCAATTGAATGGGCCGGTTTTTCAGAAACACACAAAGGAAGTGACTTACTGATTTTCATAGGTTCCTCCCTCAGCCCAATTTAACTTTATATTATGTAAAGGTGTACAACGGGCGAGTTAACGCTTTTTTATCAAAATTTGAACCCAACCTGGTTATATCGTTTTTTGCGGGTTGTACGGGTTATGCGGGTTAAATGGGTTATAGTTTCGGTTAAATTATTAATCATATAATTTTTACTTTTTGTATAATATTGAACATGTTAATGGTGATTTATAACTTGATGATAATATATTTTGGATATCTTAAGTAATATAAAGATAATTTAAAGTTAAACATAAATTAGGAATTATATATAGAGTACTCAATATATAATTATTCGCTAAATTTTATATTAGAAAAATAGAACGAGCATATAAAGTTACAAAAAAATAGTTAGACATAATAAGCATTAACCCTAAAACATCATAAAAATTTTATATTGATCTTAAATGAGAACTTAATTCTTAAATTATTGTCTCATTATTTATCTTTTTAATAAATTGGATATGTAAGTTTGTATAAAATTATAATTTATAACTAGTTGCGGGCGTGTCTGGATTAGACGGGTTTCTAAATGCTCAACCCGTAACCCAACCCGGCATAACGGGTTAGTCAAAATTGCAACCCAACCCAACCCAGTAATATCTCTAACCCGGTAAAAAACGGGTTGAGTCGGGTGGATCGGACTGGTCAGCTGGGTTGTGGGTTTTTTTTGTACACCCCTAATATTATGAGTATTATATGTTTGTTATCATCAAATTATCATTTTTTTAATTTTTCCTTTCCAATGACTGAACACTATATAAACCAAATTGACAGTTAGATTTTTTTGAGAAGTCCTTAGAAAGATACTTAAAATATATAGAGGAAAGTCTGATTTTGGTCCTTGAACTGTTGTATTTTGTTTAAATTGGTGCCAAAACTATTTTTTGGTTCAAACTGATCCTTGAACTATTGCATTTGGTTTAAATTGGTCCTTAAACTATTTTTGTGTTCAAATTGATCCTTAAACTTATAAGTTTGTTACATATAATCACTCCCAGTACTTTTGTTTATACTAATTGATACTGAAATTCATTCCTAAACTATATCAGTTAGCATAAATGGAAGTAGAGTGGGGAGTAATATCATCAAACCATATAGTCTAGGAACAAAATTGAGCAAAAAAATAGTTTAAGGGCCAATTAGAACCAAATCCAATAGTTCAGTGACCAATTTGAACCAAAAAAAGAGTTCAAAAACCAATTTGAACTAAATGCAATAATTTAAAGACCAAAATCAGATTTTTCTCTAAAATATATTATTTAGTTCTTTTCTAATTTCCTATGATTGATACAATGTTTATATATTGTGAGAAGTAGCCGATATTTTTAATATTAATTAAATAGAAAATCAAAATTAAATAAAAAGGTACCCGTGAGTCAAATTTTGGGATTTAGGCCGGTCCATGAACCAAATACCGGCCCAAAACACGGAATACGAAAAAGTCACCAGATTTTTAAAAAAAGCAACTTTTTTGGGGCCGACGTTTCGTTCGCGGACCTGAACTTGGGGCCGGCGTTTCGTTCACGGACCCGAATAAGTAAACACGGACCCAAACTTCGGGTCCGCGAATGAAACACCAGCCCCAACTTCGGGTCCGCGAACGAAACACCGGCCCCAACTTCGGGTCCGCGAACGAAACGCCGGCCCCAAAAAAATTTTTTTATTTTTAAATCCGGTGACTTTTTCATATTCTGTGTTTGGGGCCGGTATATGAAACGCCGGCCAGACTAAATTCCAAAATTTGACTCGTGCCTTTTTATTTAATTTTGATTTTCTATTTAATTAATATTAAAAATATCGGGAGAAGTAGCCAGGGATACCGGAGATACGTAATTTTACCCCGATCTCGGTGCATTCTGCAACGAATTAATAAAGCCCTCTCGTAATTATTTACGTAGTATATATATATATATATTATATACGGAAACCCAGAATACAGATATAGGAAGGAGATAATACAAATGAATAGAGCCCAAACAATTGAATAGTATATATGCATGGCTTTTTGATACAATTTAATTATATCAATTACCTCAGTCTGATCAGTTTCATCCTAATTAATTGACCCATTTTCAAGAATTCTCCATCTATAGATTGGACCTGCCAATTACTAATTAAGTCAACAAGAATCTCCATCTATACATATATCATGCACACATAATTAATTTTACTTAGATTGATACATAAAATTAATGATACAACACATAAACAAACTTAGTTAGTTTGCAAAGTTCCACACACAAATCACACATTACATCATAAGCAAAGTACCAGTTCCTGACCGTGCAACCATATGCACATATATATTACTATGAAAATATACTATCCTCAATACTCAAACAAACACAAACCAAAACACACAGATCCAACGTACAACACTTCAGTTGCATTCATTCAAAGTTTCAAACTCATACTTATATAATATCACAACAACAACAATAATAATACCAAGCAATTGACAAAGCATGCACACAATAATGAAATCAGCAGGAGAAGAGGTTGATTGATAGATTGATAGATTGATTGATTAGAATTTAGAGGAGGCTCTTGCCAGGGGTAGTACCGGCTTTCATGTCGTAGCCGAGATGGAGTGCAGTCTGGTCCTGACCATGCGAGTACATGTGCTGCGATCCTGCAGGACCCAGCATGTCGACCTGGTAGTATCCTCTGGAATGGAATGCCGGGAGCGCGTCCAGCTGCTCCGGACCCACCGGGACCATCCCGCATTGTTGGGTCTGCTGTAACTGAAAGGAAGATGATTTTGAAATTTGAATACTCAAAAGATATGCAACACAGTTACAAATTGAGCTTGAACTATATATATCTACAAATGAGGATAATTAATTATATAGTCTATATATTGGAATTTATATATATTGAGGTATATAAGTGTCAATTTTTACTGAATACGTGTACCTCCTCTTAACACATTTCACTGGGATAAATTAAAATATTTTCGTGAGTCAAGTTATTTTCTTAAAATGTCATGGAATCTGTAAGAACTCAAGAGATATATGGTAAAAAAATTTAATTATATATATATAAATGTATAGGTTTGGAAAGAAGACTTTAATTAAATTCATTACCTTAAGTCTCAACTTCATGTTATCTTCCTCTTCCTTTTTAATCTAATTTATGAATCAATACAAAATAAAAAAAAAATGGAATTAGTTAAGTTAAAAGAGAACTAATCAAATGGGAATGACTGTTAGAACTTATTAATTTGTAAATAAAACATATGAAAAAGTTACCCTTTTAGAATATTCGCCAATTTGATCCATTATACACTCGTACTGTTAAAAATAAAATATATAAATCAGGCAAATTTCAGTATAATTGTAATTTAATCATAAGAACTGCATGTGATTTGTTTCTAACTGCAACTCTTACAATGAAGTTCTTACAAGTATGTTATTTTCTTTTAGCAGCTACGTTTTTTAGTAACTGTGATCTATATGTATGTTAATCAAAATTAAAACAAGGAAATTAATACTTCAACATTTGTATGTTAAAGAAGGCTTCCAATCAATATATGAAATTAAATATCGAAATCTTAGTAAATACAAGAACCTTCTTATTGCGAACACGGGAAGCGGCTCTCTCGAGTTTGGTTTCGAGATTCTTCAACTCCTTGGGCGACAGGTTCCCCAGAGATTCACCCTTGTAGTGACTGCATTTTCACAATTTATAGCATATATGCAGATTGTTATTTATCAATGAAAGAAAATTCCTCATTTTATGGTATTGCATTCAAAAAGCCATGCAGTAGCATGATGAATTTATATATGTTTATTACCTGTTTCTTATCTGAAGGGCCTGTATCTCATGGCTCAGCTTTGCAATTTCTTGCTTGTAGTATTGCTGAAACATAAAGAGGAAATAAATGAACTAAATATATAGGTCTTCTCAAATATTGATCATGAATTATGAATAGATATACTCATGATTAAATAATTTTTTTGATTGAGAAGGAAATAATTAAGCCCCTACTTAACTTCCACTAGAAAAACATGTTTATATATTCATAAGGAATTGTACAATACTACAAAACTGTTTCATGTTACTCAGAATGTTGATTTTATACCTTTTTATCAACTTAGGAAGTTTTCTTCATGTTAGGGAGATAGATTTATGTAAAAACAGTTAATTAATGTACATGTATTTTATATATGTTGTCATATATATAGAAGCAGGTATTGCATACATAAATCATTTTAATGTTCTAAGTAATTATGAAGCTTATGACTTAAATTATTTTCTGAAAATCTGAACAATGTTATTACCGGACTGTTGACCTCAACAGCTGTTGTGGAGCCTGAATTGGAGTGTGACTTCTTGTACCTCTCTATGATTTGTCTTATGCTAGTGCTTCAACAAAAACACACACAAAGAAAAAAAAAATAAAAATCATATAAGCAGAAGGGTCTTAATTAATTATATATGGTTAGTAATATTAGCCACCATTTTAAATGAATGGAGCTGACAAATTTCAAATTAATGAAAAACAAGTATTACTGCAATATTGTCCACTTCTATATTCTAATTAATTTATTAACCAAAATATATTGGCAAAAATCCAAATTAGCACAGATATATATATAGCATGCAATTTTAGGATTCATTAGCAGCATATATATTTGAATTGTATATATATATATATATATATATATATTCCAAAGAACCAAACATACTGCAAAACCGATATTATTTATTTAGGATTTACTAGGTAGTAACAAGATCAAATAAAGCATAATGGATCTATCTAGAATTTGTACAGACTACAGACTGTCGGAAATATTGCACTAACATGCCAACAGCGATTAAATGGGATCTCTAAGAAAAATAGGAAAGCTAACACAAAAATAGTAAATGTGACTTCAGTGTCTTAACATATCTATCTACCTAGGATTTTAGAAGCTCCTTTTGATTCTCTCTTTGTGTCAAGTTAATTAGAGATATTTAGGGCAAGCAGAAATCTTTGAAACTTTTTTTTTTTAAAACCATTAGGCTATATACTGAGAATGGTCAGTAAAAGGATTATCTCTAATTAAATAAATATATGTAGTATGAATGTATGATCATGATAACATGATATTGAATAAATAATTAAATATGTCTAATTCAATAGTGTTTTTTTTTTAACATGGGCTGGTAATGCTCATGAAGAAAGGACATTTACATATATTAGTTAAAGTCTGTCTTCTTCTCATTAAGGAAAAATACGAATATATCAATATGAGTAAATATACTGTGAGTTTAAGCTCACATAGCATTTCCGTGAACGCATCTCCTATACAATATTAATAAAATTATTAATGTTTTATATATCACTTCTAAAAAGTTTCAAATAAATACTCAAGAACTTTTAAAAATGAAATTTTTTTTTTTTGTATCCTGTAAGATTTTGACATAAAGAACTTATTGAGCCATATAAATTGAAATTTGAAAGTGATTTGATATGTTTCTGGAGGTGCGCTCACGATATCTTTACTCTAGTAATATATATTCAAGTTATTAATTGATGTTTATCAAATCAGCAGTTCTCTCTGATTTCCAAATATCATCATTGCAATGGATGCAAGAAGACTACCTCGGGGAAAGAATTTTATCTTGCAACTACAACATGAGAAAGGATCAAAAAGAAACACTGAAGAAAGTACCTAAAATTTTCTTTTCCATGAAAGAAACCTCTGTAACTATTTAACTATCTATCATATTCATACCAATTAATCCATATATATAGTATATTCTGAATTTCTGACTGAATAATGGACTCTTTTTTACTGTTAATAAATGTTCCAACAAGATTCCATGTCAGGATTTTGCTTAGGGGAGAGATGTGGGAGGTGATGTCATGCAAAGAGTTGCACCAAAATGGCATCTGAGAACTCGTTCTGATGTTTTCCCCATTTCATGCTAAGAAAATGTAATTTCCAATATATATATGCTTTCTTTCAGTTTCAGCTAGCTTACCTCCCATATATCTGGCCTCAGATTATGATCAATATATATATAATTATATATACACATTTTGTGTGTCTACAGGATGATACACCGTTAGTCACCAAAAGCAGTCCTTTGGATGAGAACATTTGGAAAAATAACACAAGAAAGCATGTATATTTCTTTCACAACTAGAGAAGTTCAATGTGGCAGGCACGGCTTGAGTCCTTAAATTTGCACAAATCTTACTAAAAGTTCAACAGTACTAATAATGTGACCATGCATATGAAAGAATAGGAAAACAAAAACTTTAAGGATGATGATCTGAGTAACTTTCTGGAAAAGAAATGCACACATCAAAGCACAGACAAGAGAATAATCCAAAGAGATGCAGATGAATTCATTTTCTTACTTTCTTAAATTGTCAAAATAGATATGTTGTTATGTATTTGTAAAATGAACCAAGAAATTTGGCTACAACTAACTCCTTTGTATAATTTAATAGCTAGTAAAAATTACTATTATAAAAAATTCTATGATTTGGGAGCTTGATATATACCTATGCATGCATGTTTTTTTTACAATACGAAAGAATGGGGAAATGAGATTAATTTATCATAAATGCTATACAAACTTCATTGTAATTTGGAAAAAGCACCTTTTGTAAATAAATAATAAATAATTATGTTTTGAAAGTAGAGAACGTTTAATCAAAACAGAAAATTGAGCTTTGTATATGTTGAAGTCACTTTTTTTTATCTTCCATGCATTGGTCTGTTGTTCATCTTAATTACTTCAAATAATACACATATATTCAACATAAAATCCACCATTAAAGATATTCATTAATTGTAAAAAATTAATTAATTAATATATTGAACAAAAGAATAAAATAAGATAAACTAGAAGCACAATTTCTTTATCAAATTTGCTCTCGTAATATGTATGCAAAACTCAACATCTACGAATTAAATAACCATTTTTGGAACTTCATTTATTACAGTATTTAAGATCTGTTTCAAAAAAGCGAGGAACAAAATTTTTTTTCAGTTAAAAATAAGGAAATCTGAGAGCTACGATATTCATTTGATTACATTTTTTTATTTAACTTATGTCTCCTAGCTTGCTCCATGTAAAATTAATGGCCATTCACAATTAGGGATCTATATGAAGTTGTATTTAATTAATTGAAGAACAATTCAGTCTCATTTACCTTAGGGAAATCAGTGCATATATATGAAGAGAACTAGATCAACAGTGCACATATGTAGATCAAATGCATAAATACTAAAGACTCATATAAATGAGGATCAGTAGTAATTTTATCAAAACAAGAAATTGCCAAAATTGTTTCTAATTATTGCAAGTTCAAGTCAAAAAGTTCAAATCAGCACAACAGTTAATTTCTAATTAATTAACTGTCAAACAATTTTGGCATAAAATAACATAGACTAATATCAAGTAGTGTTCTTTTTACTTGTTATTCGAGTATTCGTAGAGGCGGCCACGATTCGAGAAGATGATCAGTGCTACCTCTGCATCACACAGCACCGACAGCTCGTACGCCTTCTTCAGTAATCCATTGCGCCTCTTGCAAAAAGTGACTTGGCGGTTCGTGTTGTTTTCGATTCGCTTAATCTCGATCTTTCCCCTTCCCATCTGAATATTTCGATCCAGTCCTAAAAACATCAGCAAGAAAATCAGTGTGGAAATTAAATAAATTAGAAAATTTTACATTAATTGTAATTTTGTTTTCATACTTAATGACATTAATTGTCATTTGCCCTAGATTGTATATATTTCGATAGATGATCGATGAGGAATATAGATTCAAGGACAGCATGAGTGTACTAAGTTTATTAAATATTAATCGTGAAGAATACTGTATTAAGGAAGGATAACAAGAATATACAAATTAAGAACTAAAGAACAGACAGTTGATGCTCTATATACAAATTCTGCTATCAGTACAGTATTTCCTTGGAAAAATTAATAATCTTGCGAGGTCTAGGTATGATAAACATGGTATTAAAATCTAGAAAACACAACAATATTAATTTTAGAGACAAATTTTTTTTTAAAAAAAGGTAGCTTCAAGAAAAATTGTTAATACTAAAGAAAAATCATAGGTTCTTTCTTCTTCTTTTAAATTAACAGGAGTATTTACCGTCTATTTAAGCGATATATATAAAAAATAATAATATGCAACCCTACTTCTTGCGAAAAGAAACTTTTGAGTTTTTGAGAAAACAACAAAGATAAACCAAGAGAAGAGGCCAGAGACTCAAATTTGTTTTGTGTTTGTTATTCAGGGAGTTCATCAGAGGTCGTTTATGAAATCGGAAATCGGTTCAACTGAATGAAATATTTCAAAAAAGAACCTCAAAATTAACAAGAACCTTAAGAAAGAAAGAAATAGGAAAAAGAAAAAAAGACCAAAAATTTCACACATTCAAGGAAGAAGAAAATCAGATCTAGATCAATTCTAAGTTTCTTCAACAAATACGAACAAATGATCGAACACTCAACAAAGAAGCTGAAAAGAGGGATCATCAGTATATAGCTGTTCTCAAGAAATAGCTAGATCGATCATGACACACATATTTTAGTACACTGTGAGAGATCTAGAGATCAGCTGATCGATCTGTTATATATATTTTTCTGAAAATATATAAAAGCGGCTAAAATTGGGAAGCAATCGATCGGTAACAACTAACAACAAAATCTAGTGAAAACAAACCACTATACACAATTAATATATATGCATATATATATATGGACATCTAATTACAGGCAGATCTATTTTGGGCAGGCACTCTGGGAGAGAAGAGAAAATTACACTCGGAAAAAGAAAGGAAGAACTGGGGCATCTGCATAGCTAGAAATGTAAAACATCAAAATATACATCAGTACTTTGCTACTATTACTAATTACTAATTACCTTTGATTTGTGAGCTCAGCAGAGGGAGAGGGAGTGGGAGAGGGAGAGGGAGAGATGGGAAGAAATAGGCACTGCATGGAGTATGCTTCGGCGAGTGTTAGGTTTCCTTATGAAGAAGTCTGGCGGTGTGCTATCCCTGCGGTACGTCTAGCTAGGTTAACATTATATAAGACGGGTAGGGGTGGCAATGGAACGGAACGGAATGGAAATGGCGTGTTCCGTTTCCGTTCTGTTATAACGGACGGAATCAAAATCTATTATGTTGAATGTTCCGTTATAACGGAACAGAACGGAACAACGGAAATACATGGGAAATACGTAGAAAATACGTGTTTAGGGCGGAACGGAACGGAAATGGCGTATTCCGTTTCCGTTCCGTTATAACGGACGGAACCAAAATTTTCTTCCGTTTCCGTTCCGTTATAACGGACGGAACCAAAATCTGTTCTGTTTTCATTCTGTTATAACGGAACGGAACGGAACAACGGAAAATTCCGTTCCATTGCCACCCCTAAAGACGGGACGATTGATTATGGTACGTTCGCTCTCGCATTTTGTACAGTGTACGTATTTAGAGTGCTCATCCTCTTTGGTGCTGCATTGTGTAGCGTTGGATCATCTCGAGATTCGAGCTAGCGCAGACCCCGAGATGATCTAACGGTTCACATCCTGCATGCGCTCCACAATGGATTGCTAGCTACAGAGGATATGGAATCACGTATTTGTGTATATATTAGTAGAGTAATATACCTAGCGTTTCAGAGGTTACATTTTGGGATGTACTTGTTACATTTCGGAGTGTATATGTTACATACTTACATTTTATACACATCTATGAATGTATGAACGGTTTTTCAATAGATGCAGGATGTTTCTCATATTAGTATGTATACATTTTTGTGATTCCGTATAAATGTTTCTATTTGATAGATAGATTGATACAGGGTAGCTAGGGACCATCAGAAACTAAGAGAGAGGCGCCGAATCATATAATGACACGCTGAAAAAAAAGCATGGAATATAATATTTTTGACGCATTATTTCATCTTTGTACAAATTTATTAAGTTCATCTTTTTCTGTGGTAATTAATTAATTAATTAATTGGAGCTCACATTCGCCTGCAGGTTTCAACAAAAAATATATATGAGCATGGATTAATTCAAAGTTCAAAGCTTTTTACAATTCCAAATTAACACGAGTGAATATATTTATCAAATAGCTGTATTTTCTTCTGATTTATTTTCTTAGTGTTTGATCCATGCATGCCCCATCTTATTCTCATATATATATATGGGAGAGAAATTGATGATATTACAACTATCGGAATGAGGCGTATTAATCAACCTTTTTTTTTTTTTTTTTTGATGTTGGGGGTATGTATATCTGGTAGCATCCATTCTTTTGGTGATATATATAGATCCACCCATATATTGTATTTTAATATTAGTAAATACATTGTTCCAATAATTAATAAATATTTTTTCAGTTAACAGATATACAATTGTGTCAAGCACATGTGTATATATGGGTTTGAGTAGAATGATGGAAAACAAATAAAAGGTGTACCATACATGCATGTTCATTTCTCTACTAATTAATAAGTGCACGCTTTAAAATATGAACAAAATTAACAGAGATATTAGGTTTTGATCCTTATTTTTGCTAAAACTATATATGTATGTATGTATGTATGTATGTATGTATGATGAAAAGCCTCAAGACTTGAGCTACGTTTGAAGCAACGCATGCATATATAAAAAGAGAATGGCACCACAGGAGAAGTATCATTTTTAGCTAGCAAGATATATATATATATGTATATAAATCTAAGGATTAATTAATAATCTGTTTAAGAAAGGACAAATTAAGTGAGATCAAGGCAAGGTAAAAAGTATGTATAGAGGAAATGCATAGAATTAACAAAAATAACATAATTATGGAAAAATCTATATATAAAAGAATACTACCCACAGATGAGTTATGTTACGGTGAGTTGCGGTTCACGAGCTGCTTCATGAGTCAAGATCCAAAACCATATCAAATCACCTCCAAATTTCGATTTATATGGCTCAATAAATTTTTCATATCAAAATCTTATAGCACGCAAAAAAATTTTATTTTTGGAGATTTTTAAGTATTTGTTTTAGATTTTTTAAAATGATACATAAAACATTAATTATTTTATTAATATTGTATAGTCACTTTTAAAAATCTCAAACAAATACTTAGAAATCTCCAAAAATGAAAATTTTTTGCATGCTATAAGATTTTGATATGAAGAATTTATTAGGCCATATAAATTGAAATTTGGAGGTGATTTAATATGTTTTTGGATCCTGACTCATGAAGTAGCCCGTGAGTCGCGACTCACCGTAGCATAACTCACCTACATATATATATATATATATAATATAATTTTGTCCCATCTTAATTGATTATATATATATATAGTGTAGCATCGATGTGTCACACAATTGTACTTCTCTAAATCTTTGGCAACCAAATTAAACTTTGATTAGTGATCGAATGTACGTGGAAGTTAATATATTCAGATGCGTTTTGAATGGTGCGGCAGAGTAAATTAATGATGTGATGTATTTGTTTTTTCCAATTTGGGGTTAATTTACTTGCTAAGATCTTAGAAATGAAAAAGGGAAACAACCATTCAGTATAGAAGCTTTTACATGACCTACGTATGTTCCTGTGGTGGCAATATTGAAATATATATCCTACACGGATATATAAACTTCTGGTAGACCACAACTTGATATATATTATTGTCATGCTCAGCAGCCGTATGCATGCATGTAGACCAGATTGAAGCAATTCAACTTTAGAACAGATTAAAAAGTATGTCTGATCCTTCTGAATTGTTTCTACATGCATGTAGTTCTATATATAATATTTTCATATATAGAGAACTTCAAAAGGAGAGAGGCAGGCAAGGAATGGTTTTAAGTCAATTGTAAGTTCTGTACATTTTACTCTACGTTCTGCTCCAGGCTACAGAGAACCTCATGAAGAGGTGTCTGTTCAAGTCCCTGTTAATTAAGTGTTAACTGTTAAGACAACAGACAACATCTTTTGCTAATTTTATTTCAGAGTGATGATTAAATCACTTTTATATATGTACCTCATTTGCACTAAATTTTAGATATGAATACTTTTCGAAAGTACATTATAAATTTCAAATCAAAATGTTGTATTTCTGAAAGTACTTATACTTAATTAATACTGGATGTAAACAAATTAAAGTGCAGAATTCGACTAAAAGAAACTAATTAATGCCACCAAATTAAGAAGACAGTACGTATATTTGTAGGAACCGAATTTTGTCCAAAACTATTTAAACGGTGACCCGTCAAAAAGATTTGCAGAGCTGTACGATTTAATTTATATATATATTTATCAACAACGATAGCTAGCGTATGGTCCCATCACTCTTAATATAACCAGCATATATATTATGTATTTGTTTATTGTTCCTATTTTTAACACCTAGATGACCAAATTACAGCTGATCAATTATCAACAATATACATCATACGGCTCTCTGTATTTTTAGACGGGTCGTTGTCCAAATAGCTTTTGACAAAATTCGATTACATATTTATATTCAACCCCTTACTATAATGTTATTTTTGAGTCAAGCTCTACAACAAAAATACTGTCCAAGTCCAATATATACGTTTCTGACATACACATAAAGCAGTTTCACAAGCTATACATACAATACAAGCCTTTATAATTTGTAGCTAGGGAGACATTTGCCATTGATAGGCCAAAACCAAATATCCATCCTAGCCCCTCTGTGGGACTCTGTAGCCTTTTTCCATATTCGGAAGGTTGAAAGCTTGGCCGATGGATGGATGGATAGATGGATGGATTTGAGAAAATGACCCGACAAGGCTTTGTACATTGGAACGGTAGAAATCCCATATTTAATCTCACTGTAGTGCAGTGGCCGGACGCGCTTTAATTAATTAGGGTTCGTGATATATGATATAGAAATACGTAGAGTCCATCTCTATAAAGTAAGTCACCTATCTATTTTTTTTACAGTCTGATATATCCATGTACACTTATGTGTTTAGTACAGTTGAATAAATGTTTACTAGAAATCATAATGTATAGATGTATACGCATGTGCTTAGTACAGTTACATAAATGCTTACTAGAAACCATAATGTATTTGTTCAATGGAAAATTATATATATTAATCGGAAAGATATAAATGTTCAATGAAAAATGATATTTGTTCATTGAAAATATGGTGGACAGACGGATAAGTAAAAGAGTGAGGCTATAGTACTATTAATAGTACAAAGTGGCCCATAATATGGCTCCATATTATCATTTTTAAATTTCAATTGATCGATCCAAATCGCTCAATGTGATCTCCATATATAAATGTCATTGTAGACCAAATTTTATAATTTTTAATGCCTTTTTATTAATTTTTAGATAATTAGAAAATGACTTAATGTAAACATTATAGAACATTAAAAAATGTTGTTTTTTTAAATATCAAAATATATAGTTAAAAATTTTAAAAATATATATAAAATTTGGTCTAGAATTATATTAACATATGGAAATCACATTGAGCAGTTTGGGTCAATAGTACAGACCATTTTGTATTATCAATAGTACCCTAGTCTCACTCTTAAGTAAAAAGATTAGAGGCTTGCTACCATTCTGTATGATATATCTCACAGAATATCTAATTAAATCGATGGTTTTTTTTTTTATTTTCTGGCAGAAAAGAATGCAACTTTTTGTTACTTTTGTGTTGCACCTGATACTGATGCATATATTTACTTTGGAACTCGTAGAAGGTTTGTGTCACAGTTCAAAGTGTGAGTTCGTACGTCCTTGCTTCCAGCCTTTTCGTTGTTTTTCCGGGTAGCATGTGATCTTGCCATAAATATATCCCCCCCACAAAAAAAAAAAAAAAAATCTTGGCATAGATAGATAGATATATACTACTGGGATCAAATAACCACAACTATTGGTACTCCATCGGTACCCACAAAATTAAATCTCAAATAATTATATTTTTAATGGTTAAATAACAAAACTAATTGATGTAATGTTTTATATATATCATATTTTATGTGTACTAAAAAAATTATATAATTTTGAGTTTATTTACATGTGAATTAAGCATTAACAAAAATCAACGGTTCAAATTTTATGATTTTTTCTTCTCTCTTGATGGCTATCGAAACAATATTAAATTTTCATCATTTTATATATATATATATATGTTATTGAGATGATTTAGAATACATCTAACAGTTTAGATTTATTAATTTATGCATAAATAATGATGTGGTTATTAAGGATACCAAATTTTGTGGTTATTGGATCTCTTCTCTATACTAATTTTGATTATTTTTGTTTTTAAATACTTTCATTTACTTTTTTAACTTTCATATATTAATCATTATATTGGATCCGTACGTATCGCCATGGTTAATTAAAGCATAGTAGCTTGCTTTCAAAGTACACACACTGCCACTTATAGTCCTAAATATATATATATATATATATTCTGAAATGATTCTTATCTTGCATAATTTTAAACTAATTTATCATATAACATATCGAATTATTCGTGCTTGAGTATGTTACTAATTACTTTTTTTTTTTTTAAAGAAAGTGGAATACTCTACCAGTTTTACTGAAACTTTTTATTTTGTGTCCATAGAGGATTGAACCCATGACCTTTTGGAAGTCATCATAGTTAACTACCACTTGAGCATGTTACTAACTAGTCACCAAATTAATTAACACAACAAAGAGGTCTGACATGGATGTTCACTGAGAATTCTGCGAACTGTGAACGTTATATATTTTACAGTTAGTATATAACTATGAGTTAGACTATTATACTAACGTTAACATTTTAGACTGAAATGTTAAAGACTCAAAATTTATGTTATCGTGTTCGAAATTTTTATTTATGGTGCTCAATAAATTCTTTATATGAAAATATTTGGAAATACAAAAATTTTTCATTTTTAGAGTTTTGTAAGTATTTGTTTTGCATTTTTGAAAATAGCATGTACAAACATCAATATTTTATTAATATTTATGAGCATTTTTATAAAATGTAAAATAAATACTTAGAAAACTCTAAAAATAAAATTTTTTTATCCCCCAATATTTTTATATAAAGAATTTATTGAGCACCATAAATCATGATTTCGAATACGATAACATAAATTTTGAGCCGTTAGCTAACGTTAATATAATAGTCTAACTCATATAACTATATATATGATCTAACACCCCTTGAGCTTTCCTCACTCTCCAGTTTTGGACCACAACATAATCAATTAATTAGCTTTCCTCATTTTCCTTGTGTCTTAATTAATTAATTAAATATCGCATATGATATTTCATGTATATATTGGATAATATATAGGGTCCATTACTAAACTGAGGCGAATCGTATTGAAATTTCATGCTGGAAAGCATTTACAGAATTTGGTAATTAAGAGGGTCTGTACTCGACGCCAAACAAAAATTTGTTCTGTAACAGTTAATGTATGAGGAATATTATCAGGGTGGTCATGGTACATGTAACTTATTTGTTTGTAAAATTAATTCATGTAAAACCTATTCTGTTAAAACCTAATGCTGGTATAATTATATTGAAGAGTGACGAAGACTCAAGTGCACCATATATATATTAGTTAAATATTTACATTTCAGTTTGAAATACTATTCGAAATACTAAAAGTTCAAATTATACTGTTCCAGTCCTGAAAATTTGATTTATGGTTCCCATTAAATTATCATATATAAATACTTCGGATACAAAAAAAAATTTTATTTTTGGACGTGACAAAGTATAGTTTGGACCGTTAGTATTTCAGAGTGAAATGCAAACGTTTTCATATCAGTCTAGCTCGTATATATATAATGAGGAGGGATCCATTGACAATGCTAAAGTTGACAATCTTGACAATTGGAATTTTCAAAAATTTGTAAAAATTCACAAAAACTCTTAAAAATGAAAAATAGTTTATGGATGTATCATTTAACTTATAGATTGATTATGTTTCCAATTATATTCAATTTAAGCGACATTTGATAGCTCTTCAAAGATCCGTTAATTTACAACCGTTGAAAAGTGCACAAAATTTTGATAAGCCATTAAACGATGTTCAAATTGATTGAAATTTGAAACACTATTAATCTATAAGTTAAATAATACATCCATAAACCATTTTTCATTTTTAAGAATTTTTGTGATTTTTTACAAATTTTTGAAAATTCTAATTGTCAAGATTGTCAACTTTAGCATTGTCAATGGATCCCTCCTCATATATAATAAGTTAATGTATACATTCATGTGGATGCAGGACTGACTCAAATAACTTGTCAAAAACACAGTTAAAAAAATTCTTCTGATAGTTTCTGAACTAGTTGAGTCCCTTTAAGAAAGACTTAAATTGTGTCAATGATGGGGCACAATGTTTGGTGAGTAGTACATAAGAAAAAAATTTACCAATGATCTATTCAACTTCCCTTTTGTGCCACTACCATTCTTCCACTTTAATTATCTAGTAGCTTTGTTTGCATGGACAAGCAAAGCAAACCCATCAAATACATATTCCACCTTGCACCATCATCCTTTTTTCACTTTTGTGGCTTTACCCATACCATGCCTTAAATTGGTGACAGTGAGCTGATTCCCAGAAGAGGAAACAGATAAAACAGATGCCAGTGAGAAATCTCATGTTGGTGATCCACAAATCATGCAAGCCAGATTTTAATACCTAGACCCTACTTGTATTTATTCCCTAATGTTGACATCCTCTTTGCCACCTTTGAAAGAAAGATAGAAGAAAGCATTGTGATCACTTGGTAAGATCAATCAGTGTTTGCTATAGGTTTTTGGTATGTTTGTGTGGGGCATTCTTCCATGTGTACATGCTATAATTTAGTCTGTTTGAAAGGTGCATCCACCAAACTCTAACATCTACCAATTTAACTTGCAGTTAACATAGGATGTTTACTTTTTACAGTCTGAACAAGGCAACCCTGCCTTGTTATATTCACCCAAAGCAAACTATGTTAAAAATAACTGCGTTGTTCTTGTTTATATCCCTGGCTGGCTTTCAATGCAGAATCCGGACAGAGTCGCTGTGTGGTACTTATCAAGCAATTGCATTGAAGCCAAAACTTCCCGGGTAGGTTCAGTTACATGATTCTCAGGACAAACCAAATATGATGGATGTGTTTTACCGGTACCAACTGTAACAAATTTAGAACAAGATGGAAAGACATCTTTGAGGTTCTTTGCCTTGGATTTTGTTCTCTAACAGTAGAAGGCCGAAATTTGGTCCTATAAAGTTGTCGCATTTGCCAATGGATATTGAACAAGAAAGTGTACATGAACAAAAGGCGGCAAAATTCTAAGACCAACTGATTGGTCGAAGAGTTTACAATAATGTTCAATTTGAACAAACCATTTGCACATCATCTACAATTTAAAAAAAATAAATAAACAAATTGACTTGCCAAAAGTATTATGCACAGCAAAACAAAATTGACATTATGGATTCTGGCATGCTATGTTGTGAAGTACCTGGCAGTTACCAAGTCGATGTTCTTTACCGCATATACAAGCTGCAGCAGCCCCATCTACAACACCTTTGTTTTGTTAATTCAATGATCATCACACTCCCCAAATGAACAATTTAATGTACAAAAATATGAAAGAATTGGAAGAAAAAACAAGGAGATACATGAAATGAATTTACGGTAGTGATGGAGACGGATCAATCCATTTGTACAGAAAAAATGATTAACTAAATAATCTGGAATTATATCCCTGCCTACAATAATATTTTTCATTCTATGACAATATCTTTAAGCTACACATAGCAATAAAACAAAAACTCCAAGCTGAGCATGCGAAGTTTTATAGGTCAAAATAGAACCATATCTCAAGAACCAGGGATTTTTTGCCAATACACCAATGCCTGCAGTTAATGTTGGTGATCAATAGGTTAATATAGGTAACAGAAAGAACAACAAGAAGATACTTGAATGTCCACTATTATCCCAATTCAATCCCTTGATAAGAGATGCTCCTCGCACCTGTTAACAAATCTTAGTATAGATCAAACACAGATGTGTTTCAGTTGTATGCATATCCAAAAATGAGGAAAAAGATATTGGTAATATACAGCCAGAAACATCATATAAGTAATGAACCAGTACCTGATGGACCCACAACCAAAATTGAACTAGACAACCATTACACTGTGCAAGCAGATACAATTAAGGACCTAAACAATATCAGGGGAAAATTTACTGGGTAAATAACAACACTATTATAATGACCTAAAAAATGCTGCATGGTACTTATAGAAAGACTGGTACCCAAAAAAAAATGACTCCTTTCCAGAATAATACCTACAGGTAAAACTTCAGTTGGGGTTTATCAGTCACGCAATCCCAGTTCAACCTCTAGTTCATCATCCTCTTCAAAGAGCTTTAGAAGACGTGCATGCTGTTCTTCTCTCTTCTTCTTCTGCCAGTACTTGAATAGGAGAAAACCGACAGCTGAGAGACTGCCTATCGCCAGTAGAACAATAAGAACTGTCTGACCTGTCTTTCCTTTTGATTTGGACGGTGTTTCTGTCCTCGTACCATTTTTGGGTGTTAATGAATCATCGCCTAGACCTAAAATAAAACCAACAAGCTGAATAGGTAAGATATTAATATACAGTATTGCTATCAATAAGATAACAAATGGCATTTCAGCTGTCAATATATCAAGGATAACCATATTGCTCATGTACATACAGAACTATGTTACTACCAGCAGTGGCACCAAGATGTTATTTACCAGCATGGCAACTACTCTACTGATGCTGCACTAATGCAATTAAGCATCATAACATGAACAAACAAAATAAGTTCATTACATGACAATCATTAGAATCAGACAAACAGAACATAAGATTGATACATCCAGAGTAGACCATAGCAATCTGATATTCATCCCCCAACCAGAAATGATTGGCTCGATAATTCCGGGTATATATCAGACTAAACTGATAGATATTTGATGACTATAAACAAGTTATTTCTATGCATAATGGACAGAAGATATTGCACATCTATGCAAATCTGTGTATTTTTTTCACAGGCACAGCTCTCACCAATTTCTCTACAGTGTATGAACAAATCAGTACCTAACAACTACTACCAGTTCATCATGCCAGTACCTACTGCTACCAGATCCACGCCATGGTTCCCTAACAATTCCCTAATTTAGCCGGTAACTGACGCCTAATTCAGAAAAAAATTGCAATTACTTGGCGTAGGAACCTAACAACCAAATCTAAACCTTCATACATGCAGATAGTACTCAGATCTACGATTTAAGAACCGTTTCCACCCGAAACCACTTCGATTCTTGTACAAACCCTAATCCCAAACCAGCACGAAATACAGAACAACAATTGACGCAAACAAAGAGATACAGAAACTGTGATTGAGACTAACCGGAGATGAATTGGAGAAAGATCGATGCGGCTAAGAGGAGGAAACCAGCCGATCTGCCCCGGATTCCGTACCGTATCATCTCTCGTTAGGTTCCTCTTCTTTTCCTTTTTCTTTTTTTCCCTTCTTTTTATCTTTCGAGTTTCTCTCCTTTTTCTTCTATTTTGCTTTGCTTTTGTTTTCTCGTCGGTGCCTAATTTAATTATTCGAGTTATCTGCCTACCTTCCTTGCTGCTTTTAGGAATGTGAATTGTTTTTTGAGGTTCAGTCGTGTGTTATTGTCTCACTGACCACTTGTGGTTCGGCTGTCCTCCTTCGATTTTTTTTTTTTTTGTCTATATCTAAAATAAAAAGAAATTTTAAGGGTATGCATGCTTTAATACAAATTACAGGACTATGCCTATTTTTCAAACGCCGGCGATCAAGCGGTCACATTAAACGCCGGTGTTTAGAGATTGATGTAATCCCGGACTTGGTAATTTTGTATGAAAATCATGTTTCGAACGCCGGAGTTCGAACTCCGGCGTTCGAAGCATGATTTTCGCAAAAAATTTCAAGTTCGGGATTATATTAATCTTTGAACGCTAGCGTTTTCGGTGACTTTTCGAATTCCGGCGTTTGAAAAGTAGGCATAGTCCTGTAATTTGTATTGAAGCAGGCATACCTTTAATATTTCTTTTTATTTTAGGCATAGACAAAAAAAAAATTCGTCCTTCTGGGGAATAATTTCTAGCACTATACTGAAAAGAATAAAATTAGCACTTATAAGCACAGATTTAATTTAATTTAATTAATATTACATATGGCCTTGACAAGCAAATGGCCTAGTAGCTCAAGTGGCAGCTTATTAGGATGATGGTCATTGGTTCAATCCTCCATGAGCACAAAATAGTAAAATCACCTAAAAAGAAATGGAAGGGAATGGAAAATATACACTTAAATCTAAAAAAAAACATATGGCCTTTGACAAGAAGCCTTAATTCACCAATATTTAATATTTTATAATCTAGGTGCAACTAAAATATTCATATTGGAAGTTATTAAATTTGTAGGATGAAGTTATAAATTGATGCAATGCAACATTTTCTAAAACTTTCTGGGATGGAGTTATAAATTTTCCTAAAAAAATTCATATAAGAAAGTAGTCACGTTCGTTTTAAATTTTGAAACCCCATTTGTAGTTTCTGTCAAGTTTTGTCGAAACTGCAATAGGAAACTAAGAAGTTGCTTTCAAACAAATTTAATTTAAAAATGTTGTGATGAATGGGCAGTGCAAGTACAGAGAGAAGACGTCATCATTTGCTGTCATGCTGAGAACTGCATTTTGACTGGATTCAAAGTAAATCGTCAAAGGAAAAACCTTGATTGTTTTGTTCAGACATCACATTTGACTTATTCAACAAAGCAAAGTTTAGTCATAATCTGCACTAAGAAGCATTTGTTTCTTATTCCGTGGGCGAAGGCTACAAAATTTTATTTAAGGGAAAATTGTCAAAATGCCATCCAAAACATGAGAGTTGTCAAAATGTCACTCCAAAAATTTGAGTTGCTAAATTGCCACTCCAAAAGTCATGTTCTTGCCAAATTGCCATTATACTATATTTAGAATTAAAAATTAAAAATTTTTTATGCTAAGACGAAAATACCCATCATGCTTTTCTGGATATCTAACCCAATCGATTCAAAACTTGGAACACACAATCATTAAATATTAGCACTTTTTAAATGACAGTTTGCCCCCGAATCATCCTAATATATGTGCTTGATGCTGGTTCTTAATTGTAACGTGGTACCATGGTGCCAGGATGCATCATGTGTGGGGACGATCATCTGGAGATCTATATACACCTAATTGTTTCATGTCCAGTAACAATCTTTTATCAGTAATCTCAGGAAGGGACCGGTCTCATTGTTTTGGTACACTGCTCAACATCCAAATTGTGTGCCAGCAAATAGCAACCAACAACAACAATCAAGTAAAATCCCCTCTGTTACCCACAATTTTCTCAATTCAGCAGCAGCAAGCTACAGAAATCTGTATCGGAAGGAGGCTCGGCTGTGCAGACGAGGAACTTGACTGGTTACTGCACGACATTGGGTGAGAGGTGGGGGTGACTTGGGTTGTGCTGGCACTTCCGAGCGGAGGAAGTGCGGGCCGAGTGAGAGAACAACCTGCTGTGGTTGAGTTGTGTGGAGAGGAAAAACTGAAGTGGAGCCATGGCTTAACTTTGGGGCAAAGTCAATAAGACCTGGGGCAACGAGAGAGGAGGAATGTAGGGATGGAAATGATACCAGGTCAGAAGAAAGGATGGGATGAATTGTATAAGGATAGCATTGGCAATACCAAAATACATTTATTATTACTTAATAGTTTGTAAGTTTTTTCATTTAAAAAAATATAAAAATATAGGTATAATGGCAATCTAGTAAGAATGTAAATTTTGGAGTGGCAATTTAGCAACTCAAATTTTTGGAGTGGCATTTTGACAACTCCCATGTTTTGAGATGGCATTTTGACAATTTTCCCTTTATTTAAAGGATAGAGATCCTTTCAAGGAGTCATGCAAAGGACCCAGAAAAAAATGTTCTAAATATACACTGGGAAATATGCGTTTAGAGGCCAACGAAACTTAATGAGGGTTCTTAATATGTTTAGAAAGATTAACCTACTAGAGAAGCTAAAAGCTAACATATGTTGGCTTAAGAAGGCTTAAAAGGTATTACCAGACGCCACAGTACATTATTTACAACATAAAGAAGAGAATTTAAAAAAAAAAAAAGAATCATGGCAGATGATGTTATAAATTACAAAATACCAAAAACTAACAAGAAAAGATATATACCATAATACAGAACAAAAAAACTCAATTCCCAAGCAATATGTAACATGAGTTCAATAGTTGATCAATCCAAAGGGGAATTTACACATGAAAAAATTAAAGTCTTGCAAATAGCATCAATGCATGTTTCTAATTTACAACAGAATCATCTCTATAGAAAGACGCCAAAGCGAATCATTTTTTACAAGTAAAACTGAAAATCATTTCATTTTCTGAAGCAGTGAAAAGATGAACGGAATACATTACCAGCTTGAATTAACACTACTAGATCACCTAACTTATCCTAGTAAAGCGGCAAAATTGCATCACCTCACTCTCTGTCGCCCATACCTGGGTCAGATTGTAATCGCTTGCGGATTTCTTCATGCAGCACATTCAAATATTCCTGTTATAATTTCAATTCATGAGAAGAAATTTATACAAACATGACAGAGGGGACGTAAATAATGATTGATATTTAGCATTTTGGAAAGGGAAAGGCTTTCCCAATCAATATTAGCGCAACAAAGAAAAGAAACAATGAAATGATGACTGCCATTTGCTCAGAACATAAAGAATGTTTTGTTCTACATTCATTTGCTCCACAACATGGAATCTTTATTGTAGTTCTTCTCAGCTCAATTTGAAACCATCATCATGTTCACTTGAACAAGTATAAATATTTGTTACGGAAAGGGAAGTGATACCAGCTCATGGTTTTTTAGGAATAATAACCTAGAGAGAGTCCTTTGACAGTTTCTGCCAAGATTCTCTAAAGTGGAGAGAGAGAGGTTACATTTGCAAGATCAGAGTTGGTGCTGAGGGCGTTAATTAGATTGGCAAAGTCACCATCTGCAGTCCGATGCAAGCCAGTACCCTCCATTACAGAAGTGAATATATTTGATGCCGAGTCTCGCCGTTCAATTCTTTCACGAGCTTGCTGAAGCGATGCCTTATCACACAAAAATGAAAAAAAAAAATCATATTAACATTTCAGCATAACCCAACAATAATAACACTGCAACTTCAATGTTAAGTTCCTATATTTGTGACACTATCTTTAGCCCAACGACGACGACAACGAAGCCTTTAGTCCCGAACATGTAGGGGTAGGTTAGAGATAAAACCCAACTAGAGCCAAGAACCAAAATAAATATATAGTACTAATAGTAACAGTAGTAAAACAACGATTTCACCAAGATTACCTACCTCCCTAGCCCCGTCGGTCTGAACAGATGGTGAAGGAGCTGGCATGCTAGGTGAGCTTCCACCCGTCGGTTGTCCAGCCCCTCCAAGCACACTCGATACAACAGGCATCATTTGCTGCACAATTCTTGAAAGATCGATTCCTCCACCAGCATTTTGCCCACTTTGACCCATAACACGTTGCCTATCTATCTGTTGTACCAGATCTCCAAAGATATTCTGCATGGTTGGATCCTGCGTGCACTGTTCCATCACGTGTCTAAGTTCACTTGGGGACCCCATACCACTCTGGCTTGCCATGTTAGTCATGAGATTGTTTATTGCAGGACTTTGGAGCAACTGAAATGAAAAATTAATCACATCAATACCAGTGAGTTCAGCAAAATAATGCTTGGTCCTAAATGAGAAAAAAAAGGAAACAATTCCAAAGGTCTAATTCAGAATCATAAATAAGCACAAGATCAAGCATTCAACATATGAATGAAGCCATCAGGTAGACAATAATTATTCCAGCAGAATGTTTTGTTAGCATGTTTAATTAATATCATCATTCCAATCTTCAAGCAAAAGTATAACAAAAAGTTTAGATATTGTGCAGAATTTACTTCTGCTGGTACAGTTGAGGGGAATCGATTGTGTAAAACTGGTAGCACATGATAAGATGACTGTTGTAAGACATAATTGCTTGCCTGAGAAAACATGCTGCCAAGGTCAGCTCTTTGGGGAGGAGCTTGCGACTGTGGTGCTGTTGACTGCATTTGGCTCGAGTTGGGCATTGAGCTGATTTGTGACAAGAGGGATTGGAAATCCAATTGTGGAGTCTGGTTTTCCATTGCAGCTGGCTGAGATGGTCCATCACGCATTGACTTAGATGCCTTGATCTTTTTCTAAAAACATCCAAACAGAGTAATATTATTTAGGAAATAGGAATAAATAACAAAAGGAGGCAAGTTAACCAAGAACAACAATTTCTTTAATCAGTGATGAATGATGATGTCCAAATTACAAGTTACAACAATTATGCTAGTGAACAAATTAGAACTAGCACCTTACTGTTCCACACACCACTAAATTAGGGCACAAAAAACTTCCTAATCCAAGGGACAAAAACCAAAAGGAAGACTAATTATATACCTTAGGCTGTAACCCTGCCAGACCTAAACCCAAAGGTGCAGGCGTACCGGTCTCACTTCCTTGACTAGACTTCGGGCTCTGCATTGTGTCAGATGATGTGCTGGCAGCAGTATTGTTGACAGAATCTGTCTTGTCAGTTGAATGCTCGTCCACCTGCAGTTCCATCTCAAAAAGATTAATAATGAGAACTTTTATGCTTTTTAACCAAGACTGTAAATAAACCTTAAACTTTTATCCAATAGTAGTTGCATCAGATTCATACATGTACAGCTGTACTAGCATAAAAATATCATGATCTAAGTAAAAAGGAAATCCAATTTATTTTAGAGGGGTGATTCTTAACCTTATTATCTGATCCCGATCTAACCAAGCTAGCATCTTGCCTGCTCAGAGACCGTGTTCTCATATTACCTACATCAGTAAGATTTTATCAAAAAATTTCAATTTAACAGATATACCAAAGCACACAGACACATAATATAATACATTTAAAAGAATTGAGGTACTTAAACCACAATTAAAAAAAAATTCTAGTAGTAGCAGTTCAACAAGGATCAAGACGACAATAGTACGTGTCTGGAACCAACATTCAAACACTTTTTAAAACTAAAATAGGACTGATTCCCACACGGAATATCAAGTTTTAGCCATATTAATACTAGCACAAAAAGACTGCACCAAAATCGGTTAAACTAATGCAACAACAGGTGAAACCAATACGAAGCATGACCAAGACCACGATAGTACATGTCTAGAACCAACAAGCATACACACTTCTGAACCGAAATAGAATCGATTGTCACACTAAACATTAAGCTTTAGCCATACATATTAATACAACAACAACAACAACCACCAAGCCTTTAGTCCCAAACAAGTTGAGGTAGGCTAGAAATGAAACCAAGTAGTGATAGAGGTGGCAAAAAAGATGATCTTAAAAATCATAGTATTCCGATAGTGAAAATAATAGTATAGTAAAATAATAATGATGATGATGATGATGATGACGACGATGATGATAATAATAGTAATAGTAATGAGAATGATACTACATAATAATGATGATGCTAAGAAAGATAAGATAAATAAATAAGGAAAGAACAATAATAATACTAATAAAGAAATACTAGTCATAATATAATAAAATAATAATAATGATAATGATAATGATAATAATAGTGATGAGAATGCTACTACATAATATAATACTTATATCAATGATAATGATGGTAAGAGAAATAAGTAAATAAAATAGAAATAATACAATAATAATAGTGAAATAGTAGTCATAGTAATAATAGTAGCCATACATATTAATATTGACACAAAATGATTAGGAGAATATAACCTGATACAGGCACTTGCTCTGAAGCACTGAGAGGGCTATCATCAGTTCCCGCAACATTCCCCTCAACACCAGTTGTGTTTGTAGTAGTTCCTTGGCCACTTACATTGACTTGACCTGGTACATTGACTTGGCCCGGTTGCAGACCAGATAAAACAGTACTAAGCTGAGCATTTATTTGCTGCACCAACGAAGAAATACCACCAGGACCAACTGACTGAAATGAGCTTTGTGCATTTTGACTCGACTGAGGAGCAGAAGTTCGTAATTGACCCGATAAACCACCTGATGTCGGTCCCCGGACTTGGACAGGATAGACTACACTAAGCAGATGACCTCCAGGCCCCACAGGCTGACGCACAATTCCTCCAGGTGCGAGACTACGGATTGGTTGTGGGTCACCTGCATTCCCTGTCAGTTTGATAGCAAAGTTGGTCAGTTTAAATATACTTTTGAGCATTAAAATACAACATGATAAATAGAATCATAGTAGGATAGAACAACCAAGCAGTTAAATGAAAGCAGTTGAATTGATGTAGTCTGAAATTTTGGCTGGTAATTAACATGAACCACACTCATAAGTGGTTCTAAAGATTATAAATTAATTAGCATGTTATTTGTGTGATAAAAACATTGCAATCCACAACAACAGTCAGATATCGAGATTAAGATTCTATAAAGCAAATCATGTCAATTTTAATACATTTTTTTTTTATATTAAATTTCACTGTACCATCTAAATTACATTGACACGTGCATTTACCTGAAGGGTGAGTTGGCATCGCATTGGGATCAACTGGAGTTTCACTAGCACTTGAGTTAGATGGTGAAACAGCAGTTCCAATAGTACCTGATGTCAGAGGAAAATATGAAGAGTAAATCAAAACCAATATGAAGTGATAAATTTAATTCAGGTTGACTTGGTTTTCTGTTGTCCAATTAACAGTTAGCATGATAGTGTACCAACACAATACTAGAAACCAAGTTCAATTCTTCTTCGTTTTGTATGTTAGAATTATATAAATGATCCTCACTGGTAAACGGTCCAACAACTCCGCCAATGATCTGACCACCACCAAGCAAGGAGCTTGTTTGAAGAGGGAAAGGCTAAAATAAAAGGAAGAAACAAAACATAGAAGGTCAGCATCTCTTAAGGGTGTGTATGCACATGCATGTATGTGAACAGGATCATACTAACCTGAACCATTATTGGATTGGGTCCGTTAGAATTCACGTAAACTGAAGGTCCAGAATTAACAACAGACTCCTCCTGCAGGCTCAAAAATATGAGAAAAGAAAATGATCATAACAAAGGCACAGTGCTTTGGTAATCTATTGCAGTTCACATCTCTGTAGCCTAAAGAGGCTGAATAAAATTCATAATTGCAAACAAGATGGAATAGCATACTGGGGAGGAACCCATGCGAAGTGTCATAGTGGTACGGCCAAGCTCTAAAAGCATTGCACCTAAGTGTTGCATCAAAACTCCTGCCTGAATTGCTTCACTCTGGATTGCTTGCCTGGCAGGTCCATCTGTGGATCCGGCATCTCTTTCCAAGTGTTGCACAAATTGCTGAAAGTAAAAGCTTTTATAGTTAGTTCATGATCAATTTCTTTCGTGCTTGTTCACAGGATTCACAGGATAGTAATCCTGGTTTCAGTTCCTGGCAACTTTCACATTGTGTAGTGCGACTTATGGTCCCATATAATACCCCCCCCCCCCCCCCCCCCTGAAAATTTGAGGCTGCTTTTGATTAGTTGCAGGAATAAAATTGTGGGTAACATTGAGTTTAGTAAGGATGAGAGCACTGTAAAGAATGTGTACAGCCATCACAAGGTCTATCCACTCTTGAGTTTTACTTGCCTATTACAAAATAAGTCAAGAAATTTTACAATTTTTATTTTATGGCACTCGTCAAAGTTCTCATATAAGCCTTACTTTTATTTTTTGTTAAATCTTAATCTAAAGTTAGTATAAGTTTGAATCTTCTATATCTAACAAGAAGAGTCGGGGTGACTCTAGAATATATGCAGCAAATATATAAATCTGACAATTCTAATGGATTCTCTACTACTTTTAAATCATTAATGTACATAAAAAGAAGAAAAGGATTTCATCAAAAAAAAAGAAGAAGAAAAGGAAAACATTCTCAGAAAAAAAAAAAAAAGCAAGAGTGTGTAACATACAGAGAGGGACGATGCGAAGCTGCCAGTTAGCAGCTGTCTCGCCTGTGCAATAACAGAGGCTAGTGCCTGAGGAGTTGCCACTCCCCTTTGGTTCAAGGGCAGCGTTTCTGGCCTTGTGGGAGGTTGGGATGGGGTCTCACCACTAGCTGCATTTCGCAAGTGTTAAACAATAAAATTGTCAGAAAAGGCATAATAAATAAATTAATTTGATTATACTTCTTTGGAAAAGGCTTGGTTGTTGTTGTTGTTGTTGTTATACTTCTTTGGAAAGAAGTACCCAACTTAAAACTGTATGTTTCCAAGGGAAAGGAAATTTCATTATGTCCAACTGTGGTGATTTCGACCTTGCAAACTTGACCATATACCTTATAAAGATGATATAAACACCACATGCATTATGTTCGCATGTGAATTTATTGAATATGTTTAATTGGCATTTGTTATTTGTCCCAGAGATATTTAAACCCATGAATAAAATATTTTGAAGTAATAGAGAATGATCAAAGCGCACTTATAGAACTAAAAGATAACATATTTACAAAGGACCTCAAAATAGTGTTTTCAAAGGATCTCAAAATAAGACACCACATCCAAATCTTTATTTGCATATAATTGGATGGCACATCACAGAACTTACCACTACTTTGAAGGGCAACCTCCATGCGATGTATGAAATCTGACAGAGTTGTCACAGCATCAGGAATAACCTGACAGAAGAAACTAAATGAGTAGATTCACCAAAAAATTAAAAAAAATAGTGAAATCAATGGGACATAAGATTTCATTCTCCATATGTTTTGGATGTGTTTGTTTTTGTTGTTGCTAAGATTGGTTTGGGCAGTGTTAGAAAGTGATGGGTGTGATATTGAACTGAGATGTAGGGTAAAAAAGGATGTGTGCTGGTAACTGGTTTATTTAATAAAAGGGCACAATAGCCTATTTTTCAAAAAAAAAAAGGGACATAAGTTCCTGAATATTTTTTATAGGGAAATCCCTCTTGCTTGAGATCAGTTAGAAAAATCTATCTAGTTATGAGACAAGTATACAACAATTTACACAAATTGATTCAATATTACTTGAAAAAAAAAGGACTATGGTGAATATTTGTGTGCTCATCCTATAAACGCCTCAATCCTATGTACTTAGTTACCAATCTCCTTGCTCACATGGAACAGTATTCATTTCAGACCTTTATAAAGAATATCTACAGTAACCCCTGTATTTACCAATAATCATACTAAACAGCTCAAAATGAAAAGTTGAAAAAGGAAAAAAAAAAAAAATACCATGTTTCTAGGTAACAATGCTGCTGGTGGCATAGGGGAAACTTGGATCTGGTGGTTCAGAACAGCAAATCCAGGCTGGACTGAGTTCACAGACTGACCTCTATTGTTAGCATTCTGTAAACCTTCTTGCTCAGGACCGCCTCCACCCTGATAAAACATGACATGCTACACATCAATATCCAGTTTTAAATGAATTTGAAACAGTATAGTAATCATGCATATCAAAATTAAAAAAAAAATGATTTTTTCCTTATATTTCTCTTTCACATGTTATTTCTTTTCAAAAGCATACTTTTCTCTTTTCTTTTTCCTTTTTTTTTCCTGGATATACCCAGTCTGAAATAGTATATTTTAACTTCTATGCAAAACAACAGTAATAAAGATAATACACACATTAGCTGATGCTTGATTATTCCCAGCCCCTCCTCCGCCAGGACTCATGAGATTAGAGCTCAAAGAACGAAGCATGTCACCTATACCCTGAAAAACAAATTCAAATTTTGAAGTAAAATAATATAAACAACGTTACAGAGTTACAGGGACCAATCTTTTATGTGATATTCATTTAGGCAGTTTGAAATAAAACAGGCATAACTGCATGAGGCCAGGGCAATGCCATATATGCTGTTGTATTGCTTGTCTTTTTCTTTAGAGCAGTCAACCAAAGAAGATACTGGACCAAGTAATTACTGGCTACCATATTTTGGCATGGCAAGTATGTGAACTTACAGTAGAGACAGCAACAAATTATTGCCAATGAGAAGGACGAAAAAAAAAGGATACCCTAACAATTTGATCAGTCATCTCTTCTCCGGTTTCAGTAATGTTAACACCAAAGATCACATTGCGAGGAACTTGCCCCGGTCTAGTGCGCTGTCCATTCGCACTGGAGTCATTGCCTAGAGAAACAAAAGTCCAATAATTAATATCAAAGAAATGAGTGCCTGATTACCCGTGTTAAGCATCATCCTAGCCAAGTTGTTAATGACACTACTTTGTTCAGATTGTTCAGGTGTACTTCAATTGAAAACAGGGCCAGAATAAAATCAACTGGGGTGATTGTATCACAGTATAACAAGGAAAGGAAAGTACAAGTAAAATGACATTATACTTCAGTTACCAGTATTACGATTGCCATCAGCAGAAGTTGAACCAGGAGTGCTCTGCCCATCATTTGGTCGGCGAGCAACCATATGTAAAGTATGCCCTTCTTCAACATCTATTTAATATTTATTAAGGATTGCAAGACTCCAAACAAAGGACAGACACAATAGATACTCATTTTATATATTCTTTTCTGAGAAGGAATGTCCATGAAGCAAATGATAGAAAATGTTGGTGGGGTGGACCAATACTGAAAACTGTTCATTTCAATATTTTTCTATTTGAGGATTACCATTTATATAAAAAAAAAATCACCCAAACAAGATGAGGCAAAAAAGAGACACGAGAGTTACAGAATAAAAATAATACAATTAAGGATACGGTATTCGGAGAGTGGTTGATCATCATTTAAGACCCTTCCTCTGAAAATGAGACGCTGAGCTTCTACTGAAACTCCAGTTATATCAACTATTTTCTCCTTCAGCTCAGCCACTGACATCTGAAATTTATACTCCACTGTTATTACATAGCTGCCTCGAATAAGTGCTTGTAGTTTATTTTGTAAAGAAATATTATTTTTTTATCACAACCAATACTTATACAAGAATCATATCTGATATGTCACAGCATCTTCCAAATTATCCAGACAGATACTTTATGTAACATATTAAATAATAGTATTAGCAGAATTTCATAGTGCAAAAAAAAAAAATAATGATTTTTGAATTTTGATCTTTAGAATACTGAATATATAGGCTCCAATGTAAATATATACATCTATGAACATGCCAAGTTAGATGCATGTAATAGATTCTAATAGTTACATGAAATGCTATATGTAAATTATAACATTTACCTAGTAAGTGAAGACATAATAGAAAATAATTACATAATCTATTAAAACACTAGGAGTCAAACACAGAACTTCAAATGTTTTTGCTTTCTATTTTCTAATAACTTGAAAACCAGAAAACTCCTAAATTATAGAATCACATAGGTAAAATAAATGGCTGCGAGTCTGGATCCCCCAAGCACATATTTAGTCCCGCATAAATGAGAACTTCGAGCTCCAAACCAACCAACTAAAACCAAGAGGTGGCATGAGTTGGCTTTTAAAGGAAGTGGAAGAAACCACCTATACTGTCAGGTTCCCACTCAGCAGTAAACATCTGTCCCGCTGTATCTGATATGAGTAAGTACCGTACATTACCAAATCCCAAAAATGTCATTAACACAACACCGCAAAGCATTTTAGCAAATAACTTCATGGCGTTGTGTTAACAATATCATTCCCCCAAATCTTTTAGGTTGTCCAATGAACGCATGTATGATTATTAACTAGCTTATATACTGAACAAGGGTCTCATGGATCATTACTAGCAGCTGTAAACTACTGTCAACTACGAAACATGGATCTGACAGAGAGAGGAGGGGAAGGGGGAGAGATCATCACATACATTCTTGGCGACGCAGACTTTGTGAACATCGTTCTCCAGGGTCTTGACATTTATCTCAAATGTCTGCTCATCACCGCCGCCCCGATTCGAACCGACAGCCTCTTTGAACGAACCATCCGACATCCTGGCAAGCTCAGAACACAATCAAACACAGAAACAAAACAGTTAGCAAAGCATTGACAGACAGCTCCAATGCAAATACAGATATGAGCAGTGGCAAGGACAGTATTCACAGGCTACAACGATTGAAAAAAAAAAAAGCAAAAAAAGAAAGAAATTGATGGAAACTTGACACGAAATTGCACCTGAGATTAGGGGAACCGTCCCGGATCGAATTCGATCTGGCTAGTGGAGTGAGCAAGGCGTGGATTGCGACTTGCGAGAGAGGGAGAGGGAGAAGAATGGGGAAGAGGAGAGGAGAGCGTATGCTATGCTTTACTTGCGTCTGGTTTTTCCTTTTTCTTTCCTTTTCTTTTCGTTGTTTCTCCTTTTTTCCTCTTTTCGCAGTTCCTTGAATTTCTCCTTATTCGTTTCCTTTTGTTTTGTTTTCAATTCAATTCACAAGGTAATTAATTGGCTGAAATCATCTACGATCGGAAATCCAACCGTAGGGTCCTCCAATCCTGATTTGGACCGTCTGATTAAATCGAACGGAAGTAATTATTTCAAAACCTGCCCCAAAACCACCGATCCGGTCCGTTGATTCCTGATCTTACGGCGGATAGCGGGATCAGGGCCCTCCAATCGTGCTTCCATCGTAGCCGATGCGGACTCGTAATTAATTGTGCGCTGTCTGACAGGGTGGGTCCCGGCGACCAGTCTGATAATACCCGGTGGGCTCGGTCTCGGATCGTCTCCAGTTTCGCGTAGACGGTTCAAAGGAGTCAATGAGAGGGGACTGGGGAGGTTCTGGAAACGTCCAGACTCTTTCGCCGCTGAAATTAGAAGAGAGCCCACGGAGAAAGAGACAGTTGGGCCGGATGCAAACGGGCTTATAATCCCTGTATGAATGTAGGCCCAAATTAGATCTTATTAATGATCAAACTATTTGGGCTGTTTCTTGGAAATTTTATTTATGGAGAAAGAGACAGTTCGGTAGTCACTAATCCTATAGAAAAAATTTTCTATTAGGACATGATTCCATATTGTATTTGGTGAAATCCTACAAAGAGCTCATCATTGATAGAAAAAAAATAATCCACTACAGCCTAATTAATATTTTCTTCTAAAAACAAGCATTTTAGAGGAATAAATTCCTATTAGAAATTGATAGTATGGTCTGCCGAACAGTGAATAGAAATTATTTCCTATAGACTCTCAATTCCTATAGTCGTTTACGCTTTAGGTCGACTAATTAGGAGAGGGTATATACCATTAATTTTTCATTTTATTTAAATAATATTCAAATAGTAAGTACTTCTTTTTTTTATTTGTATTGTCATGATTGTCATGGTGATCCCTCCAATATTAAATTTCAGTATATTAATTTTCTGGGTGTTGCTCTCAAGATCAATACACAAAAAAATTTGTCGGTTACAGATGAATTTAATATTAGGTAATATTCATTTATAGTCATTGGATCGAATAAAAAAAAATTATATAGTGGGCTCATTGGAATAAAATTCTTTATTTGTATTCAGATAGTCTGCAAATCAAGTTCTCAAGAGACTAAATTGATTGCATTATATAAGATTTGAAAAATGATAGTATTCTTCAAGGAAAAAAAAATATATAGCATCATTACAATCTTCTTATGTAAGATTTGAACTATGAGAAACCAAACATAGTAACCTATGATCTTAATATGGTAATCAAACCAAAATTAACAACAAACAACAAACCTTTAGTAAAGAGCAAGCCAAAGGACCAAAACCTCACTCTCCTCCTGAACTTGCATAAAATAATGTTGCAACTAGATGCACATAGAAAAACAAATTGCAATAGTTCTACTATTGATTGGCTTACATGGCCTTTCAACTTTGATAAGCAATATATTGCTAATCAAAAGATCTTGATTCTGATCTTTGAACCTCTTTAATGGAAAAACAAAGATGAGCTCCAGTTAGTGGTCTGTTAAACAAACCATTAATTAAGCAGCTTCTATTGTAATTGGTTCCAGCAAAAGTTGCTCAGAATTTAACAACAGTGGAGAAGGGAGCATAGCTTTTATTTAGGCCAAGTACCGTTCGGTTCATTTAATTGTATGATATATATACTTAATTATATGGATTGACAAATATAACAAGAAAAAATAAAAATTGACAGAAAATATATTACTTATTTTTAATAATTAGAACAATAATTAATAAAAAGATAAGGTCATATATGACTCTAATTTTTCCCAAAAAAAAAATATTATATAAACAAAGCAATGCTCTTTTATGTTACATTAATTATATTGTAATTAACAGGTGTCTATATCACTGGCTATGAATATCTTTTCCTGAGAAATCACTGGCTATGAATATCACATTGGTGATTCGGTGATTCAATAGTGATGATGATAAACATCATAGTGAAGTAGTCTAGAACCTTCTGATATCACACCAAAATATATAAGATGCTGCATTCATTCATTCATGATATATAAATGATTTGATGAAGTACTAATCTAGAGATCTATCTATATATATATATACTAGAGGAGTGTCTTTGCTTCAGCAATGTCTATTGAGATAATTTGCTTTTCTATATTTTCAATTTTATTATCTTGTATTTATTGTTAATTAAAATTTTTAAAATATTTTCAACTTGTCTGTCCTCTTTATTATGTTTTAATTTTTGTTTGTTACATGTCAAATAATATGTTTGTAAATTTTCATATATTTCTAATTTATTTGGAAACTTCTCTAAAACATAATGTTAAAATAATTACTATGATGAACTGTTTACTCATTTTTTTAAAAAATAAATGGATTTTCATTTCATAGTAACATAAGTCTAATAACAAAGTTCTCAATAAAAAAAAAATGACTTCAAGTGTTATCATCTTTAAATGTTAAACTCATTATCACCTTTATCTTTTTATTTATTTTTTCAGATACTATGCAATTATTTATATAGTTATCTAATAATTTATTTTATTATTTTTGAAGTAGCAACATAAAATTGTACTATATATTATTTGAATTACACTAATTTTACTAATATTATGATGTTGATTAATCTATCACTTAAATAGCATGAAAGATAGTGTACGAAATAATTGCTTCCTCAATTTTAATATTTCTAGTGATTTGTGTAACTTAGCTTAAATAGAAAGTGGATAACACAAATTAAAAAAAATGAAGCTCATTAGTCATTTTTTCTAAATATAACACCTAATAGAATGTTCTAGACTCATGAATATGAATGTGCATATCTTATTTGGTTGCAAAGTTAGTCAAATCTCTCTACTCAAAGTTGCTGCCGAAAAAAAAAAAAAAAAAATCAAGGGACTGTTGCCAACACTGTTCCTTTTACTGTAGAAAATCGCATCCAAGATTATAATACTATTATAAGGATGGGGTCAATTAATGGGAAGCTATGTATTGTACTTAATTTTAAAAAAAAATAACCACCCCCAAAAATATCTGGTTGCAGCCTAACTAACACAATAATTGGTTCATCAATGTTAATAATTAAAATGGGTTTGCCAAGACATAACTCAACACGTGTTAAAGGTAGTCAGATTTCGTTCTAATCAAAATGTTACAAAAATTTATAAATATCCTAGAATTTTGTACAAGTGATTCTGAAGATATTTGACATTTTTTTTATTTTGTAGAATGACTTCTTTTACACATAATTAATGGCTTAATATTTAAATTTTGAAGTAATAGAAACAAAGAACAAACCTGAACAGTCCTTGTTCTATATATATGGCCAGAATGAATTATTTGAACTTGTTAAACGAAACAACTTTGAGAGCTACAAAGATCAAATGATGTATTATTATTATGAGTGGAGCTATGGTACTATTAATTAAATAGTATGGATTGCGTTATACTATTGGTTGATATTTTCAATTTCAAAATATTAATAATCGATCCAAACCGTTCATTATGATATTCATATGCAATTTTACTTATAAACCAAATTTTACATTTTTTTAGAATTTTTTTACTATTTTTTAAGATATTTTGAATTGTCACTTATAACTGAAAACATTATGAGCCATCCAAATAAATGACATTTCAAATCTTAAAAAATAGTAAAAAAAATAATGAAAAATATAAAATTTGGTTTACAAGTAAAATTGTATATGAAGATCATAATAAGCGATTTGGATCGACTATTAATATTTTGAAATTGGAGATATAAACCAATATTAGTATAGCGCAATTTGTACTATTAATAGTACCATATTCATCTTATAGAAAAACAAAACCTTCGTCTAATTAAATTTCTTATATTGCCTGGATTACTCATTAAGAGTTAAAATAGAAGTAGAGAATCAATTGATATATATTTGATGCACAGAAGGATACGCAAAAATATTCTTCATGTGAGAAGTCATGAAACTCATGACAAGTTCATCAGTAACTCGAATTAGAGATCAATCAGAGAGTTCTTCGTGGGAAAATGCTATGGGGATACCGCAAAAGATACCGTTGGGATACTATTAAACATTGACTGCCAATAAAAAATGTGATAAGTTGAATATTTAGGAGGTTAAGGTGAATATTTAGGAGGTTAAGGTGAATATTTAGGATGATAAGTTAAATAGTTAGGAAGTGTAATGCTGCAAGTTAAATTAATAGTAGTTTTTATTGGCTGTAAAGCAAAATGTGTTAAGTGTAATGATGCAATTAGGTTTTTATTATGTGAGTTTTTATTGGTTGTCAAGCAAAATGTGTTAAGGTGAATATTAGGAGGTTAAAGTGAATACATAAGTTTAGTTGAATTGGTTGAATTGGTCAAAGATCATGGTATCCCCGACAGTATCCTTAGTAGTATCCGAATATCTGGACTGAACTAAGTTTTGTAGAAAATGCAGTACAATATATGAGCCGTTGGATCGTCTCGAGATTCGTGCTAGCTCGGATTTTAGACGATCCAAACGCTCACATGTTGTATTGCAAAATACAGTACTTGGCCGGACTACTCCATCGTTATTTAAATTTAAATAAAAAAAGAAACAAAATCGAAGTAATAATACAACAAAGAAAAATATTTTTCATGGAACATTAAAATAAAACGAGTAAATTTAGAGTGCTCCTAATTAAGAGTACCATGCCTCTCTGTGCTTTCAATTTAAAATAAAAGTTATCATATTTAAATCTCGATATGCACTATATCTATATATGCACTCTATTAGGTAACCTGATTTTCCAAAAACTATGATTTATTATTATTTTAGGATTTATAATGATTTTAGAACAAACTTGTACCATCCAATGAGCTACAAGATTTTATGCGGCAAACTTGTATCATTTTGTGTAGAAGTCTCAATTCAGTTTGTTGTGTAATTGTTACACTGAAACAAATAAACTCATCCAAAGAGGATGAAAGAGTGCAGGCTGCACAACCAATAGGGCAACAAATATTGCGCAGCCAATAAGGGGTCCGAATCTATTGTTTTTCTTTTAGAAAAGCGGGGCCTGTTTTTTCGAATCAGATGGTCGGAAGCGGTTCTATGCTGCAATCTTGATGCACTTAGCGAATCGGACGGTCGGGATCGAGAAAAGCAACTGACCTCATTGCCAAATAAGGATGAATTATGTAGTTAATCATCTGCTTAATATATATGGAATCAATTCAAAACCAATGATTAGAAAAGTGAGATTTGTGTGCGGTTGTCGATTTGTTTGGGACTTTTGAGTAATTAATTAATAGGCGGAAAGCATGAAATTATGAAAAGAAAAGAGCAAAAAATAAATACATAGTCTTACATAAATATCACCCGTGGCAACGCACAGAACAAACTACTATAATAATTTAAAAAATGTTCACATTATTAATTCAGTAACTTTCTTTGATAATATTGGATGTTAGTAAAGTGTGAGCGTCGCCCCCAATTACAGCGGTTGTATAACTGCTGTTAAAGCCTTTTATACATACTAGTGAAGAGCCCACGCGTTGCTTTGGGCTGAAATTGTTATTTCTTATAATAAATTTTTAAGATAATATATAATGGACCTTATATTGATGAAATTGATATGAGCCTTAAATTTTAATGGGCTAAGACATTAACGTCAACGGGCATTAACGTAAATCAACGGTTGTGATCTATCCAAAAAATGATCAACGGTTCAGGTTTCTTATTTGGGAAAATAGTTCTTTCATGTCATTTTTTTTAATATGCTTATATATATATATATAGTAAGGACGTTAATTGTTATAGTGTGATTAAAGAGTTGTCATTAATTACTAAAATATAAACAAAAAAAAATAGGGAGCTGCTATGGTAATACCATCGGTGATACCGTTGGTGATACTATAAATTTTGACTTGGTCAAACGAACTAATTGTGCAACGTAACGTACTAATTGTACAACGTAACGTAAAACGTACTAATTGTGCAACTTAACATATTAATTGTGCAACGTAACGTACTAATTGTGCAACGTAATGTATAATTGTGCAACTTAACGTCTTAATTGTGCATTTTAACGGACTAATTGTGCAACTTAACGTACTAATTGTGCAACGTAACATAGTAATTGTGCAACTTACCGTATTAATTGTGCAACTTAACGTACTAATTGTGCAAGGCAACGTACTAATTGTGCAACTTAACATACTAATTGTGCAACTTTATGTACTATTTGTTCAACTTAACGTTTTAATTGTTCAATTTAACATCTTAATTGGTCAACTTAACGTACTAATTGTTCAACTTAACGTCTTAATTGTTCAACTTAATGAACTAATTGTGCAACATAACATGTTAATTGTTCAACTCAACATCAACGTAATTATAGATAGCATGTTGATGTTAAGTTTAACAATTAGTATGCTAAGTTGAATAATTAGTATGTTAAGTTGAACAATTAGCATGTTACGTTGAATAATTAGCACGCTAAGTTGAACAATTAGCTTGTTTGACCAAGTCAAACTATATGGTATCACCAATGATATCTCCGTAGCATTTTGAAAAAAAAATAAACAACATGTTTTATTTTCAAAATAAAATAAGATATAAGATGTTTCCATCTAGCACAGCTGCACGGGAAACATTAGCAAGTTAAATGAAAATTTTATTTTTTTGTAGTATATAAGAACTTCCAGCAAATAGTATCTCGAACTTGGATTTCGTTAATGGAATACTATAAAGCACCTTTCTTTCAAATAATAATAATAATAAATAAATAAATAAGAACGATATTTTTTTATTTTAGCATGAATGAATTTTTGGGACTTCACTCTAATTAATTAGTTAGTATTGATATAGTTAATACATCTGTGAAAAAGTATATGATAATTATGAATGACAGACAATCCTCAAAGATAAAAGAGGAGAGATCAAATAATTATATTTTTTGTGAGCAATTAGTGATCATAAAATTAAATCTCAAATAACTACATTTCAAATTCTTATATAACAGAACTAATAGATAGAATGCTGGGTTTGTGGGTTATACGAAAATAAAAATAATCTTACTATTAAAAAAAGCATTCATTCATTAATACCAACCTACTTAATTAAGTTTATGAAATCGTGACTATATAGTTAATTACTAACACATATACGACAACTTATCATCCTTTTCGAATCTTTACCAATATGGAATTAACTTTCAGTGTGGTCCTTGACACTTTAGCCCCGCCCGCCCCGGTCAGGTCTTTCAAGCAAGCACACCCCAAACACCACACACAACTACAAAAACAGTTAATTAATTAATCAGTCAACGTGATCATCTTCCTAACTTCTAATTTGTTCATCAAATGTTGTTAGCAGTGTTAACATGTGTCCACGTAGAAAACTTTTCAATTGTGGTCCTTAAATCTTTAGATCAAAAAATATGATAGGATGAACTTTTCTTTTGTTTTTTTTCTTTGTTTATTTCTTGATATTGTTTTTTTTTTCTCCGTAGGAACATAATTTAGTAATTAATATTTTGTGGTCCTTGTAAAAGTCATTTCCGTTAAAAATTATATATATGTGGCAAAAATCAACTTATGCCAAATTAGATGTAGCAGAACAGTAATGGACTAATGATTAATAATAATAATCATAATAAGATATTCTCTTATTTAAGATCGCTAAGCTCCTCAGCGAAAATAAATATATATTTTATCATTTCCAAGTTTCAATTTGTGTTGGTTGATATTTTTTTTAATATTAAAATCTCATTGAATTTTTTTTTGCTAGTTATATAGTTGTTTGGACTATTTCTTTCCTATTTTGAATGAAAATCTTCTTTATGTTATTATTTATATGTAATCTCAAAAATCTGATATAAGTACTTAAAAAACTGTCAAAACAAAATTTTGTATCCCACAAAATTTTAATATAGAAATATAGGGCAAGCTAACTATATCCCAAAAATCACCTAAAAATGTATCCCTCCAATATACCTGTAGTATATTAGGTATGAACAGCCTAATGCAACACATATGAAAACCTGATTAAATATGGTATGGAACACCCAAATTAGGGCCGACGGTCATCATCGGAGCATGGAATTGACACGCCCTACACAGAATCATGTACCAGAATGTGGAATATTGGACGCCCTACGTAGAATTAATCTTGGATGCGTATATATGAACACCTCACGTGGGAAAGTATGAACACTTTGATGTGTAGGTGTGAACATCAAATGACTGTAGACAATTATTAAATATAACGTCACATGATGCAATAAATTCAGTAGTAGGATCCGACTTTTGAAGTTAAAATGATTAAGCGGTTAAAATATGGATATTAGACTAGAATCTTGGAGGGAGACGTTTAAGGGGAAGAAAGATTTTCTTAAGAATATATTGAGTAATGTAAATCAAATATTAAATAATAATGCATATTTAAAAAAAAAAAAAAAAAAAAAAGGAAGCTCACTGGTTGTTCTTATATATGAGTAGGATCAAGCACTCAATATTTAGAGTAACAACAATCGTAGTTTCAATAAAATTAAGTATGCAGATATATATATACACAGTTTCGCATCCAAATTGTTCTAGATAAGCTAGAGTTAATTTAAAATAATGAAAGCTAAGAGTTACATATGAAAATAAAGAACAAAAAGTTATATTAGGTTAATTACTTAGTGCTAGGTCCCACCGTACAATGTTGCATTTATATGATTTTGATGCCTTCTTGTATTCTCTAATTAATTACTTTTAATTTCTTTTACAAAACTGATAATGCAGGTTTTTTTTTTTATGGGTTAAGGAAGGATCATTGCAAGGGACAAAAGAGTCCACATACATTACAATTTTTATATGCGTTGGAAAAAACATTTACCTAACAAATTATATTATTCTAGAACAATGTCAAACTCGTCACTTCTTAATTAATCCGGTTGACAGAAGTACATGCTTTAGAGTTTAGAGAAATAAAATAACTACACTATATATTGTAGCCGGTGAATTTATTTATTAAGAAGTGTACATATTTCGTTGGCCGGACACATATATATGACATATGGCAACTTAGCAAGCCGAAAGACGAACAGTAAAATCACTCGACCCTACATAACAATTTTTCAAAAATATCTACATATGTTACAACGTTTGAAACCCACTCAAAAAGAATTTTGTAAAGTTCCTCATAATTGACACCACTAATAAAATATTTTGACTTTTCCATCCACTGATAAGTGATAACTCAGTATATAGAGTAAATATATGTTGAGAGCTTAATGGAGATATTCTGTGCGTTTAAGCTCAAAATCATATTAAATAACTTCTAAATTTTAATTTATATGATTCATTATATCTTTTACATCAAAATCGTGTGGTACGTAAAAAAAAAAATTTATTTTATAAAATTTCTATAAGTACTTAATTTGATTTTTTTTTAAAAGTAACTAAATAATATTAATAAAATATTCAGTTTTTTATGTATCACCGAGCAAAACTATTGTGGAAACTTTTGCATTTCACTCCGAAATGCTAACGGTCCAAATTGTATTTTGCCACTTCCGGAATTTTGATTTATGGTTACCATTAAATTCATGATTTACCAGATACTAGAGGATACAAATTTGTTTTCATTTTTCGAGTTTTTTAAGTATTTGTTTTGAATTTTTCAAAATGACTCTAAAATATTATAAAATAGTACTTGTTTGTACATGGATTTTAAAAAATTGGAAATAAATACTTAGAATTAATACTTCAAAAATAGAATTTTTTTGTATCTCTAAGTGTTTTCATATGATAAATTTAATGGGAACCATCATTCGAAATTTTGGACGTGACAAAATATAATTTGAACCATTAGCATTTCGGAGGGAAATGCAAAAGTTTTCACAATAGTTCTGCTCATGTATAACCTTTACAAAATCCAAAACAAATATCTAAAGATTTCTAAAAATGAAAAAAATTTATATTCAACATAATTTTGACATAATATATAAGAGGAGGGATCCATTGACAATGCTTATAATGACAATCTTGACAATCAAGATTTTGAAAAATTTGTAATAATTCATAAAAAATCTTAAAAATAGAAAAACTTTTATGGATGCATTCTTTAACTTATAGATTAATAGTGTTTTAAATTTCAATCAATTTGAACATCGTTTGATAGTTTATCAAAATTTTATACATTTTTTAACGGTTGAAATTTAACGAGCTTTAAAGAGCTATCAAACGTCACTTAAATTGAATATAATTTGATACATAATCAATCTATAAGTTGAACAATATCTCTATAAACTTTTTTCTATTTTTAAGAATTTTTAACTATTTTTACTAATTTTTTAAAATCTTGATTGTCAAGATTGTCATTTTAAGCATTGTCAATGGATCCCTCCTCAATATATAATGAGCTATATAAATCTAAATTTGGAGGAGTGTTTTGGTATGGCTTTGAGCTTAAGTTCAAGTCCTCTGTGTGAGTTTAAGCTCACGGGCCGTATAAGCAAGTTGTTTAATATTTTTTAGTTCCGCGAGTTGGTTATACATGTATATTAAAAAAATTTCACTGCATAATAAACAGATTTACATACATAATTCGAGAGTGTAGAGTTGATTTGACTAGTCAAACCATTTGTATCAATGACGGGAGCTTCAATTCTATCACTGTATCAGCTTGATCCCCTAAAAAAAAATCTCTATTATTCTATATATTGAAGAACTGAGAATATATATATATATATATATATATATATATACCAAGTATATTTAAAAGTATATTTATTTTAATTCAAGCTTGCGCCATTTTAAGTCAAGTGAGGGCAAATACTTGTATAGACCTGTGGTAAAAATAGTACACCTGAGTTATATATTTGATGATGAGTCCATATATATATAGTTAGACTATTATACTAACGTTAGCATTTCGGTCCAAAATGCTAACGCCTCTAATTTTATGTTATTGTGTCCGAAATCACGATTTATGGTGCTCAATAAATTCTTTTTATTTTTAGAGTTTTCTAAGTATTTGTTTTGAATTTTAGAAAATAGCTCATAAATATTAATAAAATATTGATATTTGTATATGCTATTTTCAAAAATGCAAAACAAATACTTAGAAAACTCTAAAAATAAAAAAATTTTGCATTCCCCAATATTTTCATATAAAGAATTTGAGCACCATAAAATCGTGATTTCAAACATAATAACATAAAATTTGAGGCGTTAACATTTCGGTTTGAAATACTAACGTTAATATAATAGTCTAGCTCTATATATATATCTTTCTCCCCCTTAGCTTCTTCTTTGAAATAAACAAACCAAAGTATAATATGGAATCAATCATGTTTTATGCCCAAAACCACTATATAGCATCTGGCATATATCCAGGGCCTTACTAGGCATCCATTAAAGCATTCTCAGATCATGCCCAAGCTTGACATGTGGCACTCCCAAAAACCCTAGCTTGCATCCCTTCCAACCATGTATCAAAGAGAACAACTACCAAATTAATGTAAGAAAATATATAGTTTTTGCTTGTAGATGCCTGGAAATATATGTATTTTGTTTGCATATGTAATGTTATGTAATTTTAGAGCATGCCCTTTTTTGGAGGTGGTATGCATAAATTTACAAAGCCTAGCTAGCTACGAAGTGTGAAAATATCAGGAGAGGCTCAAAACACAGTTCCTTTAGCTCTCATATATAGCATTTAAAAATTGGTGGTACTTATCTTCCTAATTTAGTTTCTAATAAGCAACTCAAATTGGGTTAAAATAAAAAAATAATAAACATGTCTTTAAGAATAAAAACAAATATTTAATAAAACTTCAAGCAATGTGTAAATATCGTCTTTTTATTTTTTATTTTTTAATCCAATGTAAATATCGTTTGATGATATATAGTTTGTAGGTAGTTATTTCTGCATCACTAGAACTTCAAGTCACTTAATTAACGTCCGGTGAAATGATGTTGACATTTTTTTTTTGTTTGAGTGGATAAATGTTGAATATCATATCTCATTATGTTCTTCTTTTTACAAATATATGTGAATCTTATTAATTAAATAATTATATTTATTTATTTATTGGGTTTAAATTTTAATTTTCTATCTGAAAATTGCCAAAAGTTGTTAAATACTTAAATGAGTAATTAATCAAAGTGATCTCCTGTTATTTATTTGCTTATCTTAAACATAAATAATCAAATCAAAGTGATCTCCTCTTATTAATTTGTTTATCATATCTTTGCTTCCCACAATCCTTAGCATCATTTTTTCTTGTTAGTCATCCAGTCTTCTTTCTGAGAAAAGTCACACATTTTTCTTTCGCTTTGTTCTTGTGGAATAATTGCATTGATTGAATTTTGTGGACGTGTCCAGTTGGGAAGCAAGCATTTTAATAAAGAACTTTGGTGTATATTAAAGATTTTAATAAACATCAGTCAACTTTTACCTAATAAAAAAAGTCAATCAAACAATGATCCAACGTCCACGTCCTGATTTCAGAACATGATAAATATATTCTCATCGATCCAACTGTTCTGTTTTCGTCGGAATTTTGATTATAAGTTTTCTTTTGTAGAAATAAATGTTATAAGAAAGAAAAGTGATTTTATTTGCACTTCTTACATACTATTTATATTTTAAGAGGGATCAATTGACGACGAAATTTTTAAAAATTTTGGAAAAAAATCATGAAAAATCTAAATAATGAAAATTGATAATGAGATTTTTGAAAATTTTGAAAAAAAAAATCATAAAAATTTGAAAAAATGAAACTGTTATGGATGTACAAACTTATAGATTGATAATGTTTCAAATTTCAATCATGAATATCATTTGATAACTTATCAAAATTTTGTATAATTTTTAACAGTTGTAATTTACAAGTCTTTAAAGAGCTATCAAACGTCAATTAAATTTAATATAATAAAACAATAATATATTTATAAGTTAAACAATACATCAATAAACTTTTTGTTCTATTTTCTAAGAACTTTCAATATTTTTTTTTCAATTTTCTTAAAACCCTATTGTCAAGATCATCAAAATAAGTATTGTCAGATGAATATAATCCTCTTTATAATTGATAACAATAAGTTTTAAAAGTACATTTGTCTATTAAAAATTTGTATATGTGATAGAAGTTTCAATCATCATGGTGTGGGTTGATCTTAGGCCATGCTCTGCTTATACTCGTCAAAAAATAATATCCACGATAATCGAGTTTTATTCAGTAATAAAAAGTTAGAGAAAATCTTTCTCTACCCCACCTCTAATCCCCCATCTTTGTACCCCAACCTACCTTTCTATTTTTAGCATAACAAACAATGCTTTCATCTTATTATATTTGGAAAAAGACAAAAATAGTAAACTGCTTACCGTCCGTACACACGAACAAACGAGATTGCTCATGCTGAATTGATCCCGTCAATTTGACGCAGCGACCTCGGCGATTTCTGACGGTCTCCAGCGATCTTTTGCGATCTCCGACAATCTCAAACAAATCTCCATCAGTCTCATGCCATATATGTCAATCTCCGGCAATTGAGGAAATCTGCAATCTCCACCCATTTGATGCTATCTCCGACGATGGAGACGATCTCCGGTCTTCGCTGGCCGCGAGTGCACGCACGCTTTGGCCAAGAAGTCCAAGGAGGAAGAGCACTGCACGGTGTCAACGACGTGTTAGCAAAGTATGAACAAGTTCCTCCAGTGATATGAACAGCGCAACATAATTAGTATGAATACCCACATTAGACCTCATGGAAAGCCAGACGAACAAACACTGAACATCCAACACATCAATTTACTCTTTTCTTGGAGAGCAAGAATACTATTTTTGCACCAGGTTTGAACATACTATGAACACAGTATGAACCAAGAGCATGTAGAAGGCATGAACACCTTATTACATCAAGTATGAACACCCTATGTAGCAGAAGGTGCAGCCGATATGGGGCCCAGGGACCACTGAATAGAATTTTTACACTATATGAACATGAAATTGTAGTGGTATGTACATGCTTAAAACCTACTATGAACACCCCCTGCACCAACCCTGAACACCCCAAGCAGCATAAGGTGCAGCCGGTATGGGTGCTAGAAGGTGCAGTCGTTATGTCCATGTGAAAAACGTGCTTAAATTGACAGTTATTGACAGTTATATCTGTGGTCCCCACCAGAATTAACGAAAAAGGATAAGGTTAGGGCCATGATGTTCAATAGAATGCAAAAAGGCCCACCCGTCTTATTTTCGTGATGTTCATACTTGTTGATAGAAGGTGTTCATACTAACTAGTTTTGGGTGTTCATAGTTTGTGCATGCATGTTGTTGGGTTGGGTACGATTTTGGGGGATTTTTGTTGGGGTATAGTTAGCTTTCCTCAAAAAGTTAATTTTGAACAATTGAACTAAATTTTTAATAATTACATCGGAATGTTTATACCTTATTTACAAGAGAAATTACTAATAAAAGACATTTAAAGAGATTTCTCTTAAAGGACAGTTAGCGTACCTCTTAAATCAATACATGATAAAGAAGGTTTAAAGGTAGGATTTAATTAATTAGACGGGATATACGTACATTTCCTTTTTCTTATCCTGTGTTGATTACTGTATGAAATATACGGAGCAAAATCACAATAATCTAGCTAGGAGTGCCACATAATTAATCCTCTCGAATAATCTCATTTTGTTTTTGTTTTACTAGTAAAAAGCTCACTCCTTGCTTTGAGCTGAAATTGTTATTTCTTATAATAAATTTTTAAGATAATATATAATGGGCCTTTAAATTTAATGTGCTAAGAACGTCAACGGGCATTAACGTACATCTATGGTTTTGATCTATCAAAGAAAATGATCAACGGCTTAGGTTCCTTATATGGGGAAGATAGCACTTTCATGTCTTTTTTTTTTTCCAATATGTTTTTATTATTAGTAAGAATGTTATTGTAACACGAGGTCCATGTATTATTTCCATGCTCTCTTTTAGTACAAAAGGGATGGCTATTTTATCTAGAGATAAGAGTTTTAACTTTTGAGTAGTACAAAAAGGATGGCTATTTTATCTAGAGATAAGAGTTTTAACTTTTGAGTAGTCTTTTAGAGCTATTAGGCAACATAACGAGGATTAAAATGTAGTTAATACTAAGAACTCATGTTCGGATGACTTAATTCTTATCTGAGAGCTAACGGAGCTTAATCTAGGGGAAAAGGCTTAAGGAATTGGATAGGGATTAAGCCCAGGACAAGAGGAAACGGTAAGGAATTTATGTTTGAAAGGATTAAGGTCTAAGAAAAGAAGACTTAAGAAGGCTTAATCCTTATTTGCTGAATGTCCCGTAAATATTTTAAAAGACTCGGACTTACAATGTCACGTATTTGTCATCTTATCGAAATGTTTGAATAACATTTATCAAGCATATTTTATTTTAAAAAAATAGTAAAAGTTCCATACAAATGTACCCCGCCTACCTCTAGTACATCATGTATAAACAGTTGAACACCCAACTAAACATGATATGAACATACAAGTTAGAGCGAATAGTGAATCACCAAGAAAAAGGAACCTAGCACGCATACTACATAGAATCATCTAGCATAATGTGGAATCTTGGATGCTTTACGTATTATTTGGATGCATAGATATGAACACCAAATGCACAGATTATGAACACCTCATTATAGAAAGCATAAACACTTTCACTTCTAGTTGTAGTTATGAACACTAAATGATCATGGATAGTTATTCACCATTATGTCATGATACAGTAGATTCAATTGTGGGAATCAGCTTCTAAACTTAAAATAACTGATCAAGTGGTTAGAATTTAAACCTTTGATTGGAATTCTGGAAGGGAACAATTAAGGTAGACAAGAGAAAGGGACATAAACATCTTTCTCAAAAAAAAAAAAAAAAAAAACAAAAAGAAAAAGAATCTATTGCAAATATATATAAATAAATGCTATGCCTAAATTTGCAATCTCACCTGATCAGTGATCAATCACAACCCAAAACCATACCATATGTGATATGTGAGTGACATAGTCAAGACTCCAAACTATTTGGACCAATTGAGAAAAATCCTGTACGGCTCCAAAAATTATATTCACATCAAGCCACTATATAGAGCCAACTTGCTTGAAACATTCCACTCCTCAAATTAAGCAGAGCTCACAGAGAGAGCAGAAGAGACATCTCAGAGGAAGAAGCAACAACCTCGAAGCTAGTCTAAACTAGTGGGAGGTTGTCTGCCAGGAGAAGTTTAACAGTGCAAAAGATGGCAAGAGGTAAGGTCCAGATGAGGCGCATCGAGAACCCGGTGCACCGGCAGGTCACCTTCTGCAAACGGCGTGCCGGGCTGTTGAAGAAGGCGAAAGAACTGTCGGTGCTCTGCGACGCAGATGTCGGCATTATTATTGTTTCTGGCCATGGGAAGCTGTATGAACTGGCTACTAATGGGTATGTTTTTTTTTTTTTGGGACAACGGAAGTGAAAACTGAGCAGAAAGTTTCAGTCTTTGTAATTTTTGTGCTGCAAAACCATTACAAAAGGATAAAATCATAAAAAAGAAATTACTATTAACAATCATGTTTAAGGTTCATAGAATTGGGTTCTTGAATTGGTTATAAATCATTGAAAATTGATGTTTAGGAGTAAACAGACTGTTCAATGAATGATATCTGAACCCATTTATTTTTATATCTGACTTGGAAACAAATTTTTTAACAAATGTAGAAAAATTTATTGTTAAGTTCTTGTAGTTTTATGGAAATTATATAAACTGATGCAAAATTGAAAAAGAACTATCTCAGAGAGAAACTGTGTCCTGGTATCAAGAGAATGCAGTGTGTAAATAATAAATGAATAAAATGGAATTGTAAGTTCATAAAGAAAAAAGGAAAGACAAAATCTATATCTAAATGTGCCTGGAGAAACACTGTAAATGTATCCCAGCTTTAGTTAAGCTTTGTACCAATTAAAGTATGTCCATACCATTTTGGCCCAGCAATTGCCATTTTGTACCAGCAGGTACAAGAAAGGAATGTTCTGGCAAACTAGTTTTTTTTTTTTTTTGCTCAATTTGATGAAATAATGAACACACTCAGAAATATGTTTAAATTTGGTGGTTCATTATAAAAAAAAAAAAAAAAAAAAAAAAAAAAAGAATTGAAGAACTGTATGTAATCTCCTTGAGTCAATTCTGACAGAAACATGGAGGGTTTAATTGACAAGTACAAGAATGCATGCGGAGAAGCTGATCCAAATGGTGATGAGATTAACCAGTTCCAGGTTTGTCGATTCATACTGAGTACTTATGTTAATGTGTTGTTCGCAAACATTATTCTTCCGAACAATATGGGTCTTACTTGAGCGCTGACAGGAATCTGAGGAGGAATTGCTAATCAAGAAAGATATCAACTTGGTGCAGAAGGGTCTCAGGTACTCGATCAACCTCAGAGTATCATACTGTGTACTGGTACATGCCTGGTACTGGTACTGTCTATTGAAAAGTTAATGAGCCGGATTCCAGACAGCACAAAGATCAAATTAAAATTTGCAACCTCTTATCTGTCCATAATTCCATATATCATGTACCCGGTGTACTATTTACACTCGGTAACAAAGTACAAATGAAAGAAAAAAAGAAAAAAAATTAGAGATGATGAGATTTAGTAAGAACTCATTTGATGGGAAACATGGCTTTTACAGGTTTATGTATGGTGATAAAACTACCGAGCAAGTGACGCTTGAAGAAATGCACGCCTTAGAAAGGAATCTAGAGGTCTGGATGTATAAACTTCGCTCTGCTAAGGTAATTTCAAATCCCCTCCAATTCCTAATTCTGTTCAATTTTAAAATGGAAATACTGAATTCGTTGAAATTTTCTTATGCAGATGAAGATGATGCTTCAAGAGATTCAATCTCTGAAAAATAAGGTACTGTTTTTTCTTTACATTCGGCATGGTGGGTCGAATGATTTTGCTGTATAAATGAGTTGTCTTTCTAAATTTTTCCAATATTTTTCTTGCTAAATGTTGATATTTTGATTTAAAGGAAGGCATACTCAAAGCAGCTAACGAAATTCTTCAGGAGAAGGTACCAATAATAATATGCCTTTGCTGTTCAACTGTACCAAAATACCAGTAACTGGTACCAGAATTGCCAGACTAGACCAGTACAGTTCCATTCAGCATCTCCCTGTAATGAAAATAGAGCGTAAACTATTCAGTTACTTATACTTCATATGTATTTCCATAAGAGTGGAAATCAGATAACCACAGAATTCGGTGACAGTACTACTATCACGAAGCTTACAAATTCACAAAAAATCTTAAAAACAGAAAATCATTTACAAATAGATTCATTTACTTACAGATTGATTGTGTTTCAAATTCATTCAGTTTGAGTGTCATTCGATATTTCATCAAGAACCATCAAATTTGAACCATCAAACTAAGTTTGTATGATAATTATAACAGTCTCCTGAATTTAATCTTGTGATTGCAGGTTGTAGAGCAAAGTGGGCTATTTGATATGGCCCAATTGGGGGCATATCAAAGTAGTGGGTATTTTAGTGAGGCCCCAGCAGCAGCCCATTTCATACCTGACTATAGCTACTACACTTCTTCTTCTTCTTCTTCTTACCCACTGACAACACTTGATCATGACTATCATTATTCTGGCAATTTCATTTCTAAGGGAGGAGGCTCTGCTGATCACATGGCCATGAGCAGCTTCTCCTACTGACCTTTTTGTTTGTTTCAGCAGTAATACCTAGCGTCCATAGAAAAGTCGTCCATAGTGTATATAAACTACATTTTGAGATGTATCTGTTACACTATTTGTACGTCTATGGACGTATGTATGTATGGACGGCTTTTCAGTATATGCAGCTCCTAGCTAGTAAATAAATGTTGAGAAAGTCTTAATTATGTTTATGTCGTGTGTGTACTACTACCTAAGTGTATTTGAAACTCCTATGGATAATTTAATGTACGTATTTTGAGTGTTGTTGATTGTACCAGTTTGTGTTATGTATGAGACCTCTGCATAATTGTAATGCAATGCTAATGTATGATTTGAGAATGTTTATCCTGTTCTATAGCTGAATTAATGTGATGTATATATTATGTTAAAGTGTTAAACTGTTAGGAATTGGGAGAGATATGGAAATACGAAAGAGAAAAACAAAAGACAAGATTTATGAGGAAGCTAAATTGTATTGCTTGACTTGATATTACATAGATACAAATGACCTATTTATAATATAGATGAAATCTCTAAAAGAAATCCTGACATAAATAAATCAAATCTAAAATATCTCACGTAATTAATACGAAATATCTTCCTCCTAAACATAGCCTGCAAATCAGCGCCTACTATACTTGACAGTCTGCCATATCAAGCCTGCTGCAATAGATGGTGAGATGAGAGGCATACACAACAAATCCTCCCCTTACTCAAAATCTTACCCTTGAAAAAACAAAACCCGAAATCCTTAAAGCTCAGCTATTAACCTCGCCTGAAGAAGTACTATTTTGATCTGTCTTCTGTTTATTCTTGAGCTTGAAACAGTCGGCCTTGATATGTACCTTCTTTCTGCAATAATTGCAAATTAGGTTCTTGTGCTTAGAACTTGAATAGGTTGCTGATAAAGTCAAGTTCTTCCTCCTTCGTCTTCCTGCCACGACAGCTCTCTTATCCATCGTCTCCCAATCCTCTTTGCTTACATCGGTCGGTTTTGCCTTGAGTGCATTTCTCACGCCTTGATTTGACAAAATTGCCCACATGCGCACTTACCATAATGCAAAACTTGCGGTGCCATCAAACTTCTCAACTTCAAATTTTGCTGACATTAAATTTGAACTCATAACACAAAACACCTCAAATCCCCACAACAGATAACAAAATTGGAGATATATGTGATGCTTAGTACGTGCTCACCAGAGCAAAAATTGCAAGGAAACTGAATCTCTGGTCTTACTGTCACGCAACTCACAAGCCAAATCACAGAGTAGGCAGCGGAAATTAAAAGCAAGATGAGAATAATCTTTGCGACACCGATCAACAAACCTGGGACTGATACCACTGTTAGAAATTGGGAGAGATGGAAATACGAAAGAGAAAAATAAAAGATAAGATTTATGAGGAAGCTAAATTGTATTGCTTGTCTTGATATTACATAGATACAAATGACCTATTTATAATACGAAATATCTTCCTCTTTAACATAGCCTGCATCCCTCTCCTTGCTATACTTGACAGCCTACCATATCAAGCCTACTGCAATAGATGGTGAGATGAGAGGCATACACAACATAAACTGATGCATGGATTTGTATCTTCTTGGGGTACTTTCTATTATTATTTGTCTTCAGGATTTTCATACTTATTTGCCAATCGAACTATAAAATTGATGAAGGTGAATTCATTAATTACTTGGTAATTTGGATTCCATATCCTCTATACTTCTATAGCGCTGCAAAGTGTAGCGCAGAACATGGGCCGTTAGATCATCTTGAGATTTGTGCCAGCACGCATCCCAAGATGATCTAACGGTCCACTGTTCTGCACTACACTCGGTAATTTGTGCCTGGAGCTAATGGTCAAATCATGACAAACAATTCCTTCCTCAAAAAAGCAAAATTAAAAAGAAAACAATCCATTTATGTTAGGTGCATTTTAAAATTCTTTTCTCCATATTTATACTGCATGATAAAATGAATGAGCCATTGGTACTTTCAACACGTCAGATGACCATTAATGTCCTATTTACATTGTTCTTTCAAATCAAACTAAAATTACAAGAATATAAATATTAGCTGGATTATAACGTAGGGGTGTAAATGAGCCGAGCTAGGCTAAATTCAAACTCGGCTCATTAAATTAACGAGCAAAAAACAGAAGTTCAAGATCGGCTTATTTATTTAATGAGCTGACCAAGATGGCTCATTAAGTTCGTTTATTTTTTAATAATAAAATTTTAAATATGTTATATCAAAATTTATATAAAAATCAATAAAATGATTAATAAATATGTTCATAGACATTTTACATAACAATTATATATATTAGACCATATGTTGTATAAGATATTAATAATCTTCGATAAATGCAGTACGAATTACAACTAATAATAATTTATCGAGCCAAACGAGTTAAACGAGCCGAGCCATGCTAAGCTCAAGCTCAGTTCATTAACTTAACGAGCTTAACGAGCGAGTCTAATTCGATCCGATCCCAAGCGAGCCACGGACAATCCACGAGCTCCAAATTTTTTTGCCAGCCCTAATTATACGTGTAAAACGCCACGTTTATATACTAGATCGAGGCTAAGTTTCCTTTTTAGTATTTTATAAGGACTCTTAAAATTTCTATTTATGCCATATTTTTCAGTACTACATGTCTACATCTCAATTAAATTATTCATTAACAATTTTATTTAAAAAATTCCTGTGCCTGTTTAAATTAATTGGGACCAATCATAATTAATGTTCCGTTCTCTTCATAAGGACCCGTTGACTAAGTCAACGCAGTAATTTTATACCGATCTCAAAATTAAACTCAAAAGCAAGAAAATCCTTATTAACCCAAAAACATAAACATAATTATAGATTGTAAACATAAATTTACCAGTAAGCTTTGGAGTTGTTCATAATAAAACCAAATCTCTCTTCTTTTTTTCTTTAAAGAAAAAAAGTTTCTTGTTCTCTGGACATTAACACGGCTCAATTGCTCAAGAACCGGCCTTTGGTCTAGTGGCTAAGAGCAACGCTCTCCATATGGGCAGCGCTCTCAATTGTTCCGGAGTGCTTATCCTCTAACATATCGCACAGTGCCACACAATACGTGGGCCGTTGGATCACCTCAAGATTCAGGCCAGCACGAATCTCAAGGTGATCCAACGGCTCAGTTGCTGCATGGTACTGTTCCATATGTTAGGAGATCTCAATTGCTTCGTGTGGGAGGTTGCGGGTTCGAAATCTGACTGAGAGTCTCTTAGACATTTAAATTTGATTGGTTTGAGCCAGTACCATTTACTCAAAAAAATAAGGCTCATTGCTCAACTCGTTGACTCCTTTGTACGTGCTACCACAGTTGCACAATTTCCTAGCACCATTTACTCCAACTGAGATTGGCTAGCCCCTGCATTTACTGTTTCCATATCCCCAACGACCACCACCAACCCAACCCCAAAAAAATATACAAGTTTTCTAGAATTCCTACCTTTGTTAGTTTTATTGGGTAAATTTTTGAGAGGTCACTAAACTTTGCTCTATATCCATAATTGGTCACTGAACTTTCATTTATCCATTTTTGGTCACTAAACTTTGATGTTTATCCAAATTTGGTCACTTCGTTAGTTTTTCCATCCAACTTAACAGAATAATTGATATGACATCAATTTTATGATTTAGACATATATCTTTTTCATGTAAAACTTAAACATATAAAATATAAATACACAAATTATTTTTATTTTATGCCAAAAAAGTACTTTTATATTTTTTAGACATATTACAAATTGTATACTTCATATGAAAAAATAAATAATAATTTTCGAAAAAATAAATTTTGTAAAAGAAAAATAAATATAAAAAATTTAAATTGACTTAAAATCTCACATGTTGTATAATTTATATGAAAAAAGTTCATTTTTAAAGTTTAAAAATTGAAGTTATATTAATTATTCCAATAAGTTTGATGGAAAACTTAACGGAGTGACTAAATTTGGACAAGCATCAAACTTTAGTGACCAAAAATGGATAAATGAAAGTTCAGTGACCAATTATGGATTTCAAATAAAGTTTAGTGACCTCTCAGAAAATTTACCCTAGTTTTATTACATAATTACCATCTTTTTAGATGCTTATGAGTAATGTTAAAATATTTGACAAGGGTGTTTTGTTGTACCAAAATTAAATTAATCTTGTTTGTTTTAATAAAATAATTAGTGAGGTGAAAGAGAGTACAGGGGACTTTGGAAATTATAAAACCTCAATTGAAAATCACAATGAATAGTGTATAATGAATAGTGTCATCTCTCTGTTTTCTTTTTTCTTTTGTTTTTTTTTTAAGCCTATAGGCAATGCACACCATCCCATGACAATTATTTATTTTGACAAGTATGACATTTAATTTTAAATCAATCCATAAATAATGTCAAATATTGCAAAAGAAAATTCAGACACATTTATATACTCATAGAATAATTGTGTTTCAAATTTTATTCAAATTGATTGTTGTTTGATATTCTGTAAAAAACCATCAAAATTATATAGAAATTACAATGATCTAAATCTAATGATTTTTGATGGACCAATACATAATACTCAAATTGGATGCTATTTTTTAAAATCACAATCAATCTACAAGTATATAATTATATTTATGAAAAATTTTATATTTTTAAGATTTTTTTTATATGAGTATGGTTGTCATGGTTATTGAGATAAATAAATAGTTCATATGGATCTCTAATTATTACTATATATACAACATAAGAATATAATACCATGTTCTTAATGTTCATTACATATTATTATTATTTCTTCTCTTTAACTCCTTGACAATATGGTTACAAAAACCAAACCATGTCCTCAAAATTTATCACACAAACAATATCACAACACAACCAATATGGTTGCGGCGTTGCCGCATAATCTAGTTATTTTGAAATTGGAAAAATAGGTCGCCAGTATATGTTATGTTGATTTGCAAAAAATAAATGTGAATTTTTCGTAATTTAATCGGATATGAATTTGTTCTTTATAGTTTTGTGCTATTATTCATGCTTCGGTATAAAGAAGAAAACACAAGTTCCTGGACTTCTGGGCAATTTTCCTGTTGCAAGTAACAGTTATGAAATATTATCAGATGAAGGTTTTATTTAAATCCTTTCTCAATCAATTCCCAATCCACAAGTAAGATACTTGCAAATATATAAATTTGCTTTATGATATCTTTATTTTGCATGCAGCAATTCACATATCAGGATGCAACCAGCAACCTCCATCAGCCATTGACTGAAAACTAAACTTTGACAAGGCTTTGACCTTTTTTCTTCAACTTACATCATTCATTACTTCATTTTTTTTTAAAAAAAAAATGAAGAGAGAAGAGTATAAGTCTGATAGAGTAATAGCTAACGTCCATAAAAAGCTGTCCATAGCGTCTATATGTTACATTTCATGATATATCTGTTACATTTTGGGTATAGCTGTCACATTCTTTGTACGTTTATGGACATATGAACGGCTTTTCAGTGAACGCAAAATGTTTCTCTAAGTCAAACCTTACACCCTATATATTAACCCCTTCCATTTCCCTTCTTCAACTCTTCTCATGTCAAATCCACAAAGCTCAAACAATCTCTGCATGTCCATTGTAACAATGTCAAATTCAACTTACCACCTCCTGCTTCCTCTCCTCACACTCACACTCACAACATCTCTTGCTCAGTTATGCAATTCTCAGCTTGTACCAGGCACAAACATGAGTGTCCCAGTATCTGCCACTGGAGGCACTGGTACCAGCCAGAAAGAGATGGTACCAGCACTGTTTGTGTTTGGTGATTCCCTCATTGACAATGGGAACAACAATGACCTGCCCTCATTTGCAAAGGCCAACTATTACCCGTATGGCATCGACTTCTCTGGCGGACCCACCGGCAGGTTCTCCAACGGCTATACCATTGTAGATGAGATAGGTACTGTACAATGTTGTATACAATATAACAGTACTTGGTTTCATTGTATCTTGATTAGTTATTTTCAGATAATCCGGTTTAACGCTCTATATATAATTATGCGGTCTGGTAAATAAACTGTACCCTGCATGTACCAGTAATCGATTACTCTGAAAACAGTAAAAAATTTTGCACCCACAATTTATTTCATTGTTGTTTTCTTTTTATTTGGTTTATTATCTTTGGCTTAATTAATTAGATAGATAATAATTAAGAAAAAAGAATGAATTTGGCTCAAGATAGAATTTGTTCTCTCTATATATATATTGTGTCTGATTTGTTTGTGGATGATGCAGCTGATCTGCTTGGTCTTCCTCTGATACCTCCCAACTCACAAGCGTCTGGCGAAGCGGCACTCCAAGGTGTCAACTACGCCTCAGCCGCCGCTGGCATTTTGGATATCACTGGCCAAAATTTTGTAAGCTGCATTTTATCTTAAATGACTCACCTTGAATTCACCAGCTATATATTAAATGAATCATGCAGTTACATATGTATATATTGCATGCAAGCTGATTGTGGAAGTTGCTTTATACATTGTTTTAAAGTGTTACATGTTCTGATCAAGTCAGAATATTATTATGTACTGAATTTTCTTACTCAAAGGTAAGACAAATTTGGCAAATATCATTAAATTTGGCAAATTTTCTTACCCATCAGTTGTTAATTAAAACTTAAAAATCAAAACAACTACTCAAAGTTGCAAGCACTTGCATTAAACTATAGTAAGATCAACAAAGGTATAATGGAGACCCTATATTCATACTTATTACAAGGTTAATTTGTATTTACATGTGTAGCAGTGTCCTGTTTTTAAATCAAGTTTAACGAACCTTTGTTTTCATTGACACTAATGAATAGGTAAGTAGAATACCATTCGGTGAACAGATCCGGAACTTCGAGAAAACCCTTGACCAGATTACTGATAACTTGGGAGCTGATGGAGTGGCAGATGCATTGGCTGACTGCCTCTTCTTTGTGGGAATGGGGAGCAACGATTATCTGAACAACTACCTCATGCCGAATTACAACACCCGCAACCAGTACAATCCTCAGCAGTTCTCCGATCTCTTGGTGCAGCAATACCATCGACAACTTATGGTTAGCGAATCTTGTTATTATTTGATGAAAGATTTACTAATGATAAAATAGATTTAATCTACTTAGTTCATATATATGGACTAATATTCAAGCAATGTTTTCTGATAGTTTTTTCTTCATACTAAAAACTAAGTATTATTTGCCAGAAAAACCAGTAAATTGTCATTGGTTCTCAAAAAGGGACAATTTGCATGAATGATGACTTGTATTAATATGTGAATTTCACAATAGAGTGAAAAAAAAAAAAAAAAAATCACTCAAAGTTGAAAATGTAACTGGATGCAGTGATCATAATGATAGTAGTAATATATCTGTCAAGTACTGAAAGTGATGACAGGCGCATAACTAACTGATTCTAGATTGAACTTTCAGAGTCTATACAACCTCGGAGCCCGAAAGTTCATCATTGCGGGGATCGGGTCAATGAGCTGCATTCCAAACATCCGTGCACAGAACTTTCGGAGCGAATGCTCTCCTACAGTGGACAGGGACCTCATCATTCCATTCAACAGCAAAGTCAGGAGCATGCTCAACACACTTAACTCAAACTTACCAAAGGCAAAGTTTATCTACATGGATATCTACAGAATGATTTCTGATATCCTTGCCAACCCTAGATCATATGGTAATTATCTGTTCTTTACTTATTGGCATAATTGGATATTTATTTCTATTTATTAGGCTAATTTGTTACTATTGTTTTAAAACTTCAGGGTTTCAGGTAATAGACCGAGGTTGTTGTGGCATCGGCCGGAACCGTGGCCAGATAACGTGCCTTCCATACCAGACACCATGTGAGAACAGAAACGAATACATTTTCTGGGACGCCTTCCATCCGACTGCAGCCGTCAATATACTACTTGCTCGGAAGGCGTTTTATGGCAACAGAGATGTGGTCTATCCTATGAACATAAACCAGCTTGTCCGGCTCAGACTTCAGCCTTACTGGTAATGGTAACCAGCTAGGATGAAAGAGAGATACTTTGAGGTTATCTTTACCAACTGAATTAGAGTGTAGTTTTCATGTAATTCAACATTCTGGATTTGCCCAAAAATGAACATGGAGTGTGTTTGTTGCCAAGGAAAAAAACAATTGCTCAAATTCTAACATGTAGGTCTTATAATGAGTGTTCTTAATTATCTTTCAAATTCACTGTTTACAGCCAGTTTAATTGTAGTTTAGTATGGTCAATAGAACCAAAATGATACAGTGAACTCAGTTTCTGAGATGCTACAAACTATTACATTATATAACACAAATTTGGCACGAGGAATGGTCAAGTCATATCTTTCAAATTTCAATAAAGGAAATATGAAAACAATATTGGTGTAAAGGAAATTTTTAAATGGAGCAAAATTGCTATGATATTTTACAAACAGAGAGAGTCTGGAGACCTATAAAAGTGACAGTGAGCAAATCCTTGATGGATGTATTAAAAAGTATGAGTGGTTATGCAACCTTTCATTTTAAATCAAGCGGTTATTATCAAACGTATCTCTTTAATTGTATATCTAAAAGACACATCACGACCATCCGATTATGAAAAACGAACGGCCTATATTTCATCTGATCCATAATAGAATTAGCCTAAAAGTATTATAATCCCAAACAAGCGGGTACATGCTAACTCAAAAACACAGTAACAGCATGTACAGTTTTTTTTTTTTTTCCCCTCTGTAACAACTGCCTTTCTTAAAAGAGAATAAAACAGAAAGAGTACATATATTATCTACTTATTGATTATCTCTGTTACCAAAAGCTTCCCTTAGTACTTGCATAGATGAATTAAATACATATATCAGCAAGTTAATAGAAATATATTCAGAGAAAAAAAATTTACAAATAAAAAATAATAAATACAAAAGTGAGGTTTTTACACTTATCCAGATTTCAGACAATAGATACTACAACAACAACAACCACCAAGCCTTTAGTCCCAAACAAGTTGGGGTAGGCTAAGACCATAGATACTACAAAAAAAATTATAAATAAATTGCTTCCTGAAAATAATTACAGCATCAAATAGCTGCAAAACATCAATGGATTCTCTTTGGGTGGTTTTGAGTAAGATTCAAACATTTAATCAATCAATGAAGTACCTGAATAAAAGAATAATTATGTACACTTTGGTGAGGCTGGTCAAAAGAAGATAAATGGTGGGCGTGGACCCCATTTTCTCCGCGCATATAAATCTCTCTTTTATTTCTGAAAAGAGAGTAATCTGTATACCTCTCTGTAAGCCAGAATATCCTGTTCTGGTTTGAGGCTCTGTCACTCGACTCGAATTGGTATCCAAACTTCTATTTGGACCCTTCGGTCTTCATAAATGTTCAGCCATCATCAGACTTGGCAACACAAAGGACGCTTCATGCTGCAGCTGATAGATCATCTTGTTCCCTGAGTATATTTCAGAGATAAATTTCACATACTGCTTGCAGAAACAGTCACAAATAAGGCCAATAAATTGAAAACAAGGGAAAAGAAAACTTAAACCTAATTTACAAGATAAGACATAGAAAGGCACTTTATCATATTAATATGAGGACAATTATGAAAAGAAGACATCGAACACAATACTAAATCATTTGTTTTCCTTACTTTTATGTGTAAGTTTTAAAGGCAATGAAATTTATAGTTCTTCCATTTCAAACATAATGACAGGGAACAAACTTTGTATTATATTATGCTACAAAATTATCCTTCCAGCTAAGTATGAGCAGTTTCTGTCTTTTAATCAATCTCCAGTCATCAACCAAGAAAAAAAAATAGAGAGATACAATATAAATCACCTACAAAGGCAAGTCATGGCAATCACTTGGGCTCGCTACCCCATACTTCCACATCAACCCAACCACTGCGTTAGCCTCTTGTCTCCTGCCAAGGTTCCAGTAGGCCTTGTGCATGATAACGAACGTCTTTTTTGTTCGGTCAAACCTAAGTCTCTCCATCTCATCCAGGACCTCATGCATCTCCTGTAACCTGTTGCGCATCCCATACATAACCATCTTGCAGTGGAACAGAGAGTGACAAAGTTTCCACCCTGCCACCTCTGCCTTTTTCACAAAATCTGGAAGTAGGGATAAAAGTAGTAAATATAAAATCATATCTATGTTACAGAAAGTTATTAAATTAAAAGCTATGCCAGTAATAGATCTGACCACCAATTTGCTCTTAAAAAAAAATCTTAAATGAACCATTGCAACTTGAAAAGTTCAACCAGAAGTTCTTTTTTTAAAATTACAATTTCAAATAAAGCAAAAACTTGTCTATATTGCCCCTAATTGCTATGATAACTTAATCAATTCTCTGTGCAGCTAATTCATACTCCATTATGGCTCATTTTGCTGGTTATTCAACATGATTGGGAGGAGAAGTGCAAAGACTTGGAATAAAGCAAAATGCTTGTATTTGGAATACCGTATAACATCTTCCAAACAATAATATCCGAGCGCTGCCAAATAACTCAAAGCTCTTCAGCTTTTACTTGAAAAATAAAAGAATTGTTGTAATTCTATGAAAAGATTCTCTGTCTCAAATTTATTTTGGTTTCCTCTGCTACCTGCAAGTTGGTCAACAGCACCGCGATGAAAATAACTTGTGACGATCGATAGCATTGTTCTACTGGTTGTCACAGCAGTGTTCCTCTTAAATGCCTCATTTATTAACCTTTCCATTGCCTCCACCAGCCCTTCCTGTGCATAAGCTCTGATCAAGAGCACTTGCAGCCATGGTCTATACTCAGCATCAGTAATGAACTCGAGAAGCTCTTCAATCTTCTGTATCCTGTTTGAGCATGAGCTCTTGCAATAAGCACAGATCATAGCCCTGATAAGGAACGTATCAACCTTCTCTACCTGCACAGATGCAAATATTTGAAAAAAAAAAAGGACTGTTAAATTATGGATACATGCAAACACACAATACACAAGATCCTCGAACATATAGTCTATTGGACTTAAAGTTGAACCTGCTGAGAAACGGTCCTATAAGTGTCCTCCATCCTTTCAATGTTGCCAGAGAGTGCATACCCCCGAAGCATAAGGAGGTGCGTGCTGAGCTCAGGTTTGACTGGGCCAGCCTTCATTGCCCGGTAGGTGGCCTCCATCCGGTCCCACATAAAGCCGGTAATATAAGCAGAGATCATGTTGTTATATGTCTCCAAGTTCCGTACCATGCCAGCTTCATCAGCAGCGACAAGCACAGCTTCCATGTGGTCTACCTGCGTGCCCTAGTTTAGTGACTGCATTCATACATTGCATTTTTATAATTATAATTATTCATTGCGAGCATCTCTGAAAGCATCAAAAGTTCTCCATTGTTTGGTCTCCAGGCTTCCACTTGGTACTGGCACACAGGTGACATCTCATTACTCAACACCAGACGCCACAAAATATCGTGCTACTTTTCTGGCACGACTGATTGGTTTACAAGTAAATGGGACATAATACTTCTTTACAATATATGTTTAGGTTTGACAACAATGAAGATGACAAAATGGACCAACAAAGAGGTTATCAAACTCATCAAGTAATTCATCAAATTTACTACGAATTTAAATCATTTCCCGATCAGTTGATCAATTGATACCATTAATTCTCAAACTGATTGACAACATTTTGGCCATCACCATGGTCATCAAACGAGTATGTTCTCAACATAGTCAACATCTTTATCAACACCATTCAGCATTTTAATTTTAAGAGTAATACCTAGCGTCCATAGAAAACTATCCATAGTGTACATATATATTGCATTCAGTGTGTATCTGTTACATTCCGTACACGTCTATGGATGTATGGACAGTTTTTCTATGAACGCAAGATGTTTCTCTAATTTTAATTTTCACTACTAAATTGAACATCCACAGATATACCAGTGAACAAAATACACAAACAGCATACCAACAAAGAACCGCCAAACAGCGAGAGAAGGATATTATATGAAACAATGGTAGGTTTACAGCGGCGATCCTCCTTGAGGCTCTGAAACACGGCCAAGCACCGCCTCATCATGCCATTCACCATATACGCGGACATGAGGGCATTATACAGCGCGGCCTCGGGGAACGACGCGATGGCCTCGTAGAACATGCCAACCGCCATGTCGACATCCCCCGCGCGGCCGGCGACTGCGATCGCCTTGGTGTACTCCTCGCTCGACAGCGGGATGGGATCGGGGCCCGTGGCCACCCTTCGGCGCCACTTGAACACCTCGAGAGTGAGTGACGGGCGGCGGGAGAGAAGGGACAGGAGTTCGAGGGAGGGAGAGGGGGAGGGGGTGGAAGAGCGCAGAAGGGAAGGGAAGGAGTGGGAATGGAGGAGCGGGGAGATGTCGGGGGGAGGAGAGGGGAGGGAGAGGAGATCGCGGGCGAGAGCGGAGATGGAGGTGGAAGGGGAAGGGGAGGTGGTGGAAGGGGAGCGATGGCGGCGGGAGAATAGGGAGAAGAGGGAGGTGGTTCTGGACATTGTGCGAGGCGCCGCCGGACGGAAGGGAGGGACTGAAGAAGGAGCGGTCTTAGCCCTTTTTGGGTATGTTCAAAAGAACGGCGGGATTGATTGATTAAAAGCCTAGTAACATATCATCGATTCGGGATTCGTTAGGCAAGATCAAAAGTTCGTGATTCAGGTATTATTCGGATATAATTCGGAAATAGTTCAGCTTATATAATATAATAAAAATATATTAAAGTGCCAATATTTTTAAAAACCAAATAAAAAAGCACAAATTTTCTTTTAGAAATATATATAATGTGTTTTATTCGAGAATAATTCGCGTATAAAACGTTTTATTTGAGTAAAAAACGTTTTATTCGCGAATAAAACGCATTATATATCATTGAGTAGTATTATGCGGGATTCATTCGGCTCTTGTGAAAAAACGAATTATTCGCAAATAAATCGCGAATCATGTTACTATGATTAAAAGCAATGGAAGAACGGAACGGAGGTTGGATGGATGGGAAGACTTACCGGATTGGAAAATGCTATGGTATGCCGCAAAAGATACAGTCGGATACCATTAAATATTGATTGCCAATAAAAAATGTGATAAGTTGAATATTTAGGAGGTTAAAGTGAATATTTAGGAGGATAAGCTGAATAGTTAGAAAATGTAATGCTGCAAGTTAAATTAAAAGTAGTTTTTATGGGCTGTAAAGCAAAATGTGTTAATTGTAATGCTGCAATTAGGTTTTTATTATGTGGAGTTTTTATTGGTTGCCAAGCAAAATGTGTTACGTTGAATATTTAGGAGGTTAAGGTGAATATTTAGGAGGTTAAGGTGAATATCTAGGTTTAGTTGAATTGGTCAAAGATCATGGTATCCCCGACAGTATCCTTTGTGGTATCCGAATATCTGGACTGTACTGGATTTCATATGCGTTGTACTGCAGATTGCGGTTAATCACATGGGCCGTTGGATTGTCTCGGTATTCGAGCCCGCATGATCTTAAGAAAATCCAACGGCCTACGTGATTAACTGCAACTTACAGTACTGCAGGGGATAAAGCACTCGTAAGAGTTTATCTGGAGTATACTTGGATCCTATCCAGCCCATAGATTTAATGAATGAATGAATGAATTGAATATAAGTGTATTTTATAGTTTGTTATTTATTTATTTGAAATGGCAATAGGTTCATCCGTTCATGTTGTGTTGACTTATTTGCCACTTGATCATTGTGATTGTGCAAATGTTGCCATGCTTCGATAATAATCAAATAAAACGAGAATCTTCTATGACAATTTCATTATCCATTATTAATTGTGATGAGGAGGAAAAAGTGAATTCCTTTTTTTTCCAACCTTTTTTTTTTTTCCAAAATGACAACACACAATTAGAGGCATACCATTATATGTTGGGTGATATGTTGGAGCTCATTCATGGTTTAAAGTGAGGGTACGTGCCATCTTACTAGTACACTTATGAGTTATGGCAACACACATACGTCTCAATCCAATAATCTCATAACCTGCATAAGTAGGAGTTCATGGTTTTAATTAAGTTCACGTGTCAACTTGTACAAACGATAAACAAACAGGTTTATATTGTATGTATTGAAATCAACTTGCACCATCCGGCTTGAATATAACAATCAATTATCTTCTTTGATAAAAAGATTCGAACATGGTCCCGTAGCTCAGTTGGTTAGAGCGTTGGTCTTATGAGCCGAAGGTCGCGGGTTCGAGCCCCGCCGGGACCATGTTGTCTTTTTTTTACTTATATTTGCTTTTGCTTCAAAATAGCATTCATATTATACAAATAGTATGCTTCATCCCTTTATAGTAATATTAATTTTGGACATAGTGCTACAGTAATGAACAGTAGTTTGAACAGTAAATCTTTTTTTTTAAGATCTTTCAATAGTATCTTACCATTGAGTTGTTTAAGAGAATAATCTAGAAAGTATTATTGTTGACATTGGAAATGTAAATAAACAATATACAAAATATAAGCTATTATTGTTCATATTAAAAATGTAAATAAACAATATACAAAATATCAACTAGAAGTTTTAAAGTATGAGAAGAGAATGGTTGACAATTGATAGTATCTCAAATTTCAATAAATTACTCTTTGATAGCTTATCAGAATTTTGTATACTTATAAACTGTTGCAAATTGATGAATTATCAATAGTTTATCATAAAACTTATATTGAATATAATTGAAAATATAGCCAATCTACAAGGTTAAAAGTACATGTAAATTTTTTTTTTCATCTTTAAGAATTTTAAACAGTAATTTAAAACTTTTTCCAAGCCCCGTCATCAAATTTGTTAAGATAACCATTATTAACTGATATTCTCTACAACTATTGCTTTAAACTTCCTTTTGTATGTTACAATAATTGTTTTAAGAAATATTAAATATGTTGTAAACAACTTTTATCCTTACACAACAATATTTGCAGAAATAAAAATGTCTAGAGAAGCGATATTCTACGTTTTAGAAAAATAACTAAAAAATTTCAACATATTGGACAAGATAAATTACAAGTGTAAGTTTATGGAGTTCATCCAAAGATTGAAATGAAAGACGATTAAATTTAATATACAAGTACATACAATAAAAAATTAATGAGTTTTATACCATATATGCCTTCTAAAATTATTATTTGAATAAAAGATTGAAAAGAAATATTTACAAAATTTTAAATGTAAGAATTTTATATCTAATGAGATTTTTATAAAAATTATAAATTCACTAGCAAAAAGAAAGTTGGAGGTACTTAAAGTATTAAATTAATAATTCACAAAAATCTATAACTAACCAACTATGTCTTTAAAATACTCACATTTCAGAAAAACAATATAATTGTATGAAAAAACTTCAAGAAATTGTGTTTATTATAATCTCCTCTATTTTTTATTATTTGTATTCTTTTTAGTAAAGAGATGTGTATGACTTCAGTTCCCTCTCAATTCTAAGATATATGAGCGAAGTACGCAATTAGAAAGATAGTATAAGCTCTGAAAATAGCAACTTATATAATATGAAAATTTTTTCATAATTTATATATTTTTTCTTCATTGTTCATATTTTTTATACTTTTTATTCATTCTTTAAGATTTAAGATTACATTTTAGTTTGTTTTTTCTAAGAAATATTAATCTACCGCCGAAGTAACGCGAGGCACATATCTAGTTTTACTTCTTATTTGTTTTATGCTTTAATTCCTACTCCAATTGAAAAATAAAATTATTTTTCTTGTCTGATCGAGCTCTATCTTACTTCTGTTATTTTAAAATACAATCAGATTTTTGCCTAAACTAAAATATTGCTTGCAGATAAGCAAAACGCTGTCCTAATGAAGTGTTGCAAAAATTATTAAATCAAAAGGATAAGGCAGCTTCCCGGTGTACCATATACACAACTTTTACATTTGCAAAATCATTCCTAAAAGTCATGAAGAAACAAAGCAAAACGACAGTAGTAGAATCATCAAAAAACAAAATATTTGTAGAAATAAATTCCTGTGAAAATTGCCACCATCATATGAGTCAGAATGTTCATCCTTACAAGAAGCAAATTGTAAGTGCTAACTTGGCACAACTTGTGTGTAGCTCATATTACAGGAACAACGTCTCCTTTTTTTCTTTTTTTTTTCTCTTTTGATAATTAAGAATTTTATTAAAGGAACAAAAATATTTACAATGTCTCTGACAAATATACTAAATAACTAGAAGTAAAATGTCAGCACTAACTTCACCCAAAATTCACATATCAAAACACTAACATTTTATCAGACAGATCATAACTCTAAAGAAAAGAACTTTGAATCTAACTTACAAAAACAGAATAAATAGATGATATATACTACCCTTGCAATAGCCATGTTCTGAGCCACAATACTGGCAAATTCTCCCTCTGTAATAAAAACAGCAGTTGGATCTCCCGCCGCAGCCTGGGCAACCAAATGTCGATGCCTCCTGACCTTCTGCACATCACTCGGATCCGTATCCATCGCATCGAGTATCTCCAGATGCACTACCACCAACTGTCTCCTGATCAATTCCTTGTTCTCTACCAGCACCTCCGTTTTGTCAAACGGTGGCACCAAATTTGCTTGTATCAGGATCTCTTTCAATTATCCTCATATTTATAGCGCTGTCAATCTCATTGTCGAGTGCGAACTGCGAAGGAACATGTTTCGACATGAAACGTCGACCGCAGTATGTTCAGGCAGTCCGCCTTCAACCCGTCGTACTTTCTCTCGACATAAATCAGCCCGATTGATGGTTTAGCGACTGATGAAACTGACGTCTCAGCTCCGGTTTTTTTGCCTTTCTTCGGTCCAGCTTCCTGTTTCTGCTGCAACTTTCTCATAATCACGATCGTATCTTGCAAGTACTTATTTGCCTTCCTTAGAGTCGGATCAGGCTCACCGGCAACAGGCCAACCTGCTTTGATCACAAATCCACTTTTCTTCAGTATATCGACCCACACATGCTCGGCATAATGGGGACAAATGGGGGCGATCAATCGGGTCTGCACATCGATAAACTTCATCACCAGCTTTCGGTTCATGCCCATTGCTTTACATGAGAATCGATACTCGTCCCTCGCAGCTTGCAAATCATAGAAACCAGTTTTCAGTGCCTCTCTAAACATGAAAGCTTCGTAACTTTTCTCGGTCTCTTTGATGCGAAATTGATCTCAATTTCAAACACCCGGTCCGCGTAGGTTCTAGGTTCATCGCTCCTAAGAGCTGAGTCAAAAATAAGCATTAAATGCCCGTTACACCGGAAGCCGCGTGGCCAGTGGTGCTCTGGAAGAAGTGCCACATGGTTATAGATACAGAAAGTGAGGTGATTTGGGATCAATTCCTTTCCCGAGACCCGCAAATCAAACGGGTACAGTACTCAAACTCCTGCCTCATTTTGGCTAACAAAGATGAGGGGATGCCGGTATCTGGTTCAGACCCATCGCAGAAAATGAAATCCCACACGGCATCGGTCATCTGATCAGGCCTAATTGTGCCGGAACCGGACCCATACATGTCGCCATTTTGTAGTATATGGACTCGTTCATGTCATCATTCTGTAGACACTCTTCAGCTAGCTTCTTCCATTCTTCATCATCATATATTATGTCCCACTGGTCAGCGAGTGCCACCACACACTCGTCGCCTGATCTCGACATTACCTTCTTTTCAGGTTCGTAATACGGCACTGCTAGCGCTGCATCCAGTAATTGGGCCTTAATCAGAGGTTTTGCATCCTGGACTTTCTTTCCCTTAAACTCCCCAACAAGCATTGTTCCTTCATCGGTACAAACTGTCCCGCCCGACTTGTCACCAAATTCAGGTATGTCAATAATTGGTATTACCTTAAATGGCAATATCCATTCATCTTTGATGCCATATTCTGCTCTCCGAGCCAGTTTCGAGATCAAATCGTGCAAGGCCATGTAATCGTCTGGAGAGTCGCTTGGTATACCGGTCACAATTCCGGTACCCTTATCGGTCAAAATTGTGTGCACAGGGAGTGAGTATACCAGATCATGAAATTCCAAGGGAGACTTCAATGCCAAGCCTATCAGATCGTGGCCGGTTAACTTAACCAAACAGCTCGGCATTTCGGGTTCACGTGACAGCTTTCGGTATGCCAAATTCAAAGCCGCCCTCTCAGTTAAAACAAACACATCAGTATCGTTAATTTCATATGCACCGTAGATACCATCTGGTAAAATCCAACAATTTGTCTGACTATACATGGTCTCGGGCCTCAGCGGCGCTGCTGCCAAGAAGACCTTCTTGCCCTCCAAGGGTTTCAATTTCTCAGGAAATGGCTGTACCTGTACAACCTCCATTTTAATCAACACATGTTCTTGTGGCAGCACATTTTCACCGGCGGCCCTGTCGTGGTCGCCTCAAGGCTGCCCGTCCAACAGGGAGTAAATCGTGTACCGATGCGCTTTCACGATTTTACCCAGAGCCATCAATTTGCGCATCTGCAAACTCAAGCTTCGAAACAGTAAATGCATGGCCAATTCATGGATGGGTACGGAAAGTTGCCGAAGAACTTGTCACCTGGTTTGGCAGGTACCTGACGTGCCTCCGCCTCGAAAACCTTGTGCTCATGCCAGTATGCCTGGATCCTGTTTTGAACTCTCAGTAAGAGCTCAGTCCTACTTCTTGGCTTGTCGTCACTCGACTGATTTGCTGACATCTCTCTGGTTGGATGGAAATTAAAAGACAAAAATAAAATTCATGATATGCTGATTGCTGAGGATGTTTCTGAACTTAATCATGCAGAATAAGAATTGAAATCAAGCAAACTTGGGAGATAGGATTATGTATTGTCAGATAATTATGATCTCCCGACGAGGAGTTAAAGAGACTGACTGATGCCAGAAGGAGTGGAGATTAAGAATAAGATATGGAGATCAAACTTCAAACTACTAAAAGAACAATCATGAGTGAGTTAATACTAACTATTTACTCATAATAGCCAAGTACAGTACAGTATAAAATGCAACATATACACGTCCAAAGATTTAAACACAAAGAACTTCAATTTAATCTATAACTACAAGCAATATATATTATTTCATTTAATTATTTGCTTTAACAACTGACAATTATACTAACTACTGACACCAAATAACCAACAGACCAAGAGGAAAACAGAGAGATACCTTGATATAATATATACTAGGCCGTGTCAAATCTTTAGAAAGGGATGCTAGTAGTGGAGCTGGTCTGCCTTTTTTGACCTGGTCATTTAGCGTAAGAAAATTAATTAAGGAAATACTATAACGGAAGGAATTGACTATTTGAAGTAAATAAAATTTAATTGGATTTTTAATGGAAAGAAAGATTGGGCCTCAAGTATTCATTCATGAAATTTCACTCCTGTTGACTTGAAATTCAAAATTTCATGATTCAGCAATATTTGTGTAGTAATTCAAAATTTCAAAGTTTTCCTCTTATCTCCGGTTTTATCTCGATACCGAAACAAATACTTAGGAGATAGAAAATTCTAAAAATGAAAAATTTTTGTATCCCATACTATTTTGACGTAAAGAATATAATAAGCTATATAAACTCAAATTTAGAAGTGATTTGATATGATTTTAAGTTTAAACTCACAGAAGGCTTTCGTGAGCTTAAGCTCAACATATATTTGCTTGGTTCTAATAATTCAATCTGAAATGAATTATATCAGGGTCTTTTAACGTAACCATCAAAAGGTTTTAATAATCCATCTGAAATGAATTACAAATCCAACCGTGAGTTTGGATTATCTTTGAACGTAACAATCAAAAGATTATACGCACCTGTATGCATTCATCAGCAATATGGCACTATCTGAAATGACTTGTATCATTTTTTTTTAGTGATTTTAATAATCTGAATCTGACAATAAATACACCTTTCCTTCCACGCAATATCAGAAGTGTAGTCTGGAGGAGTGCTCGAGCAGTTAGTTGAACGGACTCAATCAACAATTATTAATAGGGAAATTTATAACAGTAATTGTCCCCTGACGAATTGTTAGAAGTAGAACAGTCCCCCCGGGATTTCAGATCCTCTGCAGTACTGTAAATCATCCGGACCGTTGGATCGCCTAAAGATCCGAGTCTACACGAATCTTAAGGCAATCCAACGGCCCCCATACTTTATCGATATTTAACTTAAGGCAGAGTATAAGCACTCAGTTGTCCTTACTTTTACCGGATCAGATACATAGAATATTCGCAAACCACTTCTCTGGGCCCCACATGTCAGCGGGCCTCGCACACAGTCCCATTATCCATTCCTCGTTTTTAGGATCACCACCGGTGCACTCGAGTGCTTATCCTCTGCCTTAAGATAATACGCAGTGAAGTAAGAACCCCTTAGATTGTCTCAATAGTTGTGCAGACTAGGATCTTGAAGCGATCCAACGGTTCTAGTTCAATAATACCTGGTGCTTTCACTTCAGTGCTTCACTGCATATTACAGCACTGCAAGGGATCTGAAATCGGTGCGGTCACCGCTTCACTCGAATTCATATCCCCTGCTGTACTGCATTGTGCAGTTCACAACATTAGCCGTTGGATCGTCTCGAGATGCATTCCAGTGTAGATCACGAGACGATCCAACGGCTGAGATTGTGAACTGCACGATGCAGTAAAAGTCGGGGGATGAGCACTTGCTTCACTCTCCCAATCGTCTTTTCTTCGAGTGCTCATCCCCTGACTTACTGCATTGAGCAGTTCACAACTTCAACCGTTGGATCGTCTCCAGATCCGTGCTGACAAGAACTCAAGATAATCTAACGGCTGACGTTGTGAACTGCATAATGCAGTACAGCAGGGGATATGAATTCCTTTTCTTCTTCTCTTCTCTCTTTTCTCTATCTCATCACCTCTCAAGTCTCAACTGTACCAATAATCACCAGACCTATTGATCCGGATCCGCCATGGTGGTCGCGATGGATGCACTGGCGCTCAATCTGAAGACCGGCCAACGCCTCTCCCCGGCTCAGTACAATCCCCGCCCGGCCGCCGTCACCTGGCGACTGGCGACGACTGGGACGAGCAGAAAGGCGAGATCTTTGGGCCTGACGACCGTGGTCTGTGCCTCCGGGAAGAAGAAGAGCAACGGCCCGCCCTTCTCAGGTCCTGCAAAGATGAAAAACCCCCACTGTTCCCCCTTTCTTTTGATTCAATTTGATAGCTTATAGGATCAGCTAAGCTGTCAGTACTGTACGTCTTATGTATGCCGATTAGTGATCGAGAGGATCTGATTGATACTAGTTGATTATGTAAGGAAGGAAGGGAGAGAAGGGGATGGGATGGGACCATGGAGACATCCCTTTTGAGCTTTGACCTTGATCTCTAGTTCGTATCCGGGGCATGATTAATTATATGAGAATATATGAGGGTGAGATTTGAGGGTTTCTGGAGGAAAATTTACCAATTTTCAGCCCGGCCAATGTTTGTTTAATTAAAGAACTGGTGTTCTCAATTTGTTTGCCGTACTTGTACCTGCCATGGTAGTCGAGACCTCACTCTAAGGATTACTTTTTGTAATTTGATGTGAAGAGCATTTCTGAATATATCGATGCTCTTTCTTTGAGGGCTTTAGCTAGAAAGCAAGAACTTTTCTGCTGATGGGTCATTTGTTTGAGTTGTTCTCAATTTGGGGTCTAAACGTTTAATGCGAACTCAGTGTTTTATTTTGGATGAATTGGTTGTCTAAGATATTACTTTATGGTTACTTCAAATAAACCTTAAAGCGCATGCTTTCTCGAGAAACATAAAGCTTATGCATAATCTAGCAGATCTGACACAACTGAAAGCTGGTTAGCAAAACTTTTTTCTTAAAAGAAGATCTGACACAATTGAAGAACAAAAATGAAAGCTAACAAATGCTTCGCTGATGGTCACCTCTGCTATAAAGATTATGCATAATCTAGCAGGTGGACCAAGCCAATGATTACCATGAGGCACATTTTTGGTAACAGTACAAAAAATGTATGATTTTAATACCTTGTGCATGACCTAGAAAATTTTCATCTTGTATGGATTCTATGAAAAGTTACATTCTTTTGGACCATTTAGGCTGGAACCCCTAATACCATTCACGATTTGAATTAATTGATCTGCATTTTTTTTATATTTATAGCACTATTTTCTCTATGAAAAGTACATGTTTGAACATAATTAGTACCTTGATGATTTTTCACGCTAATTCTTTTTGCAGAAAATGATGAACCATTGGTACCAGGAGGTGATGGCCGAGAGGAATCCAAGACACCACATGAAAAATCAGAACCATATGAATCTAAGTCGTACCATGTAGTCTCAGATTGGCGAGATTTTAGAGCCAGCCTCGTCGCCCGAGAAAAGGTTTGTTCACATGCATACCTGTATGCCATGCTCCTAAAATCTTTAGAGTGATGATCCTAACAATTGGCTCAAACCCATTGAAAATAGTGTTGAAAAGTTGTTGGTCACGAGATGTTGCTGTATACCATCAACTGGTAGATAACTGTTGGATTCAAACGATGAAATAAATGAGTTTGCTGCTCTCTAAAATACAAACAATCAGTTGATTTATTATAATGCGCTAAAATTTTCTTTGACAAATGATAAGCAGTTGTTAATGTTCGCCCAGATTTTTTCGTAGATTCCTCTCAAGTAAGAAAATTTGTTTTTGTGCAATTTTAAGTGGGACGTAAGCCTCCATATCTTATTGGTGAAACTGAATACTTGAAATTCAATAGAACCAGATCCCCGGCCCTCCAAACCCCAACTCATACACACCCCACCATCATCCAAAAAACTAAAAATGCACTTACAGCTGTCAAAGTTTTTTCATTTAATATTTTTCGCATCTCAAGCAGGACATTCTACAGAAATCACAACAGCAAACTGAAGCTGGCATGAATCCTACGGGAATACCAAAAGGAGGAAAGGAGAGCCCGTTGTGGGCCCACCAAACCATCCCTGAAGTAGGCTGCTTATTAATTGCCACTGAGGAGATTGACAGAGACGACAACTTCCAACGAAGTGTCGTTCTTCTTGTATCACTTGGTTCACGGTACCCACATGAAGGCCATGGGCCAGTTGGCCTCATATTAAACCGTCCCCTTGATCGAAAAGTGAAAGACACAGAGACTATGCACCCTGGCCTCGCATCCAACTTCGGGAATCACCAGTTGCACTTTGGTGGGCCGCTTCAATCATCTGATGTCAGCATGTTTCTAGTGAAGACTACCGGGGGCTTGATCGGAATTGCACATGAATCAGGGATGCAGCAGGTTGTTTCAGGGGTGCATTTTGGGGGCGTGAAACGAATCGAGGAGGCTGCTGCTCTGGTTAGGGGAGGTGTCTTGGAGCCTACTGATTTCAAATTCTTCGCCGGTTATGCATGTTGGGGTTACGACCAGCTGATGCGTGAGATTGAGATGGGGTATTGGGTCGTGGCGGCATGCAGCTCAAATGTGATTGGGCGTGCGATAACTGGCACGTCGGATCAGATGTGGCAGGAGGTGCTCCAAATTATGGGAGGACAGTATGCTGATTTGAGTAAGAAAGCGAAGCTAGATGAACCGATGCAAGATTAGCCTCGACCGATCCTTATATTACATATATAATTTCTTTCTGGGAATTTAGTCATTTGAATGGAAGATCAGCAAGATGGTTCTTTTGTTGAAAGGTTTGTACATATATGATGAAAAACTAAGCTGTGTAGAAGGATATGCAACTTGTGTTATAACACCTGTAGTTGCTTATTGCAATAAAGAAATTTCCAGCTCAAAAATTATCTAGATTACAAAAGGGGATATATCGAAAGTATTGCATCCCTTTTGACTAGCCTATTTGAGAAGTTGCGCATTGTAAATGATCTATGTGTACCATAATATATTAGGTAACTGATATATCAAAAAAATACTAAAATCAATACCGTCTGTGTTAGTATTCAATATCAACTGTGTAAGTATTCATGTTATATGTTAATATCAACTGGGTAAGTATTCATGTTATATGTATTAATATTTAAGTTAATTTATTAAAGTATTCAACTTTTTTAGTATAATATATCTCACTAACAGTCAAATATTAGATTTTTTATTATATATATGTAACAGTCGTTGCCGACTACTAAAAAAACAGTAAATGAAAAATAAAATTGGGGAAACAAACAATAGACGGATGAAAACGTGAGTTAGGATTTTCATGGGGTCCATGTTACAATTACAAGTTTACAACAACGCGTTTGGGGCATTTATTATTGACAGCGCAAGGATTCTTCCCTGAATGGGACAGAGCCTAACTACGAGTCAAAGTTCCACTCTCTTTTCTTTTCAGTTTTAACATTGCATGATCAAATTGTATTGTATGAACTCCTGTGAACAGCACTGTGCTACCGTTCCGGTGCTGTGCTATGACAACTTGACAAGGACATTTTTTGTACCATACCAATTCCCTGAAAATAACCCAATCCTAAACATTCCAAATTCAAAACTCCTATTATCATTCTGCCATGCGAATAGTTAATTCTTCTGGTACACCAAATGGTCCAAAATCTCCTTTGAAAATGCCCCATCAAGGTGATTTATGTAACATGTAACAGTAGCTTTTTTAGCATAACATAACATATGATCTAGCTAAAAGGTACATGTAGATCCCATGTCATCAACATAGAACGCTTGATCCATGCCGAATTCCCCTCTTTCGAAACTCCCGAACGGATTCCCGAACATGGCACCCGTCGATCGGGTATCCTCGGGAGGCATGTCCCGACTGCGCTGTTGCCTTTCCACTAACCGGGCATCGGCCGACATGCCAGCATCAGAAGCCACTCTCTGCACAGAATGCGGCGACAGGGGAGCCCACGTGTACGCCGCCTCCACTCTATCCGGGAAATTGAAGCTCTCTGCCAGAAGCGGACCGGGCCCCTTGAGGAAGAACACCGCAGTGTCGTGGGCGACAGCTGCCGCCTCGGGCGTTGAGTACGAACCCAGCCACAGGCGGTCCTTGGATCCCGGTACACGGATCTCAGACACCCATTTCCCCCACTGCCTCCGCCGCACTCCCTTGTACTTCTTCTCACCACCACTCCCTAACGCAGTCACTGACTCAGTCGCCCGGCTCATGTCGTTGTCGAAATAAATAAAACTTGCACAATAGTATTGTATTGTACCCTAATTCTATGGCAATGTCAATTGAGCATGTATGATATGAGAGATGGTGAGAACTTGAAATGCATGGGGATGGATATATGTCATATATATATAGGTGCTTGACTATTAGATGTCAACCAGGGGGGGTTGACATGCTACTATTATAACAATAATTATATTTTTTGAGCCAGGACTTTTTTGGGGGTGTCTGACTTCTTTAATGATGAAAATAGATAAATAAATAGCCCACGAGAGAAATTGACCTGAGGATGAGGAAAGGAGGTGGTGGTCAAAATATTCAAGGGTCAAAGAAGAGTGATCGAGAGGGAGGTGCGGTGTGATATGTAAAGTGGAGTGCTCATCCTCTGTAGCGCTGCATTGTGTAGCGCAGGATGCGAACCGTTAGATCATCTCGAGATTCGAGCCAGCACAGATCTCGAGATGATCTAACGCTTCACATTCCGCGCTACACAATGCAGCGCTACAGAGGATATGGAATCGTGTAGATGTAATGTAAGCGCGGGAAAAGATTAAAAGAAAGTTGACGCGTCCATATCAGCTGCGATCCTTAACCGATTGCAGGAACCTGCGATCTTATGATCAGAGGGCTCAGGGCCACTAATTTATTTGCACGGTTAGGATTTGTCCTGAGGGCTCAGAGCCACTAATTTATTTGTACGGTTAGGATTTGTTCAGATCTATTTAATTGTTAGATGCTCTCTTGTATCTTCATTTTAGAGGTGCATGGCAGATTGTCAGGTCGGGTTCGGGTTTCGGTCGGGTCGGGTCAGTTTGACGGAATGGAACTGTCAGGTCAGGTATCAGGTTGACGACTGTCGGCATTTTTTGAGTCAGGTCGGGTATCGGGTTGACGTCTGCCAACATTTTTGTGGGTCGGTTCGAGCAGGTTTTTCGGGTCTGGTCAGATTTTGCACCTCTATCCTTGTCTCAGGTCAAGGTCGTTCAGATCGAGTCGGGTTCGGGTCAGTCTGACTTTCCTTGAAACACGGGTCGAGTCGGGTTGGGTCGGGCAGGGTTTCGTGTCGGGTCAGATTTTACCACCTCTACTTCATTGAGTCCTACCATCTTTCTCTTTATTTATTTATTTTTATATTTTTATGGGTAATAACTGGTTTAGTTTGGTTGGGAAGAAATATACTTGTTTAGTCAATTATTTTTTTCATTTTTAGAATTGTCTAACTATTTTTTTAGATTTTTTAAAAAATGAACCTTTTATGTATAAATTTTGGTAAAATTTCCATACAACGTTCAAAAATATTAAAAAAAAAATAGTTAGAAAATTTTAAGAATTTAAAAAATCGATAATCGACAAGGTTTTAATATACATATTGTGTTACGTAAACAACATGGATAGGCCAATTGAGCTGCGATTTTGAAGTATCGGACCGAAACACACTACCTCACTGTGTTTTGTAAAACGCAATAGCCTCACTCTATTGATAAACATATTCCATTATTGCTATTTTTTTTCGAAAATTATCTTGAGTTTATTGGAAAATAAGCTTTCCAAATAATTTCTTCCCGTAAGCCGTAACATATATTTGAACAGACCCAAATAAATCCTAGCCATGCAATTAAGTAAGAGGTTGTGAGCCCTCTGATGTCAAGATCGCAGGAACCTGCGATCGGCGAACGATCGCAGCTGATATGAACGCGAAAGTTGACACTGCCCACTGCTGCCACCAAAATGGAAAAGCATTTAATTATATCCAGAAGTCGGCCGTTGAGGATTTTTTATTTTTTATTTTTTGAGGTTGCCGTTGAGTTGGAGGTGAATATACTAGTCAATATGAAATCTTTTATTTAAGTAAGAAGAAATAAAACCCGGGTATTTTCGTTATTATATATATATATGAAAGAAAATGGGGGTTAAATTATTCAAGTTAATATTAAATTGGGATTTTTTCATCATCAGATTTCGGATTTGTGACTCCAAATGAAGAGAGTCAACAGACTATTGTTTCAATCACTAGATCACACAATCTTGTTTATGTATTTATAAACTAGAAATATAGTTTATAAATTTTGCAAAACAAGATTAATTGTATAAAGATTTTAAAAAGGAAATTTATTGTGCAAAGTAAATCCTGAAGGGGAAAAAAAAAATCGGTCCTTGAATATTTTTTCTTCGACGGAAAAAAAAAATTACTGAGTACGATCGTGATTCGTGGAATTGAAAAATCCGAGGACCTGACTTTTTCTCTCGGGTCATTTTTTTTTTTTTTTGAAGAAAATGGAATACTCCACCAGTTTTATTGAAACTTTTTATTTTGTACCTATGGAGAATTGAACCCATGACCTCTTGGAAGTCATCCTAGTTAGCTACCACTTAAGCAATTAGGCCATTTGCACTCAGGTCATTTTAATTCAATGGACTTAAAAAATTTGATCATTCTAAACATGCAATTATTATCAGTTTTCTTCATAAAATCAGATAAGATATTCACTGTGCGTTTATATCACTAAACTTACTAATTAATCTAAGCTTGTAAAAGCTCCAATGAAAAACCTACTAATTTTATGCTTTTATATACTTCTAAAGATGTGAAATATTTGACCAAATAAAATAAGCAAAAGCAACCACAAAAATTTCCATGTTCGGAGTGCAAAATATTATAAATTGATAACCAATTATTGAGCTCAAAATTTTTTTAAGTTTTTAATTAATTCATTTGTTATCTTGGTTTTACTGTAGAAAAAAGGAACTTGACGCATTGTATGAGCGATGCAGCATCTTGACAGTATCTTGACTTTCCCGTTGGAAGCTTCAGCGTTGGGCATCGGTTTAATTCCTTTTAATTAATTTGGTTGGTCTGGGTTGCAACAGCACCGGTCAATATTACCAAACTCTCCAATCTTGAAAGGTAAAACTTGGATTGGATTAATTCATGAATATGCTTTGCTCTAGATTCTAGAATCCAAGTGGCGGTACTGTCATTTGTCAGCCACATATTATTTGACTTCAATCATACATATATATATACATACATATATATGAGAAATTATTTTTGTCCCACTTAACCATCCCCTCTTATCCATGACTCCAAATCCTCTGTAGCGCTATATTGCGTAGCGCAGAATGTGAACCGTTAGATTATCTTGAGATCTGTGTTGGTTTGAATCTCCAGATGATCTAACGGTTCACATTCCGCGCTACACAATAGCAACGCTACAGAGGATGAGCACTCCTTATCAATCCTCCAAGTTAAATTTGTAATATTCTCTCTTTCTTTCTCATACTCTCATAAAATTTAAGTGAATTTTTCTTATTCTTTATTTTTTTTGTTGTACATATATGAGTTTTTGCATGATTGAGAATGTGAACTGCAATCGGTAAAAGTGATTTGTTGCAACTAAAAAGATTTTTCAACTTAAAAATGTATTGGGGATGGATAAGAGAGATTTTTATGGGGAGCAATTATCATTGCCCTTAATATATATATGCTTTGCTCTAGAATTATATAGATAGATAACTAGAGTGAATGAGATGATCTCTCCACAATTTTGTGAACTTCTTTTTTTTTTAAAATATATTATGAGTTCGGTGCCTGACTTATAATTTGTTAATTATTTTTTGAGGAAGTAGCAATGTATGTAATTATGTATTATTAATGTAATAGTCAGATTATGATGAGTGACTAATTAGTGCCACATATATATTTGTCAAATGGTGACCTATTGGATAGACTTTTATCAACTTTCTTTTATTAAGGTTTATCATTAATATTCTTCTGTTTTCACAGTCAAATTAAATTATCTATTCTTTAAATTCACTTTTTTGGGGCATGACTTATCTCTGACATTGTATAAACTTGTTCCAATTTGTACATATTAATACATAAATTATTTTAAATTATTTTTGTTGTGATTCTACGCTTCCACCATGGCAAGACGTCTTCAACTTATTGGACTTGGATTTATCTCATGTTCTCATCTATATTCATACTTTTTTTTTTTTTTACTTCTGATATTATATAAGCATCTTCTTAAACTTGTACACCCTTAAACCCCCTTTGAATATCCTCCAACAGTACACCCTCTTGTACATAAGGTATGAACACCCCAATGTAATATATATGAACACCCGACAATACATTGTATGAACACTCAAATCTGGGCAGACGGTCATTCACCAAAACATGGAATCTTTGATCAGTCCTAACAGAATCATTCACTAGAACGTGGAATCTTGGACGGCCCACGTAGAATCTTTGATGCGTAGGTATGAACACCAATTACGTTGACTATGAACACCTCATCGTGGTAGGTATGAACACCTGGAAGGATACAGATTTGTGCATTACCATTGTTAGTGTTTATGTACTAGAGAAACATACATATTTATATTTATATATATATGGTATTCGCTTGTTCATGGTTATTCTTATTTGGATGTTTTATTCATTAGTTTCCTTGAATTGATGTTACGTTATGGATTGTGTCGTTTACGACAAGAGCAAGTGATATGCCATGATGGGTATGACGTCAATTCTAAAACTGCCCTGATCTATGATAACTAGCATGGTACTCTAGTTGGTCGGATAGGATCAGCATATGAGTCTAGCAGATGGGTTTGTATCACGTCCCATTGATAGCGCGGCTGTCAACTAGATCATATGGATGCATGTGCACATTCTCTGTGACATGGCATTGGACTGACCGCGACAAGAATATGACAAAAGGAATGTGTTATGTCATTCATATTCTTGTCAGTGTTGGATTCACGGTTGAGGTTGTCATGATCAAATATTGTGACTGCACACTGTGACTAGTTTCCTATCCCAACCGTAACAGGTGGCATAAGGGATTCCAGTTCGGTGTGTAGAATTGGTAGCTTGGATCATGGATGATCAAGATACTGGAATGTCTCTCATCATAGATGAGTTATGATATCCTCTGGGCCCCTTGACATTATGGATTACACACGCACGCAATGATTAATCTTAGTCATGTGTTTAATCTATATGGACGTCAAGTAAATGATATAGTCGTGAGGATGACACAATCCTGCCTCGGACTGATCTTGGATATTCATATGACATAGAATCAACACAAGTAAGGTACTCTTACTCAGGATCAAGAATACTACGTGGACGTGCGTACTGTCTGTATCATTTGGGGATCGTCACGTGGATGGCTTGACACTGATGATGATCAGCATTGAACAGGTAGATGAGAATCACTGTTAATGCAACCCAACATGATCCAGATCCCTATAAGGTCACACCTACAAAGGCTCTCGACCATTAGTCCTGTTCAGGTTCGTGTCACGTCGGCGAACGTGTAACGAGTGATGGCAATAAGTCAAATCAGGCGCGGCCTGACTTGAGCTTGATTGGGCATCATGATAACCTGAATATCATCATGGCTATGATGTTTTGATCTTATGTCTCGAACATATGAGAGAATACTTGTCATTTGGTTCTGTCAGCAGTTCCGTTACAACGCAACATATGTTACGTTATAACGGAATCTGTGACAGAAATCTGGTTCTGTCAGGTGTTGCGTTATAACGCAATATTGGGTGCGTTATAACGCAACCTGACAGAAAGGCAGATTAGGGTTTCCTTAATCACTCTTGACAAGTATAAAAGGGAAGGTTTCATGCACGAAAAAGTAAGTTTTTCAGCCACCTTTCTTCTTCTCTCTCTCTCTCATGTGTTGAGAAATCTCCTCTATCAAACCTAGGGTTTAGGGTTGAGATTTGTGCGAGGAAAAGATCGAAGGACCCGCCGTCAACGTTCTTCTTGCCTAGACGGACGGTGGTGGTCGAACCTTTGGTGGACAAGGGCGACGCGCAACCGGACAGCACATCGAGCAACCGTTTACGCGTCAAAGGTATAATAACTACTGCCTCTCTATGCATGTTATTGTGTAGATCAGCGATAAGTCGTTCGTTTAGCAAGATCTGATTGAACTGCACATGCTTTGGTTAGAAAAATTTTAATTTCCGCATCTCTAGCCATCGTGCTATTCCTTCAACCATAACGCTATAATACAACAAATTTGACTAGTAAGTAGTGGGACCCAACTTTTAGGGTCAAAATAAATGTGTAATTAGTTAGAATCTGAATCTTAAACTAGAATCTTAATAGAATCTTGATTGGAGACAAAGAAATTTTCTCTTTAATTATATATCATAAAATTATACCAAGCTATTATGATTTTTTTTTTAAGGTTTAAATATTACACAAGTCCTTCCATTCAAGTCCGACGGTTAAATTAAATATGAAAAAGTCATAATTAACAACTTGAGTGCCATTCCAGTTCCACCGTAGTAAAATTTTACGGATATGAATATGAAGAAAAGCAGTGTGTGCTTTTCCAATCGGATGGTCAAGATCGGTTGGCGCACCGATCTCAAAGTACTTCAGTGTTTGCTGCACGGATCTTAAAGTACTTAGTGTTTCTCAATCGTCGGATCAAAAAAAGCAGGTGATCCCAATCCAAATTCTACTCCTGGCTGTAAAATTGCTGTACCAGACGCCGCTTTTGACCAACAGGAGTTTTTTGCCCTGCCTTCCAAGACCTGGTTTCATTAATTATGGCCCATTATTCAGTGGTCTTGACTCTTGATAAGTGGCATTTGAGATTTGAAGTCATTTCTGGAGGAACCAGATTCATGCCCAGTTTTCAGTGATAGATTAATTAGCAATCCCATTTGAATTTTGACGACATGGTAGGGAATTAATAATGACCGTGTCAAAAGCTGTAAATTTATATATTCGGCTATTCGTTGTGTGAGTGTGATACGGATAGGTTTGTATGATAATTATAACCGTCTGAATTTAATGAAATTTAATGGTTTTAGATGAAGTATCAAATTATACTCAAATGAATGAAATTTGAAACACAATCAATCTATAAGTAAACGAGTATATTTGTAAAGATTTTATATTTTTAAGATTTTTTTTTAATTGATAAAATTTGTGGTGACTGTAGTGTCACCAAATTTTATGGTGTATCCGATTCCTACTAATTTATATTCATTGTGTGATGCGAATAGGTTTTGTATGGTTTGATATAATTTGAACGAACTTTTATCATAGAAATGAGTATATTTGTCATGTTCAAAATTGTTATTTACCGTTCCCATTAAGTTAATCATATGAAAAATAATTAGGAATACAAAAATTTTCATTTTTAATTTTTTTAAGTCTTTGTTTCCGTTTTCTTATAAATTCATATACAAACAAATATTATTTTATTATTAAATTTATACTAGTTTATTAATAATTTAGGGTCAGTCATTTCGGAAAAATCAAATACTTAACAAACTCTAAAATAGAAAATTTTTATATCCGACAAAAATAAAAAATTTTTATATTCCCGTATTTTCATATAATGAATTTTTGAGCATGACAAAACATAATTTGATTTGCTCGCATTTATAATGAATTTAATGGATTTTTAAGCATGGCAAAACATAATTTGAATTGCTCGGAAATGCAAACGTTTTTATATTAGTCTAATTCCATAGAAATCATTTATTCAATGATATGTTGTCAATTTTATTGTCCACGAAATTTGGCATCGTTCAAATTGAACTACGAAACTAAAACAGATAAAATTCAACTTAATAAAATCCAATTGTAATTGACTAAATGTATTTGAAATTTTGAACTAGGAAGCCAATAAAGGGGAAAAATATAAGAACAAAATTGGACACCGATGAAAAGCTGCAGATCACTATTAGTTTGTTTGAATACTTTTATACAAGCCCACTATAATAACAATATGATAAGACTGTAAAAAAGATATATTGCAAGCCTTCACATGTTTTTAACTCTTATATAGATTCTCAAAATTGTTGCGCAATTAGTTTATCTAGCTCAAGTCAACCTCCACGGATGCCTCTTAAGGTAGTCTCCATTTGGAAAGTAGACGAAAGAATTCTGAATAATCCATCCGGATTGTCGGCATGGACCTGAACAAAAGAAGGTATAGAACCAAGGATTAGATACTAAAATAACCGGTATTTGAGGATCGGAATTATTGCATACAAACATACATTACAAAAGAAGGCCAGAGATAGCAATTTCTATGGTCCGGTATTAGTCACTGATCACCATAAGCTATGGTGAAAGCATTTATCGGTAGTTCGCAAAACAGGCAGCACATTGCAGACTGCTGCATGCCGGTATAAAGGACTATAACCAGTACAAGTAAAAATTGGCTCAGTTTCAGTACCAAAGACTAAAAAGACTCGCTGAACTAGTCACAATAATATGAACGGAAACTGGCACATACCCAGTGACCAGCATCTTCTAAAACATGCATCTGCACACCGGCTCCCTCATCAGAGGCCACTTCCTCGGCAGCATGGATTCTTTGCAAATCTTCTAGAGCCCATCTATGCAAACTCCTCTCAGCTTTCAGAAAATTTATATGAACACCCCTTGGAACATTTTCCACTATTTCCCTGAGTTTACAGAAAGTTTTTAACTTTTTTAGTTTACTTGTGCTTGTCAGTTAGAATGCTAGATATGAAGATGTATTCAGTAATGCTTCAAATGAGAGCAGAAAAGAATGAGCTTTGATAAGAACATATCACTTTTTAACGGTGGCAAAAGAGGGCTAACTTCAAACCTCTTAAAGTGTGCTATTAATCCAAATATGCCTCACAGCCTAATGACGTAGCATTCTCAGAGTTGAGGCCGTTATCCCAACCTTGTTATTGCCCAACCAACTTTAAAAACACACAGAATTCAAAATTTAATTTGTTAAAAGGGCAATACCATAAATTTGTCTTTTCATAGGACTCATACATATCAGCGATGCCATTAAGGTCAAAAGTCCAGGAGAAATTTTGTGGAGCATTCCTTCTCAGATTTGTTACCACCCACTGCAAATTAGAACCGAAATGGATTTGAGTTTGGTTCAATTTAAAAACCAAGCAAAGCTATTCAGAAAAAAGACAGCCAATTAAAAATTGCCGTATTTACCCTTGCAACTTCCAAGGAAAAACCTTGCTGGACAAGCGAGTCAACTACCTCTTGTTTAGAAGAAACCTGCCAGATGTTAAGATCAAAGGTATCAACAATTACATGATCGGGCATTTTACAAAGTTTTTCCAAACTCTACTTACAATATATTGCCAAAAAAAAAAAAAAAAAAAAAATTTACCTGTTCAGGCATGTTTCTAAGAAAAGAAATGAGTTCGCCAGGATGATCTTCACCATCTCCACCAGCTCGCACTTTACCAGGGGTTGCATCAAGTACCCATACCTTCATTTAAATGGTTAAAATTTAGCATTATTTTAAATTTAGGAAAGAAAGTTAGACAAAGATAGAAGGTTTAAATTAAGTGGCTTACCCGAACAGGTCGAGCAAGAGGTTTTGCAGCCTGTTCAACCATGCTTAATGCCACTAGTAAAAAAATGATAATGCGAGTTAGCCCAGGAAATTTTTGCTAATTACTGGCACAAAATAAATTTGCACTGCAATGTGGTCGCACCTTTTCCCCCAAAGCTATGGCCAACTAATACTCTAGGTGTTAATCTCAGTTGCCCGACCTGTTTCACATTTAATGGACGATCAGATCAAAAGTGACATAGAAAAATAAACTATATCTAATGTAAATTAACTATACCAACTTATAAAAAAAATGAAATCTCAGCATCATAATTCTTCTTTTTTTTTTTTTTTTTTAGCTACAATTTCTTCAAAAAAGAAAGTCTGTGTTTGTGTCAGAGAGAGGGGAGAAATATACAAGTTTTAGCACATCGAGGGCAGCTGAAGAAATGGTGTGAGGCCCACTCTTCTTTATTGAAGCTGAATCCCCATGACATCTTAAATCAACTAAAAGAAACTTTAACAAAAAAAGGGAAAATTATAAAACAATGTTAAACCTGCCCAGATTATAAAAGGAGGTGGTCTACAAAAATAAGGAAATCTACCTGCCACAATGGAAATTCCTGAGCTAACCTCTTAGAAAAGGATCCTGTGAAGTAATGTACAAAAAATAAAACATAAAAACTATGCAGTAAGCATAAAGTTTCATCCTATTCTGTACTAAGCAAAAGAATATTGAATCCATATACCACATATTATTTTTCTACATGTTTTCTTTTGCAGTAAAATTTTAATGGAAGAATTACTAAACTTGAAACTACTAAAATTATGCTACATCTAACTCACAAAAATGTTAAATCCCCTAAAATGATGGCTATTTGAGACAAGACTTAAATAATGATGGTCCAATTAGAGGCATATCGACCAAGACTGCAGTACCAGCATAAATATAACTTACCCCAGTTCTTCCTACTACCAAGTATGCCATGCAGGAGAACACACGTTGGTGGATCTGGTACTGAATTGTCCATAAATGAGTTCCATTGTACCTGTATAATTAAGCTGTCAGTCATTGCAGATATAGACACAAGTAATTAATTACCACCGATACAGTATTAGCAGTTTAGCACATTGATTGGCATGGTAGTAATTATTTGAATCGTTTCTTTTTTTGTTTTAAAATTTTATTAGGTGCTGACTTAGTTATACCACCAAATATAACCAATTTCGGTGCTCAGGTAAGGGAATAATAGTTACATGTAAAACAAAAATAATTTGAAATAACAATGAAAATATCACAGAACTCATAACTTCACACTTATTGATAGCAGCGTAAATCTCAGGATATTAACATCATTCTTTGTCGCTATCTAAGTGTGCGAAATTATCAAATATGCAACATTTTCAATTTTGTAAGCACATGCTCATCTGGACTGTTTGCTTCTTATTTTGCAATGAAATTTGCTGAGCAAGATGGTGTCTTATGAGACAGCAGTCCATGGACTTCAATGCAGTCATGTGAAACAAGTATTACCTTTTTGTATTGATGTGGGAGTTAATTCATTCATTTCTTACTTAATTTCCGCTTGTTACATGCAAGGGCTTTTTTGGGACTTTTGTTCGTATCTATGTTGAATTGTTGATATAAAACTGACTTGGGTTTGTCCTAAACTAGGAAAAAGAAGTTTGTGACAGCTTGGCAAGGCAACGTAAATATTCAGCCGCTCTCATGGATATTAATCCCAATCGATTTCTTTCATTTCTAGTATACCCCAAGCTGTTTGGGACTGAACGCTTTATTGTTGTTCAATGCTCACCTGGACCAGAATTAGAGGAAGCACAATTCGAGTAACAACTTCTTCAAATCTGTGTCAAGGTTTCAATTATTTGAATGTATAAATTTTATGAACCTAGGACCATAAATTTTATGCTTCAATAGCTCCGACATTCACCGGTCACTGATTGAAGTCCAAGATTTCCCTTTATTTTGTTTATGCCTGAATAATTATATCCAAATTGTTCGGCGTGTGGAACAAAATTAAAAAACAAATTAACAAAATACATACGAATGCTATGGTATGGACCAAATGCTGTATTTTTCTTTTTTTTCTTTCTTTCTTTCTTTTTTTTTTTTTTTGCTTGTCAATTCTAGGACCGTATGGTACCAATCAAAATGTTATTCTTGCAGAGTTGCAGGATAAAATAAGAGAAACATCCGGCGTCCATTGAGAAACCGTTCATACATCCATAGACGAGTACAAAATGTAATAGATACATATCGGAATGTAACACATACATCCAAAAATGTAACCTATGGATGCTATGAACGGTTTTTCTATGAACGGTAGGTATTACTCATAAAATAAGAGAAAAAGATTAAGATTACAACTTACCAGGTTTCCTTGAACAAGCTCATAAGCCTGTAACAAATCACAAAGAGATTATGCAGGAATCAAAATATTGTAAAAACTTTTGCTATACAAGCAAGCAATCAGTGATGTTTACCAGCAGTCCGGTAGTATGTTTGGATTTGCTACTCTCTCGCGGAACTCTCTGATTCACCAGCACCGTATCATCAGTGCACAGGCAATGCATGTACTGAGAAATCTTCTTCCTCGAATTGTTATTGTTCATCCCGAGCTTCCCGAGCTGATCAAATTGAATTCTTCCCTGAATTCATAAAATGATCAAATTGAATTCTTCCCTGAATTCATAAAATGATCAAATTGAATTCACTATGTATACAAATCGATCGAAAGCGAAAACTTTACCTGACGGCGGCCTGAGAATCCGACTCTGCTGATCGGATTGGGAGTGTCGGCACTGGAAGAGCACGAATCTCTGCCCGTTACCGGTGCGGCTCCGATTCGCAGCTGGCGCCCGCAAGATGCCACGAAGTTCGAGGCGGCCGCCATTGGATCCGCTCAGACTCAGAGAGAGGAGAGCTGTTGTAGGCCGAGGCTACAACTTTTAGGAACTTGGAGCAGATTTCTGGAGAATTTTGTTTGAAGCGGGAGCCGAGAAGCCAGGCGAGGCGGAGGGGACGAGGTGGGATTTTGGTGCATGAAATCGGTGTACTGTGGAAGGGGTGCTTGGTGCTTACACTTCTTCACACTTGTAGTTGATATAATGCTTGACAACAATATTTTTGAAAGTCTTAAAAAATTATTAAGATTTTTTTTATAAAAAAATAGAAAAAAGTTTGTAGAAGATTATTTTTTTTTCAGTTATATTCAATTTAAATGACGTTTGATAGCTTTCAAAAGATTTGTTAAATTACGTATAAAGTTTTGATAAATCATCAAATAATATTTAAACTGATTGGAATTTGAAATACATCTGTAATCGAAGAATGTATCTATACATATTTTTAAAATTTTTAAAATTTTTATTTTTATTTTTAATTTTCTAAAAATTTTATCATAAAAATGTCAAGACAAATATTGTAAAGAGTAAAAATATAATTATCTAAATGACCAAATCAGTTTGATGACGATCTGGCGGTCTATACAAATTAGCAAATTCATGTCTTGTTATGAGGCAATAGGTAGTAGCAGCACTTTGTAAAACAGTTGGCTCCACGCCACGTGTTAATGACGAAAATGAGCGGCCACGAGACAATCACTCTCTTGGTCCCTCCGGCGGAGTCTTGGTCCAAAAAGGTCGAATTCATATCCCCTGCCAACCGTTCGATTATCTGGAGATTCGTGCCAACACAGATCTGAAGACGATCCAACGGCCTGTAGGATAAGTACTCAGAAACGATAAGCCGTGCGGATTCATGGCTTGTGCGATTCATTTCAAACTGTAATGACAAGTGACTGCTGTGTAGACTGGAGTCACTGGACAAGCGATCGCACTCTCACACGATACGGCAGTTAGGCGATCGCCCTTGGATGCAGATCGGACGGTCCAAATCGGATCTGAAATCTATCATATTGTCTTTGCATGACACTATGGCTCGCCCGTCTGTGCCGACTGCCGACCAAACTCACTGGGTTAGAAAGTGTTCTGAACAAGGCCCAAATGTTGCTGAAACAATGGGCCCAAATCTGCTTTTAAGAGAAGTGCAATTGGGATAATGATATTTATGTTTCTTTGGATTTGAAGATCGTATTCGTGTCAACATATTGCATTGTTCAGTGATGTATTAGGACAATAAAAGATTTAGGAGCTCGAAAAAAAAAAAAAACTGAAGAGGAATGTGAGAGATTAATTGATGATCTATATCGGTTTAAATGAATAAGAGAAAAGCAATGTCAATAATTAAAAAAGAAATTATCAGATAGCCGATGTTGCAAACGAAGTACTGAGACTGGAGTATGGACTATATAATAGCTAGTACCAATACAAACTGACATTTCGTCAGTATTAGTAAGTAGTAACAATAGGTCCAACTACTCAATTTATTTTTCTCTAACAAAAGCAGGAAAGCACTACAAATCTATTATGACACACCAATTATTATTTGTGTAAGAACAATTTACCATAGCACAATATCACACATGGAACAACGGCAACCTAGAAACCTGCCCTCATTCATAAACGAGGTATCAAATATAATGTTGACCTTGGTTGACAACCTATAAAACTGGTTCAACTTGGCAACTTCACAATCTTTGATCTCACTCCTTATTGTGAGTCTTTCAAGCAGCGGCGCCTTGCTCACTATGATGTCAACAAACTCAATGAATGGTTGCAGTTCTGTATTGGGCAACCGAATGATAATTGCTTCCTTCAGACTTGGAAGTGATTGATCCTGGCTCTTGTGCCGATTTGAATTGTGTGGATTGTCAGTTGGTTCAAGCTGCAAATGTGTGCAAGTAAATTGATATGAAGATGGAAATATTATCAGTAATCGTTGCAGAATAAAATCAATATAAAAGCTCATGCATTGTGTCATTAACTAACATATATTATGAGTTTCTGTATATCAGGCCATGGTTCGAAGCATTGATCAATGTTAATGCAGCGCGCAACAGATGGCAAAATCCACAGCATAGTAACCTGACTTTTTTTGAGTGTCGGTGCATCCTCCTGCAAAATATATCATCCATGACAAAACAATAAAAAAAGAGGAGAACTTCACATAATAATTACAAAAGTAATATAAGAAATGTACATAAATGTAAGAGTACCTTTACACGAAGAATGCAAGAAAAACAACCACGACATGAAGCATGATCAATAAATATATGTGACCGGATAAGATTGCCACTGATTTCCAGTGTCGTATAAGTGGCCTCTGGAACTTTTGAAGAGTACACAAAATTGATTGTGCGCAATTTAGGAGTCAGCAAGAACATTCGAGTAAAATAACTACAAATAGCTAGATCTTGGAGGTTTGGTGCATCAATGTTAATCACTTCTTTTTCTTCGAAGAAGCATTGTGCAAATTTTAGGTTTTCCAACACTGGACAAAGAGCAATCATCTCTGCAGTACCTCGCAAGATGATACAATCCATCAGATGAAGAGTATGTAGCTGCCTAAAACCACCAAAATTAAAAGGAATAGTAATTGTACAGTGCCTCAATACTAGTAGTTTCAATTCGAGGCACGAAAAAATATGCTTTTGAATGAAGATAAAATGATTATTGTCACTGGTATCTATAGTTAGTTCTTTAATATGCTTTTGTGACAAGATCTGCAGCCACTTATCAGGTTTCCCTTTTGGTGCTATACCAGAGAGCTTGAATTTATTAACATTGCCTTTGTGACAACTGAGAAGTTGATCAATGAAATCCATAGTTGTCGAACTGTCTTCATTGTGCACATTTTGATGTGAACTTGAGTTTTCATCGCTCTCTACTATCAATTCTGAGATCGTGCACCAAGTGTACCGCCAACTTTTAGATAGGACACATGTCATAACAGCCTCTTTTATGGGCAAACGAACAAGGAACTCATGTTTTATGTTGTCTGGAAGACGACTAATAATGTCATCAACATTGAAGCTGAATCCTTCATTGCATTGTGCATGAGCCAGTAACAAGTTCTTTTCTTTGTTGAAACCTTTATTGCACTGTGCATGAGCCAGCGACAAATTCTTTTCTTTTGGTTCAAGAATGGATCTGAGTCCTTTCTTGCACTGTGAATATGCCATCAACAATTTCGTTTTTAGTTTGAAATTGTGACAATTGTACCACTTGTTTCTGCTCAAGCAAAACGAATTCACAGTAGAAAGGATTGTTAAAATCATAAGAGAGCTGCCAACCATTAGTATCTTTTTGTGTCCTGTCAAATAATATATAGGTAGCATAACATGTTAGATTTCGCTTGAGATGAACCTAACAACATTATAAAGAAATCTCGAAGAGTAAAATTTTTCATTTACTTAAGAAATCTAAAGGTTTCCAATTTATGGATAATGCGACGCATTTTATAGTTTCTCAAGAATCTCAATTATACTTGAGCATTTTATTAATGATTTAAAATTTGTAATACAATTAGAGACAAAAATGTAATATGAAAAGTGAGCTTTAAGAAGATTTCACATATTCGTATCTTTAAATGGAAAATATAGTGACCATATATGAAAGATTACCTCGAAATATATTTTGAGCTTGAAATGAAACCATAATGATCTTCTTTGAACAAACTAAAATTGCTCGAAGGGAATGGCGAATCTAGCAATGGAATATAGTAGGTCAAAGCAAAAGAGAAATACGGAAGCACAAAAACGATGGAGATTTGAGAAGATTAATAATTGATAGTATTAATGGCTTCCACTATATATTCCAACTTAACAATTTAAAGAACTGTGAGAGAACTAAAAGTAAAAACCAAAGATAGAAAAAAGGGTTTGGTTACCATTAATTTAGATTATTCCAAAGTAACTTAATTTAAATAATTTGAGAAAGAATTATCACTCTCATCCAGTCATCCTTGGTCAATTTTAGATTTCATTTGTTTTTCTATACTTAGACACTCAAGAACATTTAGAATCTTTATCACGTCAGAAGATTTTTCTACCATCAATTATTCATTATGCTTTGTATGAAAATTGCCAACCACTCAGCAAAAAGCAAAAAGAAGAAAAAAAAAAACTAATGTATGAAAATTGAACATTCGCAGCCGGTGATATAATATTGTGGGGCTGAAAAACGATTTCGACACACTTAGGTAGTTGATGGGCTACATATTCAATTTGTAGGGTAGAGGGATAATCCAACGGCTGGTGTTGTGAATTGCACAATGCAGTACGTTGGAGGATAAGTGCTCAGAAAGGCCGAAGTCGAGACGAGCCGTGCGGATTTATGGCTTGTCCGACTCATTTCAAACTATAATGACGAGTGATTGTTGTCTAGTGCGGACAAGCAATCTCACTCACACACGATATTGCAGCTCGGCACTCGCCCTTGGATGCAGATCGAACGGCCCAGATAAGATCTGAGTTTGTCGTATTGTTCTTTGCCGATTGGACTCACTGGGTCTCTAAAGTGCTCTGAACAAGGCCCAAATGTTGCTAAAACAATGGGCCCAAATTTGCTTTTAAGAGAAGTGCAATTGGTATAATGACATTTATATTTCTTTGGACTTGAAGATCGTATTCGTGTCAAAATATTGCACTTGTTTACTGATGTATTAGGACAAGAAAAGTTTTAGGAGCTCGAATAACTAAAATGCAAAAAAGAAAAATAACAGTAAAAGACTCTAAAACAATTATGAGACAAACGTTCCTAGGGTTTTCAGAATCAGTTTGATGTTTGGACTAACTGCCTGCGTTCCGCACCCGAGAGGGTGCGAACCGCAAGATGTACAAATTTGTGGTTCTCTGTCTGTTCCTTGCTTGGTATGGTTCGCACCTGTCACCAATGCGATCCGCAGGGAACAGATCAGAGTCAGTTCAAGCTCAGTTTCTATTGTTGATCAAAGTTACCGATCCCCAACTAACCCAAAGCAATTACAAGTTCCCTCAACTCTCGTTTGTTGGCACTTTTAAATACTTTTAGATCAATTCGAAATCTTTAGATTATCTCTAACCTAAACCCAATTTGCTTTCGATCACAGGTACGGTTTAACTCACGTTATAACCACAACTTCTCCTCTAGGATACAATTGGACAACAAGTTATCTACCCAAATAGTGCAAGTATTGAATCTCTATTAATTGACGTTAAGTTTTCCAACTAGACTATGCCCAATCCACAGGTCTATCAAAATAGGGTGAACTACTACAAGTGCACTCTCATGCAATTAGCAATTCTGGCCTAAGAAGATATAAATCTACCAACTAGATACGAACATACATCCACAGGATCATATCAAAGAAAAAGAAAACAATTCAAGCACAATTATGAATAAGCTCAAAGCAAATATGAAAATAACTTCAATGCATAAACGTTAAAAGCAAGTATTCAATTAATCCATACATACAAACATCATCCTAAACCCCAAGAACAAAGGCGACTACTCACGCCTTGACATGACTAAACAACAAAATAAAATAAGGGAAAAGAAAGAACCGATCGAGCTTAGGAATAGGCGAGTAACCAACTCCTTCACCTTGGCGGCGATGAACTCCTCCCTTCACAAAACTAGACTCTCAACTAAACAATGACTATTGACTAAACTAATCTCAACACATGAGACCTACACAAGACAATGAGAAAGTACCCCTAGGGGTCCCTTTTATACTAGAAAATGCCTTCAGTTTTAGTCGTTCCACTTCTGGATCCTTGGGACGCAAGTATGGAAAAATAGATCGCCGGAAGTTAACGTGCAATAGAAATAGCGATTCTGCTCAGTTTTAGATGTCCTGCGTTTCGCACTAAATATAGTGCGGTCCGCAGTTGGAAGTTCAGAAATAGCAGTCCGCAAAAATAGGAGTGCAATCCTGTTTTTAGACTTCTTGCGTTCAGCAGAAATGGGAGCGCGGATCGTGCTATCTTTGGATATGGCGGTTGTGAGTCGGCACGTCTGAATGGGCTGCGTTTTGGGCTCATTGCGTTCCGCACCTGATGGAGTACGGTCCGCAGGCCTACTGGGCTGGGCTCCGGTGGTTGTGCTCATTGCTCCTTTGCTCTAAATCTGGCCCGTTTTAGCTCCAAAAACTCTGTTTCTCTGTAAATTGGGCCAAAAACACAGAAGTAACTAATTTCTAGGCAATCTTCTAATAAATGCTAATGAACTTAGGATTTTGGTACAAAAACTAGGTGCAAGTCTGGTTAAAATGCAGATATGAAATAGGTGCATCAGGATGGGAGAGATTAATTGATGATATATATCGGTTTAAATGAATGTCAGAAAAGCAATGTCTTAAAAAAAATTATCAAATAACCGATGCTGCAAACAAAGTATAGAGACTGGAGTATGGATTATATAATAATAACCAATACCAGTACAAACTGACATTTTGTCAGTATCAGTAAGTAGTAAAACAGGTCCAACTACTAAATTTATTTTTTCTCTCTAACAAAAGCAGTGAAGCACTACGAATCTATTATGACACACCAATTATTACTTTTGTAAGAACAATCTACCATAGCACAATATCACACATGGAACAACGACAACCTAGAAACCTACCCTCATTCATAAACAAGGTGTCAAATATAATGTTGACCTTGGTTGACAACCTACAAAACTGATTCAACTTGGCAACTTCGCAATCGTTGATCTCACTCCTTATTGTGAGTCTTTCAAGCAGCGGCGCCTTACTCACTATGATGTCAACAAACTCAATGAATGGTTGCAGTTCTGTATTGGGCAACCGGATGATAATTGCTTCCTTCAGACTTGGAAGTGATTGATCCTAGCTCTTGTGCCGATTTGAATTGTGTGGATTGTCAGTTGGTTCAAGCTGCAAATTTGTACAAGTAAATTGATAAGGAGATGGAAATATAATCGGTAATCATTGCATAATAAAAGCAATATAAAAGTTCATGCATTGCGTCATTAACTAACATATATTATGAGTTTCTGTATATCAGGCCATGGTTTGAAGCATTGATCAATATTAATGCAGCGCACAATAGATGACAAAATCCACACCATAGTGACCTAACTTTTTTTGAGTGTCGATGCATCCTCCTGCAAAATATTTCATGCATGACAAAACAATTAAAAAAGAGGAGCACTTCACCCATAATATTTGTAAAAGTAATATAAGAAATGTACATAGAGTACCTTTACACGGAGAATGAAAGAAAAACAACCACGACTTGAAGCATGATCAATATATAGAGGTGACTGGATAAGATTGCCACTGATTTCCAGTGTCGTATAAGTGGCCTCCGAAACTTTTGAAGAGTACGCAAATTTGATTGTGTGTATTGTGTGCAATTTTGGAGGTTTGGTGCTGAAAGGAATAGCACGATGGCTAGAGATGCGGAAATTAAAATTTTTCTAACCAAAGCATGTGCAGTTCGATCAGATCTTGCCAAACGAACGACTTATCGCTGATCTACACAATAACATGCATAGAGAGGCAGTAGTTATTATACCTTTGACGCGTGATTGGTTGCTCTCGGCTGTCCCGTCGCGCGCGTCACCCTTGTCCACCAAAGGGTCGGCCACCACCGTCCGTCTAGGCGAGAAGACGTTGCCGGCGGGTCCTTCGATCTTTTCCTCGCACGAATCTCAACCCTAAACCCTAGGTTTGATAGAGGAGATTTCTCAACACATGAGAGAGAGAGAGGAAGAAAGGTGGCTGAAAAACTTACATTTTCGTGCATGAAACCTTCCCTTTTATACTTGTCAAGAGTAATTAAGGAAACCCTAATCACATACCTTAATCTGCCTTTCTGTCAGGTTGCGTTATAACGCACCCAATATTGCGTTATAACGCAACACCTGACAGAACCAGATTTCTGTCACAGATTGCTGACAGAACCAAATGACAAGTATTCTCTCATATGTTCGAGACATAAGATCAAAACATCATAGCCATGATGATATTCAGGTTATCATGATGCCCAATCAAGCTCAAGTCAGGCCGCGCCTGATTTGACTTATTGCCATCACTCGTTACACGTTCGCCGACGTGACACGAACCTGAACAGGACTAATGGTCGAGAGCCTTTGTAGGTGTGACCTTATAGGGATCTGGATCATGTTGGGTTGCATTAACAGTGATTCTCATCTACCTGTTCAATGCTGATCATCATCAGTGTCAAGCCATCCACGTGACGATCCCCAAATGATACAGACAGTACGCACGTCCACGTAGTATCTTGATCCTGAGTAATAGTACCTTACTTGTGTTGATTCTATGTCATATGAATATCCAAGATAAAGTCTGAGGCAGGATTGTGTCATCCCCACTATATATCATTTACTTGACGTCCATATAGATTAAACACATGACTAAGATTAATCATTGCGCGCGTGTGTAATCCATAATGTCAAGGGGCCCAGTGGATATCATAACTCATCTATGATGAGAGACATTTCAGTATCTTGATCATCCATGATCCAAGCTACCAATTCTACACACCGAACTGGAATCCCTTATGCCACCTGTTACGGTTGGGATAGGAAACTAGTCACAGTGTGCAGTCATGATATTTGATCATGACAACCTCAACCGTGAATCCAACACTGACAAGAATATGAATGACATAACACATTCCTTTTGTTATATTCTTGCCGGCGGTCAGTCCAATGCCATGTCACAGAGAATGTGCACATGCATCCATATGATCTAGTTGATAGCCGTGCTATCAATGGGACGTGATACAAACCCATCTGCTAGACTCATATGCTGATCCTATCCGACCAACTAGAGTACCATGCTAGTTATCATAGATCAGGGCAGTTTTAGAATTGACGTCATACCCATCATGGCATATCACTTGCTCTTGTCGTAAACGACACAAGCCATAACGTAACATCAATTCAAGGAAACTAATGAATAAAACATCCAAATAAGAATAACCATGAACAAGCGAATACCATATATATATAAATATAAATATGTATGTTTCTCTAGTACATAAACACTAACAATCTCCCACTTGGACTAGAGACATCATATCCTCTACGTCCAGTGAAGTGTACCCTAAAACAAAAGTAAAGTACAACCACTACATCATCAGACCCAGCCTACGCGGCGTCGAATGCCCATGGCCGATCTATGAAGATTCGTCTTATCCAAAGACAGTGGCTTTGTTAGCGGGTCAGCTGTGTTGCTGTCCGTATCCACCCTGCTAATTCTCACATCACCTCGATTCACAAAGTCGCGAATCAGGTGATATTTGCGGTCGACATGCTTGCTTTTCTGGTGCGATCTCGGCTCCTTGGCTTGAGCGATAGCTCCGTTGTTGTCACAATAGAGCTCAATCGCCTCAAGTGAACTCGGAACAACCTCAAGTTCTTGCAAGAACTTGCGCAACCAAACCCCTTCCTTGGCGGCTTCAGCTGCGGCTACGTACTCGGATTCAGTGGTAGAGTCTGTCACGCACTCTTGCTTTGAGCTCCTCCAGCTCACAGCGCCACCGTTCAACGTGTACACGTATCCTGATTGCGAACGCAGATCATCTTGGTCGGTCTGGAAACTAGCATCTGTGTAGCCTCGGGCTACAAGCTCAGTTTGACCACCATAGATCAGGAGCATCTCAGAAGTATTCCTCAAATACTTCAGTATGTTTTTGACAGCTGTCCAATGCTTGAAACCGGGGTTCGACTGATATCTGCATGTCATGCTCAAAGCATATGCAACATCAGGGCGAGTACAAGTCATGGCATACATGATCGGTCCGATCGCTGACGCGTACGGAATCCGACTCATCCTCTCAAGCTCATCAGTCCCTGAAGAACATTGACTCTTGCTTAATTTAATGCCATGAGACACAGGCAGAAATCCCTTCTTGGAATCTTCCATGCCGAATCTCTTCAAGACTTTGTCTATGTAGGTACTTTGACTTAATCCGATAAGTCGCTCAGATCTATTCCTATAGATTCTAATTCCCAACACATAGACTGCCTCGCCCAAGTCTTTCATCGAGAAAATCTTCATCAATGAAGACTTGACCCCGTTCAACATTGGCACATCATTGCCTATGAGCAATATGTCATCAACATATAGGACTAGGAATACAACCGAGCTCCCACTAACCTTCTTGTATACACAAGGTTCCTCTTCGCATTTCTTGAAATCAAATTTCTTGATTTCACGATCGAATCGCAAGTTCCAACTCCGAGATGCTTGCTTAAGTCCATAAATGGATCTCTTAAGCTTGCACACCTTCTTAGCATTTGATGAATCCTCAAAACCCGACGGTTGCACCATGTACAACTCTTCTTCTAAATCGCCGTTTAGAAAAGCAGTTTTGATATCCATCTGCCATATTTCATAGTCATAAAATGCGGCAATGGCTAAAAGGATCCGAATTGACTTGAACATGGCGACAGGTGAGAAGGTCTCATCGAAATCGATCCCTTGGATCTGTCGATATCCCTTCGCCACTAATCTGGCCTTGTACGTAGTCAAATTCCCGTCTTTGTCACTCTTCCTCTTGAAAACCCATTTGTTCTCAATTGGCCTAAAGCCTGGAGGAAGGTCAACCAGGTCCCAAACCTGATTGTCGTACATAGACTGAATTTCGGCTTTCATGGCTTCCAGCCACGAGTCGGAATCTGGTCTGCTCATCGCATCATCGAAGCTCACAGGATCATCAGTATCCAAACTGGTGATCTCATGCAGACCCAACCATCTTTCGGGTTGACGAACCACACGTTGTGACCTTCTAGGAATAACCCCCGAAGGCGGTTGTGATGCTTCTTCAGGTTGTGACTCAGGCACATCCTGCAAAGGCACTTCCTCGTCTACTCGAGCTTGCACTTCCTCAACCGGAGTCGAGGGTGTGTTCACTTGAGTCTCGGCAGGAATGTCTTCGGCCTCTTCCATCCGCGATGGATCAGGGCTTAAGAAGCTCCCACTAACCCCTGCAACCCTGGGTGGAAAACTCGAGTTTCCATTTTGCAACTCCACTTGAATTTCTTCAAGTTGGACGCTGCTCCCACTACTCTTTCTTGCGAGAAATTCTTTCTCCAAGAACACACCATGGCGAGCAACAATCACCTTGTTCTCACCTTGGTGGAAGAAGTAGTAGCCCATAGTTTCTTTAGGGTATCCTACAAAGAAATACTTGTCCGATCTAGGATCGAGCTTTCCTGAGGTCCTATCCTTCCTCACGAACGCCTCGCATCCCCAGATTTTAAGGAAAGACAAGGGAGGGACTCTCCCAAACCATAACTCGTATGGTGTCTTCTCCACGGACTTAGATGGAACACGGTTTAGCATGAACGCGGCTGTTTCCAGCGCATAGCCCCAGAACGACGCTGGGAGAATTGCAGCACTCATCATTGATCGGACCATGTCCATCAATGTCCTGTTCCTCCTCTCGGAAACGCCATTCCATTGAGGAGTCCCCGGTGGGGTCAATTGTGAAACGATCCCACAATCTCTCAGGTAAGAGGTGAACTCAGTACTTAAATACTCACCACCGCGATCGGATCGCAGGACCTTGATCTTCTTGTTGAGTTGATTCTCTACTTCGTTCTTAAACTCTTTGAACTTGTCAAAGGTTTCAGACTTATGTCTCATCAGGAAGACATAACCATATCGACTGAAATCATCAGTGAACGTGACGAAGTACGGGTATCCACCTCTGGCATTAATGCTTAAGGGCCCACACACATCGCTGTGCACTAGTCGAAAATATATGCTTTTGAATGAAGATAAAATGATTATTGTCACTGGTATCTATAGTTAGTTCTTTAATATGCTTTTGTGACAAAATCTGTAGCCACTTATCAGGTTTCCCTTTTGGTGTTATACCGGAGAGCTTGAATTTATTAACATTGCCTTTGTGACAACTGAGAAGTTGATCAATGAAATCCATAGTTGTCGAACCGACGTCCTCATTGTGCACATTTTGATGTGAATTTGAGTTTTCATCGCTCTCTACTTTCAAGTCTGAGATTGTGTACCAAGTGTACCGCCAACTTTTAGATAGGACGCATGTCATAACAGCCTCTTTTATGGGCAAACGAACAAAAGAATTCATGTTTTATGCAGTCCGGATGACGACTAATAATGTCATCAACATTGAAGCTAAATCCTTCATTGCACTGTGCATGAGCCAGCAACAAATTCTTTTCTTTTGGTTCAAGAATGGATCTGAGTCCTTTCTTGCACGGTGAATATGCCATCAACAATTTCTTTTTTAGTTTGAAATTGTGACAATTGTACTACTTGTTTCTGCTCAAGCAAAATGAATTCACAGTGGAAAGGATTGTTAAAATCATAAGAGAGCTGCCAACCACCAGTATTTTTTTGTGTCCTGTCAAATAGTATATATAGGTCACATAACGTGTTAGATTTCGCTTGAGATGAACCTAACAACATTGTAAAGAAATTTGGAAGTGTAATATTTTTAATTTACTTAAGAATTCTAGAGGGTTCCAATTTATGGATAATGCGATGCATTTTATAGTTTCTCAACAATCTCAGTTATACTTGAGCACTTTGCTAATGATTTAAAATGTGCAATACAACTAGAGACAAAAATGTAATATTAAAAGTGAGCTTTAAGAAGATGATTTCACATATTTGTATCTTTAAATGGAAAATATAGTGACCATATATGAAAGATTCCCTCGAAATATATTTTGAGCTTGAAATGAAGCCATCATGATTCTTTGAACAAACTAAAATTGCTCCAAGGGAATGGCAAATCTAGCAATGGAATATAGTAGGCCAAAGCAAAAGAGAGATATGGAACACAAAAAAGATGAAGATTTGAGAAGATTGATAATGATAGTATTAGTAGCTTCCACTATATATTCCAACTTAACAATCTGAAGAACTGCGCAGGGGAATTAAAAGTAAAAACCAAAGATAGAAAAAAGGGTTTGGTTACCATTAATTTAGATTATTCCAAAGTAACTTAATTTAAATAATCTGGGAAAGAACCATCATCCTCATCCTTGGTCATTTTTAGATTTCATTTGTTTTTCTATACTTAGACACCCAAGGACATTCAGAATCTTTATCACGTCAGAAGATTTTTCTACCATCAATTATTCATTATGCTTTATTTGGATGATCACAAATTCCTCCCTTTTATACTAGCTTTCACCATAGGATGGCAGGGGTTCCCCAACCCCCCCCCCCCCCCCCCCCCCCCAAAAAAAAAAAAAAAAAAAAAACTCACTTACGTAACTGATGGGCTAGATATTCAGTTTGTCGAGGTAGGAGTGTACAACGGTCGGGTTTTTATTAAAATTTGGACTCAACCCAATCAAATTAGGTTAGAAAAATTCTTAAATTAACCACCCATAACTAGGGGTGGCAAATGTTCAGAACAGAACGGAAATGCCTTGTTCCGTTTCCGTTTCCGTTTGGATAACAGCACAAATTTTTATTCCGTTTCCATTCCGTTTTAATTGAACGGAAGAACGTTCAAAACATAAATTTATGTTCCGTTTGAATTGATATGAATTACAACCTTGCAAGCATTAAAACATGATAAAATTCAGATAATTGTATTCACCACATCAGTTCTAGCACATTAAAAAGTACATTGAATTTAAATATTTTATTCAAGCACATTAAAAAGCAAATTGAATTACAAGATTTTATAATATTAAAGCACATTCACAATAAAACAAAATTCATAAGCATATTAAACATTAAACAAGCACAACTTCACATTTTCACCAGAGCCTAATTCACAAACACATTAAACATGGCCCCACAATCAACAGCCCATTTGATTTTCAACTGAATAACGGAACGGAAATGCGCATTTCTGTTTCCGTTCCATTATTTCAGACGGAACCAAAATCTCTGCCGTTTCCGTTACAATGACGGAACGGAACGTCACAACGGAAATTTCTATTCCATTGACACCCATACCCGTAACCCAATCCGACCCGGCTAACTTTCTAGATACGGGTTTTTACAGGTTATGCGGGTTAAACGGGTTAACCGGGTTGTAATTTTAGTGAACAATTTATTATATTTTTTCTTTTTCTGTTTGAAATTGTGTATGAATAAAACTTACAAATATAAAAGAAAACAGAAATAATTTTGCATATGACATCCATGAAAAAAAACAATAAAAGCATTGTAGCATTTAAATGATTTTCATATTTATAATTTGTCAATGTAAAGAATTGTAACCAGAAACAAACAAAAAAAATAATCAAAAGATACATTTGGCTCACTGTGGTGCGTTGTTGTCTCCTTGATGCCCCAACAAAATCATTAATTAAAGTGCGTAAATGACTAAAAAAAATCGAAGATTGAAGGGTTGTGGAAATAAGTGCTCTGACTGTGTCAATAATTGTGCGGTTATGAAACCATTAAATAGGAGATTCTCCCATTTGAGTACGGGTCCGGGTATAAACGGGTTATTCGGGCTTAACCCGTAAAATAATACCGGGTTTTGCAAAATCTCAACCCGTACATGACCTAGCAGAGACTTAACCCAGCAAAAAAAACGGATCGGGTCGACGGGTCAAACAAGTTAGACGGGTTTTATGTACACCCCTATGTAGAGGATAATAAAATCACTTGTATCGACACCTCAAAAGGAAATTGTACTGAAAGCTGGTGATGTTGAATTCTATTACTTTTAAGTTTTAATTTATTCTCTAATAACTGGAACCATTGTCAAAAAAATGAATTACACGGCACAATAAAAACACGGAAAAATATACGGTTGCCCTTGCACTACCCGCCTGCGTCCCCCCCGCCTGGAATTCCAAAATATTTTATTATGGGTCATACCTACTATTTATAGAAAATATCTATGGAATTTCCATCATAGAATATGACAGGTGGGACCCCACCATGTGACATTTGTGTCTATGAGAGCATCCGCATCGGTGATAGTGCTATCAATACCAAAAGGGTAGCACTGTAAATAAATTAGATAGTGGGTCAGTTAATTGATATTAACTTCTGTGAGCGCTGCATCTCTGATATATATCTAAAGGGCAGTATCGTAAATATTTCCAAGCGCAGATGCATTATTTTCCTTCTTTCACTCTTTCAGCCGCTTTGATACTCTGTTTGGTAACTATCTAAATTAGGTAGTTTTCTAATTTTTTTTCTAAATTTGATATTTTCGCTGATAGTTCTGCATCGCTAATGCGATATCAAATAGGTGCCACGTCAGATGAGGTACTCGAATTGAAACCCGCGATGCGGTTGCTCTGAGCATTTATTTGTACACTTTTGAATTTATTTTGAAGAAAAAAGGGCTTCAGTATTTTTCAATTTGGAATTTCAAAATGTGTTCATATGAGTATAAAATTCCCTAAAATTTGTACAACACGGTGTCGGGAAATATTTACAAAAAAGTGGAGACTTTTTATTTTGAAAATTTATATTTTTGTCCTTTTTGAATTTGAATTTGAAATTTTGAATTTTTAAAATTTTGAAATGTTTTTATACAAAAAATTCATGAAATTTGTGAAATGAATTTTAAAATTGACTTTGTGATTTTTTGAGTTCGGAAACTATTTTTAGAATTATTTTATTCGAAAACCCGAGTGAAGGGATAAGGGTTTAGGGTAGTACGAATCTTGACACATATCCAACGGTATCAGAGGGTATTGGCCATCTCTCCATTTGCGAAACAACTTGATAGAGCTCAAACTTGTATGGACCGTTGGATGACATGATCAAACGACCCACAACCCCAATTCGCTGAGGGGCCTAAGCGTCCCCCCCCCCCCCCCCCCCACCCCCCCCCAACCACATAGTTAATGCTATTCCTCCTGATATACGTTAAACGGGTCATACAATTAACACTAGTATACGTCTATACGACACTAGTATAGCTCACACAATTACTGTTATAAAATTAAATTAGTTAAATTATAAACTTGCATAGCTAAGAAAACAACAAATGGCCTTTAGAAAGTAATGATAAAAGGAAAAAAAAATAAAATTAGCATGCATCCAGAACTTGTCATCAATTCATATCCTCTGCTGTGCAGGAAATTACTGCATGCGCAGCGCCTCAACCATTGGAAATGCTTTGAGATTCGTGCAACTCAATCTCAAAACCCCCCCTAATCTGCATTGTTGATTCGCTGCAAGGTAACTGGATAAGCACTCGTCTTAGTCGTCTATCATATCATACACCTCCAAAAAAGAAAAGATAAAGCAAGAGCAGATAGTTCATAACAGTACAAATTATCTAAATCAAACTAGACTAAAAGGCCTTCAGCTTTCTGCGTTCAATCAAAGTTGATATAATATATGATCATCCGATGCCAGGTTGTCATCGAACATTCTCAGCATCGTAGTGCAAGCATATATATTCAGTTTCTGCATAGTATTGTTTAAAAAAAAATTAAAATCAAGGATAATATTAAGTTTGGACAGCATTTCAAGTATAAAATAATAAAGTTTGCTGATTAAGAAGTGCATCTATATATAATAAAAAAAAATCTTCCATACCTCATAGAACTTGGCGGCATTAGCAATTCTGATGCAATGTCATTAGAAGGCAACTTGGAACGTAAGAGCAAGATCAGAACTTGGCGTCCTAATTAGGAATTCTGATGCAGTTTTGCTCTGGGAGTTCCTGCTTTTTAGTACCACAATATTACAAAAGGGAGAGTTTGTATCAAATCATAATAACCAAAAAGAGCAATTACCAATAATTAAAATTACTATGGATTAGCATCTGCACTTATAGGTTTAGAAGCAACATTAGTATTTTAGGTTGAACAATTAATATATTAAATTAAACAATTAGTATATTAAGTTGAACAATTAGTTCATTTGACCATGCAAGTCAAATTCTATGGTATCACTATAGCTACACCTGTAGATTTATTATAAGATTACATAATTTAAAATCCATATGTACATTGTAGCTAGATTAATATATCCATATAGTCTGATTGGATATCTAAATTTGTAAATTGCATCAATCATAGGTTCGAATTGTAACCGTTTATTATTTCAAAACTAATTTAAAGCGATGGAAGGTCTAACAAGATTTTTATTTGATAAATTTTGGTTCTTAGACAATCTAGATGATGTTTTTTTAAGATTAGCGATTTGGATTAACCATGCGTTACTTTAATAAGTGATAGTAAGTATTTTGACATCTAGTTATGATTAGTTGGCCAAAGTGCCTTTTGATATATACAAAACAACAAATGGTCGATCCAAACCATCAAAGCTGAAGAACACTACATATATTATGAAATAACTAATTCTCGACCTATTTTGAATTTGTTTGACTATTCATCACATAAAATATTTTTGCAGTAATAAAGGGCCGTAAATTAAATGGTCCTGATGAAGCCTCAAAGCAACAGAAAAAAGAACAAAAATGCATGGAGTCATTGTGTATACAACTTCTTTATTTTAAATTAATTAATTTCTTTATAAATTATTTGCACTATTTTTGTAGTTTCCATATATGAATTTTGTACTAAAATTACATTTATCTACAGACTATATTTATATATATTTTCCAGTACATAATATTAGTCGGTAAGCAAGTTGTAGGTCATTTACTCATGTTGTCATTAATTGTCATTTGTCAACAATGTGAGCCGCAGGTGCTTGGGGTTTCGGGTACGAACCCCACTGTTAACATTTGCTTTTCTTTTTTTTTTGGGTCCAATTGCTAAACAGCTTTCCAATTTTTCTTAAGAACTTAAAAATGACTAAATTTAGTAATAAGCTAATGAATATTTTCATATGGAAGTAGTCAATTTTTAAAATCTTAAAGCAATTGATGGTATATTTGTTTTTAAACTTAAGTTGACGAGATTGTTTGGCGAGTTTAACTTTTTTTTTTTTATTGTTATTTATTACAACACAAAATTGTGCAATTTAGCAAGTCTTTGAAAAATTAATGGTCCGTGTATTAAATTTGGTTAAATAATAACGACGAGCATGTTTTATTTGGTTAATGGGTCATTAAAATTGTAAACAACTCTGTTCTCCGGTTTCGTCAGTTTGGAAGAGGAAGAGAAGCGGAAATTAACTGTTTCATCACAAAATTACAGGACTGCACTGTTTAAAATTTTAATGGTCTGAGAGCCCAAGCGTTGCTTTGGCTGAAATTGTTATTTCTTATAATAAATTTTTAAGGTAATATGTAATGGACCTTATATTGAAGAATTGATACGAGCCTTAAATTTTAATGGTCTGAGACATTAACGTCAACGGGCATTAACGTAAATCAACTATTCTGATATATCTAAGAAAATGATCAACAGCTCAAATTTCTTATTTGGAAAATATAGCCTTTTCATATCATTTTTTTCAATATGCTTTTATATATTGTAAGGATATAAAACCAATAAACATGCTAGCATGTTTTTTTAAGAAATGAAAAACAACGTGAGATCCATTTTTTTTTTTTTTAATTCGGACGAATGTCTATATAGTTAATCGTTAAAAAAATAATTCAGAAATGTCCATTCATTTGCTTCTGTTGACCCCGGTTAAATGTTTGCTATTGCAGGTAGCTAGGTGGGAAGTAAATAAAGTTGAATATGACTCCGCTCTCTCTCCGCACCGATCGCCGTCGCAATGAAGCGGTGAAAGAGCTTGAGGTAGCAGATCACATTCTGATACCTTACTGAAGATGCCTTATTGAAAGAGAATGACAGAATTGCAGCTGATGAAATGTTGCATGGTGGTGGTGAAGGTGAAGAGCTCGCACTCTTAAACCACCCAACCAGGCTTAAAATAGAAAATGAGGTCCTGCACAAAGTAAGTCTTAAAATAGAAAATTTATATATTCAAAGCTTTTTTCTGCGTATTCAAGTGTTTCACCTCATGACTCACAAAATTGAATCGTGATCTGACATGTAAATCAAACCTTGTGTGACCTATAGGGGTGTTATTCAAGTTCAGTATGCATAAATATCCAGTACCCGAAATACAAGAAGCCTGGCCTGTGGTTAGTTGGTTACTGGTAACAGTGTCCGGTACCAACATTCAACCATCCAAGCATGGCACTAAATGTTCCTCTGGTTTGTGTTAAGTTGGTTCAAGTTGACGGTACCACTGTATGTTGGTATCTTTCATGAAGGATACATCAAGAGATTTTTCAGTACAGTTTTAGATTCATTATCCTTGAACAGGTTCCTTGTATACTGCTTTGTACCAGCATTGGTTGGTACCTGTACGACCTTTTGTATACAATTCTATCTGGGCCTCTGATAATATATGTACTATATATTTCTTTCAAAATTTGGATGCAGCTTTTATTTTATATTGTTACATTTTGCTGGCCATTGCTGATCGTGAAGTTGTAAAAAGATTCATCTCCAATAAAAGGAAATATATATGGAGCTACTACTTTATTGTGGCATGCAATGAGAGGCACTTAGGAAAACTTCACTCAAGAGCTAAAAAAGTCTTGAGACCACAATTAACATATGTTCAAATAGAGTGATCGATGCACCAAGCTGAGATAGCCAATACTACTCCTATCCTCCACTCGAATAATTTTCCCTCTCACCTACGTGTCACCTTTTGACTTGATCTCTCAATCTTAGAGAAGAATGATTGGTTATAATATAATATAACTATATAAGCATACCAATAAGTGATTTATTACAATTAAACTTTATGTGAGAAGATAATCATGAAAAGTTGTAAGATTATAATTACCATCCTTCGTTTCAAGTTTTATGTAAAAAATGTTAAGAGATATCAAAATTGATACCGACTGTGTCACCGGACTGCTTCCCTAAACCAATGGTACTTGATTCATGCTATACTTATATTTATTTCATTTCTTTTAACTTGAAAATAACAATTAATTACCACCGTTCCATTTTTTATTCGACAAGCAAGGAACAGAGGAAGAGTGTGGAATTGTGATGAATAGTAACGGTACGGGTATGAAATTGGATAGAATAGTGGAAAAGTGGAATTAGAGTAAAAATATATAGTCAAACCCCTACATTTTGCATTTAGGTCCCTCTATCTTCCATTCCACTATTCCATGGTAGAGATGGAATTGTGGAAGAGTAGTTTCTCTTGATGGTGGAATACGCTCAAATCCTCTTTTCCACTAATCCGAGCTTGCCAAACACAATTTCACTAGTTTGCCGAGCACAATTTCACAATTAGAATAGAGAAGAATAGAAGCCAATACCCTTTTCCTCTTTTCCCCTATTCCACAGTTTTGCCGAGCGCAACCGTGTAGAAGAAAACTGGCATGTTTCCTTTTTGAATGGGATCCAAATTATTGATTTCATTGATACTTATTGATTTCTTGTTTGTTCTCAATGATATTAAATTGAATTTCATACCAAAATATTTGAATATTAAGTCTTAGAGAGGTATTTAATTTGATTTGTGATGAATAGTAACCGAACGGGTATGAAATTGGATAGAATAGTGGAAAAGTGGAATTAGAGTAAAAATATATAGTCAAACCCCTACATTTTGCATTTAGGTCCCTCTATCTTCCATTCCACTATTCCATGGTAGAGATGGAATTGTGGAAGAGTAGTTTCTCTTGATGATGGAATACGCTCAAATCCTCTTTTCCACTAATCCGAGCTTGCCAAACACAATTTCACTAGTTTGCCGAGCACAATTTCACAATTAGAATAGAGAAGAATAGAAGCCAATGCCCTTTTCCTCTTTTCCCCTATTCCACAGTTTTGCCGAGCGCAACCGTGTAGAAGAAAACTGGCATGTTTCCTTTTTGAATGGGATCCAAATTATTGATTTCATTGATACTTATTGATTTCTTGTTTGTTCTCAATGATATTAAATTGAATTTCATACCAAAATATTTGAATATTAAGTCTTAGAGAGGTATTTACTTTGATTTGTGATGAATAGTAGCCAAACGGGTATGAAATTGGATAGAATAGTGGAAAAAGTGGAATTAGAGTAAAAATATATAGTCAAACCCCTACATTTTGCATTTAGGTCCCTCTATCTTCCATTCCACTATTCCATGGTAGAGATGGAATTGTGGAAGAGTAGTTTCTCTTGATGGTGGAATACGCTCAAATCCTCTTTTCCACTAATTCGAGCTTGCCAAACACAATTTCACTAGTTTGCCGAGCACAATTTCACAATTAGAATAGAGAAGAATAGAAGCCAATGCCCTTTTCCTCTTTTCCCCTATTCCACAGGTTTGTCGAGCGCAACCGTGTAGAAGAAAACTGGCATGTTTCCTTTTTGAATGGGATCCAAATTATTGATTTCATTGATACTTATTGATTTCTTGTTTGTTCTCAATGATATTAAATTGAATTTCATACCAAAATATTTGAATATTAAGTCTTAGAGAGGTATTTACTTTGATTTGCTTACAAAATTAATTTGTTGTTTTAATTAATTTTATGAATCGTTTGTATACTTAGATTAAATTTGAAGCTCATTGCATTTATCATTTTATCAAGTTAATTTTTTATTTTTATTTTTATTTTTGAATGGGATTTCACAAAAGGTGTACTCTTACATTCATTCATCCTCTCATTCTTATAGATAGGGGTGTAAACAGGTCGGGTTGGTCAGGTTTTATGTAAATATTCAATCCAATATATACTATTCGGGTTACAACATTTTTGATTCATAACTAACCAATATAAATTAAAAACCGTATGACTTTTAGTTGGTCAGGTTTCGCGGGTTTCACGGTTTCACATATTTTTTTTAATTAACAAAAAAATTGTATTTAAAATCACAAATGAGATAGAAATTAAATAATATACTTTTTTCCTTAATATTTTTTTTAACAAGTCAAATAACGACATAACATTTGTTCAATTAAAACCTGAAATTAAATAGCAAAGTATAGGGAATAAATAAATAGGAAAACCCTCCAGGCTCCAGCGATTAATTGCATCGCCTAAATGGGTAGGAAATCACATTGAATTTTCATTATTTAGCAAAAATCACTACCACTAATCAGGCTATTTGCCATAAGGGAAGAAGATACATTGAATTCCGGAAGCAATGCATTTGTAATTAATTACATTTGTTACATAATTAAAATATTAGGGTCGGGTCGGGTTTTAACCATTGTATATTTTGTAATCCGTAACCGTTAGAAATCAATTGGGTTTATCGAAATCCAACCCGTACCTGACCGTACAGAATTGAAACCCGTCGGTTTGCGGGTCGGGTCGGTCGGGTTGAACGGATCGCCCTTACAGCCCTACTTATAGATGGGCGTGTTTAGCAGCAGCAAAAATTACTATTTTTTTTCCTGCTGATCAAAAGCTGCAAGAAATATATATTCTCAAATATTTTCAAATAAAGAAAGATAAAATTATTCTAAAGCTTGAAAGACTTTTTTTGAATAAATTGAAGATTGAAGTTTTCAGAAATTACCAACTGTGAATGGCAAATGTCAAACTTGGAGCTAAATTTCATTTTTTTTTTTATTCTGACCAAAACCAACTCTTCAGTATATTGTGACAACGTAATACATCAACATGATACTTTTTCAATAGTGCAATTTTATTAAGTTTGTAGTGGCAAATTTGCAATTTCCAAGTTTGGAGTGGCAAAGTTACAAATAGAGAATTTTGGAGTGACAAATATACAAATTCCCCAAAAACGGTCTACATAGCACAACATCACACATGGAACAACGGCAACCTATAAACCTGCCCTCAACATTCAAAAATGAGGTATCAAACATAATGTTGACCTTGGTTGACAACCTACAAATCTGATTCAACTTGGAAACTTCACAATCTTTGATCTCACTCCTTATTGTGAGTCTTTCAAGTAGCGGTGCCTTGCTCATTATGATTTCAACAAACTCAATTGATGGTTGCAATTCTGTATTGGGCAACCGGATGATAATTGCTTCCTTCAAACTTGGAAGTGATTGCTCCTGGCTCTTGTGCATATTTAAATTATATGGACTGTCAGTTGGTTCAAGCTGCGAATTTGTGCGAGTAAATTGATAAGGAGATGAAAATATTATTTGTAATCGTTTCAGAATAAAAGCTCATGCATTGTGTCATTAACTAACATATATTATGAGTTTCTGTATATCAGGCCATGGTTTGAACCATTGATCAATATTAATGAAGTGCACAACAGATGGCAAAATCCACAGCATAGTGGTCTGACTGTTGAGTGTCGGTGCATCCTCCTGCAAAATATTTCATGCATGACAAAACAATTAAAAAAGATAAGTGTGTGGAGCACTTCACATAATAATTACAAAAGTAATTAATATAAGAAATGTAAATAAATGTAATAGTACCTTTACACGAAGAATGCAAGAAAAACTATCACGACTGGAACCATGATCAATATATATAGGTGACTGGATAAGATCGCCACTAATTTCCACTGTCCTATAAGTGGCATCTGGAACTTTTGGAGAGTACACAAAATTGATTTTGCGCAATTTAGGAGTCCGCAAGAGCAGTCTAGTAAAATAACTACAAATAGTAAGTTCTCGGAGGTTCGGTACATCAATGTCAATCACATTTTAGAGGATGCATTGTGCAAGTTTTAGGTTTTCCAAGACCGGACAAAGGGAGATAAGCTTTGCAGTACTTTCCGAGATCATACAATCCATTAGATGAACAGTATGTAGCTGCCTAAAACCATTAAAATTAAAAGGAATAGTAATTTGACAGTGCCTCAATGCCAATACTTTCAATTCGAGGCACGAAAAAATATGCTTCTAAATGATGATAAAACGATATTTGTCACTGAATTCTATAGTTAGTTCTTTAATCTGCTTTTGTGACAAGATATGTAGCCACTTGTCAGGTTTCCCGTTTGGTGCTATACCAAAGAGCTTGAATTTCTTAACATTGCCTTTGTGACAACTGAGAAGTTGGTCAATGAAATCCATTGTTGTCGAACCGTCCTCATCACTCTCTACTTTCAAGTCTGAAATTGTGCACCAAGTGTACCGCCAACTTTTAGATAGGACGCATGTCATGACAGCCTCTTTTATGGGCAAACGAACAAGGAATTCATGTATTATGTCATCTGGAAGACGACTAATAATGTTATCAACATTGAAGCTGAATCCTTCATTGCACTGTGCCTGAGCCAGCAACAAATTCCTTTCTTTTGGTTCAAGAATGGATCTGAGTCCTTTCTTGCACTGTGAATATGCCATCAACAATTTCTTTTTTAGTTTGAAATTGTGACAATTGTACCAGTTGTTTCTGCTCAAGCAAAACGAATTCACAGTAGAAATGATTGTTAAAATCATAAGAGAGATGCCGACCACCAGTATTTTTTTGTGTCCTGTCAAATTGTATATATAGGTTGCATAACATGTTAGATTTCGCCTGAGATGAACCTAACAACAGTGTAAAGAAATCTCGAAGAGTAAAACTTTTCATTTACTTAAGAAATCTAAAGGGTTCCAATTTATAGATAATGTGACACATTTTATAGTTTCTCAAGAATCTCAATTATACTTGAGCACTTTGTTAATGATTTAAAATTTGTAATACAACTAGAGACAAAATTGTAATATGAAAAGTGAGCTTTAAGAAGATGATTTCACATATTTGAATCTTTAAATGGAAAATATAGTGACCATATATGAAAGATTACCTTGAAATATATTTTGAGCTTGAAATGAAACCATGATGATCTTCTTTGAACAAACTAAAATTCTCTAAAGGAATGGCGACTCTAGCAATGGAATATAGTAGGCCAAAGCAAAAGAGAAATATGGAAGCACAAAAAGATGGAGATTTAAGAAGATTGATAATTGATAATATTAGTGGCTTCCACTATATATTCCAGCTTAACAATCTGAAGAACTGCGCAAGGGAATTAAAAGTAAAAACCAAAGATAGAAAAAAGGGTTTGGTTACCATTAATTCAGATTATTCCAAAGTGACTTAATTTAAATAATTTGAGAAAGAATTATTCTCCTCATCCTTGGTCATTTTTAGATTTCATTTGTTTCTCTATACTTAGACACTCAAGAACCTTCGGAACTTTTATCACGTCAGAAGAATTTTCCACCATCAATGGTTCATTATGCATTGTTTGGATGATCACATATTCCTCTTATGGATGATCAATACTTACCACACCGCATTATTATTCTTTACAGTTTTCAATTTTCATACCTCATTAGTCATTAGCCGTTCTCCGGCCCGTTTGTGCCGAGTGCGAACTAGATCAACTAATAAACTAAGGCTTTAAAAGTGCTCTGAGCCGGGCCTGATTTCGTTAACAATGTATGTATGAGGGATTTGGCTCGGCCCAGCTAAAGTCCAAGCGACAGATCTAGAGGTTATGTCTTGATTTGGCCCGTCTTCAATTCGCATTTGAGAAGATTGATATTGGGCTAGTCACATTTAAGTTACCTTTGGACATGGCATTTCAAATTAACACATTTGTACTATTATTTTTTTTTTTTTTTTTTTTTTTTTTGTGGTACCAGGACGAGAATTTCCTGCGAAGCCGAATAGCTAAATGCAATTAATTGCATATCATATATGTGTAGAGAGGTGGCGGATTGTTTGGTCGGGTTCGAGTCAGTTTGATCAAATGGAAATATCGGGTCGGGTCGAGTTAATTTGATCAAATGGAAATGTCGGGTCGGGTCGGGTATCGGGTCGACGGCTGCCGGCATTTTTCTCGGGTCGGGTTCGAGTTCGGTCGAGTATCGGGTTAACGTCTGCCGACATTTTTCGGGTCGGACGGGTTTTTCAAGTTTGAACAGATTTTGCACCTGTATTTCCGGGTCGGGTCAGGTTCAGGTCAGTTTGACTTTTCTTAAAATTCGGGTCAGGTTTCGGGTGGGGTCAAATTTTGTCACCTCTACATATATGTGACGCTTTGTGCTGCTGATAAGACATCCCTCTTAAACTATAATTATAATATTATAACGACAAGCTCAAATGTCACTATGAATATGAACAATATCAAACTCGAAGTATTAAACATTTGTTTAAAGTAACAATTTCCCTTGATATTTCATCTCTTTAAGCGCATCTTCAGACAATTGTGCTATTTGTTTACATCTTTCAACTTACATTTATATCATTGATGCATCAATTTCATGAAATGTTATGGTTAATTATATTTTCAGGAAAAAGACCACCAGTTTGTTTCCTAACAGTTTTCGTTGAAATATCACAATAAAGCCATCTGCTTGATGCCAACAATTGGAATTTGATTTCAATTGTTCTTAATTACTTGCACAAAAAAGGAACAACAATGGCTCTTAAGTAAGAGTTTTCATACGACGAAATGGTATCTTTAAAAACATCATGGAAAGATAGTCGAAAATGACAATATTTCATTTTCTTGTTCGTTTTTGAGATAAAAATGACGGTCAAGCTACTCAAATTTAAATGTTTATGAAAAACTTTCTATCCGAGTTTTGAACCTGCGGCCTCCTACACGGATAACGTTGCTTCAACCAACCAAGGCCGATTCTTTCATTTTCTTATTCTTAAATGAAACGATAGATCTATTACCTGTCTATCATGAGGTCCTAGAGAAAATATGCATACCCATCTGAAACATCTACAATGAAAGTATATCTTTAGTTAAGTGGTTACTTTATTCTTAACTATATTGCTATTCTTAACATCCTTGCTCCTAATAAAAGGAGATTAGATTTTTTTACATGAAAGGTCTATCTTCTCCAAGAAATAAATCTCAGCCGTCGATTGTTTACTTAGATTGATCACCACTGTTGACATACTTTAATGTCTCAACCCATTAAAACTTAAAGGCCCGTATCAATTTTCTCAATTTAAGGTTCATTACATATTATATTAAAAATTTATTATAAGAAATAACAATTTCAGTCCAAAACAAGGTGTGGATTTTGTAATAGTTACAAATTAAATACATTACTTCAAATTTTTATCTGGTGAGTGGTGATTAATTGGTGAAGAACTCTTTCCGGGTCGGATTTGGATAAAATCTTACCCAACCCATCTGTACTAATTCCTGTAGTCCTTGATGAGTAGAGGTGGCAAAACCCGGGACGACCCAAACCCAATCCGATCCGGTCCGATATCAAACAATATACAATCTAACTGAGATCAACATATATACGATCCAAAAAATATCGATATTAAATTTGACCCGACCGACCCGTCCATCACCGACCCGACCCGAGATCTTCTAAAAAATCAAATTGATCCGACTCGTCCGATCCGAATCCGACCCACTGGCCCGATTTGCCACCTCGATCCTTACCAATTTATAAGTCGGTTAGAGTGTTGCTTTCTTCATGCCTCAGGTCAAAGGGCCCAAATGACCGTTTGATGGATGAGGCCCAACAACCAATCAGTAAATAAAATATAATCCTCATTGTTGGATCAGGCATTAATAAGAAGAGGAGAGATCCCTTGGCAATGTATATATTGACAATCCTGACAATGATATATTTGATGAATTTTAAAAATTGAAAAAACGTTTATAGATGCATTATTTAATATATGTAGATTGATAGTGTCTTAAATTTTAATCAATTTGAGTATCGTTTGATGGCTCATCAAAATTTTTGAGCTCTTTTTAACGGTTTGTAATTTAAAGAGATCTTGATGGACTATAAAATAACACTGTAATTTTTTTTCATTTTTAAGATTTTTTAAACATTTTTTTTTCAAATTTATCCAATATGCTATTGTCAAAATTGTTGATATAAGCGTTGTCAAGGGATCCCTCCTCAAATGAGATTGATTTACGTGTACATAGCTGACATCAACAACAAAATGGGTTATGGGTCCCTGTAGATTATTGGTTGATCTCTTCCTTGCAAGTTCCTTCTTCTAAGAATAATGCATTTTTCTGGTTGCTTGCTTTTCGTACAAGTTGATAAAGTACAAGATTTATAAAACAGAGAGAGCGAGAGAATGAGATATAAATAGTGAAAGGACTAATCTTTTCATTTGTTTCTTAATCATGCGTTCTCGTGCAATATGACTAGTTTTTGTTTTTGAGAACTTGAAAAAGCAGATTCCCTCATGAATTTAATTATGAAAAAGGCAGATTCTTTTGATTGTGTTGAACACTCAAAACTAGAACTGTTTGAGTTAGTTTAATTTGCATGCATTGTTTTGTAGCTTAACACTTTTCTGATGGTAGGTTTAATTGGTCCCAAACTTGTGCCGTGAATATATGAAATTTTATTTCAATTCATTCTAAAAATAGTTGATGGAGTTATTAAATATAAAGTGAACCATGATTTGAAACTTCTACTTATCTTATGATTGTTTTCAACCTACATGAGAAGCCATGTTGATTGATTGAAAGCCACACTCTCAAATTAAAAAGGTTAGGGACCTACAAATTGTATATGCTATATTACTAATGAACATACTAGTGTTGTAACCCGGGCTTCGCCCGGGACTAAAATATTTATATAGATACAAATCTTTAAAAAACGAAATATTGCAATTAATTTGATTTGAAAGGATTTATACAGGTACGTGCAATGAGGGTGTACAATTATTATTCATATTATATAATATTTGATCTATTGAATGTTTACTATTGTGTCCCTCACTGTACTATATTGATCCATCATTTTGCAATAAAAATGCATCAAATTGAAATAATATGAAGTAAATTGAAGCTTGTTGATCGATGGTGATTGGAGCGCCACACTAAATAATAAGTATGTCCTATATAACTTACCCTACACTTGTTTTTGGAGCGCATTGGTTTTGGCTCATTTAACTCTCAATAAATAATTTACATATATAACTTACCCTAGGCCTGAATAAGATATACCGCCGGATTATTAAATGCCTATATTAAGTATTTAAGCACATTAAATATCTGGCCCTTAAATTTGGCCCTATTATTGAACGGATTGTGCCAATTAGGTATGCTGACAGTATGGCCGTTGGATTAGTATACATGATAGATACGTAAGAAATCTAATGGTTGAAAATAGAGCTGATGTGGCATGCTTGAGAGAGCTTGAGACTTAACCCTCTTCTGGGGTATAGATTAGCTACTTCACAAGATGTTTTTTTTTTTTTTGAAATAAAGATGAGGGTCAAGTCACTTAAATTTAAATATCTATAAAAAATCCTCTATCCGGGTTTCGAACCCGCAACCACACATACGGAGAACATGCCCTTAGTCGCTAGACCAAAGGCTGGTTCTTTACTTCACAGCATGTTGCTCTTAAACAAAGGCACCAACAAGAAAAGCAGCTCATCATTAATACCACGATTAAGGAGTTTAATGCAAACTAGGCACTGGTTAATTAGTTATTTTGTGGCGTTTCTTTATGGGTCTGTTATGTTGCTCACTATGGAAGTTCTTATGTATATGTAGTAGAAATTTTTAGAATATGATGATATTTTACAATCCAAAAACATTATATTTAGAAATAAACCCTCTGTTTGGCAAGCGTAGTAAGTTAAAGCGGTGTAAAACACTAAATCACCTTAAAGCAGTGGTGTTTAGTAGTAGTAAAGTAAACAGATGAAATGAAGTTGGTAAAACATGTAAAAGATGTGTTTACTATACCTATATAGCTACGTTAACTTACTACATCTTAAATCATTTCTGTTTGATGACTTAAAGCATCTTAAATCATCTTACTATAGTTTTACTACACTACCAAACGGGGTGATAAAAAAAGAAGAAAGTAACACCTTTCATGGATGGTTGATGCTATATATGTTATCTTCATTAATTAGTACAGAAACATTAAATTATATATATATGGATGGATTGATCAAGTGGCTGTAATTGTGTCCGGATCTGGCCTTCATTCTTCTGAGTCAAGGGAGAACAATTGCTTCTTTTTCTCCAAAAAAAAAAAAAAAAAGGAACAATTGCTTCTCTTGATCCAAGATTCATTCTCATCTCCTAATCCCTTATTTAATTCTGCCATGATAACAATCTCCAGCCTAAGCTCCTTATTTTTTCTGTTGCACATTGGGTTATTACTTGTTACTTATTAATAGAGTACACCTTCCTATTTCAGTACAATTGTATAAAAGAAAAAAAAATAAATAAACTTTAGGGGTTTAAAGACATATTTTTTAAACGTAATTTATGTTTGTTAAACGCAAGTCATTTATTTTATATAATTTCATTGAAGAAATCTATAAAGAATGATCCCATTGACTTCAACGATAGAAAATTAATTATTAGCTTCCTACCCTTTTTAGTTTCAGCTTGCCAAATTTTTTTTTTTTTTTATATGTAGATGCATAAACATATACATTCTTATATATAAATTAAAGAGTGAGGCTATAGTACTATTAATAGTACATATTAGCCAGTACTACGACCTCATATTGTAGTTTTTAAAACTCAAATGGCCAATCCGAACCGCTCAGCGTGATCTTTGTATACAAGTGTCATTGTAGACTAAATTTTATAATTTTTGGTACTTTTTTACTATTTATTTAGATAATTAGGAAATGACTTGATCAAAACATTATGGACCATTAAAAAATGTGGTTTTTTATCTATCTAGAAAAATAGTTAAATAAATTTAGAAAATATAAAATTTGGTCTATAACAATATAAATATATGGAGATCACATTGAACGGTTCGGATCGGCTATTTGAATTTTGAAAACAACAATATAGAGCCATAGTACTGGCCGATCCGTACTATTAATTGTACCATAGCCTCACTCTTATTTAAATTCACACCAGTAAATCTGGTGCATCAAATTAGTACTGACCCGTTAAAAATCTGTTATGAAAAAAAAAAGTAAAACCTTCAACTTCAATAATGGTTGGAACTGGAAGTCTGAAACAGGAACCTTTCCGCATGGTTGTTCATCAAGGACTCAAAAAAAAAGAGTACACACAATAATAAATGAACTACGACACTGTTCAAAAGCATTGGTAGTTTAGTTTGTATGTATATATCGTCGTGTCGACCATCCAATGTGCCAATAGTAAGCTGCCAAATCCGAAGCATTAATTAATATATGAATATGAATATGAATATGAAAGAAAAGAAAAGCCATGTGCTCTTCATGTGGGTATTTTTGTCATTGTTCTGATGTTAATGTGATGTTATGTTATTCTCCTCCTCGCTGTCAGGCACGTATGTGATCTTCTCGCCGTTCACTTATCCGTCTATATTTAGATCTTCTCCATTAGGGTATTTTAACGGAGACAATACGGATGATATATTGATGATTTTTTTTCAGGTTCTAAATAGCGCGCTATAGCGTTTTCGGACCTCAAACGCTACGCTATAAACCAACGCTGCGCTAGTTACGCTATTGTCGCTATAGACGCAATAGCGGACCGCTTATTACATATAGCGCGAGGCGACAAAATAGCACGCTATGGTACATAATACATTTGTTAGGTTAAACTGTTATTTTTGCGGGGCTAATTAATGACTTGAGAATTGTTATGTCTCTGTTATATTATTATGTAGTTAATTAAACTAAGATTTAATTTTATAAATAATTTAATTACTATATGGTATTAATAATACTGTTAGGCTCAACATGATTTTTTTTTTTTTTGAAATGAAAAAATGGTTTCCAATTTATGAGATCTTTTATAGGAAATAACATAGTTTGTAATTGCTTAGATAATTTTGAATAGAAAAATATACTACATCAGGTATCTATTGAATAACAATTTGAACTTTGTATTGGTTTAATACTAATATTATAGTTTCGCAATTAATTTTGTATTGCTTATTGCTTTATAGAACTTTTAATAACGTTAAAATTAAATATAGAATATAGAATATATATATTATGAAATTATTGAATATGCTATGTGTGATAGCTTACACTATAGCACGCTGTAGTTGCAATAGCTTTTCCCAGACCATGCCGCGATCCCGCTATCATCACATTTTAGAGTAAGTAATAATTTTATGGATTTAAGTTAATATATACTTTATTGGTTTATTATGTGAGGTCAAATGTTGATCAATTAGTTATTTGGTTAAGCATGACAGATGATTTATATACTAATGTTTTTTTAACAATATTTTCCGTAGCTTTTAATAAGCAATAAATCAAATTAATTGTTTATTCATTTTAAAATTAGACAAATAATCTTGCTTTTGTTAATGTTTGTTTTGTCAATAAGAAAAATATTTAGGATGACAGATTACACATCATTGATCAAACTAAATGTTTACAACTATAATTAAAGAATTTGACGTTTCATTTTTTTTTCTTTCTTTTTTTTTTTTTTTGTTGGAAGATGTTACTTTGGCTTCTCAAATCGACTCAATGAAGGAAGGGAAAATTTATGTGAAGAAAACAAACTGTTCTGTATATAAAGTACAGAGCCAGTCAGTTCCGTTACTGCTGATAATGGAGAGATCTACAATACTTGCATGTAGCGTACGCTGACTGCTGAGAACTGAGAAATGTACCATAGTTTATTAGTTTGGTCTCTCAAAGTACCAGCACGTTGTGAGTCGATCAATTGGCTAGAGAGCCCCATGTGATTCCCTTTGGATAATTAAAAATTGGTAGGCATGCATCGTTCATGTATAATTGCAACTAAACGGCAACAAAATATTTGTCGAGAGAGATTTTTTTTTTAAAAAAAAACAAAAAGAAAAAAGAAAAAAATTTAATGTCGAGAGATCTAAGTAACCATACGTTAAATTTATTATATATACAAATTAAGATGTCATTTGGTATTATTTCTAGTGACAATTTTTTTTACTATAAATTTTCAAAAGAAGAAATGTCCAAAATATTGAATAGTAAATTTATATTTTTAACATTATTAATTTATTTAAATATTATTTGATGGTCATTTCGCACTGTAAATATAAAATTTTTGGTCCTACAATACTCAATAAAAAATTATATAATAGAACCATCTCTGATCGTATTTCATGAACATAAAATGTGAATGACTTAAATTTTGAATTTAAACTTAAAAACTTTTTGAAAATCGTTAAATATCAAACAAACAAACAAACAATTACCGAAGTACACTGCTAAGTTTGCAAATGCCAATTATGTCTGGGCATTTCTCCAAATTTACTCTTATCTTTTGTTTTAATAGTTGAGAAACATTGAGGTTGGCAAAATCTAGCCCGACCTGAAAAACCCGCCCGACCAAAACCGTGTTTCAAGGAAAGTTAAACTGACCTATAATCGAGCCGTGTTTCAGTGAAATTCAAACTGACCCGAACCCGACCTGACCCGACCTGACCCATGTTTCAAGGAAAATCAAACTTGATGGACTTCGGGGTTCGGGTGCCGAACATCGAAGACCAACGACATTACAAGGTTGTACGATAATCAGAGTACCATCTATGTGTCTATCGTATTAGCTTCCGTCCTTTCTCTCTCTAAGCATACAAGTCTCTTCTATAGGCCAAAGTCCAAAGCTCCTCGTATGGCAAGAGATCCGTGATTGGAGGCAATCACAGAGCTCTTTTCTTTCGGGACGTCGACGTGTCGTCCGGGCTGGCCTGTCTAAGGCCCAGAAAGCATGTGCAAACCTTGGGCCCATAGACCAGACTATTGGGCCTTATCAAAACTGACCTGAACCCGACCCGAAACTCGAGATGACCCTGAGAATATAGGTGCAAAATCTGACCAAACCCGAAAAATGCCGACAGACGTCAACCCGATACCGACCCGACCTGACCTGAACCGAAAATTTTGGCAGTCGTCAACCAGATACTTGAACATCTATGTTTGTTCTGACCCGATCAGAACCCGACCCGACTCGACAATGTGCCAACCTTTTTGAGAGTACAATGTGCCAGCTCTAATTGAGGTACTTAGATTTAGTTATAGTTTGTTAGGTCGTCTCCTTCCTCTTTGGTAGATAGATCATAGCTGGTCGTTGCCGAATTAAATTTCACTGCAAGCAGCGGCAGCAGAGAAACAAACAAACATTCACGCTCTTCTAGAGACTAGACTTCCAGTAGTTACATCCCTTGACGACCCCTGCATTCCCAGTTTTGACGTTTTGTCTGGGAGTCAAACAAACAAGGCGTAATAATAATAATACATTTTCAAAAACTGCTCCATGTCTAAATCTCCAGGTGTCCAAATTTCTGTTCTTAACTTCTTATTGATTTAATTAACGCAGTTTTTGTCTGACCGACTTCCTTGAAAATTGAGGTTTCTTATTATTTTTAAGGAATTACAGGGCGTTTGAAATAAATATATATATATTGAATTGCATTGTGCTTTGTATTGTATTGTATTGCCTTGTACAGAGCGCCTAGCTAGTTGTATTTTAATGGAATGGTATGTATTGCAAATAATTTATCTTAAAATCGTTCATTCGTGAATTAAGATGGTAATTGTATTGTTGTCAAAATAAATATCCAGGAGAATTGTTGCTAGTTGTTCTATAGTTTAGATAGGATATATATGATGAAATAATGAAATTATTAGGCTACCGTCATGGTTTCATTTATATCTCAAGTTTTATGCATGTTTGCACAGGTCTATTTATAAAGGAATATTAAAAAGTTAATTTAGGATGTTAATGATGGATTCACACTTCAATGTCCAATGAAAATTGCCTCTTAAATCTCATAGTAATTAATAGAGTTATCTTTTTAAACTATCATGAAAAATACAACTAAAAGGCTTTTTTTAAGTTCTAACTAACAGAGAACACATTTCATATAAAAAAATATTTTTTTAAATGTTATTTTAATAATTACATGGATTTTCCCTAATATTGCAGTATCAATTCTAAAGGAATTATGTAGTGTCATTAATTATGATTAATGAAGGTATGACCCCCATTGTCTACAAAGTATTTTACCAAATAAATAAGTAAATGACCAAAGACCAATTGACCGTTAACTAAATCTCTTCCATTCCGGCAACAATATAATTAAACGATGCAGCTAATTACATAATTACCACTTAATCCTGCCGACAATTAACCACAACCAACCAAGCTTAGAGGCGCATAATTAAAAGCAATCATTCCAATAGTTAATCAAACACTAGCTAACACAACATGAACCCCACATGCTGTGCTAGGTTACCAATCAGAGGCAACATGGTTACATGCTCTACTTGTTGAACTAGATATATCATATTATTCATATATCATATATCAGGCACATATATTCTTTCTAACTCCTAATAAAAGGAGATTAGATTTTTTGACATGAAAGTTCTATCTTCCCCAAAGAAGAAATCTCAGCCGATAATTGTTTACTTAGATTTGATCATCATCGTTAACTTACATTAATTTCCCGTCCGATTAAATTTTAAGCCCCACATTAATTTCTTCACAAGGGATGAGCTTTCGGCTATTTATTATAAGATATAATAATTTCAGCCCAAAGCAAGATGTGAGCTATTTACTGATATATTAAAAATACTAAGTAAATATCATGTTATGCCTTAGTTTGATTAACAATTTAGACATATATATCTTTTTCGTAAGTCCAAGTGTGCCCTAACTTGCTCAAGAGTCTGGCTCCGCCCCTAATATCAGGCACAATTTATATATATGCACAATATCTGTATGATATTGGGCGTTTGGGTCCCCCATCAAACTCAAAATCTTATCATTTAGGTTATGGGTGTTAGAGTCCTTCCAAAAGCATCATTGATTAACGGTCCTCTCTTAATGCAAGGGACCAATATAGAGGCTCCTCCACTATGATCACTGTTCTAATCTTAATCATTGATTTGTTTCTGTACTATCAGAATTATTAATTAAAACGGATGCCAAAATGTCCCTTTTATTTTTGGTTTTGGAATTCATGATAGACATTATTTTTTAATCTTTAAAATTTGCCTCAAATTTTATGCTAATGCCTCAAATTTTATGCTACCGTGTCCGAAATCACGATTTATAGTGCTCAATAAATTCTTTATATGAAAAATATTGGGGAATACAAAAAATTTTAGTTTTTAAAGTTTTCTAAGTATTTCTTTTGAATTTTAGAAAATAGGTCATAAATAATAATAAAATATTGATGTTTGTATGTGCTATTTTCAAAAATGCAAAACAAATACTTAGAAAACTTTAAAAATGAAAAATTTTTATATTCCCCAACATTTTCATATAAAGAATTTATTGAGCACCATAAATCGTAATTTCAAACACGATAATATAAAATTTGAGACATTAACATTTCGGTCCTAAATGCTAACATTAGTATAATAGTCTTTAACTCTTCAATTACAATTATTATATACTATATATTACATGGATATAAAACATGTCATGCTTCTTAGATTAAGATCTTTCTTTTCTTTAAATAAAAAAAAGGAAAGAAAGAAAGGGCACGCACTAGACATCAATGAAAAAGAAAAGAAAACAAGCAGAGGAGAGGACCCAGATCCGGGACCAAAGTGCCTTTGTAGTTTGTACAATTGCACTGTTGCATTACCATTTTATAATTTTTAATTTCCCCCTAGAAAAAGGACAAGGGAACTCAACTCAATCAAGCTCCTCTCTTATGTAGGTCTTCTGTGAAGGGTCATATCTTGTGTCTACATACCTGCATTGTTACAATATTTGAGGGATCGGGATCACCTGCTTTTTTTTATCTGACGGTTGAGAAACACCGAAATATATTGAGATCGGTGCAGCAAATGTCGAAGTACTTGAGATTAGTGTGACAACCGATGCCAACCGTCCGGTCAGAAAAATAGACTCTACTTTTCTTCTCAGAAAAGCAGCAGATTTCCATCCATATCTGAGATATAAGTTACAAAATTTGAAGTATAAGTTATAGAATTTTTATATATATAGACACGTGGACACTTAAAACGGGGATAATTGAAAATTCTCTTATGTGAAATGCAGCTCAATTACATAAGATCTAATAGAACTCCATTGATCTGCCACAAAGAATCGAATTGATGCTTTCTTTTTTTTTTTTTTGAGGGGAGAACTGATGCTTTCGTTTTCTCTCCTCTTTTCTTTTGGACTGGGATTTTAATTTAATTTTAGGTCTCGAGAAAATGGGCAGAAAGTGAAGGAAAACTAGTTATTGTCCTTATCCGTCAATAATTGCAGAGAAACAGAAAAGGCTCCTTGTATGTATAATCCTTATACGTTATATCTGATGACCATAATGGCATAATTCTTGTATATTATTGATTTTTCTTCGAATTTTACAAAATGAAAGTCGATTAAATTGATTTTTGGCTGGCGCGTTTAAATTAAATGGCTTTGGTTTAAGCGTGTGTGCACGTACTTTTCTATCAAATTATCAGCTTTATGTAATGATGTAATTTGTTTAATTAATGTGGTTAAATAAGACGGTTAACGACCTAATGTGACCTAAATTTTATGTGCACATATATTAGCTTGTTTTCACAAACATTATTTGTGAAAGTCTTTTGTGACCGATTTAATTGTGTCTGTTGCTTTTTATTTGCCTAAAAATTTTTACACTTCTATCCAAAAAACTAAAAAAAAAAAAAGAAGATTGTACAAGGACAAGGTGATATCCCCTAACAATTGTTTTCTATAGTCTAATTAATTCTACTTCTAAATTCTAACCAAGAGGAGAAAACATTTTAGAGAAACATCTTGCGTCCATTGAAAAACCGTCTATACATCCATAGATTTGTACGGAATGTAACAGATACACCTTGAAATATAACATATATGTATCCCGAAATGTAACATATCGACGCTATGGACGGTTTTTCTATGGAGGCTAGGTATTACTCAACATTTTACTGTATCGCATTCTATCATTTTTTTTTATACACAATTTAGTCTACCAACAATCAGTATCAGACAGGAGCTTCAATAAATTGTCTAGAATCTTTTTAATAAGTTGACAAATTATACTAAAAATATTATACCATTCTAATAATGCATTTTTATTATTATTTTTTTTTTGGTTTGCTGCTTGTGGTTGGCTTAGCAGCAAGTCCACTGCACTTGAGGGTCAACAAATTTGGTTTATTTTTTCCCTCCAAAAACAAAAGAGAAACATCTTGCGTCCATTGAAAAACTGTTCATACATCCATAGACGTGTACAAAATATAACAAATATATTCCAAATAAAATATAACAAATACATCTCAAAATGTAACTTACGGATGCTATGAACGGTTTTCCTATAAGTATTATTTTTTGACATTGGGTAGCGCTAGCAGATTACTCGGAGACTGCTGTAGGTGCCATGTAAGAATAATGTAAGATTACTCGGTGAATGAATGAATGAATTGCAAGCTATGATTAACTTTTAAGGCGAGGCGACCCCATGTTACCCCCCACGAGTCCACGTTCATTTCATGTCTCACTCAGTTTAGGCACGTCAATTGGGGTTTGTTTCTTTGTTTTGTTACTTTGTTCCCAGAATTTTTGTTGCCTCCAACCTTTTTTTTTTCTTCTTACAAAACAATCCCTTCCCAAGAAATTGTAGGCAGCATATTTCCTTACAAGTTTTTTACGCTATACTAATTGTAGGCAGCATATTAACTGAGACATCCTCTACTTTGTAACCAAGTTACTCCTAAATCAGTAACCGTACATTTATTAAGTGCTACCTAATTCTATATCTTACAACCACAGAGTTTATAAATTGATATAACTGTTATTAAATTTTATAAATTTAAGATAAAGTTATAAAATTGATATAACTGTTACAAAATTTATACATCTATCTATGTCATAGGAACAGTTAATCAGTTATTCTAATAATCTCATGTTTGTGTAACCGTTTCAATTAGGGGAAAACCAAAACAGGGCCAAGGGTATTCCTTAGTATCTTTACCATAGCATGACTATACTTTTCCGATGGTACAACTATAACTGAAAGAAAAACATGTTAAGTTCGCCATGTAAAGTAGGTCATATATTTATCTCTCTCTTACAATCTGACAAACCTACATGTACTCATGTGCTTGTCACAATTGCATAAATGCTTACTTGAAACCGTAATGCATTTATTTGTTTACTTAGAAAATGATATATGTTAACTGAAAAACGATATTTGTTTATTAAAAATATGGTGGACCGATAGATAGATAGATAAAAGGTGGTTACTATCTTTTTTTTTTTTTTAGATTTAAGTGGATATTTTTCATCATCTCTATCTCTTTTTAGGAGATATTTGTGCTTACGGAGGATTAAACTCATGGCCTTTTAGAAGTCATCCTGGTTAGCTACCACTTGAGTTACTAGGTCATTTACCAAAATAAAAAGGTGGTTACTGTCTATTACTCTTTTTTTTTTTTTGAGTGAATTACTATCTATTACTCTAACTGAAACTATATTATCTATACTCTATGAAGAGGGGTAGATTTCCAAGCACCTCAACTATGCCACATCATCACTATTATTAACTATTGATTTTGTTTGAAACTCTTTATCTATTTTGATCCAAAGGCTTGTATTTTTTTTGTCTCCCCATTAAATAAGATGAATATGACATGTCTAAAACAAAATTTAACCATTAAAATGGTCCAATATTTATATATGTTCTTATTTATAAATTATTGTTATTGTTATTATTATTTACTTACATAAGAAATTTACAATTTATTTTAAGTTTTGTTTAATACAAATATTTAAAATACTATAAAATTTTTAATTATTTATTTGATATCACTTTTCGGGGGAAGCGCGAGTTACAGCTCTAGTATATACAAAGAAGGTACGGATATACGAATATACATACTCCGTAGAAGTATGTTACTCTTTCCCACCCACCTACCGATGCTTCCTTGCCTTCCTTCGTTCGTCCCAAGCAGTACAACACTACTGCTGCCTACTGCGTGCGTCACTTTTCTCTCTTCTCTCCTCTCTTCTCCTCTCTTCACATGACAGTGCGTGACCCACTCCTCCCTTCTCCTCCCACTTCGATTCACTGATTGGACTCAGGTATGTATGTTCTTGGGTTCGATTCCATTCCCTGCTTCTCTTCTCAGTTTTCTCTTTGCTTTGGTCTGGACTTTGGAGGATTCGACTTTCAAAGTTCTCTCCTTTTTTGGTCCTTTTCTCTCTTTACTCTCTCTCTGTTTTTTTTTTTTAATTTTTGGGTGCTTTGTTTGTGAAATTATGCGAAATTTGGGATCTGGGTAGTTGAATCTCTGGGAGAAATTGGGTATGGGGTGATTTGTTTGTAATGCTGTTGGATGTTTGAGATCAATCTTGAAAGAGTGTTGAGTTTTGGAGTTCAGTGAGAATCTTCTGGACTTTTTTAAGGGTTTTCCTTTTGGAGAGAAAGAATTTTGCTTTTTTTTTATTAAGTTGGTTAAGTTTTGTAATTCTCTTTGCTTGTGTTAATTAAGAGGAAACTCAAAATTGTGGGAATAATTATTGTTTGTTTGTTGTAATGTAGTTGAAATTGAAAAACTAATTTATGTTCCTTTTTTTTTTTCTACTCCTAATTTGTTTTATAATTTAAGAATTTCCTGCTTTTTTAATAAGTTGGTTAAGTTTTGTAATTCTCTTTACTTGTGTTAATTAAGACTTAAGAGGAAACTCAAAATTGTAGGAATAATTATTGTTTCTTGTAATGTAGTTGAAATTCAACCCAATTTATGTTCCTTTTTTTTTCTACTCCTAATTTATTTTATAATTTAAGAATTTGTGTGTTTGTTTGTAAGTTTGAACTTTGTTAGAGATGGGTTTCATGTGACTCAAAACCTTTTCCAATTCTTAATTAATATTTAATTTCTTATTAGTAGTGCTCATAATTGCCTTTTTGAATGAAAGTAGTTGTCATAATTGCCATCTTTTAGCTTTCTTAAAGTAAAATTTCAGAAATTATTTGGTAATTTTGACTGGTACTGGTACTGTTGTTAACCCAGTTATTTATATACCAGTTGATTTCAATTAAGAGAAGTATAGTACTCTCTCTATTCATACTGTTTTGTTTGTCATGAATTGATAATTGGTCGAATTCGGAACTACTACATACATACTAATTAATTCCTGTTTTGTTTTACAATTCAGCAGATTTTGTTGCTGAATCGAGAGATATAAGCCGAGTGATATGAGATAACATTTTAGTAAAAGAAAAAAGAGATGACTACTGATGTGGATCAAGGTTATTTTCAATGGTCTCAGGAGGAATTAACCCAAAGAGATGCGTCCACGGTAAATACCAATTCTTCTGTCATTTTCTTCAGATGTATTTTTGTTTTAATTACTATTGATAAAGGATGATTTCTTATCCTAGGCAGGATAGTCGGCATCAACTTTTTCTTTTTTCTTTTTATTATAAAAATGTATGAACCGTATTGCTCTACTAAGATCAGCAACTGTACCAGCTTCATAATATCAAAATTCTGCAACTGATATATGATTTGTTTTCAGTTATTTTTCTGTTTTTGAGATTTATATATGATTTGGCTTCCTATTATAGCTCAACAAGTTGCTAATATATATATTATTTGCTGTTTCTAATCTCTTAGGGTGTCACGATCTCTCAAATGCTAGACCACGGCTCGGTCTCCTTTGGTAAATTCGAATTCGAATCGTTGTCATGGGAAAAATGGTCAGTGTTCAGACATGACAGGCGCCAAGAGGAACTCGAGAAATTCAATGGCCTAGTGGCAGAGAAGAAGGCCTATTTTGAGGAGTACTACAAGAGAATGCGAGCTCTGAAAGCACTGCAGCAGCAACAGCAGCAGCAAGAGGAGCAAGCACGACAACAGATCCAGCAGACTGAGCTCACCTTAGACTATAGTGTAGACGGGAGCCTCTCTGAGGAGGAACATGAAACAGACACCGGGAGGAAAGCTGAACCCGAAATGGAAACAGGTATGGTTGTTGAACCGAGGAACGACTCAGGGGAGAGTACTGTAGTTGAGAATTCTGGTGCTGGGTTTAGCAAGTCGGAGATGCAGATTGTTGGGGATGCAAAGAGTGGCAGGCTGGTTACCAAAAAACCTATCGGTGGTGGAGCAATTTTGAAGGTAAAATTTATTTTTTGAATAAGTGATGCAATTCTGTTTAGATCGTGACCTTCCATTACTGTATTATGATATGCAATACATATCGGCTCAACAACAAAAAAAAAGTCTTTAGTATAAAAAAAGTCGGGGTAAGCTAGAAATGAAACCAAAATATGAAGAAGTTTGTAGTCCCAAACAGGTTGCAAATTATATTGAAAATGTCCAGAACACTCCTAGTTGGAAGGGCATTTTGGCATTCTGAGTTACAAATTGTGTGGGAAATTTCCGATTTTGAGAGGAAAATGTGAGTGTTACTACTACGTTAGGAATGAGACTATAACAAAGTATGTGCTTTACTAGTTGATCATTTGATGAAAAATCTATACTAGTGCCATAAAAGCTCGACCTTATTGTTTTTCCTATCTCATGTTTCTTAGGAGCCTTCTGGTTCAAGCCGACCCCGTCCTGGTGCAAAACAGAACTTAAAACCTCAAAGACGACCTGTTGTTCAGAAACCACAGCCACCGCCACCGCCGCCGCCGCGAAGAATCATAAGAAAGACTGACAACACAAGCAACCTCAAAGTCAGAACAAAGGAAGCTACTAGAACAGTTCCAGTCTCCGGTACAGCGACTCCAAGTACAAGCACAGCTACAAAGCGGCCTAGTTCGAGTGCATCTATGCGTAGTTCCAGGACATCTGGAACAAAAGATGTTTCCAGAACTATTCCAGTCTCCAGTACAGCAACTACAAGCGCAGCTACAAAGAGGCCTAGTTCAAGTGCATCTATGCGTAGTTCAAGGACATCTGGAACAAAAGAAGCTGCTGCTACAAGTACAAATACAATTACAAAGAGGCCTACTTCGAGTGCGTCTATGCGTAGACCTGTTAGTTCTAGTGGAAACCGTTCTATCTCAGCACCTCGTCGCCCGCTTTCTTCAGCTGGAGATAGGGGTAAAAGGGTGGCAGATAAGGTGCAGAGGCCAGATTTGAGTAGCAGCAGAATGGAAGCAATTGCTCGTGGGAAGATGAGCCCCTCTATACATGTAAGTTCCCAGTAACAACTCAACTGCACACTCGTCAATTGTTGGTATTTGTAGTTGCCAAACTTAAATTTGTGGTACCGCTCTCCAGAAACTATGTAACTTACAGTTAGTTATATGTACTATCAGAAAAGGGTTAATTAGTTCTTTGTGAAGTTGGCCATAAATAAATAATCTATTGCTGTCAGAATTGTGTTGCCATTTTTTGTGGTAGCAACTTATTTGAGTCGTGGATTGTGCATCTTGATAAGACCCATTTCTTGGTCCTGAGACATGAGTTTGCCTTACCAGTTAATATTTTAAATGATGTTTAATTTCTTTTCTTTTTTTTTAAATCATGCAGAGCACTCCAAGAATGAACATAATCCCAAGTACTGTAAAAAGTATCACCACTGAATCTAAGAGGTTTGTTCCTGATTAAATATCTCCTTCAAATAGTAAAAGAAACTACTGGGAAGAGTGTAGGGGAATTTTGAGCAATAAAAAGGAGAAATAATAGATGATGTACCTATATTGCCCAATTCAAAAGTATAACCTTGTGTCACTAGTAGTTTTGCCATCATCTTTTTGTGACAATAGGGAAGCAACCATCATTAGGGGCAGCGGCAGAGAATTTAAAATGGGGATCAATAATTCAATATTAACTGTTGTTATCATTTTGATATTGATTCGTGATGATTTTTAAGATGGGGGTCATAGTAAAATTTTCCTACATGTAAGTCCCATAAATTTTAAGAAGAGAAAATTACAATGCGATGAGTGGATGGTGGATCCGCCTTTAATTATTATTGTCATTAAAGTAGGCGGTATTATATTCCTGTCAAGGTTGCAATGTGAGGTAACTATTATTATTCTTCAGTAGGCAAGTTCCAAAGGACCCATTGGTCTCAAACAGCAATTCTACGGCTGCGAGAAGAACTGAAAGATATACTCTTGATAGTCAGAAATCGAGGTAGCATTTTGTTTATGCCAAATTTATAAAATAACTGTCTTAGATCATTGTACATACTTTGTTGATCAGTTTATTTTATTGGCATGTATGGCTTTCTATTATTGGTTTCCCGCTACAACGTTTTTTATTTGTTTTTATCTATATTGCCATTCTCTGTGAACAGGTCAATCAACCTACCTCCTAAGAAGAATTCATGTACTTCTGGTGCAAGTGAAAACTTCTCAAGAAACAAAAACAAAGAGGTAAATAGTCGATCTGACTAATATTGTCTGTTTCTCCATGTCATACTAGTACCGAATCTGAAACAACTTAAGACGGATTTTTGAGTATTACTTATAGTCATGGAAGTTTTTATTTTTTATTTTAAATTATACTGTGGAGTTATAAGAATTGGTTACGTTTCTTGAAAATAGGCCCCTGCAAAAGCTGCAACACAACCTCGCACTCCGGCACGAAGTAATATGACACCAGCTCAAAGCAGTACGCCAGTGAGAAACACAGCCCTTTTGCATAACACTGAAAGCAATAAGATAGGAACCCCTCGCAAGGTATCACCTGAATTGAAGAACTCGTGTACCTATTTTGTAAAGCAATCTTATGTTCATGACATCGATACTTGTTTGCCAATGCAATACAAAAGCCGTGGAACCGATCAAAGATATCTTTTTTTTTTATGTCCATTTACACTTTGACAATCTTAGCCCTGAGCCTATCAAAGCTCTAATTCGTTCTAAACCTCAAATGTTCACTATAATCACAATCGGAAGGCTTTGCATGGAAATGCAAGGCTGTTAGTAAAGCCTAAAAGCTCTAATTCGTTCCGAAGTGATGATATTAGACACTATCGGTTTGGATATGTAACATTTTGTTTAATTTGAAATGAATGTTATTTGTAAATGTTCTTTCCAATGTCCTCGGAAATCATTGGGTATTAGATGCAGGCTTTGAGATTTGTCAGAGCCATCTGTAGATGTAATTAAATATCTTATTATGTGGTGCAGTTTTTGATGAAGGTGCAAATTGCCCTGTTTCATTTTCTCCCACGAAGTTCAACCAGAATCAAATTGTATGGTTTGCCGGTCTAAAATATCGTTAACTGTAACAGTACCAAGATTGCTATACCAACAAAGCATAATACTTGGAATAGACCTACAATTCTAAAAACCTTTCTGTAACACTAACGATTTCTTGTAACGCTACGATGTTTCAGCCTATTCCATCCCGTACCAGTGAGACACCGCGTGTCGGAGGTAGACATCATGCAAGTAGCCCTTCTGTCAGTACAAGGAAGCCAAAGTATGTACTTATTTTAAGTTTCTTCAAATTTTCTTCTGTGCTTTGATATGAATCAACTTGCATACATTGAAATTGTTTTGCTGCAAAGTGATGGGCGATAAAAATAGCTATATACAAGAAAAATATACTTACAAAATGAGAAAGGAGAAATTTTTGCAAACTGTGGTAATCTGATATAAAGTTTCTCTAACTAGTTTTAAATTTGTGTTTCTTTCAGAACAGAGACCAAATCATGGAGGTAGTTTGATTTCGACAGTTTAGAATGTGAACCAATCCACAGACTAAAAACACCAACGAAGCAAAATGCACGCTTCAGCTGAAGTGAAGTTCGGAACCGTCACTTGTTAGCTATCTTTTAAATTGTCTATACCTATTCCCTCTGTTTACCCTTGTTAGATAGTCATGTGGCCTTGTGTAATTGGTGCCATTTCTCTTCAGTTCCTCCGCAATCTGTTTAGTGTCGTTCGTTACTCCTTGTCATCGAAATCCAATGCTGTGTATATACTTTACTACTATGTCATGTAGAGACTTGTCATAGTACTTTTAGGCTGCTTTTTTTTTTTTATTTTTGCTCTATTTGAAATTTAATTATGCATAGTTGTTATTAGAATATTTCAAACCTTCGAAGTTGGAGGCGAGAATGTGCACTGAATCGTTGAGATAAACCGTTGGAACGCCGCAATTCAGAATACATGTCATAAGTATCCTTATAAATGATTTACAAAGGTTTTAATTTCGCATAAAAATGCTGCTACATCATACATGTCATAACTATCCTTAATTCCTTATATTATATCTATTATTCATCCATTCAATTCATCGTCTCTTACTTCCGTAGGTAAAAGATGAGCACATTTAAGAGCGTAATAGGAATGGTCAGATTACCCCAAATCACCTAAATCATGGAGTGGTCAGAAATTGTACTGAAAATAATATGTACTACCGTAACGGGCAACTTCAAAACCGTGCACAGTAGCTTTTTAGGGTTTTTTTTTACCATTCCGCTGTGAAATACCCCAGGTTGCGGGTAGCTTTGAAAACCGTACACAGTAGCTAAAAAGGGTTTTTTTTTTTTTTTACCATCCCGCTGTGAAATAGCCAGCATGTCAATTCGTTGAGGGGGAGATGGAAGCGTAACAAGAGAAAATACTGGCTTGGATTTACGTATTCCGGGCCTTTTTAGTGTACAAATTAATTGCTTTTATGTATGGATCATATGCCGAACTTGATTTTGGGCCTCAAGTAACTTTTAGAAAGCCTCTCTCTTGCAAAAACATAGGAAATCACAGAATTTTGGAAGATAAACATACATGATCAGCTCTGGTTTATGTTCCGTGGGTTAAATTAATTCATACCGGTTGTCAATGAAGATAAAATTTAAAGTGTGTGATTAACTATGAATAGCAATTGATGTCGAACAAGAATTGATTTTTACTTACTACATACAACTTAAATCATCCTGTTTGATAAGCGCACTAATTAGAGCGGAGTAATATATCAAATCATCTTAAGAGGTGGTGTTTAGTAGTAATAAAATAAATAGATGAAGTAAAGTGGTATAATATATTGAAAGATTTAAAATATTGGTGATTTAATTTAAAGTATCTTTATGTTACTACACCTTAATCATTTCTGTTTGATAATTTAAAACGGTCCAGATATACAGATACCAATTATAATGTAAAATATATCCAAATTGAAATATTAACAAATTATCTTGAAACAATTAACATATTAACTTGAAACATTGTAGTATTAAGTTGAATAACACAAATAAGAAATTAAATCATCTACTTGAATCACTACTAAATCACATAAATATTACCTTAAAGTTGTTGAGAGAACGTATGTGAGCAAGATGAAGTGAAAGAGCAACAAATGAGAAAATTATATCATTTGTGTTTCATTTTATCTTATTAAGTTTCAAATTAACTTTATAGATGTTTCATTTTGATCGTAACATATTGCAGTTTAACGTTAAGTTAACTTTGTATGGTGGTATCCCCGACGGTATCTTTTGCGGTATCCCTACAACATTTTCCAATTTAAAATACCTTGAATCAACTTCAATTTTACTACTCTTTTTACATCATCGCCAAACAGGGAATAACATATTGAAACTTATTCATGTTAACGTATATCTTGATAGCTTAATTTATACTTTGATAACATGTAACCTACAAAGATGTTTGTTTTCTAACAATATATTCTTTTTGTACAGAAATTCTTGTATATATATATATATACATTTGATGTTCTGTGTGCATGTTCCAATCGAGACTTGGAAAAATGAGGAAGTGGAGAAAGAGTGAACATGAAGAGGCATTGATGTTTTCCTTTTATAAAAGTATACCAGTACGAGGATTCCATTGGATAGGATTTGGGGCACATAAATAGACAAACTATCCAACTAAAGCAAAGCCATGAATGATTATGCTTATGCTTTCTACCCAATCTATCGATGGAGAGGATGAGCCAATTTTTATTTTTTGAGATGATGCTTGGTGAGTTTCTAGAACATACCATAACATGCACTGTATATAGCTTACTATACAAACTAACGCATTTATTATGCAGCTTATTTGGTATGTGATTTGTCGGTTGTAAAATACATATTTATAAAAGTCTTTTTATTGTGCATGTAAACTTACTTATTATGCGCATTTATTATGTTCACAAATTTACTTAGTATGTATTAGTTGTAGACTTGTAATATGCATATTATCAAATATTTTATTATGCAAGCAAAAATATTTAATGTGCAAATTATTTAATATTTTTTTAATCTGGCGAGTTGGTTTTACATGTACAATAAACAATTTTCACTGTATAATAAACAAATTTGCGTGCATAATTTGAAAGTGCAAATTAAGTTTTTGAGTAGTCCAACTATCTATATCAACGACGAGAGCTACAATGATGCCGTTGTATCAGCTCCCATAAAATAATGTATAAAACACTCTAAAAATGAAATGAAAGCTTCAAGTTGGGATAAAATAATTTTCATGATACCAACTCCAATAGGGCCAATACGATTTTCGTAGTCTTCAAAAAAAAAAAAAAAAAAGGATTTTCGTTCTGTCCCAATTGATTTGTGCTCAATGTAAATAGGTAAAAAAAAAAAAAAAAATCTGTGCGAATGTAAATCCAAACCCAACCCATCCAAGACGGCACTTTGATCCGTCTACAGTTGACTGGAGTACTTGGATTTGTTTCGTCCAAAACTATCCGAACAAAAATAACGTCAAGACGCTACAAAATAATGGCAAGTCGGATTTGAATATTCGATGACCTGAGTACTTGACTAGTCTAATCTAATTATGACCTATACCTCAATTTTTTTTAAATAAGCTTCGGAAAATACAAATTCACGACTTTAAGCCGCGTAACACACATTTTTTACTTTTGAGCCGGACGCTGCTGAAAGGCATCGTCCAGCTTACGACACGTTAGAGCACCTGGACGCTACTGAAGGGCACCGTCCAGGTTGAAAAGTTGGACGTCTCCTTTCAGCATCGTCCCATTTTGCTAGTTTGGACGTTGAGGTACCGTCCCGTCCTGGTTGGACGGAAGCGTCCGGCTCAAAAGTGAAAAATGTGTGTTACGGGGCTTAAAGTCGTGAATTTATATTTTTCGGGGCTTATTTAAAAAAATTGAGGATCACCTATATATATAAGAGGAGGGATACATTGACAATTCTTATCTCGACAATTTGATATTTCAAAATTTTGTAAAAAATCATATAAATTCTCAAAATAAAAAAAAACTTACGAAAGTATTTCTTAACTTATAGATTGATTATGTTTCCGATTATATTCAATTTAAGTTATATTTGATAGCTTTTTAAGGATCCGTTAAATTACAATTGTTAAAAAATACACAAAATTTTGATAAGCCATCAAATAATATTCAAATTGATTGAAATTTGAAACACTATCAGTCTACGAGTTAAGTAATACATCCGTAGATTTTTTTCATTTTTAAGATTTTTATTAATTTTTATAAATTTTTGAATTATTTTATTGTCAAAATTGTCAAGACGCTACCAATAATCGCTCCTCTATATAATCCGAACAAAATATTTGTCAACACGCTACCAATAATCCGAACAAAATATTTGTCAAGACGTTACCAAGTGCCCCAACTCCGAAACTTAACAGTTTGAAAAATGAAAACCTAAGCGGGGGTTAAAATGTCTAAGAGGATATATTAAAGGGAAGGAAATAGTACACACTACACAGCCTTTTGGTTTGAGATATCTCTCGTGGTTTACTATCTTGAGGTGAAGAAGAAGGAAATTTTTTTTTTGTCAATGCCTAAAACAAAAAGAAATCTTAAAGGTATACCTGCTTTAATACAAATTACAGGACTATGTCTACTTTTTAAACGCCAGCGGTCAAGCGGTCACATTAAACGCCGGCGTTCGGATATTGATGTAATCCTGGACTTATAATTTTTTATGAAAATCATGTTTTTAAACGCTGGAGTTCGAACTCTAGAGTTTACACATGTATTTCGAACTCCGGAGTTCGAACTCTGGAGTTTATATGTGTATTTCGAACTCCGGAGTTTGAACTCTGGTGTTCGAACTCTGACATTCGGAGCATGATTTTAGCAAAAAAATTCAAGTTCGAGATTATATTCATCTTTGAATGCTGGCGTTTTCGGTGATTTTTCGAACTCCGGCATTTGAAAAGTAGGCACAGTCCTGTAATTTGTATTAAATCAGGATATGGTATATCCTTAAGATTTCTTTTTATTTTAGGCACAGACAGAAAAAAAAAAATTCAACAAGAAGTGCGATTACATTACAGTGGTTAAAACATAAACATAGCGAATAAAACTGGCGTCGCTCGCTCCACTGTGTTGAGCTGCTCCCCAGCCCATGGGACAGCCAGGACAACTTACAGCTCCATGCTTGCATCTGGTCTACCATTAAATTGTATGGTTCAATTGGTAGTGGTATTGGCTCCCAATGTGAAGACCCGGGATCGAACTCCGTATGGGGCAAATTATGTAAGGTGTATGTTGTGTGCACGCCTATCAGCCTACGGGCTATAAAAAAAAAAAAAATTGTATGGTTCATACTTCATACCAACACGGTATGAATATATGATAATGATTAATAGAAGCTTTTAAGATTTTTGAAACATATCACTCTTAAAGAGGGTGATCATAAGTTCATAACCCAAACTTTGTAAGAAACAAATTTTATATTTAATTTTTTTTATTGTTTATACTGGACCTTCAGTCAAATCTTGATAAATGACTAAATACTTATTTAGGTTATAAATTAATAAGTTTAGGTCAAACATAAAAATTGAGAGATTTTTTTTATGGATTAGGGATGAATTTTTATTCATAATAATCATATTACGATGAAAAATTGTTAATCCTAATTCAATGTTTGTATCCATATACGATTTTTCATTTATAAAAAAGTTATTTGTTCATATTGATGCACCTATTTCATATCTGCATTTTAACCAGACTTGCACCTAGTTTTTGTACCAAAATCCTAAGTTCATTAGCATTTATTAGAAGATTGCCTAGAAATTAGTTACTTCTGTGTTTTTGGCCCAATTTACAGAGAAACAGAGTTTTTGGAGCTAAAACGGGCCAGATTTAGAGCAAAGGAGCAATGAGCACAACCACCGGAGCCCAGCCCAGTAGGCCTGCGGACCGTACTCCATCAGGTGCGGAACGCAATGAGCTCAAAACGCAGCCCATTCAGACGTGCCGACTCACAACCGCCATATCCAAAGATAGCACGATCCGCGCTCCCATTTCTGCTGAACGCAAGAAGTCTAAAAACAGGATTGCACTCCTATTTTTGCGGACTGCTATTTCTGAACTTCCAACTGCGGACCGCACTATATTTAGTGTGAAACGCAGGACATCTAAAACTGAGCAGAATCGCTATTTCTATTGCACGTTAACTTCCGGCGATCTATTTTTCCATACTTGCGTCCCAAGGATCCAGAAGTGGAACGACTAAAACTGAAGGCATCTTCTAGTATAAAAGGGACCCCTAGGGGTACTTTCTCATTGTCTTGTGTAGGTCTCATGTGTTGAGATTAGTTTAGTCAATAGTCATTGTTTAGTTGAGAGTCTAGTTTTGTCAAGGGAGGAGTTCATCGCCGCCAAGGTGAAGGAGTTGGTTACTCGCCTATTCCTAAGCTCGATCGGTTCTTTCTTTTCCCTTATTTTATTTTGATGTTTAGTCATGTCAAGGCGTGAGTAGTCGCCTTTGTTCTTGGGGTTTAGGATGATGTTTGTATGTATGGATTAATTGAATACTTGCTTTTAACGTTTATGCATTGAAGTTATTTTCATATTTGCTTTGAGCTTATTCATAATTGTGCTTGAATTGTTTTCTTGTTCTTTGATATGATCCTGTGGATGTATGTTCGTATCTAGTTGGTAGATTTATATCTTCTTAGGCCAGAATTGCTAATTGCATGAGAGTGCACTTGTAGTAGTTCACCCTATTTTGATAGACCTGTGGATTGGGCATAGTCTAGTTGGAAAACTTAACGTCAATTGATAGAGATTCAATACTTGCACTATTTGGGTAGATAACTTGTTGTCCAATTGTATCCGAGAGGAGAAGTTGTGGTTATAACGTGAGTTAAACCGTACCTGTGATCGAAAGCAAATTGGGTTTAGGTTAGAGATAATCTAAAGATTTCGAATTGATCTAAAAGTATTTAAAAGTGCCAGCAAACGAGAGTTGAGGGACTTGTAATTGCTTTGGGTTAGTTGGGGATCGGTAACTTTGATCAACAATAGAAACTGAGCTTGAACTGACTCTGATCTGTTCCCTGCGGATCGCATTGGTGACAGGTGCGAACCATACCAAGCAAGGAACAGACAGAGAACCACAAATTTGTACATCTTGCGGTTCGCACCCTCTCGGGTGCGGAACGCAGGCAGTTAGTCCAAACATCAAACTGATTCTGAAAACCCTAGGAACGTATGTCTTATAATTGTTTTAGAGTCTTTTACTGTTTTTTTTAATAATTTAGGAACCAACCAACTTCAAACAAACCCCCCCAAATTGGTTACGAATCGGTTACTTTTAGGATTAGAATTGTGAACAAAGATCTGTCTAAATTTAGTACCGTCCCTGTGGATACGATCCCGACTATATTGCATAATATCGTACGCTTGCGATTGATTGTATTATTTAGGGTAAAAGCCTATACACTCCACGCGTATCAAGCTTTTTGGCGCCGTTGCCGGGGACGGCAACACTATTTCTAGACTTTTCTTTATTTTCTTTTCTATTTCTAACCCCCCCTTTTTTCTAGTTTTCTTTTTCTTTTGTTACAGGTGACAGAAGCTGGACCGACTACCGCCGGTTGGTGACTACAAGCTGAGAAGTGGTGTTCAATATCCGAGACTACAACCAGAAGACACCCCAACCTCAGTTCCGACCGACCTGACCACAACTTTCCAGCAGCTGTCGATCAGAGACTCTTCCTGCGGTACGCACTCCACTGCTCACAGTCCGCAAGACATGGCAGACGAAGCAACAAGGCTTGCATTGCAAGAAGCTGCTACCGAAAGGCAAAGGCTTCAGACAGAGGTCGAACGACTACAGCGGGAAGCAAGACAAAGGAGAGAGGAAGAAGAAGAAGCACAGCGTCACATGCCACGTACTCTAAGGGATTTCCACATCCCCAAAGTTGACGATGCACAAGGACCTATAGTACTTCCTGACATAGTTGGGGATCCTCCTAACTTTGGCTCAGGGGTAGTCAATCTCATCCAACAAAGTTGTTTTCACGGCTTGGAGTCGGAGAACCCACACGATCACATCAACAACTTTCTCCAATGTTGCAGAACCGTAAAGAACATTATGGCAAGTCCAGATTACGTCCTACTGGCTCTGTTTCCGTTCTCCCTACGAGACAGAGCACGAACATGGTTTAATTCTCTTCCCACAGGCTCAATTGGTACCTGGGCCGAATTATCTAAACAATTCATTGAAAAATACTACCCTGTTAGGAGAACTGCTAAAGTTAGGGCACAAATTTCATCTTTCAAACAAGGGTATGATGAATCATTGAGCGATGCTTGGGATAGATTTAACCAATTGAGATAATCTTGTCCTCACCATAACTTTACTGATTGGATGTTGGTTGATGCATTTTATGATGGTTTAACTTCACAAAGTCGTGTTTTGGTTGATTATGGTGCAGGTGGGTCTATCATTGACAATGAGCCACATGAAATCTTGGAGTTATTTGACAAGTTGGCAAAGCAACAACAATGGTCCAACTGTGAGCAAATCAGAGGTCAGAAGGGACGTTATGAAGTCGATCAACTCGCTTTGATGCAAGCTAAACTAGACGCCCTTCAATTACAAGTTGACAAGCAAAAGGCCACCACTAATGCCGTGCAAGTCCAATCTTGTACTCTTTGTGGAAAATCTCATGACTACGAAAACTGCCCCTTGCGTCAACCCGAGGTTGGAGGACAAGTCAACTCGATCAACAATGAGCCACCCTTCTACCCAAAGCCTCCGTTCGCACAGTCGTACACCCCTCCTCAGAGGTATCAGAACCAAGGGACCCAGTATCAACCAGGTCAAGGAAGTGGAAACCGTAACTTCTACAGCAACAACCACTTCCAAAACCAAAACCAGAATCGCAATACCCCGCCGAACAACTTATACCGACACCCAAACACGCATCCCCAACAAGAACCACACGTACCACCCGAGGTCAACACCTTCATGCAAGAGCAAATCAAGATGAATCAAATGATCTTTGAACAAATGCAAGCCATGAATGAGAAGTTGGCTAGACTAGCGGGAGGAGACACTAATGCGAGCATAAGCTCGACGGGCACGGGTAAGTTTCCGAGTCAACCGATTAATCCAAACGGTGAAGTAAAGGCTATACATATCTTGAGGAGCGGCACGCAATACACAGACCCTCCAATGCCAGAGGAACCTGACCTGAGTATCAAAAGACCAGCTGACGCCGAAACCGCTCAGAAAACTACGAAAACCGCTTCAGACAGAGCAGAGTGCGAACCCCACCCTTCCGTACACGGTCCGCACATCCCTCGGTTAGCAGAAACAGAGAAGAGCACGACCCAACCGACTTCGCGACCGAAGCAGTCAGGCCCAACCGACACAGCTTGCGGTTCGCACTCACGAGAGTGCAGTCCGCAGGATGATGAAACAGAAGGCAAAACTGACCAGAATACCAATCCTGTTTCACGTGCCACCTCAGCAAAGGGCAAAGGCAAAGCAACAGAGACACCACCGCCTTATCAGCCGCCTGTTCCTTTTCCACAAAGACTCGCCAAACATCGATTGGATGAGCAATTTTCCAAGTTTATGGAGGTACTAAAACAACTCACAATCTCAATTCCATTCACCGACGCTCTCATGCAAATGCCTTCATACGCCAAGTTCTTGAAAGACATCTTGTCCAACAAGAGGAGTCTCAAAGATTGCAAGAGGATACAACTCAATCATGAAGTAAGCGCAGTCATAAGTCGTGAGTTACCTCCTAAACTTGGGGATCCGGGCAAATTCACAATCCCATGCACTATCGGGAAGGCTAACATAAAGAAAGCACTATGCGATTTGGGTGCAAGCGTGAGTCTCATGCCTTACATGGTGTTTCAAAGAAATCGGAGTTGGAGATCTTAAACCGACTCGCATGACGATCCAACTTGCCGATACCACCACGCGCAAGCCGTTGGGCATTGTTGAAGACATACCCATTCGAGTTGGGCAATTTTTTATTCCTGGAGATTTTGTTGTGATAGACATGAAGGAAGACAAGCATGTGCCGATCATTTTAGGGCGACCTTTTCTAAGGACCGCCGGTACCGTTATCAACACACGAGATGGCACGTTGACGATGTACGTTGGAAATGACAAGGTTCAATTCCAAGTTGAAGAAGCGATGCAATACCCCGACTATTCCGAAGACTGCTGCCGATTGGACGTTATCGAGGATGGAGTCCATGAGGTGCGAGAAGATGACAAGTCTCCTCTGCAGGATCAGTTGGTACATGCATCACGCGGTTCGCAGCTCACTACATGCGTTCCGCAGAAGGAAGGAGGAAAGGCTGAGACACAACTGACACTTCAGCCCGAGACAGAAGAAGCAGCAGATGACACATACTGCGTTTCGCAGCTCACCACATGCGTTCCGCACCATGCTGAACCTCCAGACAGACAGTCGATTTTTCAGACGCAACCAGAACCGCCTGTTCCGCAACCAGTCACAGCAGTTTGCGATCCGCAGGACACCAAGAACGGTACGCAGGAAGGAGTTACCAGGTACGAAATAGACAGGTCCCCACCGCGCATAGCTTGGCGTCAGGTCAGGTATTTTCTTTAATAATTTAGGTAGTTTAGGGGTCGAGCTCGGGACCTAAAACGTAGCGCTTCTCGGGAGGCAACCCAAGCACAAAATAAAGTAGTTTAAGTTAGTTTAGGTTAGTTTAGATAGTATTAATTAGTCCATACAAACAAGTTCATCATAATATTGCATAAGGTATGTTTAGTTTTGTTTTTGTAGTCCCAGGAGTCAACCCAAGGAATCATGAAGAATCAGAGCTCGAAATCACGAAGAAACGAGGCGCTGGCATCTACCTGCGTTCCGCAAGCTGCAGATTGCGTTCCGCAGTAAGCTCTGACAGATCCCTGTTTCAGACAGAAGAAAGGCATAGTTCGATTGAGCTTGGGGAGTCTCCATGACGTCTACGGAGCATAGCTAGTCCATCAGGTCGTATTCTTTCTTTCTCTCATTTATTTCCATATCTAAGTTCTAAGCACTGAGGGCAGCGCAAGGATTAGCTTGGGGAGGGAGAATAGAGTAAACTTGATTGTAGAGTCCATGCATTTTTTTAGTCCAATTTTTCGAATTTTCATGCATTGCATTTATGAAAAATTTTGAGTAGGTGTTAAATTCAAGATTTTTGGGTGTTTTTGAATTTTGTTTTATTAAAAATTGAGTAGGATAACTTCATGAGATATTTGTTATAGTCGGTAATTCTTGTTCTGAAGTGGCTAGTTACATGAATTAAGTAAGTTTTAATTGTAAAAAGTAGTAAACCGAAAATCTGATTGAGAATGAAAAAGGAAATTCTTTTGGTTTTGTTGATTTCACGTGAACATGGGTCTGGCAAAGTGGAATGTCATAGCTTGAATGTCAAATTAAAATAATTAAATCCGTAAATGTTCATAAATGACGAGATAAGTCTTGGGCAGCGGAAATCAAATCAAATAAGAGGCTTTTAGGATCGCGGTTGATTCGGACGAGTGTACCCTTTATTTTTCCATCCGGATCGATTGGATTCTAAAATGTCTCAAATTCACAAAAGGTTGGAGTTGCGTTCAGTTCGGAGTTGTGTACCCTTTAATTTTTTTCATCCGGACTGATTCGAGCTTCATTCCCCAAACACAAATAAAATAAGGCATTTCAAAGTCTATGGAGTTGAATAGAACGAGAAAGTTGTTCACGTGGGATGAGCAAAGCTTAAATAACCACTTTGTAGTTTGATTGAAAGATCTAGGTCCGAAAAAGTACAATTGTCTTATTTGTTTCATGGAACAAGAGTCGCTCGTCTTGGTTACTTATTATAACACATGTCTTATGAAGTAATTTTTCCCAATTGTTGATAAAGCTTAGTTTAAACTTGTTCATAAATCTTGAGTTAAACATAAACACAAAGTCTTTCATTTGCATTACTTGGGAATTTGGGAATGAGTCTAGGTACAGTCTGTTCTTAGGTTTAAGTAATTGCTTGAGGACAAGCAAGGGTTTGAGCTTGGGGAGATTTGATGCACCTATTTCATATCTGCATTTTAACCAGACTTGCACCTAGTTTTTGTACCAAAATCCTAAGTTCATTAGCATTTATTAGAAGATTGCCTAGAAATTAGTTACTTCTGTGTTTTTGGCCCAATTTACAGAGAAACAGAGTTTTTGGAGCTAAAACGGGCCAGATTTAGAGCAAAGGAGCAATGAGCACAACCACCGGAGCCCAGCCCAGTAGGCCTGCGGACCGTACTCCATCAGGTGCAGAACGCAATGAGCTCAAAACGCAGCCCATTCAGACGTGCCGACTCACAACCGCCATATCCAAAGATAGCACGATCCGCGCTCCCATTTCTGCTGAACGCAAGAAGTCTAAAAACAGGATTGCACTCCTATTTTTGCGGACTGCTATTTCTGAACTTCCAACTGCGGACCGCACTATATTTAGTGCGAAACGCAGGACATCTAAAACTGAGCAGAATCGCTATTTCTATTGCACGTTAACTTCCGGCGATCTATTTTTCCATACTTGCGTCCCAAGGATCCAGAAGTGGAACGACTAAAACTGAAGGCATCTTCTAGTATAAAAGGGACCCCTAGGGGTACTTTCTCATTGTCTTGTGTAGGTCTCATGTGTTGAGATTAGTTTAGTCAATAGTCATTGTTTAGTTGAGAGTCTAGTTTTGTCAAGGGAGGAGTTCATCGCCGCCAAGGTGAAGGAGTTGGTTACTCGCCTATTCCTAAGCTCGATCGGTTCTTTCTTTTCCCTTATTTTATTTTGCTGTTTAGTCATGTCAAGGCGTGAGTAGTCGCCTTTGTTCTTGGGGTTTAGGATGATGTTTGTATGTATGGATTAATTGAATACTTGCTTTTAACGTTTATGCATTGAAGTTATTTTCATATTTGCTTTGAGCTTATTCATAATTGTGCTTGAATTGTTTTCTTGTTCTTTGATATGATCCTGTGGATGTATGTTCGTATCTAGTTGGTAGATTTATATCTTCTTAGGCCAGAATTGCTAATTGCATGAGAGTGCACTTGTAGTAGTTCACCCTATTTTGATAGACCTGTGGATTGGGCATAGTCTAGTTGGAAAACTTAACGTCAATTGATAGAGATTCAATACTTGCACTATTTGGGTAGATAACTTGTTGTCCAATTGTATTCGAGAGGAGAAGTTGTGGTTATAACGTGAGTTAAACCGTACCTGTGATCGAAAGCAAATTGGGTTTAGGTTAGAGATAATCTAAAGATTTCGAATTGATCTAAAAGTATTTAAAAGTGCCAGCAAACGAGAGTTGAGGGACTTGTAATTGCTTTGGGTTAGTTGGGGATCGGTAACTTTGATCAACAATAGAAACTGAGCTTGAACTGACTCTGATCTGTTCCCTGCGGATCGCATTGGTGACAGGTGCGAACCATACCAAGCAAGGAACAGACAGAGAACCACAAATTTGTACATCTTGCGGTTCGCACCCTCTCGGGTGCGGAACGCAGGCAGTTAGTCCAAACATCAAACTGATTCTAAAAACCCTAGGAACGTTTGTCTCATAATTGTTTTAGAGTCTTTTTCTTTTTTTTTAATAATTTAGGAACCAACCAACTTCAAACAAACCCCCCCAAATTGGTTACGAATCGGTTACTTTTAGGATTAGAATTGTGAACAAAGATCTGTCTAAATTTAGTACCGTCCCTGTGGATACGATCCCGACTATATTGCATAATATCGTACGCTTGCGATTGATTGTATTATTTAGGGTAAAAGCCTATACACTCCACGCGTATCACATATCTTGGTCTTACACAATATACATTTTATATTACTAATCTATGATTCATAATAATATAATATATTATGAAGTAAAACTTCATTCGAAGAGGCAAATAATTAATACTAGATTACTCAAAACATCTTTTAGTTTCAAATTCAACCCAAAAAAAAAAAAACTAAAAACATACACAAACAACAGAATGTGTTTATTCATCGAATCCCTCCCACAAATAAACCATTTTAGTATTTTACAAAAGAAACCGCAAATTTTACGCGTGATTGTCCTCTACTGCGTAGTACACAACGACGATCTTTAAATTGATAGGGGTTTTTTGATATTGTAATCAGCACGAATCTTTAAGCAATCGGACGGCTCACCTACTGCGCCGTAAGGTACTGCGCAGTAGGTGATAGAAATCCAAATTTTAGTATTCATCACAAATTTGCGCACAAATAAAGCGTAGACCGGGTCCTGGAACAGCAGCAAGAGACAGGCCACGCGCTGGGGTCTGGGCCACGTAGGTTCGTACAGTCTCGGTTCGGTTCATCCGAGCCTACGCCCAGCTGGAGACAGTCTGTCATCAACTCCCTCTCTCTCCTCCCCTCCCCTCATATCCCCTGCTGTACCGCACTACGCAGTTCAAATCGTCAGCCGTTGGATTGTCTCGAGATCCTCTGTGGCGCGAATCTCGATCCGATCCAACGGCTGCCTCTGTGAACTGCACTATGCGGTAAGTCATGGGATGAACACTCTCCCCTTCCCCTTCCCTTCCTTCCTTCAACCTCTTTCCTTTCCTTTCAGTTTCAGCCCTCCTCCAGTGAGTCCACCCTCCCTTCCCTTCCATCTGTTCTGCTCTGTGCCCTTCTGTTCTGTATCCAGCCAGACCCAATCACCCAAACAACAACAACACAACTCTTTCCTTTCCTACAAGCCCTCCCCTTCTCTCTCCTCCCCCATTCATTCATTCGTCCGCTCGGTAGAAGAAGAAGAAGAAGAATCTAGGGTTTCGGCCCTCTCGGACCCCCGACCGGTTCTTCCCCCCGCGCGTTGATCGATTGGTTCGGCGGTCCGGATCCGAGACTCTTCTTCTTTTTCTGCTTCCCTCGGGCGAGCCTCGGCCCTCCACACCTCCAAGACTGGATTGATTTGACTTGATTCGATTCCTTTTGGTGCTTCTGCGGTTCCTGTTGCTGTTTCTGCTGCTGGTCCTGGTGGTGGTGATATATTAGATTGTCCATGCGGGTTTGGTTCATACGTCTCTTCAAGGTACTTTAATTTCTTTCTCTCTCTCTTTCTCTGGATTTCTCTGTTTTGGTACCTTTTGGTTGGTTGTTCGGGTGTCGAGGTCGAATGTAGGTTTTGTTTTGCGTATTTTCGATGTTTAAGGTGTACGTAGCGTGGTGTGTCAATGGTTCGGGTATTTGGTTGAAACTTTGTGAATTTGGTGTGAGGTATTGGTTTGAATTAGCAAAAATTCATCTGAAACCCTTCTGCCTGTTGAAAATTGCGGTGGGAAGATGCTTTAAATGGTGTGAAAATATGATGATTTGATGCTGTTTACAGAAATGCTAGTTGGGGTTTCCCATGTTGTATTACATGTTGAAGGTGTTGCCGGGGTGTCTCTTGCGTTGAACCTTTGTCGCATTCTGTTACCAAATGGGGATCGTTTGATTGTCCGAGTTCATTGGCTTGTTGTTGGTATAATTTTGGAATGTCGGCTGATTGGCTGTATGGTTGATGAATGACGGTGCGCCGTTTGATCATTTATTGGGTCCTGTCGCTGGTTCGTTTGATCGCATTAGGATGTTTAGAGGTGGAAGTACCAAAACAATTGCTTGTTTTGTCGGCATCGATTAAATTTCAATGCTATTGTGTTGTTTTACCTCGGTCTATGCTTTAATAGATTTGCATGCAATCTTTACCTTTTTGAATATGAATTTCTTTTATTGGAAGTTTTGTAAACAATGCAAACTGTAACATGATGATGGTATTATTATTTGCGGACTAAATAATTTTCTTTTATCACTTCTTTTTTTTTGCATGAAATAGCGAACAGTTCAACCTCAAAAACTACAAGTGGCTCTCAGCCTTTTGGCGGGAGAAACTGCGCGGGCCACTGTGTGGTATCGATGCTAGAGGAGAGCATGCGTGGGACCCGCTTATCGGCTGATGCCCGACCTCATTACCAACACCTCTGCCGCCGATGCGTTCAGTTGGGCATCTCTGTCTTTCTTCGTTCTCTTCCTCCTCTTCTGTATAGTCTCTCTTTTCAAATGCCTTCACCTCCATTTCAAGATCCAACGGCTCAGTTCCTCCCATCTCTCCTATTTTAATGGACCCTGGATCACCCGCATATTACTAACCCTAATTTCAGTCCTTCTATCTATTGGGGAGGTGCTCAGAACAAGTCTGGTGAAAAGAAATCTCTTCACTGACCTAGATGCTCAGGAAAGTGTTTGCAAAGGGTATCTAGTATTCAATCTAGGGTTTGCTGAGCCATGCATTCTATTTGGATTTGTATTTCTTCTACATGCCTCACTACAACAGCATGACTTGGGGACACTTAGCCGGAGATGGAATTTAAAGACTATACGTTACATGTTACTTCTCTGTATACCTGCTTTGTTCGCGCAGTCAGCCCTGGTTTTTTTGGTGCCAAAATTAACTGACCAACATGGCACCCAAAAGCTGCCGAAACCGTTCATAAGAACCTCTCTATCTGTTGGTAAAGAAGGAACCAAGGAATACCTGTGCATGTACCCATTGCTTGTTACTATTTCGCTAGCACTAATTGAGTTGGTATTGATATGCAACTTGGGTTGGAAAGGGTGTATCGTGTTCAAAGAAGCAGTAAACAAGCGGTTGAAAAACCGGGTGGCATGTATTGGCTTCTGGGTTCCATGCCTATCACTGGTACGGCTTCTTCTCCTTGGATTCTCAGCTATGCCCCACCCGGGGAGCTTCTGGGTCCAGTTGATGACCTTCTCAGCCTTTTTAACAAGCCTATGCGGCATTTCGATTGGGATCCTGATATTAGTCTTTTACCCGGTAAATGATGCACTAGTCCTAGAATGGGAATTGGGGCAGAACGGTAGAAGAATCTCAGTTGAGTTGCCTTTTGATGATTATTATTCTGATGGAACTTCTCTTATTGGGAACCGAAGCTATCTTGATCTAGAGAGGAATTCTGAGACAAGTACAAAGCAGGGCTCTATATCATTTCGCACCATGGTCGGATCAGAGGGGATCCCAGAAGAGGCGCCCGGTTACGTCCGTGGTGGTCTCCTCCATGGTGGGTCACCATCTAGTTCATCACCCTCATCTGTTTCAAGGCCTATGTTACCCCTCAGAGAAGTACCGAGATACTAAAGCTGAGCGGCAGTCTGAAGGAAGACAAAGTTCAAAATGGAAATCTAGAAGTCTTTTATTTATGCTTTTTCGTTTTTGTTTTTTAATTTTAATTTTTTTGGGAGCGAATTAAGTAATGTTAACAGTTTTGTGGAAACGAGAAAGGTTTTGCTGTAAAGTTTTTCTCTTTTAACAATCAGTAGTTCTAGCAATGAAGCATCATTAGAATCCCCTCTTGAGTTTGTTTACATGTATCATCATCTTCCTGCATCCTTTTTCTTTACCATGTTTTCTATAGGCCACATGTAGATTATGTAGACATCTTTGTTTCATAACAAAGAAAAGAAAAGACATGATTTACTTTTATTTAGGGAAATAACATATGAAAATGGAGCCTCTTATGGACTTATTGGTTATGGGTCTTGGGACCAAAATGCAGAAATTTGTATGTCAAGGCATGATCCACTTCAATTTTGTATTAATGACTGGATGATGCAGGAGCAGTGCTGTGGTGCCATTGGAAAGGCGACAGTCAGACAAGTTAGACCTTGTTCTGGTAGTGTGGTAGTTTGAAGAATTTATTAGGAATTTAATGGGACGCCAATATGAAATGATACGGATAGATTTCTTCTTATTGAAAACTAAAAGTATATGAAGGAGATGATATATATTTTTGGGAGGTGATAATTGCCCCCTTAAAAATTTTCTTTATCCATCCCTCAATACACTTTTAGTTAAAAAATTCTTTTAACATGTAACAAATACTTTTGAAGGTCAAAATGTATATCCTTGACCATATAAAAAACACATACATGCATGATAGAAGGAGAAATAGTGAAAAAATTCCACTCTAAAATTGAGAGAGTACGAGAGAAAATGAGAAAATATTAAGCAATTTAACTAAGAGGAGGATGGATAAGGGGAAAAGATAAGGGGGCAAAGATAATTTCTCTATATTTTATTAGAGTACAGTTAATAGTTATCAAGTAGAAAAAAGATACAAATGATCTACAACAAATGGAATTCTCCTGTTGTTGGAGAATGGAGAAGAGGGTAGAAAGAAGCAATCTTAAGGAAGGCTATACATCCAGAGGAATTTGCTGGCTAATGGCTGGATTCTATATATTCTCCATCTGCTGAGCCTGAGAGCTCCTTTCAATGACTTTGGTTGGATGTTAGTATATGACAGCTATACATACTTTATACACATACATACCCCCAGCATGTTGATCGATGTGGAAGATATTTATGTGGGTGTGTTTCTTCTTCTTCTTTGCATTTTCTACTTTTGCAGCATACTATTATTATTACTAGTAAAGAGCCCACGCGCGTTGCTTTAAGCTGAAATTGTTATTTCTTATAATAAATTTTTAAGATTATATATAATGGGCCTTATATTGAGGAAATTGATATGGGCCTTAAATTTTAATGGGCTGGGACATTAACGTCAACGGGTATTAACGTAAATCAACGGTTCTGATCTATCTAAGAAAATGATCAACGGCTCGAGTTTCTTATTTGGGGAAGATAGCCCTTTCATATCATTTTTTTCAATATGCTTTTATATATAGTAAGGATTACTACATGCCAGAGTTAGACTATTGAGCATTGACTTATCTTAAAAGATAGTGTCCAACTGTGAACTGTCCAAGCAGCAGTAATAATCATTCCATTTCCACACTGTGTTCTTGACCCCCAGATTTGGAGAGTTAATTTATATAAGGCACAAGTGTTTTCTTATCAAAATCTACCCAAATCATTTTGTATATTAATAGCAATCCAATTAGTTATATAAGATTTTAATATATATAGAAAGATAGAAAGATTTTGTTATTTTTAAAAAATGTTATCTGATTCCTTAAAGACAGTAAATAAACTATATATGTGGACTATAGATTTACATATTATGATTTTTTTTTTTTTAGTAATATACTAATATAGGACGAAGGTGCCCTATTCATTCTTTGAAAATACATTAAAATTATTAAACAAACGTTCAAATACATTAAACTTTGTGGGTAATTTGCAATTAATATTTGATTATCCCGATCAAATTGAACGAAATTAAAATAATACTGGTACTTGGTAAATTAAACTCGAACACTTGTCGGAGCTTGCATATAGATACGCCCCATACCAAACAAAATCATAAATATATAAATATATAGTTGGTTTGTCAAGAACATCAGCACTCAGCAGTACTTTGTTTATTTTTTATTTTTCATTTTTAAATGAAAGCGATGTTTTATATATTCTATTGGACATGTCATAAATAGTAGTATGTATTTTTGTGGTCCTTCATATAAATTCGGGATAAATGCATGCTCTTACAAACTATATATATATATATATATATATGGTGTTGTTTGTTGTCGATCCTAGAACATGATGACATTTTGGAAATTTAAAACGAAAAGATAGTGAAAAATATTATGACTACGGCGTGCCGACACACTCACTTTCACACAATATATACCCCTTAATGGAAAAAAAAATATAAGAACCACATTGATCGAGCCATATTTCCCACTAAACTAATAGAAAATGTTGAAAACATGATATCTAATTGATTTAAGAAAAACATCATGATAAAAAATTGGCACCGAAATAATATAAGAGTTGATTAAATTTTTTCAGCTCGTTTATAAATAAATCACTTACAAATGTAAATCCTACAATTTTAATACGCGAGCATGGATTGTTAAATAATTTTTTAGTCGTGCAGTCTGGGACTCCAGATAAAAGGAGGAGAAATATTATTAATTCATAGTCAAGATAATTTGTAAAATAAGTTAGTTGTTCAACCATTAAGAAAAATAATTTATTACTTATTAGTGAGGATATTTATCAATTTTTTTATGAAGTACGCTCAACGATGTCTCCATTCGAAATGAAAATGGAGATGTATGAATGTTGTTTGAACCGTCAGATAGCCAAAACTCTCAACTCAAATTAATGCGGTGCTTGTATTATGTTCTTTCCTCCCCATTAGAGGTATAGATTATTTCGGACTTCTGTAAACTGCTTCTTAGAGGAATATATGATTTTTTTTTTTTTGCGCTTTCTTTTACATATCCTTACTCCTAATAAAAGGAGATTGGATTTTTTGACGTGAAAGTTCTATCTTATCTAAGGAATAAATCTTAGCCGTTGACTGTTTACTTAGATTGACCACCACCATTGACGTACTTTAATGTCTTAACCCATTAAAACTTAAGGCTCATATCAATTTTCTCAATTTAAGACCTATTATATATTATTTTAAAAATTTATTATAAGAAATAACAATTTCAGCCTAAACCAAACCGTTGGCTACCAGTAGTTAAAAAAAAATGGAAAAGAAAAAAATTGTATACAGTATAGTGCAAAAAGATGTAATTATGCATATTCATCATGATCCATATACAATTTTGCTTCTTACAGATATATAGTGAGCACTGAGCAAGGAATGGTTTAATTGGGCACCCAAAGTCAATGCGACTGAGTGGCGACAATAATGTGAAACGCCAAGTATATATATAATCTTATATCAGCATGTGCATGTTCATTTCATTAGTTTTGTGACCTATCATTGTTAAGTAGTACCTGTTGTCACTGTATTTAAAATGACCCAATTGGATAGGAACTTAATTATGCGAGCTCATCATAACACATGCAGACAACCGTTATATTCGATTTCTTTTAAATTTGGAAAATTTTATCAACAAAAAAAATTAAAAAGAAGAGGTTAGAGGAAAGAGGCCAAATATATTACGAGATATAACTAATTTGATCTTGAAATATATAATTATAACATTTTGCAAGTTTTCATAAACCTTCAAATTTTAATAGTTTAATTTTCTGAAAAAGAGTTGAAAGAACTCTCATAGTATTCGCTATTGCCTATTACATCCAAGTTGAGAGGATTCCATTTCCATATCCTCTGTAGCGCTGCCGTTAGATCATCTCGATCTGTGCTGATCGAATCTCAAGATGATCTAACGGTTCACATTCTGTGTTACACAATACAGCGCTACAGAGGACGAGCGAGCACTCAGTTGAGAGTTATGCAGCAAAGCAAACAAATTAACAAGACTGCATGCGAACACATCGATCGACAAGGCACGTGCGAAGATCTTTGTCCAGCTTGTGTTGTGTCCAAGCCCATACATGATACAATACACCTCTCATGCCATTGCTATACTCACTTTGTGCATCCAAGGTTAATTTATTCACTGATGATACGGGCTTAGCGAACTTGATCTATAATAATATAAGAGTACTCGTAATATAAATCGAGATGTTTTTTCTAGAGGTGGCAATCGGGTCGGGTCGGGTTCGGGTTAGTTTGACCAGGCAAAATTCGGGTTACGGGTCGGGTCAGCGCTGGTTGGGTATTGGGTCAGCAGTAGCCGTCATTTATTGGGTCACGGGTCGAGTCGGGTCAGCGCGGGTCGGGTTTTGGGTAAGCAGTAGCCGCCATTTATCGGGTCACGGGTCTAGTCGGGTTAGGGCGGGTCGGGTTTTCGGGTCAGCAAGACCATCTTTTGATCAGGTCACGGGTTGGTTTGGGTCCGGTCGAGTCGGGTCTCGAGTCGACAAGTGTCGCCTTTTGTCGGGTCGAGTCAAGTCGGGTTTTGATTTGGGTTAGCTTTCGGGTCATCTGATCTAGTCTTGACCTCTCGAGTCATCTATGATTCTAACTACTGTTGTTTGTCCAAGACCTAGAGTATACAAATTTTACAATTCAAAACCGTTTGGACAAATTTGCAATTCAATTTTTTTAAGGCACATAGACAAGATAACTTAGCAGTTACTTTACTATAGATCTGTTTATAATTGAGAGTTTGATTAACACAAAATATTAATACACCAGATAGATAACGAACGGTGACTAACCACAAAAATATTAAGTTCCCTTCCATACTAATGTCTATTAATATTTTTTGCCATATAGTAAAAAGTTTGAATGCTCTTGATATCAGATCGGGTCGAGTCGGGTCGGACTGTTTGGATTGTGTTATGTGGGGTTAACCCTACTATTTCAGGTTGGGTTGGGTTTCGCCGTTTCGGGTCATCCAATTTTGAGTTTGTCTAGGGCTCGGCTAATTCGGGTTTAAGTCGGGTCCTAATCGGGTTTCGGGTCAGTAATCTAGAATAATATCGGGTCTCGGGTTGTCTCGGGTCGGGTCGGGTTGTGTTTCGGGTTGCCTAACTGCCGTTCAAGTCGGGTCTCGGGTCGTCTCGGATTGGGTCGGGTCGGGTTTCGGGTTGCCTAACTGCCGTTCAAGTCGGGTATCGGTCAAGCCGGGTCGGGTCGGGTTGAGTTCGGGTAAGTTTATCTGAAAAATCGGGTCGGGTCGGGTCGGGTCGGGTTCGGGCGGGTTTGTCGGGTCGGGTCGGGTTTCGCCACCTCTAGTTTTTTCTATGGAGTGGTTTAGACTTTTACATATGATTAGGTATTCCTATTTACTTGTGCTTAAGAATGCGTCGTGATTATCTAATTTGAAAAAACGAACGGTCCTTAATTCTTCTAATCCATTATCCATATAAGAACTCACCATATAAATCATCAAGTTGATTTTAAATGGTCTTAATCTAGTTGGCGAGTTAAACATCACTTTTATATTATGTTGGCGTTAAAAAAATTATGTTTATCAAAATAACTTATTATTTAGACATGGACCTCTTGAAAAAGAATCTAAACTAGACCCATCACATAAATCAGAACCCATTGCTGATGGTTGTCGTTTGAATTTAAAATTCAGCTCATAAATTTCTTTCAAGAGTAACAATTGGCAGCTTCTGTCAATCCTTCTAAAAAAATTTCTTTCAAGAGTAAATCCATAGATACGTTTTGGTGCTGGTTGTAATTTCTCATATATGGATCTCAGCAAAATTGAAACACCCAAAATTTCTGTTAATCGTCACCCCTCAAATATAATGAGAATAAAATTATGCATTATGCTTTTCTCGTTTCTGTAAGAAGAGCAGCAGTCTCTCTTCAATCATATGTATGACAGTATGAGGGCTAGCAGCAAATGCTCATAAAGCCCACAAAAATCATAGATTCAGAATTCACTTATTTGGGCCAACCGCTGTATAAGGCCTGTGGATTGAGAATTAGATATATTGAATTCTCAACTGACAAGTGAAACCACATGGTTGTGGGCTTGATTTTTTTTTTTTTTTTATCACATTTGGGCAGCAGCCCATGAATCTTTCAGAAACAAAATGCAGTTGGTTCAACAGTTAAATTGAGAGAGAGCTTTTGTACTGTTATTTCTCTTCATTCTGGCCTGTTCGGGAGCTATCCAAGCTTACCCCCGTTTGGTAAGTGTAGTAAGTTAAAACGGAGTAAAACGTTAAATCACTTTAAATCAGTGGTGTTTGGTGATAGTGAAGTAAATAGATGAAGTAAAGTTGATGTTATGTGTAAAAGATGTGAAATGTTGGTGATTTAGTTTACTACATCTATATAGCTGCGTTAACTTACTACACCTTAAATCACTTCCATTTGGTGACTTAAAATTGATTTAAGAGCTTAAATCATTTTTACTACATCTACCAAACGCAAGGTAAGAATTTAAGTTCTCCTAAGGAGAGAATGTTAAGTCAAGGCTTAATAGGTGCTAAGGAGATTCTTAAACCAGCAATTGGACTAAGAAAGGGGGATAGCCTCCTTAAGAGCTTATGCTAAGGAGCATGGTTCGAAAAATCGTCCGATTCTGAGGTGATTCGGCTGAGTTGACTTGGACTCGGTCGATGGTGAGCAGTGTGTTTCATTAGCAATTGTAGTTCCATATCATCTAAGTTTGAAGTTTTAACTATTATATCACATTGACTGATTCCGATTAGGGTAGGAATGAAACGGTTTTTTGTTTCATATCATCTACCAAACGCAAGGTAGGAATTTAAGTTCTCCTAGTCTGAGTCTATTGGCTGATTCCGATTCCGAGTTTGTAAACTATGCTAAAGAAGACCTTTAAGCTAACTTAAGGACCATTTGTTCAGTTGGCTTAGACGTTAAAGACCCTTAAGGAAGTTTAAGGAAGTAATGTCGAAAAGGTAAGAGAGTTCTTCAGTACAGTGAGTCAATCGACCTAGGGGTGCATAACGTTCAAAATACAATGAAATTGAGTTGTTTCGATAATCGTTTCGTTTCGTTCAACGAAACAAAAAGTCGTTTCATTTAGGACGAAACGAAACGAAATAACGAAAATAATCGTTTAACAGTAGTATTTTTCTATAAAAATAGAAAACGAAATGGAAAAAAATTGTTTCGTTAATCGTTTGGTTTTGTTTAACGAAACAAAAAACCGTTTCATTTTCGTTTCGCTTGGGACAAAACAAAACGAAATAACGGAAAATGGTCTTCCATTTGCACCCCTAAATCGACCTCCAGAAGGTTCTTAACAGTGTCCTTTAAATATTCACACAAAACTTGAACTTCACTGCGAACAATCTCAACTTTCAATACATTTTTCTTGTACGAGTTGGGCTTAGAATGCCTTCAAACCAAAGCTAGCACAATCTGGGCCACATTCCACATTCCAAATTGACCCATTTCGTTGGTGACTCGAATGGATCCGAATCCGATAACGAAAGCTAACTTCATTATGAAAATCACTTTTCGACTGCAAAGAAGGGTCGGATTCTAACCACAGAAGACGGATTTCATATCCTCTGTAGCGCTGCATTGTGTAGCGCAGGATGTGACGTTAGATTATCTCGAGATCTGTGCTAGATCGAATCTCGAGATGATCTAACGGTTTACATCCTGCGCTACACAATGCAGCACTACAGAGGATGAGCACTCCAGAAGACGTCCGCTAGCCACGCTCCGCTCCGTTTGTTTCGCCAACTATTTGGACTCTTCTTCGAACTTCTCCGCACATTCTAGAACTATTATTTTTCTTCCCAAACTACCCACCTATTTCTTCACGCAGACTTCCACTGTATTCTACTACTATTCTGCAGGTTTTGAAATTGGCTGCAGGGGCATTGAAGTACTTTTGCTTATCACGTTCGACGGTGCCTGCTGCCAGCCTGCCAGTTCTTTTTTTTTAAAAAAGAAAGAAAGAAAGAATCAAAAGGTCATATTCCCAAAACGAAAAAAATATGAGAAAAAGGTCACTTGGCAACTTATTTATTTTATTTTATTTTTTATCTTGGTTCTTTGTTCGACACCAGAGGTTCAGAGCCCCAAGGCATATTATTAATAGGGGTGTACAACGGGCGGGTTAACGCTATTTTATTAAAATTTGAACCCAACCTGGTTATAGCGGGTTATGAAATATTGTTACTCAACCCACCCGTAACCCAACCTAACCCGACTACTTTTTTATATACGGGTTTTTCCGGGTTGTACGGGTTACGCGGGTTAAACGGGTTATAGTTTTGGTAAAATTATTAATCATCTAATTTTTATTTTTTGTACAATATTGAACATGTTAATGGTGATTTATAACTTGATGATAATATATTTTTGATAACTTAAGTAATATAATGATAATTTAACATTAAACATAAATTAGGAATTATATATAGAGTACTCATTATATATTTATTCCCTAAAATTTATATTAGAAACATAGAACAAGCATATAAAGTTGCAAAAAAATAGTTAGACATAATAAGCATTAACCCAAAAAAATCATAAAAATTTTATATTGATCTTAAATAAGAACTTAATTCTTAAATTATTGACTCATTATTTATCTTTTTAATAAATTGTATATATAAGTTTGTATAAAATTATAATTTATAACTAGTTGCGGGTGGGTCCGGGTTAGACGGGTTTCTAAATGCTCAATCCGTAACCCAACCCGGCATAACGGGTTAGTCAAAATTACAACCCGACCCAACCCGGTAAAAAATGGGTCGGGTCGGGTGGGTCGGACGGGTTGGCCGGGTTGACGGGTTTTTTGTACACCCCTAATTATTAAGTTATAAGATGGACCCGGTCAATAAAATGTTTTTGTATATTTGTTTTTGGTGGGTCTAGAAATGCCCTTTAGGTTTGGTCAATGGAATGTCGAACACATTGCACACCATAACATAGGTCCCAGAATAAGAATAACCCAACAAATTCAACAGCCGCCCAAACACCGTCACCTAATTGTGGTCTGCTTATGAATATCTCGAGAAATTTTTAACGTTTTCCAAGCTTGCGTTTTGTTAGATAAATAATTGCAAAATTGAATTTTAAATAATTTAAGGTACCAAGCAGAAGATCAATTTACAAATAAATAAAAATTAGGAAAAATAAAATCCCGAAATTTCATTTCTTTTAACATATTTTACTTACCATAATTAATTTATTTATATTACAACCTCCAAATATCAAATATGTTTTGAATATTTTATTATTCTCCTTCAATTTCACAATTACCACTAATTAAACACTCTAATATAACCCTACGTGGAATTATAAAAAGCGCTCTTTACATTGTCTACAAATTACAATTTGTGGCTGTCCGTGGTGCCAAGTGCCAACTATAATAACAATTGTAGGCCCCAACCAACAGAAAAAAAAAAAAAAAAGTAGGAAAATTACATCCTTCATACCGTACTTTTCATTATTCTCAAACACGTCCTCTAAAATTTTTTTTGTCCATCCCTAAAAACAAAACAAAATCTTAATAGTAACTCTCTTTCCAAACAAATCTCAGAACTATCCCTACTTAATCCGCGGTCATAGCCACAAGTCAAACTGACCGTGGCGTTTAGTTTTGTGTACTTATTCAATCACTATCATTTACGGCCTGTACCATTGCAACGGTCACATGCTGATGAATCTTCGAATTTATCTAAGTCATCATCTCTAACCGCAGTGGTCAGTTTGACTTGTGACCGTAACCGTGACCGTGGCCGCTGATCAAGTAAGGATAGTTTTGAGATTTGTTTCAAAAGAAGGATAATATTAAGATTTTTTGTTTTGTAGGGATAGACAAATAATTTTCCATGTCCTCCACGCGCTTTTCATATAAATAAAGTTCCAGGAAGAAGAAGAGGAGGAACGCAATTTGGTGTGCGCCGCTTTGGGAGAGAGAGAAAGAGAGGACGAACAGCGTAGAGACTACGAGAAGGAAGGAAGACATTCTTGTGTGTTACAGATCGACCTTGTGGTAGCTAGATCTCGGATCTGCGCAATTAATTGATGGCGTCGTTCTCGGAGGCACCGCCGGGGAACCCCAAGGCCGGCGAGAAGATCTTCAAGACCAAGTGCGCCCAGTGCCACACCGTCGACAAGGGCGCCGGCCACAAGCAAGGTCCTTTTAATCTCTCTCTCTCTCTCCCTCTATCCCTCTCTGTTTAATATTTCAATCAATGTACGCTGCGATTCACTTTGCCAAGCGGTGATCTGTCATCTGCGTACCAATTCGGAACGATCTTGATCTGTTCGCCGGGTGATCTTCTTGATCTGTTGTGTGCCAATTCGGTACTGTTTCGATCGGTGCCGTTTAGGTTAGCTGCTACCTGGTAATGTTATTATTAGAATAAACTGATCGATTGTCCAGCGAATTTTGGGAATTTGCTACGAAACTGTTTCATAATAAGTATGTGATGGGAGGAATGAAATGATGAGAGATTCTGTTTGTTACCCTTCAAGTTGGAATTACGAATTATTGAAACAAGGAATATAGGTTATAGAGTATGTTTGGTGTTTTTGTTTTCCAAAAGCAAAAAAGGTGTTTTCTGATTTCAGAAGTTTTCATTTCTAAAATTTTCTTTTTGATTCCGCAAGTATATGTTAGATGTTACTCGCAATGAGTAACCAATTTAAAGGCTAAAAGAAAAATAACAAAAATAACAAGAAGTAAAGAAACTTCATATGTTCTAAACCTTACAGAAGTGGTCTGGCATCGTTTTACTGAATCTACTTTTTCTTCTGCATGGATACAAAAATTGGATACTTGCTGACTCACCAAACATGTTTCCGTTTCATTTTTTTGCTAAGTTAAATCGAAAACCCTGAAACACCAACAATCATAAACGCACCAATAGTGACTCTTGCATGCTTCTATCAACTTTCTTTTGATTTATATTATTATCCATCAAATATTTTAAGAAAAATTGAAGTCTAGATCTTGATCTGATTGCTTTTACTTATTTATTATTCTTTAGTTGAAATTATCTTAATCATAAATTTAATATTTTGCTATAATGATCTTTACATGTGTCATTACTCTTTCTATAACAAATTGGTTATTCAAGAACATACAACAAAGGGACAGAGAATCATTACCCTACAGTTGCTGATGAAATAAGTTATCAAGATTTTATTCTAAAGTGCAATTAACAAGAAATCTTTATAGTTCGGTGACATATTAAGGTGGTTTTAATTATGTTGTATTTTGTGAGCAGGGCCAAATCTTAATGGTCTTTTCGGGAGGCAATCTGGTACCACGGCGGGCTACTCTTACTCTGCTGCAAACAAGAACATGGCTGTTATTTGGGAGGAGAAGACACTCTACGACTACCTTTTGAACCCCAAGAAGGTATTAATTGCAATTATTATTTTTAAATCTTTTTATGTTTCCTGTTCTGATATTAGATGCCAGAATGGTTTCGTAGAATCCTCAATAGACCAGATTTCTGCCTGCAGAACTTTAAATCTATGTAGTCATGAACTCCAGGATGTACGTGGTACTCATAAAACTTGGCATACAAAACTTCAAATTTTTCTAGACGTAGACTCCAGGATGTATTTAGTACTCATAAAACTTGGGGCATTTTTGGGAGCAGGTATTAACAATACTTTTGCATTATATACATTACTAAGTATCTGGGCGTGTTATATGATATTTTTTTTAAAGAAAATTTACTATGAATAGTCGCAGTAATCCAAGGAACAGCTATTTTTCTTAAAGGATCTTAGTAGTTAAGTTTATCATTGATACCATTGTAGATCTAATTTAGTTTCTAATTCATATTTAGGGAAAGAATATATGCGTACAAATATGAAGTTAACGTTGATTATATTTTTATGTCCGTACTTGGGTTTATAGCTGTTCATTTGATGTTGATACCAATAAAATCAATTTGTATGAAGTTGTAACTAAATTTTTATTAAATTATAGTTGTAAGTTAGTATTAGAGATTCCTTAGGGCACTTAAAGGATGCTCAAGATAACATCTGTACTATTGTTTTGCAGTACATTCCTGGAACCAAGATGGTGTTCCCTGGTCTGAAGAAGCCACAGGAGCGTGCTGACCTGATTGCCTATCTCAAGGAATCCACTGCTTGATTGCAGAGTCTTCCTCAAAATTTGTTCTCTTTTCAATTTTCTATTTTGTTATGCAAGATAACAAATTTCTTTGAATTTATAACACAAATAAACAGACAATTTTGCTTAGCAGGACTGTGGAACAGTTGAGACACCTCAATTCTTTTCTTTGTTTTTACAGAGGTCCCTGAGATATTTTTGTGTTGCAATATGCTAGATGCTATTGTTTTGATGGTAGTCAAAAGGCTTTATTTTTGTCTTGAATATTATGGGAGTTCATGGCTCATGTTGCTTCATATATCAAGTCATCTGTGACACCGATCGATCGGTGCTGCATAGTAATACAATTTGTAGACGCTCCTAAGATAAATTGTGTTGTTCGACACGCTAGTTGTGCGAATGTCTGGATCAAACCACTGGAATGAGATGGTTTGCAGTTGCACGGTGTGAATAACATTATGAAGAATTTCTGAATTTGTTGTGTGTTTTTACTAGAACTTATAACTGTGCTATGGGATCATGGTAATTTTCTAGAGCTTGTAGCATTATTAGTTTTGAAATCTTGAAATATGAGGATCATTCAATTACCTCTTGGTAAATGGTGCTAAAATTTGTTTGCAAATTACCTCCTGAATTTTCCAAAGCAAAGAGAGAGCAGCGGAATGTTTCACAAGTTGGTCTGTTAACAATTTATCCCCTGAATTAAGTAATTAACATTTTTTGCGTTGTCGAGCCTTCTATACGTCTCTTTGGTTTGCATTGCACCTTTGCGCTAGGAATTAAAGGTCGAACCATTACTACGACATTAGAGAAGATAGACGATTTAGTTTTTATTTAATGGTGAATACCTAAATTAAATCTCAACGGAAAAATCAATTCATTTCTATCATTTATATGATATCAATTTTGACAATCATTATATTGTTAGCTCGATTGAAAAATTAAAGTTCCTATAATATACGGAAGAGGATCCATTGCAAAATAGGATTTTCAATATATGATTAAAGATTGCAGAAGTATTGAAATTTGAAACACTATAAATCTATAAGCTATAAAATACATCCATAAACTTTTTTTATTTTTACGAACTTTCTCAAATTTGTCAAGATAAGCGTGATAAATGGATCTCTCCTCAATACAAAATTTGCCCACAGTTCGCATGCCGCAAGCCAAGAACCATTAAATTTATGTGGTTTCTCTGCATTATTGCACTATAGCTATAATACAGAGAAACCAACTATAATGCAGAGAAACCACATAAATTTAACGGAAATATCATGCGTACATTGGAATACCCGACCATACATTCATAAAGCATAAAGAGGTATAACAGTTGTATCTTAAATGTAACAGTTACACATAATGTCTAACATTATTTAATATCAATCGAGAATTCATGATGATGCTAAATTCAAGGGTTCTTAGCATAGTAACAACTTATATGTTCGGGAAACGTTCGACGAGATCAAAAATTCGGGATTCAGGAATTATTCGGGTATAATTCGGAAAAAGTTCGGATTTATTATAATATAATTTTATTAATTAGGTGCTATTTTTTTTTTCCAAATGTATTAAGAACATACAAAATAACAATAGATATCTTTCTAAGTTTTAAAATTAGAGCTACGGAGATCCGAATTTAATATAAAATAAAATAAATTGCCAAACTTGGCGTGCAAAAAGGGAAAAAGATCCCTACTGTACTTTGTACACAGTGTCTTTTTGCTTTTCAGGTGCACAGTCCCCTATTAAAAGCTCAATGCGACTTTTAATGACAAAAGATGAGTAAAATTCCAATTTATTTGAACCACGGCTCCGAAGATGCTTGACAAATTATTCCGAATTATACGCGATTTATTCGTAAAATTCGTATTATTCGCGAATAACTCGCGAATCGAACGAATAATTCATGAATTATCATTATATTCGCCGTTCAATTTGCCAAAAGTTAGAAAACAAATATTTCGCGAATCTTGTCACTATGGTTCTTAGTAGAAGAAGAACCTTTTCAAAATAATCCACATTATGAAACGAGTCAAAAAATAAATATATAGAAGGAAATATAGATGCCTCAATTTAGGTATCAAGAAACATACAAACGTCCTTGGTCACTCCTATTCTCCAAGTTTTATATCAAAAGCACTAATGAACCACATGGCCTATAATTAATTTCTTAAACTGAGAACTTCACATCTGCACTAGACTTTTTTTTTTTTTTTTTACTTGGAGCAACCAGCCGGTCCACCATAATAAAAATGTTGGTACCTAGGTTTGCCACTTTCATACCATGGAGAGACGTTGTAGCACTCCGGCTTGTCGACGAAGGAGTAAGCCTTGTAGAGGTCGGAGTAAACGAAGCCATTCTCATCGAAGCCGAAACAGTCGTAGAAGGACGCTGCCCTGCCCCCCTGCTCACCCGGGAAGTGCCCGTTGCCCATCGGTGGACCGGTTTCAGTGCTTTGGTACGTTACTTCTCCGGTCCACTGGATTATGTCGGCGTGGTCGGATAAACTCTTGAAGAGAGTCTTTGGCCACCATCCGAGTAACGTCGTGCCTCCGATTGGACCCCCTAGATCTTCCCTGTACAATGACCAATCTCCTGTGATTTCATCCTACATTTTTGTAATAGTGAAGAAGAAGGTGAGGTTACATATATATATTAGGATTATCCAATTTAGAACATTTTTAAGGGCTAGAATGATATATATATATTAACCAGAGTGGTTCCGCTATGGATCAGCTAATAAAGCAGCATTTCATTTTGAATTGAGTGAATCTTATCAAACATGTCTCTTGAAATAAATCTAAAAGATATATCGTGATTTCGTGACCATCTGACTATAACAAATGAACGGTCTATATTTCATCTGATCCATAAGTTTTATTATTTACAATCCTTGTAGCTTAAGTACTATATAAGAGTTAAATAAATAAGAGTTGTTTTTCTATGAACCGTCTGAGCAACCTTTTATTTTGAATCGAGCGGTTTTTATCAAACATCTCCCATTAATTGTATCTAAAAGAAATATTGTGACCATCCAATTATAAAAAATGAACAACCCATATTTAACCTAATAATTAGCCAATAAATAACCTTTTTTATCCTCAATGTAATTTCTCTGGCTTCCTCGCCGTATTGTGGGGGTGAAGCCAAGGCTTGTCCTGGAAAAAGATTGGAGCCGTTCGCTATCACAAATCCGGGGCAGAATGTGTTGTAGCAACCCTTTACCGGTATGTCCTCCTTGGTAGTCTGCAACAATTTTTGTGGACAATAATTACGATATTTTCTTCAGCGTTAATCAAGTACCGATTTAAATAAAAGAAATAGAAATATGCATTAATAAGAACCTTCTTGTATATCTTTACTCCTAATAAAAGGAGATTAGATTTTTTGACATGAAAGTTTTGTCTTCCCCAAAGAAAAAACCTCAGCCATTGATTGTTTACTTAGATTGATCACAACCATTGACGTACATTAATGTCCCAGCCCATTAAAATTTAAGGCTTATATCAGTTTTCTCACAAGGGATGAGCTTTCGGCTCTTTATTATAAGATATAATAATTTCAGTCCAAAGCAAGGTGTTGGCTCTTTACTAGTATAAGTATATATAACTTGTTTATTATATATAATCTGTTTATTAGTCTATTCTTCTTGATCAATTTTGCATGATATTGGTAATATATAATTAAACATAGAGGGTCACTTTTATTGGTCAGTGTACACAATTGGTTAGTAAAGAAAAGAGCTTACTCTCCAATATGTGTAGAAACGCACATCGCTGTTGTTATACATCTGAGGATATACCTAATTATTTGTTCAAGAGAAAACAATATACAACCTTTTAAATTAACCATATATAAGAGAAATTTTTTGAATTAATCAAATATCAGAAGACAAAATCAATAGAATTTGATCACAAGCTCAAGCTTATTAGCGGAATAATTTTGTCTATATCTAACCAAAATAAGTAAGAAATTAAATCAGATCAGATTAGGTCACTTACATGAACTCCAGCCACAACCATTTCTGATGACTCATTATTAGTGTTTAAAGCTGCAATGTAAGCTGAACTAGAAGATAAACCTTGCACATCTTGTATTTTCCATACAGTCATTTTGGCTCTTACACCATGAAAATATGTGTCAACATAAAATCCCTTGCTTCTGTAACCTGCTACCTATATATATATATACAACACAATGCATATATATACCTTATTCAGGTCCAAATTGATCAAAATATGTAATGTTGATGGCTGCAAAAATGCACATAAATATTAAAGGGTTTCATGAGTGTGTACATGTTGGTATTCTTGAGAGTCTTGAGTGGTAATTCCGGCTGATATGTTTGATTGTAGCCCTCTGGGAAGTAAATCTCCAACCTGCACATCAATTACATATTCCTATTATTTTTGAGTTCTATTTCCTAATATTAAAATTTCTTGAGCAAAACAAATTCTTTTTAGTAGGTTATTGTAATAAGCAGAAACAAACGCAGAAGATTACTGATACCATAGAACAATATTATGTTCTCTGTTTAGTTTTGTTTTCAATTCCTTAATTCAAATGTCTAATCTTCATACAAGCAATAAAAATACGGACACACTCAAATCAAAGGATGGCGTTAAATCCATTGAATAAATAACCAAAAAAGAATATGTATATCATTTACCGCAAACTTATGATCGGCATGTGAATGCTTTGATGGGTCTTGTTCTTGTCCTTGTACCGGCAAATAGCTTGATATGCAACATAACGCAACTGCCACAACTATCAAGCTCTTTGAAGCCATGGAAAAGATCGATATTCTTACTTGTGGAGAAGGAACAATGTATGTGTGGCCAGTTATATAGATATCATACTGTGATCATTTTTTTATCGTTACAGGTAATAAATTACAATTATAATAAGGTAAAATATGCAATTTAATGTCTAGTGATTTATTACTGTATCTTGTTTTGAAAGAAAAAAAAAATCGCTACTTAAATTCTATGATGCGTGAAACATTCAATGACTGCAATTAATTTCTATTTTGTACACTAAGTGTATCTTCCTTTCTTATCTGTGAACTAATTAGTAACGAGTTTGGCACCAAAAAAAAATAGTAACAACGAGACGATTGTTTTTTTTTTTTTTTTTTTTTTTTTTAAGACCAGATACTCTCTCTTGAAATGAACAGGCCTGGGAATTGACGGCCCATTTCATGTCTCAGTATCCTTTTTGAGTTCAATGAATGACCCCCCTGCTCAATGAAATATCGAGAAATAGAGACAATGCTATTTAGAGTTATACGCAGGTTGATATATATACTACCCTCAATTAAGAAGCCTGTTCATTTCAATTCCTTTTTCTTTTGTTTATCCTTAGAGTTCTAATCTTAAGGAACTCTTCATAAGTACAACCAGTGGCGGACCTTGAGCCAAAGATAAGAAGGGGTCAATAAAATTTAATTTGGTTTATAAGATACATTAATCAACAAATTTTATTGATTTACAGGTATTTAATTAATTTAAGAAAGGACAAACTCTAAATATTAAATAGTTTTTCATTGATTTATAGATGTTTTTTACAAAAAATCAAATATTAAGAGGTGCGACTGCTCGGGGTGGCCTCCACATAGGTCCTTCTATGAGTACAACGAAGAAATTTTAATAATTTTAAGTTCAAGCATGCCAGAAGACGTAAACGCCGCACTGAGTATTCGTATGCTTACAGCCTTACACATTCCAGTTATACGCTGGCAACTTTGAGGCATAAAATCGCACAACGGAAAATCAAACGAGAAACGCAAAAAATCATTATGATGTTGACAGAACATTGGTTTTACGTCGTCTAAGAAGAAGAAATAGAAACACTGAAGACAGACCTAAGCAACCTTCTAGTGTTCCAGCAAGTAAAGATAATACGCTCCAAAATTTGACATCGGATGCAATACTAGGTAACACCACCACGTTAGAAGAGCACTACTACAACACAGCCACATAAGCAACATTATCCAAATTGAAGACTTAAAAAAGTTCGCAAATATGGAAAACTGTCAAACAAAAAATCCGATATAACTACGACAAGTCTAAGGCCGCAATATGGCACATGCACACTCTACAGAAACAACGATCAACCCTGCCACTGAGCTCCAGCTACTGGGGCTCCACTGGCCTGAGCTGTGGGCCCAGCAGCAGCAGGCTGTACTGCTCCCTGATCATAAACCCCCTGACTTGCTGCCTGTTCTTGCACAAAACTAGCCTGAGTGGCTGGCATCACCTGCCCGTAGCTTGCTTGACCGGTACCAGCATTGTATCCAGTTGATGGATCTGCTACTCCCGTTTGGTACCCATAATTCACAGTACCTTGTGCACCCATTGGTTGATTGTATGCAGGCGCCACCTGACTATAGCCGGCTGCAACCTGACCAGGCTGCTGAGGATATTGTTGAGCATACTGTTGACTGTAAGCATCAGTCCCAGCTGGCTGGCTGTATCCCTGCCCGTACTGACCCATTGCATATGGATTTTGCGCCTGAGCTGTTCCACCAGCTGCATAGTTACCACCCGCCACTTGCCCCTGCGGGTACATCGCATTGTAAGGTTGCTGCTGATAACCAGGTTGAGTTGCCTGTTGCCCGTAGTACTGTTGCGGCGGCGGTGTCTGATAGGATTGCTGAGGCGGCAGCGCATTCTGCTGATATGGGTTGGGGGCCCCATAACCATGAGATGACTGTTGTTGTTGACCATACTGGGGCCCACCACTGGCACCATACTGTGATGGCTGTTGGTAAGGAGCTCTCTGGTCCCAAGAGGAGCCCGTTCCACCACCACGCCCACCGGTCCGAGCTGGAGGGTACTTGCCATAGCTCTGACGAGGGTTTTGAGGAAATTGCTGAGGATAGTTTTTACCTCTCTGGTTAGGGTACTTGTTATAGCCTGGGGAATGTGATTGATGGTGTTGGCGAGGCTGTCCCCACTGCTTCTGTGAACCTTGTCCATAAGAACCAGGTCCTCGTGAACCATAGTTCTGACGAGGTCCGGAACCCCCACGGTTTGGTGGATATGACCTTCCGGTCTGTTCAAAATAAGGAAACTGTCAGTGATGCAAGCAAAGCAATAAAGTAAAAAAAAAGTAAAAAAAATCAATGAATGATGAAGTAGACAAATATAGTACAACACCAGATAACGAGTAACAACAAACAGTGGAGAACATTAATTAACATCAAGATACAAATACTGACAAAATTAGCACAATAATATCTTTGTATAAAAAGGAAAATTATTAGAACGAAACATTGCTTCCGGCATTCAAGTTACATTGTTCATTGTTCTTCATTATAAGAGGCAACACAAGCAACTAACAGAAAGGACCACTGTTAGCACTAAGCAGGATAACTGGCTTAAGCCAAAACACTTACTAGCACCAGTGCTCTTTAAAAAAGGTTAAACAGATGTACAAGTCAGCAATTGCCGCCATGAAACCTTTGAAGAACGATGTTCCATTAACATATCTGGTCCTCAGTTTGTCATTTCCAAAGAAAAAGAAAGACCAAGAGCAGTGCATATCAATTCAGATTTGTTCAGACACATACCCACAAGCTTCCAATTTCCATTACAAATTCACTTATCCACACAAAACAAAGCAAAATTAACCAGTGCCATTGTTATGAAGTCCTTAGAATCATCAATTTGGTCAGAGCTAATATGAGACTGAAGGTGGATAAGTAGGAAGACTTCAGCACCGGTATTCTAAACTAAACTTAGAATTTTGCAGAAAGCAAGAAAGAAAGAGGAATTAGGCATAACTGTATGTTACTCCCATGTGAGAACAGAACTATGCGGTTAACCTTCGGCTCTTGAAGCAGCCCTACCCAAACCAACTAAAAGATGGCACCGTACACAGCCTCATATACACCTTTTATTGGTAGATACAATACCTGATGGCGCTTCATCTGCATTTATGAAATCCAACCAATTCCAAATGCGGAAAACTTTGAGAATTGTTAATACCATGTCATCAGCTTGAATCCTTTTGGTTTATACTGCTAAGTCTTTGTCATTATACTCATCAAGGCAATCAGTAACATATATTCCAGTACTTCTGACTTACTATTAACATATGGTCACCATCTCATTCATGGTCGTTTTGTATAACAAATTGCACAATGATGTCTTGATCAGATACAAATGTCAGCAGTAAGATTTTACAAAACTACTGTTCCAAACTTGAAATACTAACGCAAATGGGTTATAACTTGGCACTGCAAAATTGCTTGGAGGTGCAAAGCAGTAATTATCATATACTTCGTTAATAAGCGGCGGGAGACCAAATATAGCCTCCCAAATGGATCTAATGTAATTCCACGACAATTTTCTCAACAACAAGAGGAACAGAAGCCGAAATTTCTCAGAAGTTTAAGATTTACTTTATAAGTAACACCACAAATATTTGTTGCTAAAGCAGACTTGGTACATAATTATGTTAACTCTGAGAATAATACAAGAATAACATGTGAAAATTACACACTTTTAGAATATCCTCCCAGACGGCATGACAAGACGGCACTGAAGTTCAAACCAAATTAAACTAAAAAATCACTAATTAATATATAAATCTCCATTTGAACATAATTCCATTTCCAGTATCTATCAGATGATTCTTTAATTATATATACTGGAGCATATAAAAAAGAGCTGTTATGGCAATTAAGTACCTGATTTATAACATCTTTTATCATATATTTGGCAGCCTCGACTTGTTGCTTATTTCCAGTAAGTCGCACCGTTCTTTCCTTCACATCTTCTTCCTCTGAAGACTCCGTTGGTACTAGCTTTAAATAATGAAAAATAGCTCCGAATGAATTACAAAGCAAACACTTTGAACAGTGTTTTATCAGATGTATGCTGTCAATAGTATAATCAAATCATTAAATTATACCAGAATGTGAGCACCAGAGCGTGCTTGAAGGTCCTTGATCATCTGACCACCTTTTCCAATGATTGATCCAACCTGCAATGTTTTTTCTAAACTGTCACTTCAACACCACATACAGAAGCGATCAAAAAGAAAAAAAATGGTCATTTACTGACCTTATCATTCGGAACTTGCATTTCAATTTCAGTGGTACCAGATTGTGAACTATTGAAGCCTCTTCCATATAGAGGCGGTGGGCGACCAGCATCAGCCTTAATTAAAAGTCAAAAGGATTAGTTATATTGTTTGTGAGACAGTGAAAATATATATATTAAAGAAAAATTTTTCAGCAATTGTTACAGTCCTAAATTCCCACTTCATCGAGCAGACCTTTTATAACAAACTGAGTACCAAGAAAACTCAAAATGTCTACAGTCTATTTAGAGCCTCAATAGATGTATCCTCAATGTACCCTCACTTGTGCAATTGTACTTCAAAAGCAAAGTAAAAAGAAACGACCAAAAGGAAAAATTATTTTAACAATCTCAACACCAAGTTGGACCAAAATATCTTCTGTACAAAAACCCATCTCATGATTCTTCAAAACCATGTAAGTTGAGATATCAATATAATAACTCGAACCTCAGCTAGGACATCTTTAATAAGTTGTTCTGCCTTGTCGATGCTTTCAACTGAGCCCAAAAGTTCAACCATCCGAGTGGTGGCATCGGGTGCAGTATCGGAATCTTTGACAATTTGAATTCTTGCCCCAGACAACTTCTGCATATTCCTTATAGTATCCCCGGCTTTCCCAATTAAAACACCAACCTAAAATTTTGTAAAGAAAAGTTCAATAAAAATTGTCACTACAGTGTCTTAATCAGATGCAACAGTGAGTATAAGATATATACAACTATTTCAAGCGTCTTTTTTAAGAGTCATGCAAACAAAATGACCCTCTTTTTTTACGGCTAGTAGCTGACGAACATTTATTGTCAACAACATATATTACATTCCGGAACTTAACGATCGATATAAAAGACAATACCCTGTGATTAGGAACTTCGATCGTACGGGTGGTCTCAGACGAACCATCCTCAGTCTCTGCTTTCTCAGTGGTAAAGTCCTCTTTCTGCACGTCCCCTTCAGCTGCCTGTTCCCCATTATTATTACCGTCATGCTCCGCATTCTCCGCATTCTCTGGCCCTGCAGGTTCCTCTTGCTGTCCCTCTCCTTCACCATACAAAACAACAATAAAATAAGAAATGATAATGTGAGCTCGTAGTTACAAGATCAGTGACTATGGAAAAAGTAGATTGAGTGATAGAATAATACCAGATCTTTCAGCCTCCTCAGTCTCAGTTCTCTGCCGCTTCGCATCGCTCCCTTCCTCTCCATCCTCTCCACTACCAACTCCCTCCGCTTGCCTCTCCGTTTCCTCGTGCACCTCCTCCAGCTTCCTCTTCAAATCCTGGTTCTCCTGCGGGACCTCCTCCTCCTCCTTCCCCGCAGCCACCACTTCTTCTCCCTTCCCGACCTCAGTCTCCACTACCTCTTCCACCTTTTCCACCTCCTCCGATACCTTTCCCGCCGCCGCCGCGACATCCGGCGGGGGCGGCGTGGAGTCCTGCGGCTGGTTGTCCGGGGGAGAGATCTCCGGAGGCGCCGTCGCTACGTCTGACTCGGCCATGGCGAGCTGGCCTCGGTCGGGGCTAGGGTTTCTAACTCTCTATCTGTGCGTGTGTGTTGGTTTCTTTTCTCTTTGTTTCGGGAAGGAAAGGAAGGGGCTAGGGTTTGGTTTCGGGTTTGGAGTGTGGGCTGTGCCGAATGATTCCATATCCTCTGTAGCGCTGCATTGTGTAGCGCAGGATGTGAACCGTTAGATCATCTCGGGATATGTGCTGACTCGAATCTCAAGATGATCCGATGGTTCACATCCTGCGCTACACAATGCAGCGCTACAGAGGATGAGCACTCGTGGCGAATTGGCGATCGGAAGATATTTTGTGAGATTCGCGAGGTTTAAGCAAAAAAGCAAACAGATCACAGATGGAATTCATACCCCCTGCTGTACTGCATTATACAGTTCACAACTTCAGCCGTGGGATTGTCTCGAGATTCGTGCTGGTACACTCGAGACTATTCAGCAGCTGACATTGTGAACTGTATACAATCAATGGCGGATTTAAACGGTGAGAGGGGGACAATGTCCCCATATTCTTCCTCAGATGAACATTTTTATATAGTAATTTTAGTAATATAAAGTATATTTTTAAAAAAATGTATATTTGAACCCATAAATTATAAAAATTATTATACTATTGATCTCCGTAATTACAATTTTTAAGTTTTATGTAACAACTATACAAATATTGACATTTGATATGACAACTTGAACCTCATTTGAAAATTTTCTGGCTCTGCCACCGTAATACAATGGCACAATGCAGTACGTTGGAGGACTAAAGTACTAACAGATCAGATCACAGTATCACACACGGGAAATGGATTTTCTTATGGAGGGGGTTTTGGACCTTTTGGTCTCTTTGCTTGTTTCCAAGTTATGGGGGGATCGTCGGATCGGTTGATTAGATTTATGGGAGTGATCAGATCAGTTGATTGATTCTATTTTTTTTTTTTTTTTTTTTTTGCCTTTTGAGGTAGAATTTTCTAGGGAAAATATTTCAGGAACTCGTAAGTTTAGCCTTTTCAATCTTTTTTTTTATTTGAAATTAATTAAATGTTGAGTTTTAGAGCTGGGAAGGATGTCTTAATATTTGTCATCTCTTCTCCTTATTTTAATATTTCTTTTTATAAATACACAAGGATTTGAGGGTCCATTTTTTCTTCACATCAATGTTTAATGATGGAATTCCCCCCTCAAGGCTCAATTCTCGTCACTTGCTGCGTAGTAGGTTGATGGAATTCCTCTGCAAGGCTCAATCCTTATCACCTGTTACGCAGTACTTTCTATCCATCCAATCTGCATTGAGATCCGTGCTATCATATAAAAAATCTCTCTATAAACCTCATCTGTCGGATATGCTGCTGTGCTCTAGCGGACGAGCACTCCTCAAGATTGTACCGTATATATTGATAGTTTCGAAATAACTATGGTTTTGGTTGATCAGACCACGTCTTCTTTGCTTCTCAATTAGTAGTAATTTTTTTTAGTATTTGTTGTCGTCGCCGTTCTTAAACATGATCCCTTTATTCATATTTCGAACTCATCTCCTGTCAAACCCTCATTATTCGTCGCTCTCGCAAGTCTTTCTCCCCTCCTTGTAACCTATGTCGTGTTTTGGACGAAAAATGTCTCACTCTTATCGCCAACTGCCTCACTCCCTTCGCCTCTCTCTGTCACGCTCCATTTGCAACGGTCTCTATACCCTCTTCACTCATAAGATACACACTCTAGTCGCGGCCTCTACTATCTTGTGAGCTCACATCGCCTCACTCTGTTTGTGACCTCATTGTCGGTACTCCTATCGCATTCCACACTGATCTCTTTGCCAATTGTCACTAAAAGCGCTCTCAAGTCTCAACCCACCCTCTTCTCTAGGGGACAACAGCATGCCTCTCTGCTCACAAGCCCTCACTCTCTCCCTCAATCGCCTCTCTCACAGACCTCTCACTTCTCTAGCGACCTAGCACTATAGAGAGAACAAAGTGAAAAACACACAAGGCAATTACAATAAAACAAATCTTATAAATTCGTTCGATAATTATGGTATACGAATATTGTTTAGTTGGAAAGATAATCAAATTGCCATTGTAAGATAAAGGCACAAGGGCAAACGATATATTTGAATTAGAGTCATATCTACCGTTCATCTATAGACAATCCATAAAAGACACAAAATTGTATGACAAATGAGACCTGTGTAAATCTCTATGTAACAACTTATGTCATGCATCTCTATGGACAATCTATAAATGAACGGAAGATGTTTTCCTTTGAATTAATACATTCCAATGTGGTCCAATGGTTGCAATTAAGGTGATCTAACTATGTGGTACGAATATGAACACAATTATCAGACACGACATGATACAACATCCCAATATAGGACCTTTTTCAAAATGTAAGGACACGACAAATCTTAAAACATGGATTAAAAATAATAAATATATATTTGTCATCATCAAAAATATGTTCAGTAATAATTTTATAAACATAACATGTTTATACGTCTATTGTATAATTCGTTAGGTTATTAATAACAGTTTACCTCGCAAGCTAATATAAAGAACCAACTATTCTATTAAGCTTTTAAAATAACAAAGTTATCTCTTCTCTCTATTTTTAATAAGAACGACTCCGTTTTTCTCCAAATCGACATATCACTTTCGATCAATTTAGAGAGTAGCAGTCTGTCATCAAATACTTAACTCTCAAGTAAAACAGAAATTGCCAATTAATTGTGGACGCAAATAGACACCATAGTATAGCCAAACATTTAGTAAATGCATTGTTATGATTAGAAACCATGACTCAACATAACTGCATAATCTGATTAATGTTAGAATTTACTCAATATAAGTACCATTAAGTCATTAACTGCTAAAAGGTACTCACGCTGTAAACTAATCTTTCTCCGAGACAATGACAATTGGACCGTGTCCAATTGGTACTACTACAACACTTGATTGAACGAGTCAGACTCGGATCCTCCTAAGCACAAGCAAAGCAATGGACGATTTCAATGACGCGAGCCGTTAGATTGTCTCAAGATCCGGGGATACACGAATCTGCAGGCAATCCAACGGTTCAAGTGTTAAGCTCCAACTCACAGTATATCAGGGGATATGGATCTACTTAAGACTGGGAAACCGAGTTAACACCAATTAGCGATCTCATCGGGCTTATCCTCTGCGGTACCATAATACACATCTCATCACGTGAACCGTTGGATTCTCTAAAAATCCGTACGTACACGGATCACGAGACAATCCAACGGTCTATATGATGAACTGCCCATTACCCAACAGCAGGGGATACGAAACCATCTTATCAGAGCAAACACAAACACCGACCCCGCGACAAGTTCATATCCTCTAAAGCGCAGTATTCTACTACGAAGTACTTCAACTGTTGGATCTGCTTTGTGATTCGTGAAACTCAATCTCAAAAAACCCTCCTTTAATCCAAATCGTTGATTCTCTGCGCAGTAAAATACTGCGTAGCAGAGGATAAGCACTCCGCGACGACCCTCTCTCTTCCTCTCCTTTTTCCCCATTCTTTCTTTCCTCTCCGCGACTTCTCCTCTCCTCCTCCTTCTTCTCTTCTTCCTCCTCTGCTCCGATCGCATCTCCCCGCGATCGCATCGGAATCCTTCTCATACTGTAAGATCCGCTAGATCTGACGATCCCGCATAGTCGCGACGCGCCATGGACGACATGTCGGGCATTCTCGCCCGAGACTTCGGCATCCGGCCCCAGGGCAAGGCGGCCCCCATGGCGGCCTCCAAGACCGCGCCGGGCAACAGATCTACTTCCTCTACGTCCGCCTGGACCAGCGGCGCGTCCCCGTCTTACGATGATTTCTTCAACCCCACCGCGCCCTCGGCCCCGTCGGCCGCGGCGAAGTCCAGGTCGACCGGGAGCCAACCCCACGATCCGATCTTAGACACTTTCAGCAAGGGACCGGTGTTCGATACGCCGGTGTACGATGACGATATATTCGACGGTGTGCCGGGCGTCAGGAGCTCTGGCAACATGAGATTTGACGATGTGTTCGGGTCCGGGACGTCGGATCGAAGCCGCGTGGAGTCGCCGCCGGCGTACGATGATCTGTTGGGAAGTCTTGGGAGTTCCTCTGGCAGAGTTGATCGGAGCCACGCCGCCTCGCCGCCGCCGTACGATGATTTCTTGGGCGGTTTGGGGGCAGCGGAGAGGAAGGATGCAAAGGATAAGGGATCGGTGAAGACGAAGAGCGCCGCCGACCTTTCTGGATTCGATGACTTGCTTCCCGGGTTTGGTTCGGCCGTCCCATCTCAACCGAAAAGGTATGGATCTGGTTGTCAGTGAATCTGTTCACTGGCATGCTGGTAAGCCATACTTTGTTAGAGCTGCATTACATTTGGAAGCAAGGTAGCTTCCAGGGGAAATAATTGTACAACTTTCTGTTTTACTGTTTTAGCTCATATTGTTTCATCTGACTCTGATATTCCTAGTTGAGTAATACCTAGCGTCCATAGAATAACTGTCCATAGCGTCCATAGGTTACATCTCGAGACGTATATGTTACATTTCGAGATGTATCTGTTACATTCTTTGTACGTCTATGGATGGATGGACGGCTTTTCAATGGACGCAAGATGTTTCCCTTCCTAGTTATACCAAACTACCAATGTCAAAATTGGTCTGCTTGATTCAGGTGAAACCTGGCCTAATTGAACCAATCTGATTGGTACCAATATGATGCAATGGTGTAAGCATGTAGCATTGTGACAAATTAATAGGCGCATTGTTTTTGTCCATTGCTATACTTCATGGCATGCTATTACTGTATACGATGAGCAGTACTTGTAATATGGCGTCATACTGTATTGTTAGAGTTTTAAGCAACGGATTACAATCTGCTCTTATATTACTGAAAGCTGTGTGAAATATGCTCCTGAGATCTGATGCTAATCTTAGTGAACTTTTCTTTTGCTGAAATTTAAACTCTAGAGCTTACAGTAGGAGCAGAGAAAGGTTGAAATTAACATTCCTCGCTCTTTTACAGAGAGACTCATGAGGCGGACCTTCCAAAGTCACAAAATCCGGCCCTGAGTGTTCAGGATGACCCTTTTTCTGTTTTTGAAACAGTCACTTCAACCCGGTCAGTCCCTCCATCTGGTTTATTTTCTGATCCTCTTGATGAGTTCACCACAGCTGGACCCACTGTTGTTGATTCTTCAACAGCTGCTGACAATTTGTTTTCTGAGAACCATAATTCATTTGAGTCTGGTTCAAGCAATAATGGAAGGGAAAAGAGTGCTGATTTGAATGGCTCTTTCAGGGAGAAAAATAACCCGAAACTAAGTGCTCGAGACACTAGCCCGATGGGTAGTTTTCATAAGAAAGGTCTGAACGAGAGTTCTCCACTGGATGATTTTGATATGCCTAGTGGTCGGACTGGTCATAGATCCATGGGGTCAGACTCCTTTTCTAGAAACAAAATGCTAGGGAAAGATCCATCACCCGAGTCAAGTGAGAATTCTGAAACCGGAGAGGATGTATGGCTGACAGTTTCTGAGATTCCTCTCTTCACTCGGCCAACTAGTGCTCCACCTCCTTCCAGGCCGCCGCCGCCGCTTACTGTCAAGCATAAATCTAGACAGAACCACAGCTTTAACAAGGATTCATCTCCTGTGGATGATCTAGAAGATTTTGCAATGGGGAATACTTATCCGCAGAAATTTGAATTTGATGAAGGAGAGATGGAAAGAAGCTCTGCAGCGATGAAGGATGCCATGAATAAGGCTGAGGCAAAGTTCAGGCATGCCAAGGAGGTTAGAGAAAAGATGAAGGGCAAGGAGGCTGAACATCAGGACACAGAAGATGCCGAGAGGGAGATCGCTGAAAAGGAACGTGAACAGAGAGAGAAGGAGGATAGGGAGAGAGAAAGGAGAAGGATTGAAAGAGAGGAGGAAGAAAAGAGAAGGAAGGAGAGAGATATGGCCAGGATGGCAGTTGAGCGGGCCACAAGGGAGGCAAGAGAGAGAGCGGCCAATGAGGCCAGGCTGAGGGCAGAGAGAGCAGCAGTGCTGAGGGCCCAGCAGGAGGCCCGTGAGCGGGCTGCAGCAGAGGCCCGTGAGCGGGTTATGTCTGAGGCCAAAGAGAAGGCTGAGAGGGAGGCAAGAGAGAAGGCAGCTGCTGAAGCAGCAGCGGAAAGAGAGAGAGTTCAGAGGGAAGCTAGAGAGAAGGCAGCTGCTGAGAGGTTGGAGAAAGAAAGAGCCGAGAAAGAGATGCAGAGGAGAAATAGAGCTGCGGTGGAGAGGGCTGCTGCCGAAGCTAGAGAGCGGGCTGCTCGAGCTGCAAAGGAGAAGTACCAGCAGCAAAGCCAGGCCCCGCAGAGAAAGCCTGACCCGGTTCCACAGAGTAGGTCAGAACCGGATGACCTTGAGTCATTTTTTGGCTCTCGTGCAAACAGTGCTCCCAGGCCAGAAAGATCCCCTGCTTCCGCTGTAAGTGAACTTAATGTTTGACCCTGAGTCCCAGAAATCGGTTTTTACATGTTATTTTTTGCCAATGTATCTATATGTATCTGGTTTGTGAGGTAGATAGGCTCTGTCTTACATGACCCTTCTAATTATGCAGAGATGTGATTGGCATGCTCTTAATTGTTTTGACAGACTTTGTGCAGCTAAAGACAGTCTATAGCCTTTTGGGAGTAGATCTTGGTGTTAAAAGAAAAAAACCCTTCTTACTTTTGTATTGTTATAATCCATTTTGTTTGTTGTGTTTTAGTTTCTGAATCATTAGGAAAGCCTTGAATTTGGTTATGGCAGTGCAATTGGACTCTTTGTAATTTTGGAAAAAAAAGGGTTGAACGTGAAAACGTAAAAATAGCAAAAAGTTTTGTATATTCGTGCCCCATCTTTCGAAAATATTTGAAATGACCATATATAATGTACAGTCTAGGACTTAATTAGATTAGTATTTTTTCTGGGGTGTTCACTGAAATGGTGGTACTCGGTACTCACCTCATTATGGTAGTGTTGTGAAATTTTTTTATAAATGCTTCTTTACACACTGCTTAAGTTGTGCTCTTGATTGAAGCCAGTGTAAAATTATTGTAATGACGAGGTCGTGAATCGCAGGATCCATTATTTGAGACCCAGACTCAAACCAGGGGACCATCTGACACGTCACGAAGGACAGCTTCTTCTTCTGGGCCTAGCATCCCCAAGGCTGCCTCTGTTAATATGATGGATGACCTGAGTACAATTTTTGGAGGTGCATTTTTGTATTTAAAAAAATAAAAGAAAGTGACCTTTATTTTTTTCTTAAACTGGGGAGGAGAGGAGGGGTTCACACCTCCATTATTTGTAGCAATTGGAGTTGCTTTATTGCAGTTGTTCGCTCTTCATCTGGATAAATCATTTGCACAGGATTTATGGTTTTCTATCTGTTCAGACAATTCTTAGCATTTCATTTTACAATAAACAATCAGCAACAAGTATCGTGTTCAGTAGTTCTTCATGTAGTTAAGTATGTTAAGAGTGGTATTGTTAGTTTGGCATTAGCTGTGTAGGGTTTTGTTTATAGTTACATTTTAGGCGTGCATAATAATTTCATTTTGTGTTTTAGCCCCTTCATCGTCATCCGGAGGAGAATTTCAAGAAATCGACGGGGAGCCTCCTGAAAGAAGGAATGCCAGGTGGAAGCGTGAACAGGCGGCTAAGGATCGCGCTGTAAGCTTCTCCTTTTTACTATAAATTTTTATGTGGTATATTCTAATTATCAAAAGGATAGATTATCAATTTCTTGATACTATGACAGTCCAATCCGGTGTTGCAATGAAAATTTGGATATATGCATTTTTGTACTTTAGCTGGTTTCCAATGCTGTCTTTTCGGGTCTATCTGCTTCATGCTGGTAGCAGGCGGCTCTTTATTATAATTTTCATGGCACAGTGCTGAGCATGTTGGTTTGACAAATGATTCATGTTGGCTTCTTTCTTTTATTGATATTTGAATTCTTTTGTCTTAATTCTTTGAAATTTGTTTAATGATATAAAATGCAGACAAAGGCTTTGCAAGAGAAGAATGAACGTGACATGCAAGTCCAAAGGGAACAGGCTGAGAGACATGTAAAGGCCTTTTAATACCCATTTACATTTTTTGTACCTATATGTACAGGAAACTTGAAACCATCTGGAACCTTTGTATCATACTTGTTACTGAAACCCAAATTATAATCATCTCATCTGTTTAAGTTTTGAGCATGACATTGATCAAAGAGAACCATGAATAATAATCCCCAAATTCCAGGAAAAAAAAACAGTCAGGGGAACTGCCTGTAAGCTTGGCCATGGTTTTCTTAGGGTTTTATATATAGTTCCTATGCATTGATGATATCTGAATAATTTCATTAGGTTTTTTGTGATCTATATAAAACTTCTAATGGGTGGCAAGTTACATGGCCCATTTTAAACTAACGTGCACAATTCATACATCACTCTTCCGGTTTGAAAACTGTGTTTTCCTCTAATTTATGCTACTATTGCTCTTGATAATTTCAGAGAATTGGTGAATCCCTAGATTTTGAGATTAGGAGATGGTCTGCTGGCAAAGAAGGGAACTTGCGTGCGTTACTATCAAGCTTGCATTATGTGAGGCTCTCTTTATTGTGTCTTTCTTCATTAGGTAGAATCTCTGGATTGTTAATGTGGTACCGATTGGTTGGTTTGGGTTCAGACCACAATTTAGCATATTTGATCTGGCTCCAGTGATAATTTAACTGAGATGGTTGGACCTCGAATAATCTCTGACTAACAAAAAGCACAGTTTAGTAAAAATTTGGTTGAAATTCTTTTTAGCTGATGCACTTGGGCAATGTCAAGTCAGTTCATTACAATTTGCTAAATAAATTACTAACAACTTCCCCCAACTCTTTTTTTTCCCCCTCTGTAAACGCAAAAAGATATTGTGGCAAGAAAGTGGGTGGCAGCCTGTGTCCATGGCTGACCTGATCAATGGTCAGAATGTAAAAAAGGTATACAGGAAGGCTACTCTTTGTGTTCACCCAGATAAGGTTCAACAGAAAGGCGCCACTCTCCAACAAAAGTATATAGCTGAAAAAGTTTTTGATCTCCTCAAGGTTTGTTTACCTCTATAAATTCTCTGTCTATAAGCACCTAAGCAGTGAGAACAATAGAACAGATGACGGTTTCAGTTTGAAAGAATGGGGTCAGTTGCTTGTTTCTTTTTTTAGAAACTTCATCAGTTTAGGTAAAATTGCTACAATGAGCTTATTTGACCCCTCATATTATTTCATATTTTCTAAAATTGCCAGCATACTTTTTTAAAAAATAAAACATCAAATATTCTGTGTATATAGTGACTCCCATAGTTCAGAATCCCACTTCAGCCCCTGCACGGAATGTTGCATGTGTACTGGCCTCTTTGACGTTACATCTCTTCGGACATGATGATCTTTTTAAAGAAAAAATGCTGTTTGAAAAAAAATTGCAATATTATTTTTTATAATGTCTTTATTCAATAGGCCAACTTTTACCATATGAAATGCAATTGATGTTGTTTTGTTTTGCCTATGAAGTAACTCTATTATGGCACCTAATGTAGTCAATCAAGTTGTCTACCCAGTATAAGTTTATATAATTTTGTGTTATGTAATATAGGAAGCATGGAATATATTTAACTCAGAGAAACAGTCTACACAATAAATTTATATAACTTTTGTGTTATGTGAAATAGGAAGCATGGAATAAATTTAACTCGGAGGAGCTATTCTAGACGTTGCCTTTTTGGGAACTGATTATAAAGGGTTGCAACCATGTAGCCTTGTTTCACTTGTTCAATTCTTTTTTTCCCCTTCCCTATTTCTTTTTGCCCCCTTATTATTTTATAGTATGTATTGGTTTATTAGTGGAAAGGAACTATCTGTTCCAAGAGACTTTGTTTCGGTGTATATTTTTAATGCAGACTCTTGGTTATTTGATTGAGGTCAGTGAAACATGAAGGGGGGTCCCATCTTGCCATTTCCGGGGCCGTATGTATGAGGTTTCTTTTTGTTCTTGCTTTCCTCACTTTTCTATGCTTGTAAACACAGGATTCTGATCTGAATTTGCTTGTTGGTCTGTATTGGTATAGAAGAAGCCTTAGGATGTGTTACCGTGCACAGCAATAGTGTAATTTACAAAATGTGGCAATTGAACAATATTCTCCTTTTTAAAACAATGATATGTTTCCACTGCACTTTAGCGTCCATTTATTTTGTTATTGACCCTATTTCCTTTTTTGGGAGGAAACATCTGCCATGGACTTGTTAGGCTGCCTCTCTTCACAAGTTATCCCTGTTTGAAAAAACTGGCTAGTACTTGTTGCATGCACGGATCATCTTTTGAAGCAAATTGTTGGTCTTATCATTTTGGTAATACATAGTTGGAACTTGGAAGTATGGAGAAGGTAGTTGTGCTTATGGATTATGATTGCATTTCATTCCGTGTTCATCACCAAGGTATTTAGTATCGTTTATAACTCCCACAACATCTAAATGGCAGGTGGTAAATGTGCTTTAAAAAGAGAGTGGTTCTGCTATGAATGGGTTAAGCAACTTTTCATTTTGAATCGAGCGGTTCTTATTAAACATGTCTCTTTAATTGTATTTAAAAGACATATCATAACTATCCAATTATAATAAATGAACGGTCTATATTTTATCTGATCCATAACAAAATTAGCCTTAAAAACAAAGTCTGTATGAACATTCCGCAGATCCTTGATCAATTATTATTTCTTAAATGTGAAGATTATTAGAATTCGCTATCCGTTAGGCAAGAAATAGACGATAGTCTGGTACCTCAGATTCTCCACAAAACTACCCAACTCAGGCAATTAATTATGTTTAGGTTTCTCAAAAAAAAATTAATTATGTTTAGTGTGAATTTTGTTTCTTCAAATCAGTAAAGGATTATATCTTAGTGTTTATGGTATTGTAGATATTTAGGCTATATAGTAATTCTCTCTTTTTCTCCAAATGAAGCCATGCACAAAAATAATGTAAATGTACAACAATTTATCGGACAATTTTCATTTCTAGATGATCTGTTTTAAAACCAGGGTTCAAACTTAAAAAATTTCTAATAATTATATTAAAAAACTACTTTACAACTTATTGCTGGACTTCATTTTTTTTTTCCCTTGTTTGAGGAAGTGACATTTTGAGATTTTTAGGACCAAAATATTAACCTAGCAATATTTTGTTATCAACTTACCATCAACGACATTGATAAGGCCGACAAATTGAACTATAAGTACGCAGTAGCATAAATTGAAGAGATAAGAGATGTATATAGCCTATTTCATTTTTTTAGTCACTAAGGTTCCACTTTAACCTGTTCATGAACTTGTTCATGAATCATGATTACACTACTCAAATTCTTAAAAAGCTTGTTAATCTGTGGCTAAGGGCAACACTCTCCGAGTGAAAAGTCGCGGATTCCAAACTTAAATAAAAAATCTTTTATAGATATTTAAATTTAAATGGCTGACCCTCCTCTTTATCTAAAAAAACATTAGCTGTTCAAACAAACAAACAAACAAAACAAAGGAATGGCCGCTAGATTCTCCCGTATATCTGACGACTCTAAACTCTAGTCCCCGGAGCTGACACGTAAGCTCCTTCCCCCCGCCACCCCCACTATGCACCAACTTCCCTCCAACACCTGGTCCACACTTCACACCCAAAAGGCCAAAACAATTAACAATTAATCACTTCAACATCAACTTTCGTTCCAATCCACTTCACCAAACTTGAGCACTTCACCGTTATTATAATGCAATACTTGTGGCCGTGGGAGCTACTTTGATACCCTCAAAATTACTTGAGCAATGGTAAATAACAAATTTAACCTTAACTAACTATTCAAACTTTGAAGTTATTTAATATGTTTTTTTGATATGTTTCGTAGAAATAATATTTGTAATTTGATATTAATAAATATTGAAAAACATGTTTTAAAAATACAAATATAACAATAACGTCGAGTAAAGAACTCACAAGGCCATTCTGTGAGCGTACTTCAAAAAATATAATCTCCAAATTTTGATTTATATGACTTAATTAATTATTTACATCAAAACATATGAGATATAAAAATTTGAAGTATTTGTTTGAGAGAATTTTTAAAATGATACATAAAACATTGATTAATTTATTAATATTGTATGAGCACTTTAAAAAAATTCAAACAAATACTTAAAAATTTTTAAAAATAGAAATTCTTTATATCCCATACAATTTTGATATAGATAATTAATTGAGCTATATAAATTAAAATTTAGAGATTATTTAATAATTTTTTTTGAGGTGCACTTGGTGACGGAACAGAAGAAAATAAGAAAAATGTCCAAAGTAAGTTTAATTTAAGGTTGCCCAAAGCAGAGCAGCTCCCAATACTTGTACGGTGGTACCACTGTTTCAGCTGAGCTTTTTACATAACTAACATTACTTGACTTCTCCCCACAAACATTCCACGCGCTGAAATCCAAAATATGGATAACAGGGCCCTATTATCCTAATCGTGACCGTTAGATTGGAACGGACGGATCGGATTTGTTTACAAAATTCTGGCTTCCTTCAAAAACTGTACTTTGGTA